>CM077669.1:259748154-260416904 GCA_039707655.1 Elymus sibiricus
CACACTCGATAAGCTACCCCATAGCATCTGCCGTAACAAAACGACGACACCAAACGTTGTTTAATTATGTCTAGACTGCAAAGGGCGCAGCAACATGTAACTCCAGAAATGTTTTTAGCACTCGCAAGTGAATGAATCCCTCAAATCCAGGTACTCGACGCGTGTGTGCCTTAAGTTCAAGTGCTTGTGGTCGCAACTTGATGCTAATATAAGGCGAACACGTTTAGAACCCTTATTGTCCCACTTAAGCATCTCTTGTTGTTGTTTGTAAAAATTTCCGTCAAGTCTGGGGGGCACGAAACTTAATCCTAGTGGTCTCCAGCTCCCTTGCATTCAGAATAAAGAATGTCGCAAATTCAATGTTTTTCTCGCAGGGTTCGTTGTCTTCCAGCGTTACTGTCTTTAGACAAATGCCATGATGTTTGAGAAATAGTTGGTGCTCATGACGCCACTTATTCGTAACACTTTTTTCATTAGAGTCTCCTCCCTAAAATATACAAGAAGATTAAAAATGCTTAAGGTTGAAGCAACAAATGAATGATTAATTTTGTTACCTCCATCATAAAAAGTTTCTCTTAGATTTGTTTAGATGCAGGTGTATCTAACACTATAAAACATGTCTAGATACAGGAGGATCTACAAGATTCTAGACAAGCCTTTTCAAACGGATAGAGTAGTATACTATGCATGATATGGGCTTTCAATGTGTGTGAAAATCATCACCCCGATAAACAAGTTCTCCATGCTTCGAAAGCATTGCATCAAGCGAACGACCTTGTCCACACTATAATCCATGTTGGTAAGTAATGTCTTGTCAGGTTGCAACACAGTTGCTATACTGACCGTCGGCAAACACTCCATGTAGCATATATCATAATATTAATAGTATAAAGGTTGGATTAGATGGACTTGTTTACTCGAGCGAATGCAACTTTCTGTATTTTGGAAAGTTAGTACCTGAATAACTGTATGGTGAAGCACAATCCTGGAATCAGCAAAAACATCTGAAAATTTGCCCAAGATCTCCAGTTTAGGTGCAGACATGACTGTAATCTGCAAGTGCATGCTATGATTATCGTGAATCAACCATTGAAGTGAGGGTGCATCTCTATAATGAGTTCCCCATTGTGAGAGTGGATGCCAATGCTTACAAGGCTTGGTGAGTTTATTCTGAGGCAATGGCTCTGGATAGTCCTTTGGATAGTCCAAACAAGCAGCAGGCACTCGATTGCAGGGCAACTAGAGTGGATTATGCTTTGCAGCGAGATGTCTGACATATCAACAAATACAAGCGAAAGTCTCTTGAGTAGTGGTAGTTCAAGCATTTGCAGATAATTTTGGTATTTGGCAAAGAGTGAAGGTGGCGATGTGCAGGGAGGAGGAAAACTAAAAGATGGACGTCGGTGCTGAGGGAGCAGAGGGAGCACATGCGTCCAATAGTGTGACCTCTTGGTTCACAAAGCGTGGGAATAGGTAGTAGAACTCAAGCACCTTGATATTGTCGAAATACGGGGATCGGAGCCAGGTGTCGATGATAGAGGGCCTGCCATGGAGATAGCACGCCGGCATGCATACGGTGAACTGGTCGCTCATGGCCTGATAGGATGACTTCCGGAAGGCTCAGATCATCAGCGACTAATTTTTGACAGCGCCAAGCTCCGACGTAGCTTATGCGGACGAGCTCCTCGTTTTAGGCGAAGAGCCTAGTGATAATCTCGATATGAACTATTTCTAGATCGTTAGAAAGACGAACGACAAGGAAGTCACGTAGTCGATATTCATAGGAGTAGTGCACCATAGAGGACGCCATCGAGTTGCGATGATTTCTGGGTGGACGCCGTCCTTGGTAGGGAGACGTGGGAGATGATCTCATCGAGGATGGCATATGGGAGACTACTGATGCGATCCGAACCAGATTCTTCTTCATGTTCCTAGGATCGAGGGGCAAACCCTCATGACTTCTCTCCCCTTCCACCACTAGCAAACACCCATAGAACGGTGTCGCTGGTGCCACGAGCCTCGCCCTCTTGGTGCTAGAGGCAGCAGACTCCATCTCCATGCTACTTGTGAGCTGCATTGGGATTTCCCCGAAGAGGAGAGGAGATGCAGGACAATAGAGATACGTATTTTTTTTGACTGAATAGAGATACGTATTTCCCTGAGTGAGAACTAAGGTTATGGAACCAATAGGAGAACAAAGCAAAATCCTTTCAACAACACCTACACACACATAACCAAACACTTGCACCCAACGCGGGCAAGAGGGTTGTCAAGCCCCTTGAACTTGTTACTTGCAAGGATTAAATCTTGATATAAAGAGATGATATAAAATAAAAATAAAATAGGAGTAAATAAATTGCAGAAAAGTATTTTTAGGGTTTTAGTATTTATGATTAAGTAGACATGGGGTCCATAGTTTTCGCTAGAGGCTTCTCTCTTGAACATAGCATACATTTGGAAGACAAACTACTGTTGGGCAATTTACAGAATTGCGCATAGTTATGACATGTTATTCACAGCAATGATCATGTATATAGGCATCACGTCCATAAACAAGTAGACTGAAACAATCCTGTATCTACTACTATTACTCCACCAATCGACCGAAACGATTCTGCATCTATGGTATTAAGTTCATGACAAACAGAGTAACGCTTGGAGCAAGGTGACATGATCTAGACAAAGTAAGACAAGCAATAAGTTCAGACCCTGACGATTTATCCTTAATGCCAACAATACAAACACTTGTCTTGTCCCTTTTCTGTCACTGGGATATAGAACACCGCAAGATTGAACCCATTACTACACACCACTCCCACTGAAGATAAATGAGAAATATGAAGCTATAAAAATCATGCATAATAGAATTCAAAAAAGACTCAATTACTTTCAATGAATAATCTAATCATAAACCCAGAATTCACAGGATCCCAACAAACACATTTCAAAAGAGGATTACATCGGATAGATCACCGCGAGGATCGCGGTGAACATGGTATTGAAGATCAAAGAGAGACAAAGCCATCTAGGTACAAGCTATGGACCCGTAGGTCTGTGGTGGAATACTCACACATCATCATGGAGTTAGCAATATTGATCAAGAAGGCCTCAGTGATCAATTGCCCGTCCGACAGAGTACCGGAAAAGGTCTCCAAATGGGCTCCCATCGGAACAGAGACTTGCGGCCGTGAAAAAAGTGTTTTGGTGGCTCTCTGGTTATTTCCCGATTTTAGATAATTTATGTAGGTGGAATTAGGTCAGACGGAGCCACGAGGGGCCCACAATGTAACAGGGTGTGCCTACCCCCTGTAGGCGCGCCCTGTTGCCTTTTTGTCTCCTCACTTCGCGTCTGGTCTCCTCTCGAAACTTCCAGGGTCACTTTTATCCAGAAAAAATCATCAAAAAATTTCGTAGCATTTCGACGTTTGGTATTGATTTCCTCGAAAACCAAAAACAGGCAGAAAACAACTAGATCTAGGCACTTGGTTAATAGGTTAGTTCCCAAAAATGACATAAAATAGCATATAATTGCATATAAATCATCCATGATTGATAATATAATAGCATGGAACAATAAAAAATTATCGATACGTTGGAGACGTATCAGCATCCCCAAGCTTCATTGCTGCTCGTCCACGAGTAGTTAAATGATAAAAACAGAATATTTGATGCGACATGTTACCCAACATGTAATATCTTTCTGGTATGATCATTGAGAAATGATGAACTAATTGATATCAATATAATCATATCCATGAACATAAACAACATAATCAGTACTTTTCCAAATATACGATCCTTAAAGAATGTTATTCCCAACTCATTTTTTCATATCAAGCATGGCATGACTCTGTCTTCATCACATAAGTATAAATCGTGATCACCCTCGGGTCAAACCAGACAATTGGATCGTACTTCTAATGTGCTTCAGCATTTTCAACTTCACGCAATACATGAGCGTGAAGCATGGATATAGCATATGGGTGGAATAGAGTATGGTGGTAGAGATCAAAAGTAGTCAAAATGGAAAGAAAGTCTCGCACCAATTAGGCGGATCAACGGGCTACGGAGATGCCCATCAATCTATATCAATGCGGGGAGTAGGGATTGCCATGGAACGGATGTACTAGAGCTATAAGTGTATGAAATCTCAACGGAAGCTAACTGGGTGTGCATCCAACTTGCTTGCTCATGAAGACCCCGGGCATTTGAGGATGCCCGTCATCGGAATATACAAGCCAAGTTCTATAATGTAAAATTCCCACTAGCATATGAAAATGACAACTCAGGAGAGAGTACGAAGAACATGGTTCCACTATGAGGCACAAGTGTGGTAAATGGATAGTAACACTGTCCCTTGTCTCTTTTCTCTCATTTTTTTATGGTGGGCTTGTCTCTTTCTTTTTTTCACCTCCCCCATTTATTTATTTTATTTTATTTTTTGCCTGGAGTCTCATCCCGACTTGTGGGGGGAATCATGGTCTCCATAATCTTCCCTCATTGGTATAGTGCTCTAATAATGATGATCATCACACTTTTATTTACTTACAACTCAAGGAAGAACAATATGACTCTATATGAATGCCTATGGCAGTGTACTAGGATTTGCAATGATCTAGCATAACATGTAGAAAATGATGAACAGTGGCTTGGCCACAAATACTATGTTGTCTATATGATCATGCAAAGCAATATGATGATGAGCACACAACTCATGTAACGGAGCAGTGGAAGTCATGTCAATATATCTTGGAATGGCTATGGAAATGCCATAATAGGTAGGTATGGTGACTGTTTTGAGGAAGATATAAGGAGGCTTATGTGTGATAGAGAAAATCATATCACAGAGTTTGGATGCAACGGTGAAGGTGGCACCGATCCTCGAGGTGAGAATGGGCAACGCACGGTAATGAGGAGGATAGCAAATTATGAAAAGGTGAGAGTGCATATATCCATAGTTTCACATTAGTCATCAAGAACTCATATACTTATTATAAAGCCTTATTAGCTCTCTTGAATCAAAGTACAACTGCATGCCCCTAGGGAGGAGGTTGGTAGGAGTTAACCATCGCGCGCCCCCGATTCGAACAACACGACAGGATTTCATTTCAGACATAAAAATGCTCACACATCATCACCATGACATAGTCAATACTTAGATGAATAACAAATAACAAGCATTACTACTGATATTTCTACTAACCAATAATCATGTACTCATGCTCTTTCATATTACTACATGAATGTAATTAACTCATGTTTCTTCTTTAGTGAGCTACATGAAAGTTTTTATTACATCCCCCTTGAATATCTATTCTTTTTGGACTAGTCTTATAATTTGTGCCCATTACCATTCCTATTTCTTATACTCTCAAATATATTTAAGTGAAGCATGAGAGTTCAATTATTTCTATATAATCTGAACGCCTCCGTGCTCAAAAAGATATAAGTGAAGCACTAGAGCAACTGCCTAGATCAAAAGATATAAGTTAAGCATATAGAGTATTCCAAAAAATTATGATGACCATGTCTCTCTCTCAAATATGTGTCTCCAGAAAAAAATGATTGTGGAAAACTAAAATAAAAGCAAAATATAATACACGATGCTCCAAGAAAAACACATATCATGTGATGAATAAAAATACACCTCCAAGTGACATACCGATAGATTTGAGACGAAAGAGTGGGATGCCTTCTCGGTCATCCCCAAGATTATACTCTTGGGTCTTCATTGAATATTCCTTGGTGTGCCTTGGGTATCCCCAAGCTTAGGTCCTAGCCGCACCTTATTCCTTCATCCATCGCTCTCTCACCCAAAACATGAAAACTTCAACACACAAAACTCAACAAAACCTCATGACATTCGTTAGTATAATAGACATATCAAATACTTTAGGTACTGTTATAAATTTATTCCAATTTTATTATTGCATAATAGGTATTATATTCTAACTTATGCTTGGCTTATAGCCGCTGATACAATCCACAGCATCATCAAAAAAGCAGACTATGCAAGCAAAAATAGAATCTGTCTAAAACGGAACTGGCCGTAATGAACTGTACTAAACCATACATCTTTAACTCCAAAACTTCCAAAACATTAGGATACCCTGGGAAATTTATGTACCAATACGGTGTTAAAAATTCAGATAAAAAGGCATTCTAGTAAAATCAGACTAATTCTGCACTGGGTGTAAAAGTTTTTGTTTTTGCACAACATCAATTCTAGTATCTTCCATACCATCCCAAAGGCTTTACTTGGCACGAACACTAATTTAAACCTAAGAACACAATCATTACCGTAGCAATTATCATGTCAACACACCAAAACTGAAAGTAAAACAACAATTTAAAGATAACCATGGGGTTGCCTCCCAACAAGCGCTACAGTTTTATGCCTCTAGCTAGGCATAATGCATAGTTTAAAGTATTGTCATCCTTGAAGTTGATTCCACAGGGTGGCCCTCATAATAGATTCATAAGGTGGATTAATTCTATTTATAGGAAAGCTTGCTATCCCTTTCTTTAATGGGAATCAAAATGTTATATTACGTTCTTTCATGTCAATAATAGCACCTATAGTTTGTAGGAAAGGCCTACCAAGTATAATAGGACAAGACGGATTGATTCAATATCAAGCACAATGAAATCCATGGGTACATAATTTCTATTAGCAAGAATACATACATCTTTTATTCTACCCAATGGTTTCTTAATGTTGGAATCCACTAAATGCATGTTAAGGGAGCATTCATTTACATCGGTGAGACCTAGCACATCACATAAAGATTTTGGTATTGTGGAAACACTAGCACCAAGATCACACAAAGCATTGCATTCATAATCTTTATGCTTATGTTTAATAGTAGGTTCCCATTCATCATGCAACTTTCTAGGTATTGAAACCTCTAACTCAAGTTTATCCTCATGAGCTTTTATCATAGCTTCCACAATATGTTTAGTGAAACCTTTATTTTGTTCATAGGCATTAGCTGAGCTAGTCATGGATTGCAACAAGGAAATACATTCAACTAAAGAGCAACTTTCATAATTAAAGCCCTTGTAATCTATGTTACAGTATATGTGGATTGCACTAGCCCTTTCCATCAGTTCGGACTTTTGGTTGCATTGGCCAGTGCATGAAGCTTAACATGGTATCGGAGCTAAGGTCTTGAGTTCAAGTCCTGGCTTTCGCAATTTATTTAAAAAATTGCTGGTAGCCCCCCTTTGTGTCCACGTAGAGGTCACTTGAGTCATACGTGAGTTTCGCACGCCGTCGCTCTCTTCCGGTTGCACGTGTTGACTTGTCTTACCCGTCACACGTGAGAGGGGGTGTTACAGTATATGTGGATTTCACTAACCCTTTCCATCAGTTCAGACTTTTGGTTGTGTTGGCTAGTGCATGAAGCTTAACAATCTAATGTAGTGGGTGCATTACTATTTAAACTTTTGACCTCTCCAAACCCACTTTTTTCATTTTTATGAACAAGATCACCAACCTCCGAACAAATGGGACGCCTTCTAGCCAAAGTTGACTCTCCAGTCCCTTTATCGTCAATTTTCAGATTAGTAAAGAAAGATTCAATAGGAGAAATGCCAATCATTTTAACATCTTCATCATGATTACGATAAAAATCAGGAGGAATCGCCTTTTCTAGGAACTCTCGCTTAGCTCTCAACCTAGCGGTCCTCTCCTTAGTTTCATTAATATATATTTGGAAGCATTTAATGGACTCATTAATATCATGCTTGTGTGGCAAAGTTTACTTTTAAGTGTTTCTACATCATGAGCAATCCTATCCATGTTTCTAGCCATATCGTCAACTTTATGTAGTTTTTCTTCTTTCATAGAATTAAAAATGTTTTGAGAAATAATAAATTCTTTAATGGTGTTCTCAAGATCAGAGGGTATCCTATCATTATTATTGGAAGAATTACCTTAAGAATTGCCTGATACGTCTTCGTCGTATCTATAATTTTTGAATGTTTCATGCCATTATTTTACAACTTTTATATACTTTTGACAACAATTTATATGATTTTCTGGGACTAATATATTGATCCAGTGCCCAGTGTCAGTTCTTGTTTGTTGCATGTTTTTCATTTCGCAATAAATCCATATCAAAAGAAGTCCAAACACGATAAAAAATTATGTATAATTATTGTGGAATATATGTGATTTTTGGTAAGAAGAATCAACGCAAGACTGTGACCGAGGTGGTCACAAGGCAACAAGGCGCGGCCAGGGGGTGGCTGCGTCGGGTTGCCTTGTGGCTCCCTTGAACGTTAGTTGAAGCCCTTCTTTAGCCAAAATAAAGATAATTTCCGGATAAAAATCGCCTCAAAATTTCATCCCAATTGGAGTTACGGATCTCCGGGAATTTAAGAAACGGCGAAACGATAGAAGACAGAGCGTGAAACAGAGCAGAAGCAGAGAGAGATCCAATCTCGGAGGGGCTCCTGCCCTCTGGGAGCCATGGAGGCTATGAACCTGACAGGAAACTCTCCTCCCATCTAGGGTGGAGGCCAAGGAAGAAGAAGAGGGAGGGGGGCTATCTCCCCCTCTCTCCCGATGGCGCTAGAGTGCCGCCGGGGGAACTAGCTTGGCGGCGATGTGCACCAACAACTTCGCCGCCATCATCACCAACTCTCTCCCCTCTATGCAGCGGTGTAACCTCTCTCTCCCTGCTGTAATCTCTACTTGAACATGGTTCTTAATGCTATATATTATTAACCAATGATGTGTGGCTATACTACGATGTTTGAGTAGATCCTTTTTGTGCTACAGGTTAATTGTGGTGCGTGATTGATATGAGTTGTATGCTAATATGGTGCTGTCCTATGATGCCCTCCGTGTCGCGCAAGAGTGTGGGATTACCATTGTAGGGTTCTGCAATATCTTCATGATTCCCTTATAGTTGGTGGCTAGAGTGACAGAAGGTTACACCCGAGTAAGGGGGTTGTTGCATGTGGGAGTAAAGAGGACTTGTTACTTAATGATATGGTTGGGTTTTACCTTAAAGATCTTTACTAGTTCTGGATGCTTGCTAGGGTTCCAATCATAAGTGCATATGATCCAAGTACGAAAAGGGTGTTAGCGTATGCCTCTCCCTCATTGCATATGATAAGTATCTATCGTGTTATATTCAATTGCCTATGGACAATCTTCCTCTTGTGCTACAAAAAGCTCTCTACTAAACTATTAAATTTTATCATCTCACAAAGTACCCCTAGTTTTATTCTCACAAAGTACTCCTAGTTTTATTCTTGCAAAGTACTCATGGTTTTATTATCGCAAGTAGTTTTTATTCTTGTTCTAGGTAAAGTAAGCATTTGCGTGCGTAGAGTTGTATCGGCGGTTGATAGAACTTGGAATAATATTAATTCTACATGTAGCTCATCGTTGGGTTCGACGATCTTACTGACCGAAAAAGGCTACAAACGATCCCCTATACTTGGGGGTAATCAAGACCTTTTTCTGACGCCATTGTCGGGGAGCAATATCGTAGGGTGGATATTCTCGTGTGTGCTTGTTTGCTCTACCTCTAAGTAGTATTTATTTTCTATTCTAAGTTGTTTTATACCTTTAGTTATGCATATGGAACACGAAGCACCAAAAAAATTAGTTGTACTTGCTACTCACGGAGATGGGGAACCTCCTAAAACCCTCGATGTTGGTTATGTGGGAAACATTGAAAACTACTTTGATAATCGTGATAAATATCAATTCAACTTGATAATGGGAGATACTTTGGATCATTGGCAATACTTTAGGGATTATCTGTTGAGTGAAAAAGGGAAACACTTATGGGATCAAATTAAAATCTTGCATTAATTGGTATGCTTGGAATTTATCTTGAGATGTGATTATACTTGTTGCTCTAAGATGATGGCTCCACACCTTCCCTTTCAATGTGAATTTAATGATAATGAAACCTTGGCTTCTTATGCTAATGGTATATATGACTACTATGACGTGGAAAAAATAGAAGGATTTGTTGCTTTTTAGGTTGCTTATGAAATTAAATCTTTGTTTGAAAAGTGTGATAACTTTGATGATGTTGTCTACAGATCTGAAAATTTTCTATACTTAAATATTTCTATGAGAATTATGAATATAATGCTTGTATTGATAAAAAAATTAAGAAAGTCTCCGCTGCCCAACAAGAGATTAATATTTTGCAGGAACATATGGAAGAAGAAATTGCTGAAACTGTGACCTCATTAGATGAAAAAGATGAGGAGGAGAGCGAAGAAGAAAAGGAGGAAGAGTGGATTGATTACCCATGCCCACCTTCTGATGAGAGTAACTCTTTAAATCATACATTATTTAATTTGCCTTCGTGCTTACCGAATGATGATTGCTATGATAATTGCTATGATCCCTTGGATTCGTTTGAAATATCCATTTTTGATGAACATGATGCTTGCTATGTTTGGGGCCATGATGCCAATATGAATTATGCTTATGGAGATGAACTTTCTATAGTTCCTTATGTTAAGCATGAATTTTTTCTATTGCACCCATGCATTATTATCTTTTTGAATTCTCCCAACTACACTATATTGGAGAAGTTTGCGCTTATTAAGCATTTGATGGGTTGCGTTATACTATTCCACATGATAGTTTTCATGGATATAATATGAATGTGCTTGCTGCTCCTAATTAAAATTATTATGAGAGAGTAACTACATCTTCACCTCTCTATGTTTCCAATATGATAAAATTGCAAGAAATTGTCTATACTATGCATTGGCCTTTACTTTGTGTGAATGAATTGTTCTTTATGACATGCCTATACATCGGAAGAGATTTAGACTTCATTGTTACATGATATATGTTACTTTTTTCAATACTAAATTACAAATCATTGTTAATTAAAATTGGCTTTGATATGCCTCGGGATCCGGGAGGATCAATTACTTGAGCACTATATGCCTAGCTCAATAGATTAAAAGAAAGAGATACCAGTGAGATGACCTAGAAGTTCTATAGAGTCATTTTATTCTGTTCTGTGCTTTTAAAATAATTAAAAACAAAAAATAAAGTGGGGAACTTAAAAAGTTCTACAAAAAGAGAAGCGATTGGAAAGTTATGCATTGGAAAAGTGAGGGTCGACCTTGAACACTTGTGTTCATGCTCATGGAAATAATGTAGAATTTTCAAGGAAGTTTCTCGCAAAAATAATTATCCCCTTATACCAATCCATTGTATTATAAAAATAATGTGCCAATATTTACCTTTAGGATGCTTGAATTACTTGTTTTATATGTGTTGTGCAAAAACAATAACAATTTCTGTAGTGTTTGAATTTTCATATTTTACTGCAGCGTGAAAAAATTCTGAATGTTTACACACTACTGTTATGCAAAAATTTGATTATGTCATAATTTTCTGGAATTTTCTGAGTTACATAAGTATATGTTTCATCTGCATCTTTACAACCTATCATTGTTTTTCACGCATTGTTGTTATAGTCTCTTTTTCTGCTTATGTTTGAAATCTTGTTGAGCCCCATTGACTTGGGAGACATAGAATTGTGATAGCATACAATACTTAATGTTGGATTATAATTATAAAATAATGTTACGGCAAGACATGATGGGATTTTATGTTATATGTACTAACATTTCTAATAAAAGTTCTGTTAAGGTTTGTGTGGATGAAGTTTTCGAAGATCGAGGAGGTATCAATATGAGAAGAATAAGGAGAGGTAAGAGTTCAATCTTGGGGATACCCAAGGCACCCCAAGTAAATATTCAAGAAGACTCAAGCGTCTAAGCTTGGGGATGCCCCCGAAGGCATCCCATCATTGTTCCTTGACAATTATCGGTATGTCTCGGTTTTTATTTTGTTCACATGATATGCGTAAATCCTTGGAGCATCGTGTGACTTTTATATTTCTTTTAGTAATGCACCATTATGGTATGGGATAGTCCTTGGTTGATGTATAGAATGCTCTTTGCACTTCACTTATATCTTCTGAGTATTGCTTTATAGAATGCTTCGTGTGCTTCACTTATATTGTTTGAAGATTGGATGCTCGCTTCTCTACATTGCGAACACCGTTATTTGTAGAATGCTCTTTTGCTTCACTTATATTTGTTAGAGTGTGGTCTTTTGTATAAAGAATAAAACTCTCATGCTTCACTTATAACTATTTAGAGAGTTGACACGAATTGATCATTCACATGGTTAGTCATAAAATCCTACATAAAACTTGTAGATCACTAAATATGATAAGTTTGATTCCTTGCAATAGTTTTGCGACATTAAAATAGTTATATGTGGGTGCACTAGTGGATGATCATGGTTTAGTAGGAATATCGATGTTAAGGTCTGTGATCTCATGTTCATTAATGTGTTGGTTATGGCATTACCAGGATGATGGAGCACTTTTATTCCTTGTTTAAATCCTTGTGTTGTTTGAGATGGGGGTGCGCGATGGTTAACTCCTCCCAACCTCCTCCCTAGGGGTGCACTGGTAGTACTTTGCTTCGAGAGAGGTAAGAAAACTTTCAAAGTAAGTATATGAGTTCCTAATGACTAATGTGAGTCCATGGATTATACGCACTACCACCTTTCCGCAATTTGTTAGCCTCTTCGGTACCGTGCATTACACTTCCTCACCTCGAGAGTCAGTGCAAACTTCATCGGTGCATCCAAGCCCCGTGATATGACACGCTCTATCACACATAAGCCACCTTATATCTTCCTCAAAACAGCCACCATACCTACCTATTACGGCATTTCCATAGTCATTCTGAGATATATTGCCATACATCTTCCATCATCATCATATACATGACTTGAGCATTAATTGTAATATTGCTTTGCATGATCGTAAGATAGCTAGCATGATATTTCCATTGTTTGTCTGTTTTTTTGATATCTTTGCTACGGTAGATCATTGCACATCCCGGTACACTGTCACAGGCATTCGTATAGAGTTCTATTGTTCTTTATCAAGTTGTAGTATCAAGTTGTAAGTAAATAAAAGTGTGATGATCCATTATTAGAGAATTTACCCGGTGAGGAAAGGATGATGGATACTATGATTACCCCACAAGTCGAGATGAGACTCCGGATGAAAAATAATAATAAAATATATATAAATGGGGGAGCCCAAATGAGCCCACCATAAAAAAAGAAAATAAGAAAAGGGAAAGGGGGGGGGGGGGAGTGCCCATCTAAAAAATGAGAGCAAAAAGAGAGAAGGGGCAGTGTTACTAGCATTTACCACACTTGTGCCTCAAAGTAGCACCATGTTCTTCATATAGAGAGTCTCCTAATTTGTCACTTTCATATACTAGTGGGAATTTTTCATTATAGAACTTGGCTTATATATTCCGATGACAGGCTTCCTCAAATGCGTGAGATCTTCATGGTTAAGCAAGTTGGATGCGCACCCACTTAGATTCATTTGAGCTTTCATACACTTATAGCTCTTAGTGCATCCGTCAAATCCCTACTCCTCACATCAATATTGATTGATGGGCATCTCCATAGCCCGTTGATCCGCCTAGTTGATGTGAGACTTTCCCACCTTTTGACTTCTTTGATCTGCACCACCATATTCTATTCCACCCTTAGTGCTAAGTCCATGGCTCACACTCATGTATTCAGTGTAGTTGAGAATGCTGAAGTGCATGAAAAAGTATGAACCAAATGCCTGACTTGACACCGGGGTGATCATGATTTGTACTTGTGTTAGGAAGATGAAGTGATGCCATGCTTACATTATTAAATGTCTAGGGATAACGTTCTTTAGCATCATTTATTTTGAAAGACATGATTCTTTGTTAGTAAACCTGAGCATGGATGTCTTTATGTCAAATGATAGACTATTGCCTTGAGTCAATCATATCTTAATATTCATGCCATGATTAGATATTTGTTCAAGATTATGTTAGGTAGCATTCCACATAAAAAAAATATCTTTTTATCATTTACCTACTCAAGGACGAGCAGGACTTAAGCTTGGGGATGCTGATACGTTTCCTTCGGTTCTATAATTTTTGAATGTTTCATTCCATTATTTTACAACTTTTATATACTTTTGGAAACAATTTATATTATTTTCTTTAACTAACATATTGATCCAGTGCCCAGTGTCAGTTCCCGTTTGTAGCATATCTTGTTTTGCAGAAAATCCATATCAAACGAAGTACAAACGCGATAAAAATTTACGCACAATTATTTTGGAATATATGTGATTTTGGGGAAGAAGAATCAACACAAGACGGTGCCCGAGGTGGTCACAAGGCAACAGGGCACGGCCAGGGGGTGTGGGCGCAGCGGGTTGACTTGTGACTCCCTTGTTTCGCGCAAGAAAGATAATTTCCGGATAAAAATCCCCTCAAAGTTTCAGCCCAATCGGAGTTACGGATCTCTGGGAATATAGAAACGATGAAACGCCAGAACGTGAAACAGAAGAGAACAGAGAGAGAGAGAGAGAGAGAGAGATCCAATCTCGGAGAACTCCTGCCGTCTGGGAGCCATGCGGCCATGGTCCAGAGGAGAAACTCTCCTCCCATCTAGGGCGGTGACCAAGGAAGAACAAGGAGTAGGCGGGCTCTCTCCCCCTGCCCCTAGTGGCGACGGAACGCCGCCGAGGCAACCAGCGTGACGACGATCTACACCAACAACTTCGCTGCCGTCATCACCAACTCTCTCCCCCTCTATCCAGTGGTGTAACTTCTCTCTCCCGGCTATAATCTCTACTTGAACATGGTGCTTCATGCTATATGTTATTACCCAATGATGTGTAGTTGATGTTTGAGTAGATCCTTTTCTTTCCTACGGGTTAATTATGGTATGGTGTGGTTGATATGAGTTTTACGTTAATATGGTGTTGTCCTATGGTGCCCTCCGTGTCGCGCAAGCTTCTGGGATTACCGTTGTATGGTTTTGCAATACGCTCATGATTCGCTTATAGTGGGTGGCTAGAGTGAGAGAAGCTTACACCATAGTAAGAGGGTTGCTGCGTATGGGAGTAAAGAGGACTTATTGCTTAATGTTATGGTTGGGTTTTACCTTAATGATCTTTAGTAGTTCCAGATGCTTGCTAGAGTTCTAATCATAAGTGCGTATGATCCAAGTATGGAAAGTGTGTTATCATATGCCTCTCCCTCATTCCATATGATATGTATCTATCATGTTATATTCAATTGCCTATGGAAAATCTTTCTCTTGTGTTACAAAAAGCTCTCTACTAAACTATTAAGTTTTATTATCTCGCAAAGTACCCCTAGTTTTATTCTCGGAAAGTACTCCTAGTTTTATTCTGGCAAAGTACTCCTAGTTTTATTCTCGCAAGTATTTTTCATTCTTGTTCAAGGTAATGTAAGCGTTAGTGTGCGTAGAGTTGTATCCGTGGTTGATAGAACTTGAGAGAATATTAATTCTATCTTTATCTCCTCATTGGGTTCGACAGTCCTACTTATCAAAAAAGTCTACACACGATCCCCTATATTTGGGGGTTATCATTTCCATAATTATTAGAGGAATAACCGGGATACGGTCTAGGATTGAAATTACTTCTATAAGATTTGTTATTGAAATTATTTCTAGAGACAAAGTTCACATCAATAAAATCATTATTTTGCTCAATCAAAGTTGATAGTGGCACATCATTGGGATCAACATGAGAATTTTTTTGCAACCATATTCATAAGAGAATCCAACTTATCACTCAAATTAGCGATTTGTTCAACAAATTTTACCCTTCTTCCTAGTTGGAGTTCGTTCGGTGTGCCATTGAGAATAATTTGTCATGATATGATCCAGTAGCTTTGTAGCTTCTCCCAATGTAATTTCCATAAAGGTACCACCTGCAGCGGAGTCTAGAATATTTCTAGATAGAAAGTTTAGTCCCGCATAGACTTTTTTATTATCATCCACAAACTTAAGCCATGACTGGGACAATTTCTAATCATCAATTTATTCTCTCCCATGCTTTTGCAACATGTTCTTGCTCATGTTGTTTAAAATTCATAATTTGATTTCAGAGAGATATAATCTTATAAGGAGGAAAATACTTAGCAATAAAGCATCCTTACACTTATCCCATCTTCCAATACTATTGCGAGGCAAGGTTGAAAACCAAGTTTTAGTTTTATCTCTTAGTGAGAAAGAAAATAATTTTAGTTTAACCACATCATTATCCAGATCTTTTTTCTTTTGCATATCACATAATTCAACGAAGGTGTTAAGATGTGAAGCAACGTCCTCATTAAAATTTCCAGCAAATTGTTCTTTCATATCAAGATTCAAGAAAGCGAAATTTATATCAAAAGCTTCCGTACTAGTGGCGAGCGGTATTTAATTACTAATAAAATCATTATTATTAGTATTTGAAAAGTCACACAATTTGGTATTTTCTTGAGACATAATGACTAAGCAAGTAAACTAGCAAGGAAACAAGTAAACTAGATAACTAAGCAAACAAGCGAATAGAAATATTTTTATAGCAAGCAAATATAAAGGCAAATAAAAAGTAGAACATGTGAAAGCTAATACATGTAAAGCAACCTCGCAAGAGTTTGATGATGTCTCCCCGGCAACGGCGCAAGAAACTCTTCCTGCTACTTGTGAGCTGTGTTGGGATTTTCCCCGAAGAGGAGAGGAGATGCAGCACATCATAGATAAGTATTCCCGTCACTGAGAACCAAGGTTATTGAACCAATAGGAGAACAAAGCAAACTCCTTTCAACAGCACCTACACACACAAAACAAACACTTGCACCCAACACGGGCAAGAGGTTTGTCAAGCCCTTTGAAGTCGTTACTTGCAAGGATTAAACCTTGATAGAAGTAAATGATATAAAATCAAAATAAAATAACAGTAAATAAATTGGAGCAAAGTATTTTTAGGGTTTTAGAATTTATGCTTAAGTAGACCCGGGGGCCATAGTTTTTGCTAGAGGCTTCTCTCCTGAACATATCATATGGTGGGTAGAAAAATTATTGTTGGGCAATTGACTGAATTGCGCATAGTTATGACATGTTATTCATGGCAATGATCATGTATATAGGCATCACATCCATAAACAAGTCGACCAAAACGATCCTACGTCTACTACTATTACTCCACCAAGCGATCGAAACAATTCTGCATCAATGGTATTAAGTTAATGACAAACAGAGTAATGCTTGGAGCAAGGTGACATGATGTAGAAACTAAAACAAGCAATATATTCAGACCCCGTTGTTTTAAGTTTAATGGCAACAATACAAATACGTGTCTTGTCCCTTTCTGTCACTAGGATATAGAACATAGCAAGATTGAACACATTACAATGCACAACTCCCACTGAAGATAAATCAATCTAGTTTGACAAACCAGACTGATAGATCAGAGAGAAATATAAAGCTATAACAAGCATGCGTAATAGAATTCAGAAAAGACTGAATTAATTTCAATGAATAATCTGATCATGAACCCATAATTCATTGGATCCCAACAAACACACCGCAAAAGAGGATTACATCTGATAGATCACCGTGAGGATCGCAGTGAACATGGTAATGAGTATCAAAGAGAGAGAGAGAGAAATCTATATAGGTACTAGCTAAGGACCCGTAGGTCTGTGGTGGACTACCCACACTTCACCATGGAGGCAGCAAGATTGATGAAGAAGGCCTCCGTGATCGATTCCCCTACGGCAGAGTCGAAAAAGAGACCTGTGGTGGCGGAAAAAGTGTTTTCGGTGGATCTATGTTGGTTTCCCGATTTTAGAGAATTTATGGAGGTGGAATTAGGTAAGACGGATCCACAAGGGGCCCACAAGGTAACAGGGCAAGCCTACCCCCTGGGCGCGCCATGTTTCGTTGTCGTCTCCTTGCTTCGCGTCTGGTCTCCTCCCGAAGTTTCGAGGGTATCTTTTGTCCAGAAAAAATTATAAAAAGTTTTATAGAGTTTGTACTTTGTTTGGTACTTATTTCCTGGAAAACCAAAAACAGGCAGAAAACATCAACTGGCACCAGGCACTGGGTTAATAGGTTAGTTCCCAAAAATTATATAAAATAGCATATAATTGCATATAAAGCATCCAAGATTGATAATATAATAGCATGGAACAATAAAAAATTATCGATACGTTGGAGACGTATCACTCCACCTCCATTACCAGGGTGTGGCGCCGCCTCCGAGAAGCGCTGTGTGCAGTGGATCTGGAAAGACGGTTAGGTATTCGAGGGTATCTTTTGTCCAGAAAAAATTATAAAAAGTTTTATAGAGTTTGTACTTTGTTTGGTACTTATTTCCTGGAAAACCAAAAACAGGCAGAAAACATCAACTGGCACCAGGCACTGGGTTAATAGGTTAGTTCCCAAAAATTATATAAAATAGCATATAATTGCATATAAAGCATCCAAGATTGATAATATAATAGCATGGAACAATAAAAAATTATCGATACGTTGGAGACGTGTCACTCCACCTCCATTACCAGGGTGTGGCGCCGCCTCCGAGAAGCGCTGTGTGCAGTGGATCTGGAAAGACGGTTAGGTATTCACTGCGCAGATCCTGAAAGTGTTGGATAATAACTGAGGGAGGGGGAGGGTACTGAGGTCCGATGGCTCAACTACACCTACCTTTGTGTGTATGAAAGGTGGACAAGCCACCTGTTGGGCCCTCATGTCATACACCAAAAGGAGTGTGGTAGTTGGAGGACAACTAAATTTATTTTCTTTCCTAGTATTGGCAGGATTCATACATTCATTCATTCAAAATAACAAAATAGACACTACATACCAGATACGAAAGTCATTGTTCTGTATGCAGCACTGGCCTGGTACCACATGCATCGTGCCTCTTTGTAGTCCCAAATTTTTCCGTTCATACGTTCACCATGAGAGGCACGGTCGTGAGGTCACGTTCACCATGGGAGGCATGGATTTGTATTAAGCAGATGCACGGCTGTATATGCAGGAGAGCCACGGTCCTGCCAATGTGAAGCAGAGCCACAGTCCCGCCTATGGGTTCCAAATGTTTTTCCACAAGCATGTTTACTTAGTGAGGCACGAGACTAAAGATACTTGGGGCACGGTTCATAATGCATCGTGCGTGTGCATTCCAAAATGTTTCCTCTAACACGTGTGCTTGCAGAGGCACGCTCATGAATCTAGTTGAGGCACGGTCCTGTCCCTATGTGTTTGAATTGTCTGCATCGCAAACGCACATCGTGAGGCCATGAGAGAAAACTTCGATAGTAGCTGCATCACAAGCACAATTGTCCTCTCTGTGTTTCAATTTTTTTGACATACACATTCATCTCAGAAGCATGTCCATGAGACCATGAGGGCCACAATTATACATTCCCCCGAGGCACGACCGTGATACTGTGTTTCAAACTTTTCCGCTAACGCTGGAAGGCACGATTGTACCTGCATCACAGGCACGGTTCTCTCTTCTATCTTTCAAATATTTGGACACATCCATTCATCTCACAAGGATGGCCGTGAGACCACGAGAGGCACGGTAATAGATTCTCCCGAGGCACGACTATGATACTGTGTTTCAAACATTTCCGCTGGTGCTAGAACGCATGACCCTGAACCCACGGGAGAATGTTACTAGCAGCACAAGCATGTTCGTGGCTCTTTGTGTTTCAATTCTTTCTCAGCTCTTTGTGTTGCAGTAGAGAGGCATGCTTCTACATACAGAAGATGCAAGGTCATGCCTCTGCGTACAAACTGTTTCCGTGTTGGCATGCGCATAAAGTGAGCCACAACTGCATAAAATTAGAAGGTAATCTATGGCTCTTCACTGAGTAAAATTACCAAATTCTATGGTTTCTATGGCTGCACGAAATAAGCTTACAAGTTATTTTTTATTACAATGCCACGAGAAAATAAATCTAGTTTTCCCTTTTACTCCTTCACTTGATGTCTCACATTACCATGGAAGTGTCCTGTTTTTCAATCTTCAGAGATCCATTCTTCTTTCTTCACCTCTATGCGTAGCTTTGCATTCTTCTTCCCTAAACAACAAAAAGAAAGAATTACAATGGGTTTATTTCTTTTACTCCTAAGCAAAATAGTGTACATTATCTTACTTATCTTTACGCTTTGTTCTACCTTTTATTTTTTTATTCGTACTTTTTGTCGGTGCCAAACAATCACCATTCTGTTCTTTCTCTTCTCAAGGTGGATTGCGCACAATCTGTTCCTTGTCCCGAGCTTACATGCACAAATTATGTTTGTGTCGCTTGTGTAATGTTGGACTCTGGTGTCGTTGCAGGACTATGGTTTTGGTGCGTTGTTCCCAATGGGGTTGAAGGCATTGCTGGAGTTTCCTGTCTTGGTCCTAGGCTTGGAGTGCATTCTCCTGCTCCATTTGATGTTCTCGATGGTGTGGTTGGGGTTGTGGGCCATTTCACTGACCTTGCCCTCTTCTCCTGCCGCGTTTTCCTGTTCTTCTCTTGAATCCTCATTCTTTCCTTCACTTCCGGCGTTGTCATACAGTTTGTTTTCATGTGACCCTTTCTTTTGCAACGGCCGCGCATGGGTTTGGATTTTTAGCTTTTCCCTTTCTTCTGAGAACCAGCTTTGATTCAACCTCCTTTTTTCGTGCCCTTTGAGCCACTCATGGGAGGGTTTTTGAGAGTCATGGCACATGGGTTTTTCACTGTGTCTGGTTCATTGGCAAGTGTCGTCATGAATTTTATTTCATTTCTTGCATACACTCCGATAGCACATTGTATGCTTTGTCCTTTCTTCAAGCATGTAAACAAATATCTGACAACTCTACGTAGGAGAGGTCAAATCGCATTGTTTCATCATCATGTGCGGTCATGCTATTACCTTGGCTTGTACCCAGGACTTTCAACCTCTCTGATACATTCCTCGTACATCTAGGGTTGATAAAAGATTTTGGAAGGTGTCCCACCATGCTTATCTGGTCCATCACCTTAAGTACATGGCAGCACTGAATGCCATCCCTGCTCATCTTCTTGCAGCTGCATGTGTATATTTCCTTATGCTCATCCACATCTACCCTAAATTTAGACCTATCAAATTCCTCACCTGGGTACGGTTTCCTTTCTTTTTCTTTTGATGCAATCTTTTTTTAAAGGTACTACCTCCCTTTTGCAAGGTCATGGCATGTGTAGTATGTGCAGTTCCGTAGCTCTAGCTGGAATTTTGTGAATATCTTATTTGTGTATATTTTGCTTTCTTCTCTTTCGATTGGAAAGCCCGTCTCTCGTGATGCCGCCTTCTCCTTTGTTTGGTGTCTTTTCTTGTCCAGCGGGGCAAGGCAAGTTTGTTGAATGATTTCATACACAACAACAAACCTTTTTATGGTGTCCATGTGGCTGACATAATTTTTCCACATAGAATTTGTGCTTTCACTCCATGTGGTTTTTGTTGAGAACGGATAGAAGCGGTTCTTGAAGTAGGCTGGCATCCAGAATCTACAGAGTTCCCACAACGTGTTCAAGTGTTTGTTGCCTTCAGCCTTGTATATTGAAATCGCTGTTTTCCACGAACCTTCAAACTCATCTGGATCTAGTGAGTGTTTGACTATTAGAAAGAGTTCATCAGACATCCCTGAGTGTTGCGCAAACATTGTTGCGTTAGTTTCCTTCATGTTCTTCCTTATATGCCAGCAGCAGAACCTGTGCCTGAACCTTCGAAGTGCTTCCTCTATTGCTGTCTTCATCGCCTTGTCCTGGTCTGTTGTTATGTACATTCGTTCTTTTCCTCCCATTGCCACGAAAAATGTGCTCAGGAGCCATTTGAATGACCCTATTTTCTCGTCATTTAAAAGGCCTATTCCGAATAGGACAGTTGATCCATGGTTGTCAACCCCTATGATTGGTGCAAATGGTAAACCATAGATATTTGTAGAAAATGTTGTTTCGAAAGACTCGTACTCTCCATACAAGTTGTAATTCATCTTCCACACAAGGAGTTCGTCCAGAACAGGCCCTGCACCGAGTTGTTCCCATCCGTCTCTTCCATGTGGTGGAGCCCCATCCTCCTCTGCATATCTGCAAACAGCTTCATGGTGTCCTCGATGTCCGTGTTCCATTCTCCAGCCCTATCCTGGCAAGCAATGTTGCTTATGTCGATCGTGTCAGACATAATTTCTCACCTTGGCTTCCCCATCACAATGAAGATCTGCATGACCTACCTTGGCTCTCGCCTTGCCTTCTGCAGGACCTGTATAAAGAATTTCTCGTGGGGTGTCATCTTCTTATAGCATCTCATGAACTTCAGCATCTAGTTAGATGGGTGAAGGACGTGGTTTTGCTCTAGGCTTATGTTCCTGAAGTACCATATTCCTCTCTCTGTATCTCTATGAGATGTTATCTCCATGGGGAAGTCTGTGCTGGTCAAGCAGTTGCTCCTTCTATTCTCCACATGTCTCTCAGTTATTTTATTCACCCTTCCTTCGTGCAACAGAACACTTGCTTTTCAATCTCTTGCTCAGTACCTGCTCTTCTGGTGGTTGATCGCTTCATAGAAAATCCAACCCTTTTGGCATATCTGCAGAAGTAGTAGGTTTCATCCCTTGTTTTGAATTCCAAGCCTTCCTCTCATTCGCGTGCTTGGGTCACTTCCTCGATCGACAGACATGTGTTTCCTTTGAACATTTCATCCATGTATCTCTCTTCCTGAGTTGGCTTCCCCATGTCGATGATGTCCAATGTGTCTTCGTTGGTTTCATTGTTGCCGCAATACGATATCTTTAGTTTCATGGCCAGGTATGAGTTTGTTTCTGACAGAGTTGTTCTAGCTTTGTTGTTTGTTGATTATGCTTCTCCTCTGTTGCCTTCTCGATTGCTATTATTTGTTTCTCTGGCACCCATGCATCCAAGGAACCGTGGTGCTTCTAACACAACATGTGTACTATTGTGGTAGCTGACGTTGTATACTACTTGCTGCTGCGCAGGTTGTTTTCCCTTCATGATGGATGCATGACTCTAGTATTTGTTTTGCTCATCTATTATGCTCTCCGTCAAGTCCTGGACATATTTTATACAATAAATTAGATAACAGAGGAGGCAGTTCAGACATGTGCAGTTTTATTTCATTTTGTATAGGAAAGTTTTAAAATAGATGTTTGTATGGTCCATCAGTTGTGCCTGTCACTTGTCATTTATGTTATATACCACCAGCACCACACCATGTGCCTTTTCTGCACAAAATATGTGGTATACCAGAGGCACAGCTGCGCTTCTACCTGCATTTTATCCAGGAGCACGATTGTGACCCCTGTTGCACATATATGTGCTTTTGTTTGCACTTTACACTTAGAGAGGCACAACCGTGCTTCTGGCCGCATTTTATCCAGGAGTACAGTTGTGACCCCTACTACACATATATGTGCTTCTATTTGCGCTTTACACTCAGAGAGGCACGTCTATGCTTCTGGCCGCATTTTATCAAGGAGCATAGCCGTGACCCCTACTTCACATATTTGTGCTTCTGTTTGCGCTTTACACTTTGAGAGGCACGGTTGTGCTTCTGGTCTCATTTTATCCAGGAGCACAGCCGTGACCCCTGCTGCAGACACATCGGCACCAGACGAAAAACTCTGCTTCTATTTGCATTTTACACTCAGAGAGGCATAGTTGTGCTTCTGGCCGCATTTTATCTAGGAGCACAGTCATGACCCCTATTGCAGACACATCTACACCAGAGGAAAAGATGTGCTTCTGTTTGCACTTTACCCGATGCTTGGAAAATTGTCTGCGTAGTGAGTTGAAGAGCATACTTCTGTCATCACCTTTGTTTTCTCATGTCTCTCCTGCTCGGCAAATCTTGGTGACATCCTTCGTGCATTCGTGATTTGACTCATGATTCTAAACGCGATCAGAGATCCTTTGGAAGGACCTTTCATGTTGAACACCATCGGTGATCCCTTCAAAATAACTTGCCTCACACTCATTAAATTGTCACCTTTTTCTCCAATCTGCTTGAGATTTCATTGTTGGATCATGTTTTCAGTGTGCCATGGACTGGCCTGACTCTTGTTTCCTTGTTCGTAGGCCTGTGCATGGGACATATTATAAGTCATATTGTGCTCAAGAGACAAAGAAGTTTTCATGTTAAGATAATACAAGTGTCTTAGATCTTTTCTGTTGTTCATCTATGTTGTCACCTGAGCTGGTTTATGGTGATGTTGTGCAGTAAAGTTTATTCCTCCCATACTTGTTTTTGTTGTTCTTGGGCTCATATCTTTTCAATTGTTCATCTTCATTGTCACCTGAGCTGGTTTCTTGTGTTGTTGTGCAGTAAAGTTTATTCCTCCCATACTTGTTTTTCTTGTTGGGCTCTTGGTTGTGTGAATCGTACTCGATGCTTCATCACATGTGCTTTACTTGGACATATTCACTGTGCCTGCCTCAATGATTCTTCTGTTAGCCTGTACCTCTCCATCATGACCGTCCGGAAACATTCCTCCATCTGTGGACATGACATGTGTTTTTGAAGCACGCACTTACTAGATTCATATGTGTGTATTGTGAAGCATTAACGTGTAAACATGTCAAAATTTATTGTGTCTTTAGAGCTGTACAAAAAAGTTGAGTTTTGTAGTTTTCCGTCGTTACCTGTGCAGCTGGTTGGTAAGTTTCTGTGTCACAACTTTGGATTGCAGACTGAACTCGATGACATTTCGAGAACCGTTTCTTATTCGGCGTTTACTCTGCTGACTAGAATTTTCCTCTTTACAGGTGTTTATTGCACACCTTGCTCCTGGTTGGGACGTTTACCAAGAAGTTGTTTCTCGATCTTGGCATGTACCTGCAGGACGACAACTGCATCTGCTTTCTTCTTTTCCATCTGTGCTACTTTCTTTTTCTTCCATTTCTCGAGCTTTAACCATGGAGTACATAGATATAATGGAGACTTATTATAGCATTCAACCAAGAGATATCCATGAATTTTTGTTTCTAACGGTGATAACGTTGGCCTAAATCCCATAGTATTCAGGGGCGACACATTGACAGTATAAGTTACAGAAAAGAAAGAAAGAATAGCCTCCAAAGCTAAGGTTTAATTGTTTGCGTCTCAAATGATACTAGTATAATCTGCTTTTTGTTATTACCTTCCTTTCATATGCCTTGGCGATTACATTCAAAGATACGCCGACCCTATTGTCCTGATCAGCTGATGTGATCCTGAACATCCGAAGGAAAAATGGTTATACAAAATAAACAAGTTGTTATACTTTTTTGTTGAACAGATGTTAATTTTGCAAGTGATAAACATACTTGTAATTTTTAGTTGGTTCTCACTAACTTTTGATTCTTACTATAGAATTGAGATATACTTTTAGTTCTATAGAATAAAGATAACATTTTTTATTCAGAAAAAGGTAAGATCCCAATTACAACTGAGATCCTGATGCCAATCTGGCACTGCATCGTTTAACAAAATATCATCATGAAATCCAGTCAAGTAACGAGCTCATCTTGCAAGTATCAATGCTCGGAAAGCAAGAGCAAGCTCTAATCACGACAATAACATAGAACCAAGCAGTTTTATGCTATTCATCCATAGCCGAGGGAGATTAACAATCGCGACACAAGGATTCGTAATGAACAAACATGGCCTGGAAATTGTTTCTACGTCTCCCGAAGACCAAATAAAGCAGTAGGATTGCAATATTGTTTAAGAGGGGTGCAAGTTTGAATTAGGCCACACAATACATGATGTTGTGAGGAAACTGAAACCATGTGCCCTTCATAAAATTGAGCATCCACAAACTGCCAAGCATCAAAGTCCTATCACGACAACATAAATAGATTGTGTGAGTGTACGAGTTCTTGGGAGATAGATTAAAAAGGACGAGCAGCAAAAATTGAATCTCTCTCGTGCATCAGGAATCGCCACGGGATGGGTTTATTGATTTTTAGCTAACCTTTGATTTTGTGGGCGATCCCCTGCGATTTTGTTGGCGATCTAGTTTGTCGATAAACACAACTTGTGGGCGATCTCGTTAGATAATTTTTAATTTCGATGAGAGATACAAAGAGACAGACTCGATAGAGAGGTAGCTTCGCTTTTTTGCGTGCACGAAAAGTTCAAGCCGATAGGTGGACTTGAGCCGTCGTACTGACATGTGGGCTCTCCAATAATTCCTGCTACTGACTCATTGGGTCATTTCCGTCGTGAAAGGGAAGGCCCTACATGCACTCGAGTTGTACTGACATGTGGGCTCTCCAACGGTTGCTATGACTGACTAGTGGGGTCACTTTTCAGGCGTGAAAGGGGACATCATAGAGGCACTTGAGGCGTATTGACTTCTGCGCTCTGCAATGGTTGCTTTCTCTGACTAGTGGGGTCGGCCGTGAATGAATTCCATATCTCACTTCATTCACTCTACATCTGGTATCGGTGGCGATAGGGGATCAATATTCTATATCTCCCGAGGAATACCTACTGATTCCTCATTTGATTTCTCCTTCCGACTTGCTCTTCTCCTGAGAAATCGTCGGTTTCCATCCTCCTTGCCGTGCGTCTCCTGTAGAGGTAATCCATTACTTCTTGTGCCCGTTTTCTTCCTCCTCACAATGCTTCTCCTGTTGATTCATCTCTTGAGCGAAAACTTACAGATAATAGCGCTTCTGCGGATTGTGGATTTTGATCGCAGCCGTGCAACACGAGAGATGGGGCGCAAATTATATTTCTATTCACATCAAACTATTTTCCGAATTCCCAAGATTTATGATCGCTGGTCGGGCTATCGCGGCTTGCTACAAAGGAGAACGGTGATGGAAGTTATTTAGAGTTTGGAGTGATATCTCACTCTGTTGACCACAGTTTCAACCTGACACCTACATGCTGCATTTATTTTCATAGTGTTAAGGACTCTCCTGGCCACAACTTAAATTAGATGCAGAGCTCAATGAGATTGAAGTGGGGTTTCACTCTGCTAATCCTTATAATGGTCACTCGGAGTAGCAGTTAGTAACTACTACTTGTGAGCTGCGTTGGGTTTTTCCTCGAATAGGAAGGGTGAAGCAATATAGTAGATATAAGTATTTCCCTCAGTGAGAACCAAGGTTATCGAACAAATAGTGTTGGAATTGGGGCTCTGCTAAACCCAATGAGGTTCGAACACTGGGGTGCGCTCACTCTCCAATCCCGCTCAACCTCACAGCTTCTGAGTGATTCTACGGCGGTGCTCTTAGGAGGAAACAAATGGGGGCACGCGGTCTTAAACCAGGTTCAGGCCACCTTGAGGTGTAAAAGCCTACTCCTGCTTTGGGGTGGATTAACCTCTCGAGGAGACTAAGGATGAACTAGTACAGTGGTTGTCTGGCCTTGTGAGGGCACTTGGTGGTGATGAACTGGATCCGATCCGACCTCCCCTCTACGATGGGGAGCTCCCTATTTATAGGGGCCACGGTCCTCTTCCCCCGTCGCACAGGCGGGAAGAGATCCCACAACGGCCAAATTTGAAAGGGGACAAGTAGTACACCCTATCCTAACTAAAGGTGGTCTTCGCCTGCAAAGCCTCTGGGTGTGACGCAGCGGTGGGCTCGACGATGACATCCGTCCTACCGAGCTCGTGGTCTCGGTCCTCTTGCACCGGGAAGGAAACCTTTGGGGGGTTCCTTGGGAACCCGCGTACGTCCTTGCCTCCTTAGCACCAAAGAGGAAACTATCCTCCCACTGCGCCCGCTGGCTCCCGCCTGGCTAAGCCCTCGGAACCCACGTCACCCCGCCTCATGAGGCCGGGTACTTGCATAGGAATCTTCGCTCCTCGGGAGGCGGCCTGAAAGGTTGCCACCCCTCCGGAGGTCTTGGCATTGTCCTCCTCACGAGGCGGGGGCTCTCGCGAGGGCTTTGGCTTGGGGGGCTTGTGGCAGGGTCGTACCGGGCCTTCGCGGCGGCATGCGCTGGGCCATAGGTAGGCAGGTCTGGGTATCCCCCATCCCAGAACGTCGACAATAGCCCCCGGGCGCGAGGCGCGCTCGGGCTGGCTTCGGGGTGATGCCAAGGAAGGGAGGCCGAAGCGCCGTGGGCCCCAACCGCCTGCGGGCCAGGCCCGACGCGTGGCGATCAACAAGACGCGGATGGCTCCACTTCCCCACGCCGCCTTGGCAACCGCCCTTGCTCACAAAAAGCCTGGCATGCGCGGTGGAACCATCATTGCCCCTCCGCGCGCCTGCCTTCTGCTGCTCCTTCATTCGTGGCTCACGCCTTCTTCGCCGGGCTTTGCTTCTGCTTCTATCTGCCCCTCTGCCATGGCTCCCAATAGGAAAAGGGGCAGGACTTTGATGACGTCAGGGCCCCGGCCGGTGCCTGAGCCCGCGCTGGCCGGTCCACCATGCTCAATCTTGAAGGGCTGGATAAGGTCCGGCGAGCAATTGCCGACGGCACCAATGAGTGGGGGGTGACGACCATCTGGCCCGCCTCTCGGTCTGCGGCTGATCTGAGTGCCACCGACATCCCCCTTCATCTCCATGCCCTCTTCTCCGGCTTGCTGTCGCCGTTTTCAAATTTCTTCAATGTCGTGCTCACGCACTACCAGATCCACACCTTGCATCTCGACCCTCGGTCTGTCGTCCGCCTCTCTGCCTTCGCGTTCTTGTGCGAGGCCTTCATGGGCATCACCCCATCCGTGGCTTTGCTCCGCCATTTCTTCTCCCTCCGGCTGGTCACCAGCGGACAATTCTCGGGATGCGTGTCACTCCGAGTGGTGGATACAACGGCGGACGCAATCCTCGACATCGAGCTCAGTCCGGACGCGGCGAGCTTCCGGAGGCAGTGGGTGTTTGTCGACGCCACTATGCGCAATCCCCTGCTCCAGGCCCCGACGGCCCCGGCGGAGCCGAGCGCGAGTTGGGAGCACTCAAAGCTTGTCGACCCGCGGCTCCCGCAGGTCACTGCCAGGTTGAGCAGTCTGAAGAAAGCGGGCGTGGCGATGGCGATGGCGGTGAGGGAGTTCGTCCGCCGGTGAATCGCTCCCCTTCAGCGCCATTCCCGTCCCATGTGGACTTTCACTGGCCTTGACGACGTCATGAGGCACCAGGTGTCTTCTCTTTTTTGCGGCGCGCTGCGGGAGGCACTCCGCCTTCTGACTAGGGGGAAGCCTCCCAAGCTTACTGTGGATGGGCTCCCCTTGTACCGCTATCAGAACGTGAGAGCCTTCGCCCTGAAGATGCTGCACTTCGACGAGTGGGGGCTGCTTCCAGAGGGTCCCGTCGTACCTCGCAATGATTCCTTCTTGGTGGCCCCTTGCTCCAGAGATCCTGAGGCCGGTGCCCTTCAGGGGTCGCGGAAGAACGTCCCAAGCCGCACGTTCCTCAGGCGCCCTCCTCCGCCCTTCCAAGCGGCAAAGGGGTCGCCTCACCAGGGGTCGCTGCAGGCTCCCCTACCGCGGGGTGTTGTCTGTCATGTGCCGATGGGTCATCCTCGGATCCTCACGTGCGCCGTCGGAGGAGAGAACCTGGGGGTCGCAGCGGCCCGGTTCCGTGGCCCTGGAGGAAGAGGAACAGGGTCACCGTGGATGAGTAAGTGCCTGCCCTTCCTTGTTTCCCACATGATGCGCGTCTCTAAATCCTTGCTCCTGAGGCCCCTTCCCGTCGAAGTGGTGGGTGCGCCCCCGCCATCGCCTCTCGAGGTGACCGGGCCGGGAGCGGCCCAAGACCTTACGAGGCGCGTGATGGTGCACGAGGAAACTCCCATACCCGGGCCCAAGCCGTCCCCAGGGCACCTCTGTCCTGGGCTTCCTGCATCTTCATTCAGGCGAGGCCCCCGGCCAGCAATGGCGGGACTGAGGCCTCCCTTGGTAGTCTTTTCCGGCGTCAGGGCGCCCGGTGCATCGGCGCCTTCCTCGAGCGGTGGGGTGACTTCTCGTGAGGCCTGGCCCCGGGCTGGGGTGCCGGACCGCGGAAACCCAGCCCCCGAGTCCTCGCCAGAGCTAGAAAGGACTTCGTGCTCCCCTCCTGCCGCCCAGGGCCCGGGCCAAGAGCTTTATCTTGCTTGTAGTCGCAGCGATGTTTGGCATGGTCTCCTTCAGGGCGCGGTGAGCGCGCTGGGCCGCCTCGAGACAGAGCTTGACGACCTCAACTCGTACCTCGAGGCGAAACGTCGGCACTTGGCGCGTGAATAGCTTCGGCTTGAGGTCGCCATCAACTTTGGTCGTCTGTAGCGCGAGCGTGCTCTTGTGGAAGTCGAGGAGTCCCTTGCCACGGCGTGAGATGCCCACGATTGTGCCCTTGAAGAGGCCCAGGCCGCGGACGGGCAGCGTAAGGCTGTAGTGAGGCATGAGGAAGAGCTTCTGGCTTCCAACGCCTCCCTTGAGCGGCAAGTTCAGGCCCGCAAGGCATCGCTAGCCGCCTCAGCGGGCGGGCCGTCCACGGGCGAAGCTGGGCTCCGCATCCTTGAAGATACGCTGGCGCTGGACGCGATGGAGCAGGGCCTGGAGCGCGAGCGGCTGGAGGTGATGGAGCGCCAGGTGGCTGCCGCCGAAGATTCCCTCGCCGCTCGCGAGGCGAGGGTCCGTGAGGTGGCCGACGAGGAGGTGGCGCGTACCCGCAGAACTATCGCCCAGGACTACCGCGAGAGGCTAAAGCTTCAGGAGTCCCGCTTCTACAAGCGGCGTGATGAGCTGAAAGCTGAGGCGGATGGCCTCAGGAAAAGGTTAGCGGCGGCAGAGCGACGCGAGAAGGCTGCAGTGGACGCCCAGATCACCACCAAGGCCGAGCTGTCTTTCCTCTATACGCAGGTGGAGGATGTCGCTTCCCGCGCGGAGATGGCCTCGGAAGAGGAGAACCGAGCCCGGGGGCTGTAGCACACGCGCTCCAAGATGTTCCAGGCTCTTGAGGGGAGGGCCAATCGGGCCCTGAGCAGCATCAGCGGCGAGAGTGTCTCAAGCCCGCTCGGTGCCTACGACGCCGACTATCTTTGTTTCTTCACCGGGATCGTGGAGCATCTTGAGGGTGGTGCGGAGAAGGTCCGCTAACTAGCTGAGGAGAAGAGTCGCGACCTCCTCGCGTGGGCGTCTTCACACGTCTTAAGCCACCTTCTTCGCCTCGATCCCAACTTTGACTTCGAGTCTGTGACAGCTCCCGTGCCCGAGGTGATCCTGTGTGCCCTGGAGGATTGGGTGCAGGATCATGTGGACGGCTTGATCGCGGAATTCGCCCCTGCCGTAGGCGAGGACCACCCCACTACCGGGGAGCGCGAGTCCGATGGCTGCGACAGCGATAGCGGCAATGGCGCATCTCCTTAGACTATCCTTCCCTGTTCTCCTGAAAGATTTTGAACATGACCTCGCGGGGATGTGAATGTACCTTGGAAGAACTCCCCTATTATGTATTACGTAATATTGCACTCACTTGCGCCAAGTTCCCTTGCTTATCGTGCTCTTGTAGGTCCCGAGGAGGGGCGGGTCATTACTGACACGCCGAACCGCGGTCGTCCGACCAAGCCAGGGGGCGGATGTTCGACGAAGCCCCCGGGCCACGCGCGCCTGCTGGCTCGCTCGCGGTAGTTGCTGAGGATTTGACGCCAAAACCAAGTTCGGGTGTGGGCGTGAGGCCCGTGGCCGTCGCGTTCTGGGCCCTCAGGCGGGGGGGGGGGGGCTCTCAATGCCGCCCTTAATGCAACTGGGCCGGCTCAAGTGTGCACATCGTGTCCAGCCCCCGCTCGCGGGGTGCGCGAGAGGGAGAGAGCTAGCCTATGATACCTTCTTAAAAACGAAACTCAAGACGCAAGCACAGCACGGGAAAAAGTCCCCCCCCCCTTTTCAAATAAGATGCAAAACCTTCAACTTCATTCAAGAAAGTGGCAAATTCGATTACAAAAAAGAGCGAGGAACAGCCGCGTCCGGCACCTAATAGCTAGTCTTCGTCTTCCCCTCAGCACGGAGCATAGGGCTTCCACTAGGCATGGGCATAGTCATTGGAGGACAGTGTCATCCGCCAGCGCGGAGCATGGGGCTTCCACTTGGGCGTGGGTGGGAGCCCCTCCGCGTCCTCGTACGACGCTCCTCGGGGGGCTCCGGGTGTGTATAGCGCCCTCATTCTTACGTGAGAGTGTCATGGTTCAAGATAGTTGGGCGGGGACCCCAGGTGCAAGGCCCTGGAGTTCCCGACCGGGTTCTTGAGATATCCCGCACATTTCGGCGCGGTTGCGCGCTCCAGCGGCCCAAACATGGGTGCATTGCTCCCCGCGTGGCCGTGGAATTGCGCTTCTGTGGCCCAAACATGAGCGCAACACACTCCGCGCGACCGTTGGAGTATTGTGTCGATGTAGTCGCCTCGGGAGGCGCCGCGGCGCTAGCCGAGCTACGCCCTAGAGGTCTCCCGAACCCCCAGGCTTGCCAGGCCTCGGCAACCCCCTGGGTACAGCGCCGACGCCCCTGAGCCACGGAGCGTGCGAGGCCCCGTGGTGCCTGGCCCTGCCAGTGGAGCGTCCTCGCGGTGCCGGCGTGGGTGGCCCGCACTGCTCGAGCCTTGCTGATCTTCTGGGCGACGGGCCCCTGCAGCCCCATTGCCTGGTGTCGGGTTCCCTACTCGCAAGGGCGCCCGTTGCGGCGCACCCCCATGCGACCCCGGGCACCCCCTTTGTCATGCCAACCGGACCAGCTGCTCCCACAATGGAAGCCCCCGGGCCTGGCTTGATGTGGGGCGCCAGGTGTGCCCCCTACGCCGGGGGGGGTGCTGGTGCCAGCGGCGAGTGCGAGACCCACGGCGCTGGCGCTTGTCGCTGCGTCGCCTGAAGCGCGGGCCGCGGCGTGAGGGTCTGGGTTCTCTCCTGGAGCCTCACTGGATGCCCCGAGGCTGACCCCCTGGGCAACAGTGTGACGCTATCCTGGGTGCGCATCCCACGGGCGCTCCTGTGCCGAGCTTCCGCCCAAAGTTGGCTGCCTCATGTGCCGCCACGAGGTTGGTCGCGCCCGTCTAGGTGAGAATGGCCGCCGTGGCAATTCCCCGCCCGCCCGCCATGACCTCCGCCATGCGTGGCGGCGCGAGCTGCCCGGCCCCTGCGCCGGTTGGTGTGCTTGCATCGAGGGAGCGCGAGAGTGTGGTGGTTCTCCATGTTGTCGGATTGCGCGCTATGTTGTGCGTAGGGTGTTCCATCATTTCCCTCGGGCACGCCGCTGCTGGGGCTGGGTGGCAATCCGAAATTGGCCACCGGAACCCTGAGGCGGAGAAGTACAATGCGAGGCGGGCCCTTCTCGGGCTCCTCGAGTTGGGGGCCATGCGTGTTGATGTGCGGCGACGGAGCTGGTTCGCCGGCTGAGCCTTCTGCTCCCTGCGCCGGGGGCCGTAGAGGAAGGTAAGGTGCGAGGGCCCTCCTTGTGACAGTAACTAGCTCGGCGATGTGGTCGACCCAAGCGTCGTAACCCCCTTTCGTCGAGCGATGGAGAAGGAGCTCGCTGGCCATGAGCAACGCATCCGGCGCATTCAGGTCCCCCACATGGACAGGGCCGCGGGAGGAGCAGCGGGGCGGCCGTTCGGGCGCCACTGTGGGCGCAAGGGCCCTTGTTGCGCGCGAGGGGTGCGAGCGGCGGTGGTGGGGGCGACGACGCTGGTGGCCTGATAACGGCCATCCAGCGTGGAGCCCCCAGGGCGCGCACATCCTGAGTTGGCCATGGCGTTGGTGAAGCAGGAGCGGGAGGTGACCGACCGCCGGTGAAGCAAGAGTCGACGGAACTGAAGGACGTCGGCGCACCCCTACCTGGCGCGCCAAATGTCGGAATCGGGGCTCCGCTAAACCCAATGAGGTTCGAACACTGGGCCTCTAGGTGTGACGCAGCGGTGGGCTCGACGATGTGACGCAGCGGTGGGCTCGACGATGACATCCGTCCTGCCGAGCTCGTGGTCTCGGTCCTCTTGCACTGGGAAGGAAACCTTTGGGGGTTCCTTGGGAACCCGCGTACGTCCTTGCCTCCTTAGCACCAAAGAGGAAACTGTTCTCCCACTGCGCCCGCTGTCTCCTGCCTGGCTAAGCCGTCAGAACCCACGTCATCCCGGCCTCATGAGGCCGGGTACTTGCAAAGGAATCTCCGCTCCTCGGGAGGCGGCCTGAAGGGGTGCCACCCCTCCGGAGGTCTTTGCGTTGTCCTCCTCGCGAGGCAGGGGCTCTCGCGAGGGCTTTGGCTTGGGGGGCTTGTTGCAGGGCCGTACCGGGCCTTCGCGGCGGCACGCGCTGGGCCGCATGTAGGCTGGTCTAGGTACCCCCGGTCCCAGAATGCCGACAAATAGGAGAATCACAACAACTTTTCTTTATAGCGGTACATGCACACACAAGACCACACACTTGTACCCTATGCGGGCAAGAGGGTTGTATTCTACTTGTGAGTTGCGTTGGGATTTTCCACGAAGAGGAGAGGCGATGCAGTACAGTAGAGATAATTATTTCCCTTAGTGATTACCAAGGTTATCGAAGCAATGCAAATGCCCTTAAACAACACCTCCACGCAAAACCAAGCACTTGCACCCAACGCGGGGAAGAGGGTTGTCAAGCCACATGAACTCGTTACTTGCAAGTATTAAATCTTGATAGGATAGATAATGTAAAAGACAAATAAAATAAAAGTAAATAAAGTGCAGCAAGGTAATTTAGGATTTTTAGTTTTTATGTTTAAGTAGACCCCGGGGGGCATAATGTTCGCTAGAGGCTTCTCTCTCGAAAGTAGCATACGGTGGGAAGACAAATTACTGTTGGGTAATTGATAGAATTGCGTATAGTTATGTCATGTTATTCACGGCAATGATCATGTATATACGCATCACGTCCACAAACAAGTAGGCCAAAACAATTGTACATCTACTACGATTACTTCACCGATCGACCGCTATCCAGAATGCATCTAAGGTATTAAGTTCATGACAAACAAAGTAATGTTTGGATCAAGATGACATGATATAGACCCCATCATTTTATCCTTAATGGCAACAATAAAAATACGTGTCTTGACCCCTTCTGTCACGAGGATACATCACCGCAAGATTGAACTGAAAGTGCTAGTTATCGACTAGAGGGGGGGGGGGTGAATAGGCGATTTTTATGAAAGTCTTCGAAACAGGGAATGTATTCGAATAGAGCGGAAATGTAAACAGGATCAGGTAGGGATATAATCAAGAATCTAATCTAGGCATGCATCACAGTGAAGACATACAAACTTGTTATGCTTTAACATCATGCACAATAAGATGAGTCGAAGATAAACTTAGACAGTAAGAAGATAAACAGCAGGCATGAATGTCTTCAAGACAAGTCTTCAGTGATGAACAGGGAAATGCTTCATGATACAGAACAGGAATGTAAAGAAGTGAAGGATAGAACCAGTAGCTTGACGAAGACACATATTTGTTGGACCAGTTCCAGTTGCTGTGACAACTGTACGTTTGGTTAGGGAGGCTGAGATTGAACTCAGAAGACCTCGTCTTCACCTTATTCCCCTTGAGCCGAAGTCACTTAGACAGCGCCCAATCACTCTGGTAAGTCTTCAGGGTAGACTTTCGAAACCCGTACAAACTTCTTCACCTGGCGATCCACAATGACTCTTGGATTGCTCTAGACCCAGACGCCTAACCGTCTGGAAGATCACAGTCTTCAAGTGTAACAAGTCTTCAGTTCTCTCAGAATAGAATGACTTCGGTGATGCTCAAACACACTAGCTCTAGGTGTTTAGGTGTATCCTCGCAGGATGTATCTCTCTCAATGTCTTCGAGGTGGGTTGCTCCAAAACGACAACAATCGTATCTCTCTCTGAGCAGCCACTTTCTTATGGTGGAGGGGGTGGGCTATTTATAGCCTGCGGGCAACCGACCTGATATGACCGAAATGACCCTGGGTCAATGGCCAACCGACACGTGTCACAACGGTCGGATTTCAAACACACGCGGCAGCTTTACTTGGGCTACAAGTAAAGCTGACTCAACCAACTCTGGAAGAGATTTCCTCTCATTGTCTTCACTCGAAGACATAGGTATGGGTTGAGCATCACGTCAGCATGTGACTTTGATCACATTGACCCCACTTAATAGTACGGTGGTTCCTATGACTCAGGAAAGAAGAAACAAAACCACCAAAAGACTTCGTCTTCGCGTTTCATTGTCTTCGGACGAATGTCTTCGCTTACCACCAATGGCTTCAGCCGTCATCAATGTCCTCGGACATTTTTGGGGGTCGTCTTCGACGGCTAAACCGAAACTCCAGGGACTTCTCTTTGTGTTAACCAGTGAACTCTCACAAATACATTAGTCCCTCAACCACGTTTGTCTTCAATACTCCAAAACCAAACAGGGGTGGCACTAGATGCACTTACAATCTCCCCCTTTTTGGTGATTGATGACAAACTGGTTGAAGTTTTAAACGGGGATACAAATATGTGAAGATAAGGTTTTGAAGATTTTGATTACAAGATATAGAGAGCTCCCCCTGAAGATGTGCACATGAAAATTTTGCTTTGAATGCAAGTGCACATGGCAGGTTGTAGTTTGTGGAGATCTCCCCCTATACCTTGTAATCCAATCACTATGCATTAATAGATATGTCAAAGATAATGAAATGCATAATGAAAAATGGGCGTCTGCAGAATGACTTCGAGCGCATAAAAATAACTTGAAGAAGCGCCAAAGAGTACGGTAAACATGAAGTGCAGACGTCCATCAGGACTTAAGTTTTACAACCCAAAACAGCAAATGTTCAGAAATGAGAGTTGTAAACTTAGCAAAAATAGCACCCAACCATTATTAGTAGACCCGCTTGAAGACTATCATCCAATGCTTCTCCCCCTTTCTCATTGAGATGACCAAAAAGGGACGAAGACATGGAAGAACTAAACGTTCCTAGCAGGTGTCGATGGAGACGGCGCAGCAGGGTCGTGGGGAGCTGGTGCAGAGGAACCTTGTGCAGTGCCATGACGCGGAGTCGATTCATGGCGCTTGTCTTGCCTTTGGATCAGGGAAACAAGAAGTTCACGATCAGTGAGTGCACACTCTCTTCTTGGCAGGCGTTGACGAGGCAAAGTGCTAGCAGTGGCTTCGGTGTTGGTAGCACAGATCTTGGCTGTCGAAATGCACCAATAAGTCTTGCCCTTGATGGATCAGAAGGAATGTGAAGACCTTCAATATCAGCAGTGCCACTAGTGCCTTTGACAATAGGATTCTTGCTCTTGGATGGATAAAGATCTGCTGGCACAACTTCAATATTGGGAAGATAAACGCCATGGTTGCGAGCAGAAGGGAGAAACCTGGTGTTGGTTCTGTACTTGATGAAGCACATGATCCAGGGAGAATATATCTTCGGCTCGAGGACATTGAAACCATTGGCAGCAAGGTTGCGAAGAAATAAGTCTTGAAGATTGAACCTGATGCCATATACAATGTTGTAGAGCAATGTATTCAGAGGTCCTTCAATCTTGCAGGATGAGTTGTGCCCTTTAATTGGCCAAATAGTGTGCCAAAGAATGTGATAGATAGTCCTGGGCAAGTACTGAAGATCATCCACAAAGAAGGAAGTGGGCAATTCTGCATCTCTAGCCAAGGGCTTCATCATAGTTAGCATTCAGTCATGTTGGGTTCTCGCATTTGGAAGAGGCTTCGAGTGGCAATCTCATAGGCTTCAGAGCGAGGATCCAACTCTTCACCAGAGGCAGCGAGTGGTGTTGCAGGAAAGAAATCCAATGGTGAAGCAGTAATTTTCTCATCCCTTATCATAAACTCCAGCTGCCATGTGTTCAAGTCACGACCGAAGCCAAAGATGTGGAGAGTTGCGTAGAACTGGAGGATGAGCTCTTCATTCCGGTCTTCATTGTCAGTGCAGAATGGCAGGAGACCCGCATCGCGAAGACAAACCAATGCTTGATCATAACAGGGAAGACCTTTCATGGCTTCAAAGCTGAGATGTTTGTGGGGAAAGATCCTGTTTTGACCGTAAAGCACACACATGTAGTACTGACGTTGTGGTGCACTCCAGAACCTGTCAGACTGTATCCTGGCATGCTTGTAAGGATTGCGTTCAGAGTTGAAGAAGGTGTTGTTCAGCCTGAACATTTCCAACTCGAAGACCAATGGTCTTGCTGGGCCTGACTGGCGAAGACTTGGAAGACGCGGCATGGGATTCATGATGTTGGGGCGCCGATCAAGGTGAAACTCATACTGTGGTCCCATCCGTGGTGGTGCAACAAGATGAGGCCATCTGACAGGAACCATCTCTCCTTCCCTATTGCGAGCCATCACAATGTTGTCCTCATTGTCTTCAGTTGATGGCGTGGCAGGAACAGGAGGTTCATCTGGGAAGGGGGCAGTGGCATCGCCCATAGTGGCATCGGCAGCAATGTCTTCGGCTGCCGTATTGTCTGTTGCATGTTGACTTGGAGGTACATCTTCAATCATCAGCACTCCTTCGACTGGTACAGTCGGTGAAACTCGTACTTCGTCTTTAGGAATAGGAGACATGAGAGCTCGAGGGCCGCGACGAAGATGTTTGAGTGGGGAAGTGCGAGTGGTGGCTTCAATCTCCTCTAGAGCAAATGGAGATTCTGGTGAGGCAGACTCTGGTGGGAAGAAAGGTGGTGATGGTGTACTGGGTTCAGCTTCAGTAATTTCTGGCCGGAGGGGAGTCCCAATATCCACAAAGTCACTTGGTGGCTGTGGGGAGGAATCCATTGGCATGTCCACCTGTGGAACATATTCTGGCTCAACATTGGCTTCAGGACCAATGTCGTCATGAGCAAAGTCTTTAGCTGCTGCAGTGTCTTCCGCAGCTGGGGTATCTTCTGGATTCTGAATCTCTATGGAAGCAGACTCATGCAGTACAACTCTTCTTTCTAAGTTCTCTGAGGCGGGAGGTGCCACAGAGATTGGCTTGATGACCAGGGGTTCTTGGTGAGGAGTGTTGATTGATGTCGGAGCAGGAGGGGGAACTGGTGGTTCTGAAGACTTTGATTTTCTTGTCTTCAACCTCTTCGGAGGTTGGGCTTCAGAGGTAGCTGCCTTGCATTTCTTGGCTTCAGCTTCAGCTTTCTTTGTCTTCTTGCTATCAGCAGCAGAGGAAGACGGAGGTGCACGAGGACTAGAGAAGCCTGCTGGAAACTCAATGCGACGGCGCATAGATGGTGAAGGAGAAGGCACATCCGAAGACATCGAAGCTTGCCTGGAGCGTGCAATGACTTCGGGAGCAAGTGCGGGCAGGCCAAGTGCTTTTCTCTTCAGCATGTCATTGTGTGCCTGGACCATGATAGCAGTTTTTCTCTTGAGGCGCGCAAGGGCTCCTTTGACAGCTTCACATCGCTTCTCGAAGGCAGCCTTGAGATCTGTCATCATCAGCTGATATCCCTTGATCTGCTCGGCGTTGAGTCACAGTCAGTTCTTGGCCTTCATTTTGCTTGAAGAGCTCCTTTTCATGGCTGATCTTGGCCTTCATTTGCTTGGCCTTCTGAGCCACAGTCAGTTCCTCATTCACAAGACCTTGGAACGTGACACTCAGACCAATTGGGAGTTGAAGTGCATCAATGCTGAGAGAGGGATCGGCGAACCATTCATCAATGAAGTGTTCAAAGATGACATGATCAAACAGAGGTAAGTCTTCGAGCCTTTTGGCTTCCTCTTCTTTCTGCTGGATGAGCCTAGCTAAGGCTTCATCGTCGAACTCATCGTCAGACAGTTTAATCATGTTTGATGCGTCCATTAGTGACAGGGTAGGCTTCGGACCTCTGGATGCAACAGCTTTCCTTTTCATACGCCTATGATGGCGATCTTCTTCCTCAGGCTCTTCTAGATTATCAGTGGGAGAGCGTGAAGCCTGAGGTGAGTGGACTGATGGCTTGGGAGGCTTTGAAGCCTTGTGCTTTGAAGCTTTTGACTTCTTCAGAGGCTTCGTCCTTGGGGCTGGTGGACGCTCTTCATCATCATCATCCGAGTCAGACTTTGTAGGATCTGGGCAGCCAAGAATGCTCGATGTATGAGGATTGATGGGCATTGGGGGCCTGAGTATGCACGGATAAAATCCCATGTTGATGGCTTCTGCCTTAGTCTTCGGATGAAGATTTTTGTAAATGATGTCCGTCCATGGTGCCTTTTCAGCACACTTCTCAGCATATTCCTTGGTGACAAAATGGTAGTTGAACCACTCCACACTCCAATATCTTTGAATCCATTGGATTCGATTCTTGCGTTGTGTATATGTTTCCTCCTCATCTGACTTGTATTGCTCATAGAGTGCTGGAGGAAGATCTTTAGCTGTATTCTTACATCTCTGCTTCCCTCTCTTATTGACTGGATTGTTACCAGCCATTGGCTTAGACAAAGGCTTCAGCAAAGGCTTCACAGGTGTGCGCAAGTATGAGCATGCACCGGAGGATTCCAGATGAATCTGCAAGTAGTCTGCAAATGAATTCAGACTATGAGATCCAAGCGATTCTGCTGCGGACATGTACCTTTGAAAGAGTTAGAGACGCGAGGGAAGAGGAGAGGTCATATGCATTCTCAGAAGATTTGGAAGATAGCACTGTGTTTAGAAGACATTGACCTTTTATTGAAGACATTCACGTTTATAGCTTATATGGTGATTTCAGATTTGTACAAGTCCAAGGAATCGTACAAGTGAGGAATCAAACCAATCTTCAGACCATAAAGTGAAAGTATTTGGCAAAATAGAGATCTAGATCTATATGCGATTGAGTGGAAAGTGGAGAAACAACAACCGACTATCTTCAGTAGAAATTTCAGATCAATAATGCGGTAAGAAATAGCCTTTTATTTACTGCAAGGAAGAACGCGGCAAACAGCTCGATGAGGCGGAGAAGCCAAGTAGTTCGATCTGCCTCACCCTAACTTGGTGGAGGTAGACAGCTACGGCGGCGGCGAGCGGAGGATGAACGCAGCCGGCGTGAGTACGTCGTCGGAGAAGGCGTGGCAGCTAAGCACTTCGTCTCCGGCGGCGATGGAATCCAGCGACGGCGCTAGGGTTTTGAGCACATGGGTGGCGGAGGAAGGGGAAAGTAATAATGGAAGGGGGCTAACTTGTACTTATAGGGTGTGGAAATCTACGAACAAGTTGGACGGATTTGCCCCTGACTCCTCGGTTTATGTGGACACGTGGCATACATGCAACCCACCTGACAACCCACTACCATAATCGAAGCGGCGGCGCGGGAGTTGTTGCTTATTATGCGGAGACAGTTGAGATTTGAGAATTAAATATGTGGTTGATTTGTCTTCAACTGTCAAGGACACAGAGAAGACAGTCAACACGTGTCAATATAGAATGCATATGATGGGATTAGAACAGACTTGGACGAGGAAGAATAGAAGAGAATGTCGGGTCCGATCACATTTGTGTAGGAAAAAGTTGAAGACAAGGCTATAGGACAAATGCTGTATAGGACAAAGCTCTAATCCAAATGTAGATCTGCAAATATTTTTCAACTGAAACACATATAAATTTAGTTCTGAAGACAGCCAATTTTTGAAGATGAGAAAAAAAATGTCTTCGAGTTTGGTTGGTGGCGTTACCCACCGTATAAGAATGTTTGACTCAGACACGGCGCACAATTATCGTGGCGCTCTAAAGTCATATTCTTCGTTAATGTATTCACACTCAGATTGTAAGTCTTCAAGAGTTGAAGACATACGTTACATCGTGTGTTGTGCATTAAAGTCATCAACATGCATAAGCGTTAGGATGTATTCCCATTCAAAGGACATTTGAGGATTCTAAGATATTTAGCTCACAGCAAGGTGATGCGACTCCTTTGGTGCCGCTTGAAATCGGGCGCACATGCAAACGCTAAGCATTATATCTGGCCTAGATGCACATAAGTACAATAAAGAACCAATCATGGAGCGATATACCTTCTGATCGAAATCTTTACCATTTTCGTCAGTGCAGCGGTGTCCATTTGTCACAGCCCTAGCTTAGTCATTGACTGTCATTGCATAATCATCATGCCATCATGTTTAAATTCAACTGAAATGGAAGTGGGGAATTAATAAACCCTAGCACCTATTTGAATTACCTAGGTTCAACTAGAAATATTTTCAATGAATCCAAAATGGCCTTGTTAAAAGCCCATGATTTTTGAAAAATGTGTAAACCTCTGTAAAAAAATGATTTGCACATTTTTGGAACATCTTGGGATTTTGAAACAATTCATTATTATTTGATTTGGAGCCATTAAAATCCTATAAATAAGCATTGTGCTCCAAAAATTCTGAAACTTTGCATGGGGCTCTGAAATGATTCAGATTGCATCCATAAAACTTTTCAGGATTTATTTCAAATGATCTAGTATTTTTCTAGATCAAAACAGAGAACAAATAAATCAAAAAAAGAAAACAAAAATAGGAAAAGGAGCAAACCTGGCGACTTACCTTCCTGTAGCCCAGCCGGCCCAACTGGCCCCTGTGGCCAATCTGAGAAAGTGATGTCTTCCTTTGCATCTGCATCCTCCATTGTTATTCATGGTGGTATGAGGTGTTGCCAGGATCCTTGGCATGGATGTTGGTAAAAACTTGATGAATATGGAAATGCTCAAGTTCTTGAGAGCTCGCTCGGAACACTAGGTTATATCCTCGATATCAATAGGAATGTGCCTTCCGTTGCCGAGCTGTTCTATAACTCTAGTTTCCTTTCCAAACGGAGTATGCCATTCGCTCGAATTCCTTCAAACGATCATTTGTGAATTGCCTTAGGCTGTCATGAAGAGTTTCAATGATCTCTGGATCAATAGTAATTCTTTTTGCCACTTAAGGGATAATCCTACGAGTCACCTTCCCTAAGGTGCCCGTTATGGTATGAAGGGCAACTAACTCGTTGCTACTTTGAAACCCATGCTCCATCCTAGCTAAGCTAGGAATTGTTGCCTACCAATTGAAATCTCCATCATCTGCCTCATTCCATCGCTCTCGATGTGTTTGGCGTCTCAGCTCAAGAGATGTTCATACATTTCATTCCATGAGTTGAACATCAGTTGCTCGATCTTCGAGAAGGTCGACTCTTGTAGAGTTCTCCTGTTCCCTTTGTCATTGTGTTTAGATGAAGATCTCAAGAGCAAAATGTCAAGATCAACATGATGCAGCGAATCAACATCTTCGAGAAGGGAAACAGGATCATGAAGATTGTGGTAGTTAGTGTCCCCTCTGTCCTCTTACCCTACGCCTGAATCTCGGGACGAGATTCTTGTTTAGTGGGGGTGAGTTGTCACAACCCTAGCTTAGTCATTGACTGTCATTGCATAATCATCATGTCATCATGTTTAAATTCAACTGAAATGGAAGTGGGCAATTAATAAACCCTAGCACCTATTTGAATTACCTAGGTTCAACTAGAAATATTTTCAATGAATCCAAAATGGCCTTGTTAAAAGCCCATGATTTTTGAAAAATGTGTAAACCTCTGTAAAAAAATGATTTGCACATTTTTGGAACATCTTGGGATTTTGAAACAATTCATTATTATTTGATTTGGAGCCATTAAAATCCTATAAATAAGCATTGTGCTCCAAAAATTCTGAAACTTTGCATGGGGCTCTGAAATGATTCAGATTGCATCCATAAAACTTTTCAGGATTTATTTCAAATGATCTAGTCTTTTTCTAGATCAAATCAGAGAACAAATAAATCAAAAAAAAGAAAACAAAAATAGGAAAAGGAGCAAACCTGGCGACTTACCTGCCTGTAGCCCAGCCGGCCCAACTGGCCCTTGTGGCCAGTCGTCCTTGACCTCTCGCCAGGAGGACGAGAGGGCGCGTGCCCGACGCGCGAGGCCACGCGCCAGGGCCACCTCTTGCCTGCTAGCCAGGGCCACCTCTCTTCCCTCATCCCTCCCCTTTCCCTCGCCTGTTCTCCACCATGACCGAGAACCTCGCCGGCCACCGCAGCTCGCCAACGCAGCCACCGCCGATGAGACGCCGCATCACCATGTTCAGGAGCATCGCCGGCCTCCTCCTCGTCTCCCAGCTGAGGATCGTGCGCACGGCTGCCTGCAATCGTCGCTAGCTTCTTCAACTTCACCATCGGCCGCCGGCGATCCCCGTAGTCGATTTGGCGCGTCCACAGCCTCCCTGAGCCCGCCGACCAGCTCATGCGCCCCCCTGTGAGCCCCTCTTGCTCCTCCCCATGCTCCCCGCTTCTTTTGCACACCGTAGCCATCGCCCCGCGAGCTTCGAGCTCCGGCCGCCGCCATGGCCGGCGAGCCATGTGCTCCTTAGCCCTCTGCTCGCCCCAGTAGCACCGAAGTACTCCGGGTGGCCTGATAATGCTGCCCAGCTGCTCCAGTTAGTCGCCAGCGCCCCGCAGCCCCGCGCACAACCGGACCTGAGCACCGCCGCCGCCAAAGCTCGATGCCGACCATCGTTCCGGCCACCCGACAACCAGCCTCTGTCTCCCCTGGATGCGGGCGAGCGAGAGCTATCGCCCGGTGCCCTCAGCGCACCTAACGGACGCCGGAAGCTAAGTCCGGCGTGCCACCGCCGTCTCCTGTGGTCGCCACTGGCTGACCTCCGGTGAGGCCGACTTGGCACTGCCATTAGTGGCTAACCAACTCTTTAATCAGCCCCAGAGCCACTGACCCGTGGGCCTCAGCCCTGATTAACTTAGCATTGGTGTAAATCTTAATTACTTGACAAGGTGAGTCACTGACCAGTGGGACCCACTGTCAGGTTTGACTGGGCTGTCCCCTGTTGACCTGCTAACGTCACTAAGACGTAAGGATGACGCAATAAAACATTTACTAATATTAAAACAATTCAGTGAATTCCAGAAAATACTTAAAACTTCCAAAAATCATAGAGAATAATCTGTAACTCAGATGAAAATAATTTATATATGAAAAATGATCAGAAAAATGCAAGGAATCTGTTTGTGCCATGATCATGCATGTTTGAGCAAGCTAACATCACCAAGTAGGACATTTCATGATTAGGGTAATGTATGAAATAGCTTTGGAGTTGGAATTTGAACTAGGTTTGAATTCCACTTCAATTAATATGTTTAACTACTGCACTAGGTCAATTCAATGCTTTAAAATGCCAATTCATACATCATGTTGTGCATTGCATAAATTGAATGTGTTCCTCCTTATTTGCCGGTGGTTGATCTCCCTCAGTAGACGTTGTTCCGACATTGAAATCATTGTCACCAATGAAGACTCATTGTTATCTTCAGAAGTGTTAGGCAAGCAACCTCCCCTTGAGCATACTGATATGAACCCACTCTCTCGCTCCTGCTCTCTTTTACTGCATTAGGGCAATAACGATTCAACTGTTACCTGTTCTTGGTAGTTGAACCCATTCCTTTGCATGACCTGTGTTTGCCACAGTAAATAGTTGAAACCACTTAGCATGAGTAGCAACTGCTTGAGCCTTGTTGTGCTTACTCATACATGCTTGCTTACTGTGCCTGCTATGCTTAGAGTCGTGTCGTGTTGGGTCTGATCCATCTGGGTGATGAATCGGAATGGCAGTGTTCATGTCCTACTGTGTGAGAGCTAAGTGTGTGAACACGATTTGGTAAAGGTAGCGATGAGAGGCCATGTAGGAGTACATGGCGGATTGTCTCATTGGGACCGTCCTTAAGAACTGAGTTCTGTGTATGTTATCCAAGACAAGATACTACCACACATTGGGCTCCGGTAACTCGACCCCTCTCGGCTTATTAATCGCCTTGATCTCTGTCCAGGAGTTGCAACTAGTTTCTGGTGTTTGTAGGAGAAGTGTTGGCGGCCGTGCATAGCGCTGCCCGACGGGGTGGGCTATGATGCGGTAGATACACAGTGGCACCCGAACGGTGGGCTTGGGAACCCTGCGCACATCGTTTGAGGCTGTAGCGGAAACTTCGGCCGGACTTCCGTGCGGGTTCGGTCTCAAATAGGCGATAAACCTGGACTAGGGTCTTGTGTGATTGACAGTCGTGGCCGACTCCCTTGCTAGGCTTCCGCTTGAAGGTTGCCGAGGTGCCTTTTTAAGTGCACATGGCGATAAGTGGCGAGAGCGTGTGTGAAGAAGTGCACCCCTGCAGGGTTATCAATCCGTTCGAATAGCCGTGTCCTCGGATATGGACTACTTGGAGAACTTATGTGGTTCATAGACAAGTGAAATGGATACTTCTAAAATATGCAAGATAAGCGTGAGTGCTATGGATGGCCTTCTCGTAGGGTGACGGGAGTGGATCCATAGTGGTGTATTGATTTGGTGAATATGTGGACCCGTGTGCACTATCCCACCTCAAGGAAAGTATTTGTGGTTGTAGTATAGGTTAGCCAAGAGTCAAAGCTGGCTTGCTGCAATAAACTCCATAGCCCCCTTTGTTGACAATGATGCATATGTACATAGTTCTGATGTTAGTCTTGTTGAGTATCTTTGTACTCACGGTTGCTTCATTTATGTTTTTGCAGATGAGACGTCAGTCTCATTAGTGACCCTTATGACGTGAAGTTCGATGTTGACCGGATTAGCTTGGGAATCCCAGACAGAGGTCTGGTTCCTCTGGTAGGGTTGTTGTAGCTTTTCAGGCTCCTGCAGCCACTTTTAATAGATGTATGTACCCAGACATATGTCTTCCGCTTGTTGGTTGTATGCTCTGAATGATGGGTCATGTGACCCCTGTTTGTACCATTATTCTATGGAGGTTCTGTGGAGCCTTCTAAATAAATGATATGTTGTTGTATGGTTATGTTGTGATGCCATAGTTGTATCTATGCATATCGGGCATGTCGTGTGTACGTGTGACGTGGAACGGTATGTATGGGATCCGACACCTAGTTGTGTGCCTTAGGAGTACTCTTTACAGGGAACTGCCTATTTGTCCTTCCACCGAGCCTTGGTAGCTTGCTACTGCTCTGGACACATTGATTGACCGGCGTGTATCCTTCTTTGCTGTTGTGTTTGTCCCTTCGAGGAAACGTCTCGCAGTGTAATGGAGTCCTTGTAGCCTGCTATGACTCGTCTAAGCGCAGTTGATGACAGAAATGTCTCACGGCGTAATGGAGTCCATGTAGCTTGCTACGACTCATCTACACACGCTGGAGGCTGACACCTGCATTGCTGGGTTATGTATGCCTGTCACTGTACGGATGTGCTACTTGGGTTCTACGACTAGTCATGTCGGCCCGGGTTCTTTGACATTTGAATGCTAGCGACATATTCACATACGCGAGCCAAAAGACGCAAATGGTCCCGGCCCAGGTAAGGTGGCAGCCGTGGGGATAACCGTGCGTGAGGTCGCAAAGTGATGTGATGTGTTACATGTTATATTCCTATGGCTTAGGATCAGGGTCCCGACACCATTGGTAGGCATTGGCGTCTTGTAACCTTTGACTTCATTCATGCCAAATTTCTTGAGGCAATCCTTGAGGTACTTCTCCTGAGATATGAAGATGCCATTTGGTTGTTGTAGAATTTGAAGCCCTAGGAAGAATTTTAGTTCTCCCATCATCGACATTTGATACTTTTCTTGCATCATATAAGCAAACTCATCACTGTATTTGCTGTTAGTACATCCGAAGATAATGTCGTCTACATATATTTGGCACACAAACGGTTCATCATCATAGGATTTAGTGAAAAGAGTGGGATCGAGTGAACCAGGTTTGAAGCCTTTCTTCTTGAGGAATTCCTTGAGTGTGTCATACCAAGCTCTTGGTGCTTGCTTGAGGCCATAGAGTGCCTTGTTAAGCTTGAAGACTTTGTCTGGATGCTTTGGATCTTCAAACCCTGGGGCCTGAGCAACATATACTTCTTCCTCAATCTTACCATTGAGGAATGCACTTTTGACATCCATTTGATATAAGCATATGTCATGATGGTTAGCATAAGCAAGCAGTATTCGAATAGCTTCAAGTCTAGCTACAGGTGCAAAGGTTTCACCGAAGTCAATACCCTCAACCTGTGTGTAACCTTGGGCCACAAGTCTGGCCTTGTTTCTGACGACTTGACCGTACTCATCTTGCCTGTTGCGAAGATCCACTTGGTACCGATGATGTTGTGCTTCCTTGGATCAGGACGCTTTACGAGCTCACATACATTATTCATCTCGAACTGGTGAAGCTCTTCCTGCATGGCTTGAATCCATTCTGGTTCCTTGAAAGCATCATCTACTTTTGTGGGTTCTGTCATACATACAAAAGCAAAGTGCCCACAAAATTTAGCCAGTTGAGTAGCTCTTGAGCGAGTAAGTGGACCTGGTGCATTTATGCTGTCAAGCATTCTCTCAATTTGGACTTCATTTGCCACACGTGGATGAACAGGGCGAAGACTTTGTTCGGGCTGCTGAGTATTGTCTTCATCAGCAGCATTATCTTCGGGTTCAGTATTGTCTTCGCGCTGAGTAGATGGAGGAATGATGACTTCTTCTACAACCACAGGTTCTTCAGGCACAATTTCTCCGGTGCCCATCAGTCGAATAGCTTCATCAGAAGGTAGTTCATCTAGCACAGGAGGTAGGTGCTCTCTTTGCGAGCCATAAGTTTCATCAAATCGCACATCTACAGTTTCAACAACCTTGTTGTGAAGGATGTTGAAGACCCAGTAGGTGTGCGAATCCTTTCCATAACCAAGCATGAAACCCTCATGTGCTTTCGGTGCAAATTTAGAAGTGTGATGTGGATTCCTTATCTAGCATCTTGCACCGAAGACTTTGAAATAACTTACATTGGGTTTCTTACCAGTGAGAAGTTCATATGATGTTTTCGTGAAGAACTTGTGAAGATAAACTCTGTTGATGATGTGACAAGCAGTGTCAATGGCTTCAGGCCATAGCTTCCGTGGTGTCTTGTATTCATCAAGCATGGTGCGAGCCATCTCAATAAGAGTCCTATTCTTGTGCTCCACAACACCATTCTGCTGGGTAGTATATGGAGCAGAGAACTTATGAGTGATGCCAAGGGTATCAAGAAAGGTGTCCAGGCCTGTGTTCTTGAATTCAGTGCCATGGTCACTCCTGATGTGCTTGATCTTGATGTTGTAGTTGTTCATACACCTATTTGCGAAGAATAGTCATCAACGATCATGAAGCCATATAGATTTGCAGTGGTAGAGAAGGTGGAATAGTGAGTAGGGCCAAATAAGTCCATGTGTAGCAGCTCGAAGGGACGTGAGGTTGTCATGATAGTCTTCGAGGGGTGTTTGGCCCTGGTCATTTTCCCGGCTTCACAGCCACCACAGAGGTGGTCCTTCTTGAACTTGACACCCTCGACGCCAATGATGAGGTTCTTCTTGGCGAGTGTGTGCAAGTTCCTCATCCCAGCGTGTCCTAGTCTTCTGTGCCATAGCCAGCATTCTGAAGCTTTTGCTAGAAGACATGAGGCAACCTGTGGTCCTGCAGAGAAATCTACCATATACAAGTCACCTCTTCGAAAACCTTCGAAGACTTTGGTTTTGTCAGAGGCCATTAGTACAACACATCAAAATTTGCCGAAGATGACAAGCATATCTAAGTCACAGAGCATTGAGACAGACATCAAGTTGTAGCCAAGGGATTCAACAAGCATGACGTTTTCCATGTGCCGGTCCCTTGAGATAGCAACTCTACCTAGCCCCAGTACTTTGCTGCTGCTCTTGTCGGCAAAGACGATGTGATCTTTTGTTGGAGGTCAAAGAGTTTGCTCCATCAATAGGCTTCGATCACCAGTCAGATGACTTGTGCATCCACTATCCATAATACATTCGGTGGCATTGGATTTGTCTTCCTGCATTGAGAATTAGTCGTGTTCACCAAAGCATGTAAAAGTAACATGCTAAGATGAGGATGTAGCAGAAGACAGTGGCAAGTATTCTGAACGAGGTATGCATTAATTTTCTTGCGTTCAGACAAGAATGTTTTCGGGTCCCCGAAGATGATCTTCGGGATAGGCTTTGTCCTATCTGGAGACCCGATGCTGCATAGAAGATATTAGTTCTTCTTAACCACCCACATGCGGAGGGGTGGCTTAGAAGCAATGAGACGTAAGGCAGCATTAGAGAATTTAGGCAGAGATTCCCTAATAGCACGTTTCACAGGAGGGTTAGTGTACTCAAATGAATAAGCATAGAAATTCTTTGTTGGATGAACATAGCAATTCATGCCATTGTGTACATATTCATGAGTTATGTGAGTCTTTTCCTCCGAAACAGAACGGTTAGTGCCTTTGTAGGAAGACTTTTGTCTTCTCGAAGACATTGATCTAGGGTTTGTCTTCTTCTTGTGAGATGTCGTCAAGACATTCACTCGAAGCTTTTCAAGAAGACATTTGGGAATCCAGATCTTCTTCATAGGAGAACCATTCCTGCAGTTAGTTCCAATAAATTTGGTGTCCTATTTCGGGCTCCGCAAAACTCTAAGGAGTTCGAACCCAGGGGCGTGTGCGAAGATTCCCCAATAGCTTTGACCCCTCCAAGCTCACAACATGATAACCCCACTCGATGGCAAGAAAGAAGAAAGCACACAAGAGTTTACCCAGGTTCGGGCCGCTATGAAGCGTAAAACCCTAGTCCTACCTTTGGGGATTGCCTCACGAGGAGGTTTGTGGATGAACTAGTACAGTGGTGTCTTGCTTTGCGAGTGCGTTTTTCCGACCCCCCTTTCCTCCGAGCAGCCTAGCCTCTATTTATAGCGGCCCGGGTCCTCTTCCCTTATCGCAATGGCGGGAAGGAATACCACAACGGCCAAATTTGAAAGGGAAAGGAGGTACATCCTATCGTGACGAAAGGCGGTCTCCGCCTGCAAAGCTGTTGGTGGTGAAGCAGAGGTGGGCTCGGCGATGACGTCTGTTCTGCGGGGATCGGAGTCTTGGTCTCGTTGCACCAGAAGGGAAACCTTTGGGGGGCGCTTTGAGAACCTGCGCTCGTCGTTGTCTCCTTTGCACCGAAGAGGAAACTGTCCCCTCTAGCGCGCTGACACTCGCTTGGCCTGACTGGCGTCACCTTTGACCTCCTGAGGCCTAGCGTTGCATAGAGATCTCCGCCCCTGGGGAGGCCTAACCTCCTGCGGGTCTTGGCGCTGTCTCCCTCGCAAGATAGGGGTCTCGCGAGGGCCTTGTGTTGAGCGGGGCCGTGCCGGGCCGTACTCGGTCATCGAGGTGGGCCATACCATGGGCCGTAGGCAGGCAAGTCTGTGTACCCCGGTATCCAGAACACCGACAGTAGCCCCCGGGCCCGAGGCGCGCTCGAGCTAACTTCGGAGTGAAGCCATAGAGGATGGCCTGAAGCGCCGCGGGCCCCAACCGCCTGCGGGCCCTAGCTTGACGCGTGGCGCACAATAAGACGTGGGCGTCTCGGCTCCCTGGAGACGTCGGGAACTGCCTTGAGTCGAGCTGACGCGAGGCCCACGCGCCTCTTCGGCCATCATTGCTCTTCTTTGAATGTGGCTAACCCCTTGCGTCCTCCCCCGCCTCGGGCCACGCGGATGCGACCCGACGGGAGCAGAAGAAGCGGCGTGAGGCAGGATTGCACGCCGATCGAGCCTGGCACGCATCGCTCAAGGTGCATGGCGACTCCACTTCCCACGACGCCCCACGGGCAGCGGTTGCGCCTATAAACCCGCCCCGCTCGGGGGGTCTTGCCATCTTGACGTGCCCTCTCGCTTCTCTTCCTTCCAAGTTATCTTCCTTGTCCTCCTCCTTTCCTTTGCTCCTCCATGGCGTCCGGTGGAAGCGCGGCAGGTGCGGGGAAGCGCTCGGAGCCCCCGGCTCCACCGGTGAACCCGGAAGCAGCGGTGGGGGACCCTCAAGGCCGGCCCAAGCCCGCCGGCGCTAGGCCATTATTGATGAGTAAGTTCCTTGTCACCCGCTTCCTTCTCTTGTAATCGCATCTGCCGCGCCGGTCTTCATCGTTCCCTCCTCCCAGGGCGCCCACTCCAGGAGGAGACGGATGCGCTGAGGGTTCAGCTGGCGGACGCCGAGGCCGCCCTCCAGGCCGCGCTCAGGGGTGAGGCAGAGGCTCAGGCGGAGCTGGCGTCGCTCTAGACCCAGGTCAAAGGGGCCGTCGACGCCGTGCAGGCCGCTCAGGATGAGGCGGCCCATGTGAAGATGCTGGAGGCGCATCGCGCCAAGCAGTATCTGGACATCGCCCACCGCGCGGTCGGTGCGGTGAGCTGATTCGTCGGGGAAGCCCCCGCGCTGCCGTGCGCGCACGGCGACGGGGGCTACCTTAACTTCTTCGACAAGGTGGTGGAGGCGCTGGAGACCGGCGTCTCCCGGGTGGACGAGGACAATGTGTCCAGCGCGCGCGACCTCCTGGACCTCGCGCTGACACGCGTCTTCTCCAACCTTCGCCGCTTCATCCCGGAGCTCGATCTCCTCCGCGTCATGGAGCCAGTGCCCGAGGAGCTCCAGAGGCCCCTCAGGGACGAGGTGCGCCCGCACGTGGAGTCCTTGGTGGAGCCGGTCGTCCAGGAGCCCCTCTCCGACGAGGGTGACGACTCCGGCACCGCGGCGGGCGACAGTCCGGATGGCGATAGCAGCTCCTCCGCATAGGCTTCCCTTGCTTTCTCTTCCTGGTCCTGTCATGTTAAGCAACATTCAGCCCCTGAGGGCGTTAACTTTTGTGTTTTTACCTTTGTCTTCCTCCTTCCCTTCCTCTTTTTTAGCCGTCGATTGCCTGTCTTGTATGGCGCGGTCTCGCCTCCCCCGCGGGGCCTTGCGTTGTGGCCGACGCGGCTCGGCGCCCCTTGAGGGGTCCGCGCGGGTATCGCGCTTTGACCGACGATGGCCGCCCGCCGGGCCCTCGCGGGACGGGCCCCCCCTAAGGGGGCGCGTGCCGCCTTTGAGACCAAAATCTTAGCGACGTTGCCGCGAGTGACCGAATTCCTTCCCTCGCGCTGCCCTTCCTTGCTCGTGGGACCGCAAGAATCTTGGTGGGAATATGCAGCGGGCCGTAGTACCTGCATCATCATGTTAGCGCACCCTCCCATTGCCCGGTATTCAGGCTATATCGTCTGATCAAAAGGTCCTGGCTTCATTAGGTGGGTGTACTTAGCTCTTCGGGTTGTGGCGAGCTTGTGCGTCGCGAGGTGTAGCTGGGGCGTCCAGAGAGGTCGAGGTTCCCACGAGGGGGGGGCTTCTTCCTTGCGTGCAGAATGGTTCGGGAGCCCTTACGGCACTCTACGTCGACGGGGCCCGACCCTGAGCAGACCTCGACCACCGTTGGGGCGTCCGGATCACCAGGACGAGACCAAAGGGGTGAGGCCTCGGCCACCATTGGGGCGTCCGGATCACCAGGACGCGACCAAGGGGCACGGAGCTACGTGATCGGTGAGGTTCCCGAGGCGCGTTGCTCGGGATCCCCCCTTGATGCTCAAGTGGCGCTCTGCGTCGGCGGGGCCCGATCTCGAGCAGACCTCGACCGCCGTTGGGGCATCCGGATCACCAGGACGAGACCAAAGGGGCAAGGCCTCGGCCACAATAGGGGCGTCCGGATCACCAGGACGAGACCAAGGGGCGCGGAGCTACGTGATCGGTGAGGCTCCTGAGGCGCGTTACTCAGGAGTCCCCCTTGACGCTCGAGCGACTTCCTTACCTTTCCGTGGGCTGCCGCACCGGGAGGCGCCTGGGTCTCCAGAGGTTCCGTGATGTCATGCCGGGCCGCGGCCGGAGCCCCCGAGCGGGGGTCGACCATTTAAGCGATGCTTGCCCCTGAGGCGACAAGACCTTGCCGACCTGCTCCGAGAGGCCACAAGGAGGGGCCGAAGTGCGCGAGCCCCGACCGGGTATTGATTCAGAGAAAAGAAATTTTAAGACCGGAAAAAGAAATCGCGAAGAGAAAAATTCCCGCCCCTTTTTTAAACAGAGTTGCGAAATCTTCAATTTTCATTTCAAAGAGTGGCAATACAAACACAAAAAGAAGCAAGCAACAGCCGCGTCCGGCACCTAGGCTAATCTTCACCTGCGTCTTCCCCCAGCGCGGAGCGTAGGGCATCCATGTTGCGTGGGCATAGTCATTGGAGGACAGTGTTGTCCACCAGCGCGGAGCATGGGGCTTCCACTTGGGCGTGGGAGGGAACCCCTCCGCGTCCTCGGGGGGCTCTGGGCGTATACAGCCCACTCATTATTACGTGAGAGTGTCACGGCCGAAGATAGTTGGGCAAGCCCCCAGGCGCACGGCCCAGGTGCTCCCAACTTGGTTAAGAGCCATCCCACGCATTACTCTGCGGTTCCGTGCCTTTACAGCCCAAACCTGAGTGCATTGCTCCCCGCGTAGCCGCGGGATTGCGTTCCCGCGGCCCAAACATGAGCGCAATGCACCCAGCGCAGATGCGGAGGTGTTGTGTCGGTGAAGCCGGCTCGTGAGGCGTCGTGGCACCGGCCGGACCTCGACTTGCGGGCCTCATGAGGCCCTCCCCTCCGGAGGGCCGTGACGGCGCTCCCGTTGCCGCGGGTGGCCCGCGCTGCTCGTGTCTTTCCGATCCTCCCAGGCAGTCGCTCCTGAGGTCCTGGGCTCGGCTGTGTACTGCTTGCTCGTGGGGGCGGCGGCTGCGTCGCGCCCCCGCGCTTCCTAGGACGCCCCCCCCTCTCCCTTGCTTGCATAAACCTGGCCTGGTGCTCCCTCCGTGGAAGCCCCTATGCCCGGCTTGGGGAGAGCGTCCGGGGCACCTCCCTATTCCGGGAGGGTGCCGGCACCTATAGAGGGCGCCTGATCCTCCACGCCCTCCGCGGGTATGACGTAGCTCGGAACGTAGGCCTCCGTATAGAGGCTTTGGCCCCCTCCTGAGTCGTCTCCGTGCGCACCAAGGGCAGTCTCCCCGGGTGGCGGGATGACAACATCCTGGGCGCGCGGGCCACAAACCCTCCTGCGGAGGGCCTCCACCCGAAGTTGCCTGCCTCTGCCGCCGCCGTGGGGTGGGCCGCGCGTGTCTTGCCATGAGTTCCCTCCCTGGTTATCCATCGCGCCTCCATTACGGTTAGCTGCCTGGCCGAAAGCCTGAGCCGCCTGCTCCCTGCGCCGATTGGCGCGCTCCAGCTGGGACGAGCCTGGCAGCTGATGATCCATTTGGGTATGGGTGCGCACGTCGAGGTGCGAACGGGGCGTCCCAGCACCTCCTTCGAAGGCACTACTGGCGGGACCGGGTGGCGCTCCGAAGCCGGTCACCAGGATCCGGAGAAGGAGAAGTACGGCATGCGGCGGGCCCCGCTCAGGCTCGCCCGGGAGTGGAGTGGGCGCGCCTTCCGCAGGTGGGGCGAAGGGCACGGCGAGCGAGCCCCCGGTGCCCGCCGCCGGTGGTCGTGAAGGAAGGTGGGGGACCCAGGCCCTCCTTGCGATGGCGACCAACTCGGCGATGTGGTCGGCCCAGGCGTAGGGCGGTGGCGAAGCATCTCACTCACCATCAGGAGCGAGTCATGTGCGTTGAGGTCTCCCACGTGGGTGCAGTGCAATGCCGGTCCCATGGGCGCCGCTCGTCCGCCTTGCGCCTGGCCGGCACGAGCGGCGTCAGTGGTGGAAACGACACTGGTTGCCTGGTGAAGACTGCCCAGCATCGCACTGCCGTGGCGCGGGTCTTGGGCGGCAGTGGCGAGGTTGGCGGAAGCGGATCCTCCGAGGCCAAAAGGAGTTTGTCGGGCGTCGGCCATCGACACGACGGGGCGAAGAGGAAGCGAAGCTTGCCGAAGACTCCGACACGCCCCTACCTGGCGCGCCAAATGTCGGATTTCGGGCTCCGCAAAACCCTAAGGAGTTCGAACCCAGGGGCGTGTGCGAAGATTACCCAACAGCTTCGCCCCCTCCAAGCTCACAACATGATAACCCCGCTCGATGGCGAGGAAGAAGAAGGCACACAAGAGTTTACCCAGGTTCAGGCCGCTGCGAAGCGTAAAACCCTACTCCTGCCTTTGGTGGATTGCCTCACGAGGAGGTTTGTGGATGAACTAGTACAGTGGTGTCTTGCTTTGCGAGTGCGTTTTTTCGACCCCCCCTTTCCTCTTCCCTTATGGCAATGGCGGGAAGGAATCCCACAACGGCCAAATTTGAAAGGGGACAGGAGGTACATCCTATCCTGACGAAAGGCGATCTCCGCCTGCAAAGCTGCCGGTGGTGAAGTAGAGGTGGGCTCGGCGATGATGTCTGTTCTGCGGGGCTCGGGGTCTTGGTCTCGTTGCACCAGAAGGGAAACCTTTCGGGGGCGCTTTGGGAACCTGCGCTCGTCCTTGTCTCCTTTGCACCGAAAAGGAAAATGTCCCCTCTGGCGCACTGACGCTCCCCTGGCCCGACTGGCGTCACCTTTGACCTCCTGAGGCCTTGCATAGAGATCTCCGCCGCTCGGGAGGAGGCCTGGGGAGGCCTAACCTAATGCTGGTCTTGGCGCTGTCTCCCTCGCGAGATCGGGGTCTCGCGAGGGCCTTGTGTTGAGCGGGGCCACGCCGGGCCGTACTCGGTTGTCGAGGTGGGCCACGCCCTGGGCCGCAGGCAGGCAAGTCTGGGTACCCCGGTGTCCAGAACGCCGACATCTGGCAAACATTTCACCATTTTGACATTTGAACAGTTTATAGTTGGAATCAAAGGATTCATCAATAATGAGAGGATTCGCACAGTTGAAGCCTGATAATGTGGAAGGATCAACTAAAGGACCTTTTGCAGCAACCCATGTGGTTTTGGGGTACTGCTCAGGTGTCCAGTAGGATCCATCAACATTGAGGTTTCTTTTGAAACCAACACCCTCTTTCCTAGGGTTTTTGTTCAGTATAGTCTTCTTCAGGACATCACAAAGAATCTGATGCACTTTCAGACTCTTGTACATGCCAGTTTCAAGCAATGTCTTCAACCTGTCATTGTCATCAGTGATAGCAGTGGCTTCCTCAGATGAGGGGTTAGGTGCGACAGATACAGGTGAAGATAAAGCATTTTCAGAAGCATTTGAACATTCAGCAGTTGAGTCATTAGCTTCACGTGCAATACACTTTAAGCATGGAGCATCAAATTCATCCTGAGCGGTACTGATCTGCTCTGCTAGGAGTGAGTCGTTTTCCTTCCATAGGTCATCAAGTGCTTCCCCAACTTTTCTAGATCAATCTTCTTCTGAAGATATTCAAAAGAAAGATTTTCATGATCAGTTGAGATGGCATCATGACGACTTTGGAGATCCTCAAACCTTGAACGAAGACTACGCATGTCTTCAGCCATAGTTTCGTTCAGACTCATCTCTTCGCATAACAGGTCATCGCTTTTCTCTAGAGTAGTTTGCATTTTCTCCATGGCATGTTGTTGCTTGGTGGCAATTTTTATAAGTTTAGCATAGCTAGGTTTCTTGCCATTATCAGATTCAGCTTCAGATTCAGAGTCATGACGTGAGGATTTTGAGGATACCTTGGAGGCTTTTGCCATGAAGCAGTAGGCTGGAGTAGCATCGTCATCACCGGCTTCGTTGTTGAAGAAAGGATCATTGTCTTTGGGTTCGAAGATAGAGGTGGAGAGATATTCCGAAGCCATTGCTAATCTAGCTACTTCACCGTCAGATTCCTCCTCAGATGCTTCCTCAACTTCTGAACGAGATTCAGACTATGAATCCATCTCCTTTCCGATCAACGCATGTGCCTTGCCAGATGAACTCTTCTTGTGTGATGAAGACTTTGCATACTTCTTCTTCTTCTTGTCATCGGAGTCATAGTCCTTGCTCTTCTTCTTGGATTCCTTCTCCCATCGAGGACAATCAGCGATGAAATGGCCAACTTTCTTGCACTTATGACAGGTTTGCTTCTTACTATTTCTTGACGACATTTCACCAGACCTCTTGGAATCGCGCTTTGAAGATTTTGCGTAGCATTTTTGACTTGGCAAACTTCCGAAACTTTCTGACAAGCAAAGCGAGTTCTTTTCCAAAGTCTTCAGCACCATCAGAACTGCATTCAGAGTTGTCTTCAGATGAAGACACAGCTTTGGCCTTCAATGCACGGGAGCGACTGTAGCTTGGTCCGAAGATATCCCTCTTCTCAGCTTGTTGGAACTCGTGAGTGTTCAATCTCTCGAGGATATCAGCGGGATCCAAACTCTTGAAGTCAGGGTGCTCTTGAATCATGACTGCGAGAGTATCAAAGGAACTGTCAAGTGATCTGAGTAACTTCTTTACGACTTCATGTTTGGTGATATCAGTGGCACCCAGTGCATTTAGCTCATTTGAGATGTGTGTGAGTCGATCAAATGTGAGCTGAACATTTTCGTTCTCAAGTCTCTTGAAGCAGTTGAACAGGTTGCGAAGCACATCAACACGAGAGTCTCTTTGAGATGAGACACCTTCATTCACTTTGGACAACCATTCCCTGATTTGTTTAGCAGTGTTAAGTGCACTCACACGGCCATACTGTCCTTTGGTCAGGTGACCACAGATGATGTCCTTGGCGGTGGAGTCCAGTTGTGCGAACCTCTTCACATCAGCAGCAGTAACACCTTCGCCAACTTCGGCAATGCCCGCCATGATGACATACCATAGGTCGTTGTCAATGGCCTTGAGATGCATGCGCATCTTGTTCTTCCAGTAGGGGTAGTCAGTGCCATCGAAGACAGGGCACGCAGCGGAGACCTTGATTATCCCTGCAGTCGACATAGCTAAAACTCCACGGTGGTTAAACCGAAACACAGAACAAGGGAGTACCTTGCTCTGATACCAATTGGAAGTGCTAGTTATCGACTAGAGGGGGGTGAATAAGTGATTTTTATGAAAGTCTTTGAAATAGGGAATGTATTCGAATAGAGCGGAAACGTAAACAGGATCAGGTAGGGATATAATCAAGAATCTAATCTAGGCATGCATCACGGTGAAGACATACAAACATGTTATGCTTTAATATCATGCACAATAAGATGAGTCGAAGATAAACTTAGACAGTAAGAAGATAAACAGCAGGCATGAATGTCTTCAAGACAAGTCTTCAGTGATGAACAGGGAAAGACTTCACGATACAGAACAGGAATGTAAAGAAGTGAAGGATAGAACCAGTAGCTTGACGAAGACACAATATTTGTTGGACCAGTTCCAGTTGCTGTGACAACTGTACGTCTGGTTAGGGAGGCTGAGATTGAACTCACAAGACCTCGTCTTCACCTTATTCCCCTTGAGCCGACGTCACTTAGACAGCGCCCAATCACTCTAGTAAGTCTTTAGGGTAGACTTCCGAAACCCGTACAAACTTGGTCACCCGGCGATCCACAATGACTCTTGGATTGCTCTAGACCCAGATGCCTAACCGTCTGGAAGATCACAGTCTTGAAGTGTAACAAGTCTTCAGTTCTCTCAGAACAGAATGACTTCGGTGATGCTCAAACAAACTAGCTGTAGGTGTTTAGGTGTATCCTCGCAGGATGTATCTCTCTCAATGTCTTCGAGGTGGGTTGCTCCAAAACGACAACAGCCGTATCTCTCTCTGAGCAGCCACCTTCTGATGGTGGAGGGGGTGGGCTATTTATAGCCAGCGGGCAACCGACCTGATATGACCGAAATGACCCTGGGTCAATGGCCAACCGACACGTGTCACAACGGTCGGATTTCAAACACACGTGGTAGCTTTACTTGGGCTACAAGTAAAGCTGACTCAACCAACTCTAGAAGAGATTTCCTCTCATTGTCTTCACTCGAAGACATAGGTATGGGTTGAGCATCACGTCAGCATCTGACTTCGATCACATCGACCCCACTTAACAGTATGGTGGTTCCTATTACTCAGGAAAGAAGAAACAAAACTACCAAAAGACTTCGTCTTCGTGTTTCATTGTCTTCGGACGAATGTCTTCGCTTACCACCAATGGCTTCAGCCGTCATCAATGTCCTTGAACATTTTTGGGTGTCGTCTTCGACGGCTAAACCGAAACTCCAGGGACTTCTCTTTGTGTCAACCTGTGAACTCTCACAAACACATTAGTCCCTCAACCACGTTTGTCTTCAATACTCCAAAACCAAACAAGGGTGGCACTAGATGCACTTACATGAACCCACTACAAGACACCACTCCCACTGAAGATAAACCAATCTAGTTGTCCAAACCAGATCGATAGATTGAACAGAAATACGAAGCTATAAGATCATGCATATTGAAATTACGAGGAGCCTAAATAAGTTTCCATGAATAATCTGATCATAAACCCACAATTCATCGGATCCCAACAAACACACCGCAAAAGAAGATTACATCGAATAGATCAACGTGAAGATTGCGATGAACATTGTATCGAAGATCAAAGAGAAAGAAGAAGCCATTTACGTACTAGCTACGGACCCGTAGGTCTGTGGTGGACTACTTACGAATCATCATAGAGGTAGCAAGGTTGATGTAGATGGCTTCCATGATGGATTAACCCTCCGACAGATCACCGGAAAAGGTCTCCAGATGTCCTCCCATCGGAACAGAGACTTGCAGCGGTGGAAAATGTATTACGGGGTGGCTCTCCATTGGTTTCCTGATATTTGAGAATTTATAGAAGTCGAATTAGGTCAAATGGAGCCACAAGGGGCCCATAAGGTACCTGGGCGCACCCAGGTGCCTTGTGGCCATCTCGTGCGGCTTCCTGACTCCTCCCGAAGCAACCTGAGTCTCTTTTATCCAGAAAAAAACCGTCATAAAGTTTCATAGCGTTTGGACTTCGTTTCGTACAGATTTCCTGGAAAACTAAAAAGAGGCAGAAAACATCAACAAGCATTTGGCACTGGGTTAAGAGGTTAGTTCCCAAAAATTATATAAAATAGCATATTATTGCACATACAGTATCCTAGATTGATAATATAATAGCACGGAACAATTAAAAATTATAGATAAGTTGAGGACATATCAGTATCCCCAAGCTTAATTCATGCTCGTCCTTGAGTGGGTAAATGATAAAAACTGAATTTTTGATGCGACATTCTACCCAGCATGTAATCTCTTTTAAGTATGATCATTGAGAAACGATGAACTAATTAATACCTATCCATAAACATAAATAACATAATCATTACTTTTCAAATTATATGATCCTTAAATAATCTTCTTCCCTACTCATTTTATCATATTAAGCATGGCATGACTCCGTCTTCACCGCATAAGTATAAATCATGAGCACCCCGGTGTCAACCTAGCAATTGGATTGTACTTCTAACGTGCTTTGTCATTTTGAATGTCACGCAATACATGAGCTTGAACCATGGATATAGCATATGGGTGGAATAGAATATGGAGGTAGATATCAAAGGAATCAAAGTGGAAAAGAAAGTCTCGCATCAACTAGGCATATCAACGGGCTATGGAGATCCCATCGATAGATATCAATGCGGGGAGTAGGGACTACCATGCAACGGATTCACTTGAGCTATAAGTGTATGAAAGATCAACGAAAAATAAGTGGGTGTGCACCCAACTTGCTTGCTGATAAATACCTCGGCAATTTGAGTAAGCCCGTCATCGGAATATACAAGCCAAGTTCTGTAATGAAAAATTCCCTCTAGCATATGAAAATGATAACTCGGGAGAATCTCTATATGAAGAACACGGTGCCACTTTGAGGCACAAATGTGGTAAAAGATAGTAACACTGCCCCTTGTCTCTTTTCTCTCATTTATTTATTTATTTTTTATTTTTTTCTTTTTCTCTTTTTCTTTCTTTATTTCCTTTTTTTGTGGTGGGCTCATTTGGCCTCCCCCATTTTTTTGTCTTGAGTCTCATCCCGACTTGTGGGGGAATCATTGTCTCCATCATCTTTTCCTCACTAGGACGGTGCTCTAATAATGATGATCATCACCCTTTTATTTACTTACAAATCAATATTACAATACAACATAAAACAATATGACTCTATATGAATGCCTCTAGTAGTGTACTAGGATGTGCAATGATTGGCGTAACATGTAGAAATGATTAACGGTGGATTTGCCACAAATACTATGTCAGTTATACGATCATGCAAACCAATATGATGATGAACACACAAGTCATGTGACAGAACGGTGGAAGTTGCATGGTAATATATCTCGGAATGGCTATGGAAATGCCACGATAGGTACGTATGGTGGCTGTTTTGAGGAAGATATAAGGTGGCGTATGTGTGATAGAATGTATCATATCACGGTGTTTGGATGCACAGGTCAAGGTTGCACTAACTCTCAAGGTGAGAATGGGCAATGAATGGTACCGAAGAGGCTAGCTAATACGGAAAGGTGAGAGTGTGTATATCCATAGATTCACACTAGTCATCACTACTAGGAAATGGCTTATAGGTAGAACATTACTAGTAGTCAGGGTTAAAACGCCTCGCTACTCTAAATTAGTAGTAGCGGAGGGCATAAAAAGTCGCTACTGGTAATTGATACGTCTCTGACGTATCTATAATTTATGAAGTATTCATGCAATATTCACCTATGTTTACAATACTTTTATATGGTTTTGATGCACTTTATATGATTTATTTAGAACTAACCCCGACTCATGCTTTTTCCATAGAATTACCGTGGTGTTGTTTTTCTGCAGAAAATGAAAGTTCTCGGAATCGCCCGAACTTTTTGATGATTTTTTCTGGACCAGGCCGCGCCGTGCTGGCTTGTGGGGCCCATGTAGCTCCGTTGCACATGATTCCGACGTTGAAAAATCCTATAAATCCGAGAAACCCCAAAATAAAGAGAGACTCTCCGATCCGCCGCCGAAACTCTCTATATTGATGAAAAACGAATCTGGAGCCTTTCCAGTACCCTGCCGGAGAGGGGAAATCATTTCCGGTGGCCATCTTCATCATCTCGACGGAAGCCATGACGAGGAGGGAGTAGTTCACCCTCGGGGCTGAGGGTATGTACCAGTAGCTATGTGTTTAATCTCTCTCTCTCTCTCGTGTTCTTGAGATGGCACGATCTTGATGTATCAAGGGCTTTGTTAATATAGTTGGATCATATGATGTGTTTCCCTTGCTATCTTGTTGTGAGGAATTGAATCTTTCCCTTTGAGATCTCGTTATGTTGAATTGAATATTGGATTTTAGAACAATTGATATATGTCTTGCATGTGGATACCCCTGGTGACAATGGGGTGTTCTATTGATTCACTTGATGTTGTTTTGGTACTCAACTTGCGGATTCCCTAGGTGACATTGGGTTAATCTATACATAGGGGTTGATGCACGTTTTTGTCCTACGTTCTCCGATAGAAATCTTGGGGTGCTCCTTGAAATTCTTTGTGTTGGATTGAATATGATAGATCTGAGATTGTTTGATGCATGTCGTATAATTTACCCATGGATACTTGAGGTGAAATTGGAGTATCTAGGTGACATTAGGGTGGATCGATATGTATCATTGGTGTTATTTTAGTACGAACTCTAGGGTTGTTTGTGACACTTATAGGAATAGCTCAAAAGATTGATCAGAGAGAATAAATTTGAGGTGGTTCTACTACCTACACCAATTTCATCTTATTGTTCTCCGATAGATAGGAACTTTGGAGTGATTCTTTGTTGCACGTTGAGGGATGTTCATATGATTCAACTATGTTAGCATTTTTGGGAGATTGCACTAGTGAAAGTATGAACCCTAGGCCTTGTTTCCAAGCATTAATATACCGTTTTGCTTGCTGATTATTAATTGCTACCTTGCTTTTTTTATATTTTCATATTACAAAAACCTATATCTACCTTCCATATTGCACTTGTATCACCATCTCTTCACCGAACTGGTGCACCTATATAAATTACCATTGTATTGGGTGTGTTGGGGACACAAGAGATTTCTTGTATTTGATTGCAGGGTTGTTGGAGGGAGACCATCTTCATCCTACAGCTCCCACGGATTGATAAACCGTAGGTCATCCACTTGAGGGAAAATTGCTACTGTCCTACAAAACTCTACGCTTGGAGGCCCAACAGAGTCTACAAGAATAAAGTTGCGTAGTAGACATCAAGCTATTTTCTGGAGCCGTTGCCGGGGAGGTCAGTGCTTGAAGGTATATATTTAGATCTTGCATTTGATCTTTTAGTTTCTTGTTTTTCACTAGTTTGGTTTTATCAAAGAAAACTACAAAAAAATGGAATTTAGGTTGCCTCAATTGTGTCATCTTTTTAATGTCTTTCGTGAAAATGATGGTTCAGAAAATTGTGCTCAGTTGGTGGAGGAAGAGTTTATGAAAATAGTTAATGAGAATTCCTTGAATGATGAGCATGATTTCAATGTTGCTAGTATGAATTCTCTGAAATCTAAGATGCTAATGATATGCAAAGCCACAAGCTTGGGGATGCTATGTTTGATGAAGATGATATTTTTAGTCCCCCAAGTTTTGAGGAGCAAATTTATTATGATGATAGCATGCCTCCTATCTATGATAATTATGATGATGACATGTATGCTATAAAGAAAAATTATAACTATGAAACTTGTCATCATGATTTTAATTTTCAATTTGGTTATGTCAATCATGTATCTCATGATAGTTATTTTGTTGAGTTTTCTCCCACTATAATGAATGAGAAGAAAATTTCTTATGTGGAGAGTAATAAATTTTCTATGCTTGTAGATCATGAAAAGGATGCTTTATGTGATATTTATATTGTTGAATTCCTTCATTATGCTACTGAAAATTATTATGAGGGTGGAACTCATGCTTGTAGGAATTGCAATAATATCAAGTTTCCTCTCTATGTATTCAAAGTTTTGAAGTTATGCTTGTTTGGCCTTCCTATGATAGTTGATTCTTGCTCCCATAAATTTTTTACTCACAAAATCCCTATGCATAGGAAGTGGGTTAGACTTAAATATGCTCACCATGTGATTCATGATGCTCTCTTGCATGTTTCAATTATTATTCTTACGTGAGCATCATTCAAATCATCATGCATAGCTAAAAGGCATTAAAGAAAAGCGCTTGTTGGGAGACAACCCAACACTTATCCTTTCTGTTTTTGTGTGTTCACATGATTAAGCTACTGTATTAATCATGTTTTGCGCCTTTTATTTCAATAAAGTGCCAAGTAAAGCCTTTGGGATAGTGTGGATACTTGTTGATTTTATTCTGTGCAAAAACAGAAACTTTTGCGTCCAGTACATGAATTTTGGTTATCTGCTGGAACGTGATAATTTTTTCTGAAATTTTTACAAAGTAATTATATTCAAATTCTCTGCGTTGTCCTAATTTTTCAGAATTTTTAGACACAGGGAAGTATGGTTAAACTACAGATCTTCACAGACTGTTCTAGTTTTGACAGATTCTGTTTTGCATGCATAGTTTGCTTGTTTTCGTGTTTTCATAGCTTATATTTAGTGATATAAATTATGGGAATGATAGAATACAATAGGTATCATGTGAGAACAATTATGAATCTTGTCTTGACAATACCTAAGTGAATGATCTATCTTTTTTATACTAACTCATCTCACGAAGTTCTGTTAAGTTTTGTGTGATTGAAGTTTTCATGTTTTGGGTGAGACACCGATATGACGAGAATAAGGAGTGACAAGAACCTAAGCTTGGGGATGCCCAAGGCACTCCCAAGGTAATATCCAAGGAAGACTCAAGCGCCTAAGCTTGGGGATGCCCCGAAAGGCATCCCCTCTTTCGTCTTCAACACTATCGGTCAATGTTGAGGATATCGCTTATCGTTAGCGTCAGCTGGGGATAAGAGATTAACCAGAAATCAGCCGATTAATTGATTTTATCGTTCGACTGTTAATCGGCCATTTTTTGCAAATACCAGGTTCCCAACACTGAAATATGCCATATTCAACACCAAAAAAATATTGGATAGAAGTGTTACCTTGATTCCTAGCCCTTGAATCCTCGTATAATAAAAAAATAGGGCAATGGTACATATTGCATAACAAGGTCGACAAAAACACAAATAAACATAGTTTTTTGCAAATACATAGTGCTAGTCATAGGCCTAATTTATCGGTAGATTCCCGATAAATCGATTTTCATAGCGATAAATCATCCCAAAAGATAAACGGTGAAGATAAGGCAAAATATTATCGGTCACCCCATGAGTAGTGATAAATCGCACGATAAATCGCTGAATCGGACGATTTTTTGAACAGTGCTATTGGTATATGTTACTTAGAGCTATATTTTTATTCATCACATAATATGAGTTTTGCTTGGTGCGTCATTTTATTTTGTTAGTATTTTCTTGCTGTTATTTATAATCTTGTTTTTCAATAAAAAGTTCCAAGAATTGCCTTTTAGGATGCTTGAATTACATGTTTGATGTGTGTTGTGTAAAAACATAAACTCTTGTTGTAGTATTTGAATTTTCATATTTTACTGGAACTTGGTAAGTTTCTAAAAAATTTACACAGTATTTTCATATAAATTATTTATCATGTCCTAAAGTTTCAAAAAAATTGGAGTTACATAAGTACATTGTTTTGATAGATTGCTACACACTGTTCTGTATTGACAGATTGCTGTCATAGTTTTGTTATCTACTTATCCTAGAGTTTTCATGGCTTATATTGGTAGATATAAATTGTGGAAATGATAGTATACAGTACCTAGTGTTTGGAAATTATAATACAACTTGTCTTGGCAGTACATGAAGTGTTTATTTATTCTTATGTGTACTAACCTATCTCACGAGTTCTTTCCATGTTTTGTGTGGATGAAGTTTTTGAGCCTTACGTGAAACCGGGATATGAGAGGATTGAATGAGATACAAAATCTCGAGCTTGGGGATGCCCAAGGCTCCCCAAGTAAATATTTCAAGAGGATTGAAGCATCTAAGCTTGGGGATGCTATGCATCCCACCTCTCTCTGTCAATTATCGGTTCGCCTATGTTGAGCATAAATTTTTATTCGTTCACATGATGTGTGCTATTCTTGGAGTGTATTTTTGTTTTGTTTGCTGCTTGAATAAAATAATCAGATCTGAAAATCTTTATTGACAGAGATAGTCCTCACATAGCTACCTTATTGTTTGAGTACTCGTTGATCTGCACTTATATCTTTTGAGTGTAGTTCGAAATTTACTCTTGTGCTTCACATATATCCTAATAGTAAACGTTGAATGAATTGAATGTCATAAATGTGGAATTATATATGCTTCATATTCTTGTCCCATGGGGAATAGTGACTTCACATACTAGGAGTATAAGCGGTAAAATTTATTGGAAGTTAGCAAACATAGCATTGGTCATTTAAACAATTCATGAAAGAATATTGAAGGAAGAGAGGTTTCACATATAAATACACTATCTTGGACATCTTCTATGATTGTGAACCCCCATTAATTATTTTCAAACTTGATCAAGCATTTGACATTGGACAAGGAAGACAGCGTAATGGTTATGTTTGTTTATATTCACGTAGCAGTTATATTGTCATGGATCCTCTAACATGTGATGCTTGTTTAGAACCTTTTGCTAGCCAAAACTTAGTACTAAGTAGAAATACTACTTGTGCATACAAATCCTTGAGCCAAGTTTCTTCCATGAGAGTCAACCATACCTACCTATATATGGTATTTCACTATCATTCCAAGTAAATTTGCACGTGCCACCACTAAACATTCAAATAAACATCCGTTTTGTGTGCTCGTACCGCTCATGGAGCGACGGGGCGGTCATTATCTTCCATGCTAAGCAGGTAATTCTCAGGATAAGTGTTTATTCACTTGTCAATGCACGAGAGAGGCTAGTAAAAAGGATGCCTAGTCCTGCATAATACAAAAATAAATAAACAAGAACTCCCCCTAGAAAGTTGATTGTTTGGATGGTACCCGTGGATACGGCTAGCCATGGAATGTATTTGTAAGGTGGAGGGGGAGTAAAATTTCAATTCTGATTAGGAACCGCCAATAATGTGATTAGCATGGAAGATGTTGAAATCTCTTGACGTGACGTTGACAGGAAGGGCACACCACCCAAAATATATGCATCATGTTGAGTCAACTTCTTATTCCAACCCCAATTCTTTAGTTGACAAGCATCATGTGGTGGGAAAGATCCAGACACATATATCCAGTTGAATATAGGTGATCATGATTCATTATTTGTTGACATTATCCCCGAGATTTGTAAGTTGGGAGGCGAAACATTAAGCCCCTATCTTCCTATGTGTTTGACTGAAACTATTGGTTCTAAAGATATGCTTTGAGTGTCAGAAGTTATGGAAGACTAAATAATAGTTGAGTATGTGGTATTTTCTAAACCAAAGCTCTTACATAGACCCTTCCTGGAAATAACATGAATTGTAATTGTTTGATGACTGAAAACATAGTTTGCTAGTTTTCAAGAAAGTTTATGGTCCATACTTTAACATGTGAATAACTTGCTACTTGATTATGAGAAGTTCTATGAGAAATACTTGCTGGTTTTGATGCTAGAAAAGTGGCTGAAATTATCCTTGATCAATATTATACATTATGCTAGCATTCACACTTCATAAATTATTTCTTTTATCATTTACCTACTCGAGGACGAGTAGGAATTAAGCTTGGGGATGCCGATACATCTCCAACATATCTATAATTTATGAAGTATTCATGCCATATTCACCTATTTTTAGAATACTTTTATATGGTTTTGGCAAACTTTATATGATTTATTTAGAGCTAACCCGGAGAGATGCTGTTTTCAGCAGAATTACTGTGGTGTTGTTTTTGTGTAGAAAATGAAACTTCTCAGAATCCCCCGAATTTTTTTGATGATTTTTATGGAGGAAATAAGCAATATTGGAGCGAAGAACCACTGGAGGGGAGCCACTTGTGGGCTACAAGCAATCAGGGTGCGCCCCCAGGCCACGCCGTATTGGCTTGTGGGGCCCACGTGGCTCCGTTGCGCGTGATTTCAACACTGAAAAATCCTATAAATCCCAGAAACCCCAGAAATAAAGAGAGACTCTCCGCTCTACCGCCACAACTCTCTGTATTGACGAAAAACCAATCTGGAGCCTTTCCATTATCCTGCCGGAGAGAGGAAATCATTTCTGGTGGCCATCTTCATCATCCCGGCGAAGGCCATGACGAGGAGGGAGTTGTTCACCCTCGGGGCTGAGGGTATGTTCCAGTAGCTATGTGTTTAATCTCTCTATCTCTCTCTCTCTCTCTCTCTCGTGTTCTTGGGATGGCACGATCTTGATGTATCACGGGCTTTGTTAATATAGTTGGATTATATGATGTGTTTCCGTTGCTATCTTGTTGTGATGATTTGAGTCTATCCCTTTGAGATCTCATTATGTTGGATTGGATATTGTATTTGAGAACACTTGATATATGTATTGCATGTGGATACCCATGGTGACAATGGGGTGTTCTATTGATTCACTTGATATATGTTTTGGTACTCAACTTGCGGATTCCCGAGGTGACATTGGGGTAATCTATGCATAGGGGTTGATGCACGTTCTTGTCTTACGTTCTCCAATAGAAATCTTGGGGTGCTCCTTAAAGTTCTTTGTATTGGATTGAATATGATAGATCTGAGATTGTTTGATGCATGTCGTATAATTTACCCACAGATACTTGAGGTGACATTGGAGTATCTAGGTGACATTAGGGTGGATCGATATATATCATTGGTGTTATTTTAGTACAAACTCTAGGGCTGTTTGTGACACTTATAGGAATAGCTCAAAAGATTGATCGGAAAGAATAACTTTGAGGTGGTTCTACTACCTACACCAATTTCATCTTATTGTTCTCCGCTAGATAGGAACTTTGGAGTGATTCTTTGTTGCACGTTGAGGGATGATCATATGATTCAACTATGTTAGCAATGTTGGGAGATTGCACTAGTCAAAGTATGAACCCTAGGACTTATTTCCAAATATTAATATACCGTTTTGCTCACTGTTTAATATTTGCTACCTTGCTATTTTTATATTTTTAGATTACAAAAACCCATATCTACCTTCCATATTGCACTTCTAGCACCATCTCTTCGCCAAACTAGTGCACCTATACAAATTACCATTGTATTGGGTGTGTTGGGGACACAAGAGATTTCTTGTATTTGATTGCAAGGTTTTTGGAGAGAGACCATCTTCATCCTACACCTCCCACAGATTGATAAACCTTAGGTCATCCACTTGCGGGAAAATTGCTACTGTCCTACAAAACTCTGCGCTTGGAGGCCCAACAGATTCTGCAAGAATAAAGTTGCGTAGTGGACATTAGTAATTTGTAGTAGTAGCACCTGGCTTTGCACCCAGCGCTACTAATATGTGAGCCACACTATACGCCCATAGGCCGGCCACAGTAGCAGCGCTTGTCCCCCACCAGCGCTAATGCTAATACAATTAACAGTAGCGTCGGACAGGGCCTGGCGCTACAACTTTGTCCAGCCCAGGCCCACCTCCCTTGCCCCCACATAGTAGTAGCGCGTTTTTAGCCCCTCGCTGCTACTAACCCTACCTATCTGGTATGCTCTTCCCCGCGCCGGCTCCCTCACTCTCTTCACTCTCCACCTCCTTACTCTCTTCCTCTCGAGTCTCTTCCCCGCGCCGGCGCTCTCCCATCCCGGCCGACAATCCCCACGCGGTCACCCTCCCCTGTCCCGGCCCTCCCCACATGGCAGCCCTCCCCAGTCCCGGCTGTCCACCACCGCCGCGAGGCCCCGCTGCCTCTCGCCGTCATCCTCGACCCCCTCCGCTGTTCCAAATCCCCTCCGCCGCATGTAGCCTCCATCCTCTACCTCTCTTCTTCTTGGTTTTAATTTCTAGGGTTCGTATGGTAGATAGTTTTTACATAGGTTGATAATGGCAGCAAAGGTTAAAACTTTCTAGGGTTCGTGTGGTTGATAGTTAATAGTTAATTTGTATTTTTAAGCTAGACTATCTTAGGCTATATTTAGGGTAGACACTTTAGGTGCTTTGTATGTGTTACCAAAGGTGGCCACAAGTAATATGTCTCTTTTCATTGCAGGGAAACTCCAAGTGACCTATGTTTTGCCGGAATGTTGATTTATTTCCGTTCTGACAAATTTTAGGCGCTCGATATGTCCTGTTTTTAACAAAGGTCATGTTGAAATATTTGCACGATTTTTGCTATAAAGTAGGAAATATCGAGTGTCCATGATATGCCGGAACATGAATTAAATGACATTCCGGCAAAACATAGGCCATTTTTTATGTTATTACTCCATAAATGTAATGTTAATTGACTGATGCTTATAGGGTACAGTTTCGGTCTGTCGGAGCTTCTTGTGTGACTTCCAGTATGTTCTCGATGGAGGAATCCCGACTGTTGTAGTGAGGGTCGCTTCCTCTTCCTCTTCTCATGATACATACCTTGGTATAATGCGCGAGAGAGGGAAAGGAAGCGACCAACACCGATGGTCGAAATATCAGAGATGAAGAATCCTGACTGCTGTCGTGGGGGTCGCTTCCTCCTTCTTCCTCGTGTGCTGGACATTTTGGTAGTGCATGCGGGGACGAAGGGAGGAGCGACCAGCACCGATGGTTGAAATATCAGAGATGAAGAATCCCAACTATTGTCGTGGGGGTCGCTTCCTCCTTCTTTCCCATGTGCTAGACATTTTGGTAATGCACACGGGGACGAAGGGAGGAGCGACCAGCAACGACAGTCGAAATATCAGAGATGAAGAATCCCGACTGTTGCCGTCGGGTTCGCTTCCTCCTTCTTCCCCGTGTGCTAGACATTTTGGTAATGCATGCGGGGATGAAGTGAGGAGCGACCAGCACCGACGGTTGAAATATTAGTGTGAGGGAGTGTCCACCACGTACACCACCATATCAGTGTGAGGGAGTGCGCACCATATACACCATGAGAGTTTTTCAAGGAAGCCTCGACAGACCAAAAGTCAACCCATGCTGAATAGTTCTTGGTATAATTGCCATCAATTTTTACTCTATGAATCATGAACACAGGAAATGTTTGCCGATGAGAGGATCCCTGAGTGCGATTGGTGCACCGATGATAGGGGTATATGCGGCAGTTATCCTCACCTAGACAACGGTACTTCCTTCACCGTCAAGCTAAAGGAAGACTTTGAAATTATTATGGTAGGTAAAGATGGCATATTTTTTTTTGTAATGAAGCATGACGTGTGCTTTTTGGATTTAATTAACCTAAAATTTTCTTTTGTAAAATTCGACTAGTGCGTTCCCTGCCATACAAGACTCCATGTCTTGGACAAGATCCATTTCCAAGATAGGGAGAGTACAGAGACTAAGAGAGCTGACCTGAAGATAGACCTTTTCACTTTTTATGTTAAGCTAAAAAATTCAGTAAATCACACATATTTTGGTTATTTCACTTGGAGAGCATTATGCAAGGCGTACGGGTTTAAGGAGGACATGCAAATAACCTTCGATCTTTGTCATGACGATGATCGTGAAAATAATATTGAAATTTGGGTGCATGTGGATCACTTGATTCGAGTTCTACTTCCATGTGAGTTTGTCAACAAACTTGTTAGGTAGTTTTTATTGTTTATTCAAAAATATTTGGTACTCAGCCCGACTAAACTAGTTTATTTTTAATTGCCAGCTTATTTCTCTTTTCCAAAAAATACACGACAGATAGTAGACCGGACGTACTACAGTTATGGTTCCGAGCTTACTTGGTTGGAGAAAAATCACATGATCTCATTTATTCATGATGTTGAGCATTTTAAGAATAAATACATGATTGGCAGCAGTTATACTGGATACGTGCCACTAGTGCACGAGTTGAACCATTTTAACATCACTTCAGACATCTTTGTAAGATTTGTTTACTATTGTGTCACTAGTCCATCTTTTGCATACATTCTTCTTAAGCAAAACTAGTATTCTAACTATGTTACTCCCTCCGTTCCAGAATATAAAGAGTATTGTTTTCCATGCAAGTCAATCATTTGAATGTTTGACGAAGATTATAGAATAAACTAACGACATCTACAATACCAAATAGATAAAATATGAAATTACTTTGCATGATGGATCAAATGGTATAAATTTTGTATTGTGGATATTGATATATTTTTCTAAAAACACGGTCAAACGTGGCCTCGTTTGACTTTGGAAAAAACAAATACACCTTATATAAAGGAACGGGGGGAGTATTATTAATTATGTTCTTCAGCAAGTACTCCCGCCAGAGATTGTGCTTAACATGATGTTTACCAAAGGTGATTTGCTTATGGTTAGCTTATGGCCAATGTCGATGAGTTACCTAGGTAGATACACGATATCTGGAAGGGAGGAGACCCTAAAAATCAAAGGCTGGAGCAACACCATAAATGCATGTAGGCAAACACTTGGAGATTATACGGATTTGCGGAGCCCACTAGTTGGAGATAGGTTGATCTGTATTCTTCAATGGGGAGATGGAGGAGTTCACCTTTTTATGCTATTTGACCTAGGAGAGAGCAGTAGGTTCTAACTTATAGTCATCATGTGCTAGCACGATGATGAGTTATTTAACTAGTATGATAACAATTAGTTAGTGTTGGTAACTTCTGATATGCTAGATGATGAGTTATGATAATATGATAATGAGTTATGATAACAATGAGTTGTTATATCATTCGGTGTTTCATTCACTACCTCTTCGTTGCTGTCGTATAAAAACTTGTATAACGGTGTACAAAAAAATACAAATGCATAGTAGTGGCACTCGATAGAAACAAGCGCTACTTCTACCATAATTAGTAGTGGTGCTGGATAATAACTAGCGCTACTGCTACGAGAATTAGTAGTAGCATTTCCTATAAAACGCACTACTACTAAATATTAGTTGTTGCGCCTTACCAGTAGCGCTGGCAGCCGCGCTACTAGTAGGCCAAAAACCAGCGTTACTGGTTACTATTTCCCTAGTAGTTTATAAAGAACTCACATACTTATTGCAAAGCCCATTAGCTCTCTCGAAGCCAAGTACTATAGCATACCCCTAGGGAGGAGGTTGGGAGGAGTTAACCATATGGTGCCCTCGATTCAAACAACACGATAGGATTTCATTTCAGACATAAAAAAGCTCACACATCATCATCATGCAATGTTAATACTTAGATGAATAAAAATAACAAGCTTTAATTACCAATATTTCTACTAACCAACAAGCATGTACTCATGTCCTTTCATAATACTACATCAATATAATCAACTCATGTTTCTTCTTTAGTGAGCTAAATGAAAGTTTTTATTATATTCCCCTCTAGTACCTATCCTTTTTGGACTAGTCTTATAACTCATGCCATTTACCGTTCCTATTTCTTATTATACTTTCAAAAAGATTTAAGTGAAGCATGAGAGTTCAATCATTTCTACAAAATTTAGACGCCATCATGCTCTAAAAGATATAAGTGAAGCACCCGAGCAACTACCTAGATAAAAAGTATAAGTGAGGCATATAGAGTATTCTAACAAATTTTGATAACCACGTGTCTATCTCCAATATGTGTGTCCAGAAAAAAAATGATTGTGGCAAACTAAATAAAAAACAAAATAAAACACACGACGCTCCAAGAAAACACATATCATGTGATGAATAATAACATAGCTCTAAGTGACATACTAATAGATTGGAGACGAAAGAGGCGATGCCTTCAGGGGCATCCCAAGCTTAGACGCTTGGGTCTTCGTTGAATATTACCTAGGGGTGCCTTGGGAATCCCGAAGCTTTGGGTCTTGCTTCTCCTTATTCCTTCATCCATCATTCTTTCACCCAAAACTTGAAAACTTCAGCACACAAAACTCAACAAAACCTCGTGAGATCTGTTAGTATAATCAACGTATGAAATACTTTAGTTACTGTTATAAATTGATTCATATTTAATTATTGCATAGTGGGTACTGTACTCTAACTTTTCCTTGGCTTATACCCGCTGATACAATCCACAACACCATCAAAACAAGCAAACTATGCAAGCAAAAACAGAATCTGACTAAAACAAAATAATTGGTAAAGATCTGTAGAAAACTATACTTATGTAACTCCGAAAATTCTGAAAAAATAGGAAAATCTGGGAAATTTCTATACAAATAATGTGTAAAAATTTCATATCAAAAATATGTTCTAGTAAAATCAGATAAGTTCTGCACTCTTCGGAAAAGTTTTTGCTTTTGCACTGTATCAATTCTACTACGTTGCAAATCATCCCAAAGGCTTTCTTGTCACAAACACTAATTTAAACATAGAAACACAATAATTATAGTTTAAATAATCATGTAAACACACAAAAACCGAAAGTAAAACAAAATTTAGAGTTAACTATTGGGTTGCCTCCCAACAAGCGATATTGTTTTATGCCCCTAGCTAGGCATAATGCATAGTATAAAGTGTTGTAATAATCATAAGAATGATCTATCTTGCTAAAATCATATTCCCTTATTTTAACAGAAAGTTTTCTAATAGGTAAGAAAAAATAATTGAAGAGACTAAATTTCTCAACACAATGATCTGTGAGATCCATTCCAGCAGGAGGAGGCTCCTCCTTAGACTTTTCATAAGTAATAGCCAATTCCTCATTGTATAAGTTACGATAATGATACTTCCTTAATTCTCTCTCAAGTACAAGATCCAATCCAAGATTTGGTATAACAAATTAATCATTGTCTTCGGAAATTTTATCAACTAAAACATTAGGTGGAACCTTTTTCCTAAGATTCTCATCATAAGCAGCACAATCCGCTGATCTTAATTTCCTTATTTATTCCAAATTATAAAGAATTCCTTGTACTGGTGGACACATGCCATTGACCCTATAATGAGAAAATATTTCTCTAGCCACTTGCATAATGTGATTGATTTCATGAATGAGAAATATAGTAGATAAATGTTTAGTAGAAGCATCTTGAATATCAGAGAATTCTAGAAACAACCATTGTATACAAGGACGCATGTGCACGAATTGTCTCTCCAATTCAACTATAAGCAAAGATATGGTATCCGCATAACTAGTAGTTCTAGCAAGAATTGATCCTCCTATGAATGGTAAGAGCCAACACAAGTGAAAAATCTTGGATCACACTTTTCCCAATAATATTACCACTACCTATGCGGAATTTCTTTGTTTGCATAACGGTAGGTTCTTCTTTATAAGGATCATCATCAGAAAGATCATCAAGTTTTTCTTTGGAAACTTCATCAAAGTTTCATCTAGTACTCTCATTATGTGGTGAAGTTGGATGATCAAAAGCTTCCGCACTAGAGGCGGAGGCATCACTAATTTTTTCAAACTCACACATGATAGCAACTTCAAACAAGCAGACAAACAAGTAAATAGAACTATTTTTGTATTTTTTATTCTTATAAAAGTATAATATAACATAAAATAAAAAGTGGAACAAGTGAAAGATAATTTATGTGTTGGGACCTAACAAGAATTTGATGATGCTCCTGGAAAACGGTGCCAGAAATTCTTCCTGCTACTTGTGAGATGCGTTGGGATTTTCCTCGAAGAGGAGAGGAGATGCAATATAGTAGAGATAAGTATTTACCTCAGTGAGAAGCAAGGTTATCAAGCTAATAAGATAACCAATGCAAATTCCCTTAAACAACACCTACACACATAAAACAAAACACTTGCACCCAATGCGGGCAAGAGGGTTGTCAAGCCCCTAGAACTCCTTACTTGCAAGGATTAAATCTTGATAAAATAGATAATGTAAAAGCAAAATAAAATAAAAGTAAATAAATTGCAGCAAGGTAATTTAGGATGTTTAGTTTTTATGTTTAAGTAGACCCGGGGGCCATAGTGTTCCCTAGAGCCTTTTCTCTCGAAAGTAGCATACGGTAGGTAGACAAATTACTGTTGGGCAATTGATAGAATTGCGCATAGTTATGGCATGTCATTCACGACAATGATCATGTATATAGGCATCACGTCCATAACAAGTAGACCGAAAAAATTCGGCATCTACTACTATTACTTCACCAATCGACCGCTATCCAGCATGTATCTATGGTATTAAGTCATGACAAACAAAGTAAAGCTTGGACGAAGATGACATGATGTAGACAAAGTAAGACAATCAATATGTTTAGACCCTGTCGTTTTATCCTTGATGGAAACAATACAAATATGTGTCTTGACCCCGTCAGTCACGAGGATAGATCACCGCAAGATTGAACCCACTACAACGCACCACTCCCACTGAAGATAAACCAATCTAGTTGGCCAAAACAAATAGATAGATTGGAGAGAAATACAAAGCTATAAGATCATGCATATTGAAATTCAAAGGTGACTCAATAACTTTTCATGAATAATTAGATCATAAAGCCACAATTCATGGGATCCCAACAAACACACCGCAAAAGAAAATTACATCAAATAGATCACCGCGAAGATCGCGATGAACCCTGTATTGAAGATCAAAGAGAGAGAACAAGTCATCTAGGTACTAGATATAGACTTGTAGGTCGGTGGTGGAATACTCACGCATCATCATGGAGGCAGCAAGGTTGATGTAGATGGCCTCCATGATCCATTCCCCCTCTAGCAGATCACCAGAAATGGTCTCCTGATGGCCTCCCGTCGGAACAGAGACTTGCCGCGGTGGAAGAAGTGTTTCAGGGTGGCTCTCCATTGGTTTCCCGATATTTCAGAATTTATAGAAGTGGAATTAGGTCAAATTGAGCCACGAGGGGCCCACAAGGTACCTAGGCATGGCTACCCCTGGGCGTGCCCATGTGCCTTGTAGACACATCGTGCGGCGTCATGACTCCACCCGAAGATTACTATGTCTTTTTTGTCTAGAAAAATATCGTCGAAACGTTTCATAGCGTTTAGACTTCATTTTGTATAGACTTCCTGGAAACCGAAAACAAGCAAAAAACAACAATCAACACTTGGCACTGGGTTAATAGGTTAGTTCCCAAATATGATATAAAATAGCATATAATTACATATAAAGTATCCTAGATTTGTAATATAATAGCATAGAACAATAAAAAATTATAGATATGTTGGAGACGTATCATTGTCAAGCCCCTTGAACTTCTTACTAGCAAGGATTACTTCTGATAGTAGTAGATAGATAATGATAAAAGCAAAATAAAATAAAAGTAAATAAATTATAGAAAGCTATTTTTAGGTTTACAGCAAATATGATTAAGTAGACTAGGGGTCCATAGTGTTCACCAGAGGCTTCTCTCTCGAAAGTAGCATACGGTGGGTAGACAATTTACTATTGGGCACTTGATAGAATAGCGCATAGTTTTGATTATGTATTCATGGCAATGATCATATTTATAGGCATCACGTCCATGACAAGTAGACCGGAACAATTCTGCATCTACTACTATAATGTCGAGGTACGACAATCTATGGGACCGGTAAGGCCCCTTTGCGGGTCGACTATGGGGATCTACGCACACGAAGAGCAACACCAGCCAAAGCACACCAAGAGGTTTAGACAGGTTCGGGCCACCCGGAGGTGTAATACCTACATCCTGTGTGTTTGTTTTGTATCAGTGTGTCCAAAGTACAGGGAGCGCAATAGCCCGACAAGAATGCTCGAGAGTGCAGCTACACGTGCAAATGGACAGTGTTTCGACCCTTGTAAAGGTTGCCATGGACCTCCTTTTATAGGCCACGGGGTTACCACGGTGGCTAGAAAGTTAACTACACAAGGGTAAATAGGGGATGTAACAGTGGTCAAACTGCTGACACAAGCTACAATGGGAAATACTTAACCCTGATGGATTGGGACAGGCGCATTAAATGCACTGTAAGGTGTCGCGCCGGCTTCGCTCTCGGCAAGGATTGTCTCTCCTTCTGTGTCGTTCTCTTAGCTAGCTCTTATTCTCCTGCCACACCATGAGGACGGGTGTCAATAAAGCTGTTGTAATCCTCCAAAACCGCCACGCATGCCGACAAGCTCTACCTAACCACCTGTCCGCTCGACACCTAACTGATGGAGACAATCAGGCCGATGAGGTGGAGCGGTGGCTTGGTAGTAGGATCTTGCCGCGCTCACAGGCTGTCGGGTCTTCCTCACCGGCAAGGAGGCTTTTCGGTGACTTGGTCTTCACTTGATACTGTCTTGAGTGTAGTATCTTCCGGGCAGGCCTTGCCGAACTGAAGGCTGCTACCGTATGTGCACGAGTCAGGGTGCTAAAGGACACATTCTTTAGTACACCGACAAGAGCCCCCGAGCCTGGGCCACACTTAAGTTCATGATGCTGTTGGGCTAGGCCGAAAGCAGTGCACAAACACACGCGGCCGAACTTTACTACGGCTGTAATTATGGTTTTTACTACCCTCCCACAATGCCCATTAAATGTGGGACGTGGGAGGGGTGGAGCAAAGTGGCGCCCGAGAGGCATGCCTAAAAATGTGCAGCCACGTCGGACTAGGAGAGGCGGCCTCCACGCATTCCACCCTATAAGAAGGGGATTCGCAGAGGCGCTGCTCATCCCAGCCAACTTTCCCCTGTTCTGTCGCCTCCTTTGTCTTCTCTCTCATGCAACGCTGAGCCCCCGCATTGCTTCTTCGTCTTCGTCGCCATTCTTCTTCGAGCCCGCCATGGTGCCAAAAAGGGCACCGTCTGCTGCCACTCTAGGCCCGGCGAAGAGGCCGGGAGAGCTGCTGATACCTCCGCGGAGGAGAGAAAAGATGCCCTGGCAGCGACAAAGAGGAATTCCATCGTCTTTTACCCCTCTGTTTTGACGGGTAATGACCTCATCTCGATGCACGCTCAGATGTGGGGGAAAGGAACCTCGACGCATCCTGCACCCGTGGTGATTCCTGTTGATTCCCAACCCAATGTAAAGAAGTACCCATTCTTCACAGCGTACTTCTAATGCGGGCTGGTCCCCCCCCCATTCCGCCTTCTTCGTAGATATGATGCTGACCTACGGCTTCAGGTTGCTTGATTTCACCCCGAACGCTATGACCACCTTGTCGGTCTTCATGCACTTGTGCGAGAACTTTATAGGAATAGTTCCCAATGTATCGCTCTTCCGCCACTTTTATTGTCCACGCATAGAAGGGGATCCTCGCTTCGACAGCATCACATGGATCCCTCGCACCACACACAAGTTGGTATACCCTCCCGGCAACCTGCACAAGAAGTGGGAGGAGTGGCGAGCAGAATGGTGTGATACTGTCGGCAAGGATCCCCTGGTGTTCTGCAATATCCGGAAGTCGAAGCCCGTCCACGACAAGCAATGAAGAGCCCTTGGCCCCGATGACAAGAAGTTGGAGGTCGCCATCACCCGCATGCTCCGCCTGAGGTCTGTCGGGCTCACCATAGAGATGGTGGTTGCAGATTTCCTCGCCAGGTGCATCGCCCCCTTGCACGACCGGCAGTGCTTTGCCTGGGAGTATGGCAATGCTGCCGACGTGATGCCGCTGCGCCCAGGGGTCCAGGGCAACTTGACGTCTGTGCAGCTCTCCACCCTGTGCCACCAGCTCTTCCGCCCTAACGGGCAATTCAAGCTCCTGGCAACCGTTGTCCCCCTCTACAACAACTCCGCTAAGGACGAGATCCTGGCGATGATGCCGGCGTGCAACGCACATGGGGTTGAGACCAAATGGAATCTGCCAACAAGCAAAGTAGCACAGGAGGTGTTCGACAACCTGACAGAAGCGCGCGTTAGGGACGTGGGTAGGCTGATCCGCGACAGCACCGAAGAGGAGATCGAATCGATCGACATGAGGGTGGTGGAAGCTGGGTTCGATGTGGGCGATAGCAGTTTGGGTGCTGCCGTGCCAGATGAGGAGGAGAAGGATGACAAAGAAGCCCTGGTGATAAGGGATGTCCCGATCTTCTCGTTGAGCTCGATGTAGGTGGATGATAACTTGTGGGATGCTGACGAATCTCTGGCTGTTCCCCCGTTGCCAATGCAACAGTTCTCAACCCTATTCGATATTCGCAACTTCACACACTTGCGCACGTAGCCGCCGACCACGAAGCGGTTTGCAATCTACCAATTCCCAATGGAACAGCAGAAGACACTTGAATCTTGCAGTAGGATAAACACCAGATCGCAACAAAGTGGTGAAGGTAGAATACTCCTGATCGAATCAAAGAGGAATATTGATTACAGAGGAATGCTTAAAGCAATTCAATCTGAAAAGAGGTTTAATCAAAACGTGGTCTCCTCTAACTAACCCTAAGGAAGGGTATTTATATCCTAAGATAGTTGGAAGGGGTACACGGGCCGTCAGCCCAAAAGCCTGCGCGCAGGCAGCACGGTAGTACCGCTTATAGCATGCGGTACTACCGCTCCAAGCGGTACTACCGCTTAAGTACCGCTCTAGTACCGGTTAGGTCGTTTGGATGCCAGAACTATTTTGCTAAGCGGTACTGAGTACGGTAGCACGGGGCGGTACTACCGCTTTAAGCGGTACTACCGCTGGTGTGGGGCGGTACTACCGCCCTGGAAACTGCAGGGTCCTCCTCCCTGCCCAGCTGCACTGCCTCCTTGCTCTCCTCCTTGCTCCCTTGTGCTATGCCTTCCTCTCCAATGTACCTAATGACACACACACACAAGGATTTAGGCAGTATAAAGCTCTCATTAAAATAAATAGCATTATCAACTAAGAGAGAATTCACCTGTTGTTCTAGTAGTTTAGTACGAGCTCTTGTAATGGGTCCAATCCTGATTTCATCATTGGACATCTTCTTTGTAGCAACAGGTTGTTCATGAGGTACAGATGGAGTCATAGTATAGATGTCCTCATCATCCTCCCCCCCTTGAAAAGGCGTCGACCTCGACGCGTCAAGGTCATCTCCAAGATAGGGCGTCAAATCAGCAACATTAAAAGAATTACTGACACCAAACTCCTCGGCAGGAAGATCAATCGTGTATGCATTATCATTTATTTTTGTAAGCACTTTATAAGGACCAGCACCACGTGGCATCAACTTGGACTTGCGCAGATTAGGGAACCTATCCTTGCAGAAGTGTACCCACACCATGTCACCCGGCTGGAACAACACTTCCTTGCGCTTCTTGTTAACACGAGCAGCTGTGTGCTTGCCCTTCTTCTCAATGGCTGCCTTTGTTTTCTCATGAATCTTTTTCACAAAATCTGCACGCTGTGAGGCCTCCATGTTCACCCTTTCTTGCGTTGGCAGCGGCAGCAAGTCAAATGGTGCAATGGGTTTGAATCCATACACCACCTCAAATGGACAAAGTTGCGTGGTAGAGTGCACCGCTCTGTTGTAAGCAACTCCACATGCGGCAAGCATTCCTCCCACTCACGCAGATTCTTCTTGAGCATGGTTCTCAGCAACGTGGAAAGTGTACGATTCACCACCTCCGTTTGACCATCAGTTTGGGGATGACAAGTAGTACTGAACAGTAGCTTCGTTCCCAGCTTGCCCCAAAGTGTCTTCCAGAAGTAGCTCATGAATTTCACATCACGGTCAGAAACAATCGTCCTTGGTACGCCATGTAAACGCACGATGTCCCTGAAAAACAGATTAGTAATATGCGACGCATCGTCGCTTTTGTGGCAGGCAATAAAATGTGACATCTTTGAAAATCTGTCTACTACCACAAAAATAGAATCATGTCCTGTCCTGGTTCTAGGCAATCCTAAAACAAAATCCATGCTGATATCTTCCCATGGAGAATTAGGTGCAGGCAGAGGGGTATACAGACCGTGAGGTTTCAGCTTGGACTTTGCCTGATTGCAAGCGATGCAACGCTTCACATACCTGTCCACATCACGCCTCATCTTTGGCCAGTAAAAATGATCTACGAGCATAAGGAACGTCTTCTCACGTCCAAAGTGGCCATCAAACCGCCGGCATGAGATTCCTGCAACAAGAGCAAACGCACGGACGATTCTGGCACACACAATTTGTTAGCGCGAAACAAGTACCCATCATGTATATGGTATTTTTCCCACGCTTTCACAGCAGAACATTGAGCAAATGGCGTCGCAAAATCAGTATCCAAAGCATATAAATCATGCAAACTCTCTAAACCAGGAACTTGAACATCAAGTCGTGTCAATAACATGCTTTTCCGAGAGAGTGCATCAGCAACAACATTGTCTTTTCCTTTCTTATACTTAATGATGTATGGGAAGGATTCAATGAACTCAACCCATTTAGCATGTCGTTTATTCAGATTTGACTGGCTTTTTAAAAACTTCAAAGCCTCATGATCAGAATGTATGATAAATTCTTTTGGCCACAAATAATGTTGCCAAACCTCAAGAACTCTAACGAGAGCATACAATTCTTTATCATAAACAGGATATTTCAATTGTGCACCATTCAGTTTCTCAAAAAAATATGCAATTGGGTTACCCTCTTCCATTAGCACACCTCCGATCCCAATGCCACTAGCATCACATTCGATCTCAAATTGCTTATGGAAATCAGGAAGTACAAGCAACGGTGCAGTAATTAAACGACGTTTCAGCTCATCAAATGCAGAATCTTGGGCTGTGCCCCACACAAACTCAACACCTTTTTTGGTAAGGTCATTCAAAGGTGCAGCAATAGTACTGAAATCTTTCACAAAACATCTATAAAAACCAGCAAGACCATGAAAGCTTCGTACTTGACTAACATTCAAAGGAGTAGGCCAATTTTTAATAGCTTCAATTTTAGATTCATCGACCTCAACTCCATGAGCAGAAACAACATAACCCAGAAATATGACCTTATCTTTGCAAAATGTGCATTTATCTAGATTACCATAAAGCTTAGCATCACGCAACACTTGCAAAACTTGTCGAATATGATCAGAATGTTCAGATGCATTGCGGCTGTAAATAAGTATATCATCAAAATAGACAACCACAAATTTACCAATAAAGTGCCTCAAAACATGGTTCATTAACCTCATGAAAGTACTAGGTGCATTAGTTAACCCAAAAGGCATGACTAACCACTCATATAAACCAAACTTTGTTTTAAAGGCTGTCTTCCATTCATCCCCTTGTTTCATCCTAATTTGATGATAACCACTACGCAAGTCAATTTTAGAGAAAATAACAGCACCACTCAATTCATCTAGCATATCTTCCAAACGTGGAATAGGGTGACGATATCAAATAGTGATGTTATTTATAGCTCAACAATCTACGCACATGCGCCGTGTACCATCTTTCTTAGGAACTAAAATTACAGGAACAGCACAAGGACTTAATGATAAGGGGTGTCCCGATCTTCTCGTTGAGCTCGATGTAGGTGGATGATAACTTGTGGGACGCTGACGAATCTCTGGCTGTTCCCCCGTTGCCAATGCAACAGTTCTCAACCCTATTCGATATTCGCAACTTCACACACTTGCGCACGTAGCCGCCGACCACGAAGCGGTTTGCAATCTACCAATTCCCAATGGAACAGCAGAAGACACTTGAATCTTGCAGTAGGATAAACACCAGATCGCAACAAAGTGGTGAAGGTAGAATACTCCTGATCGAATCAAAGAGGAATATTGATTACAGAGGAATGCTTAAAGCAATTCAATCTGAAAAGAGGTTTAATCAAAACGTGGTCTGCCTCTAACTAACCCTAAGGAAGGGTATTTATATCCTAAGATAGTTGGAAGGGGTACACGGGCCGTCAGCCCAAAAGCCTACGCGCAGGCAGCACGGTAGTTCCGCTTATAGCATGCGGTACTACCGCTCCAAGCGGTACTACCGCTTAAGTACCGCTCTAGTACCGGTTAGGTCGTTTGGATGCCAGAACTATTTTGCTAAGCGGTACTAAGTACGGTAGCACGGGGCGGTACTACCGCTTTAAGCGGTACTACCGCTGGTGTGGGGCGGTACTACCGCTTTAAGCGGTACTACCGCTGGTGTGGGGCGGTACTACCGCCCTGGAAACTGCAGGGTCCTCCTCCCTGCCCAGCTGCACTGCCTCCTTGCTCTCCTCCTTGCTCCCTTGTGCTATGCCTTCCTCTCCAATGTACCTAATGACACACACACACAAGGATTTAGGCAGTATAAAGCTCTCATTAAAATAAATAGCATTATCAACTAAGAGAGAATTCACCTGTTGTTCTAGTAGTTTAGCACGAGCTCTTGTAATGGGTCCAATCCTGATTTCATCATTGGACATCTTCTTTGTAGCAACAGGTTGTTCATGAGGTAGAGATGGAGTCATAGTATAGATGTCCTCATCACTTAAGCTCACGCGAATATAACCTTTGTCGAGAAACTCTTGTACTTGTTTCTGAATTTCCTTAGTTTCCTCGGGGTTGGTGCGGTATGGGGCCCGATTGGTTAGCGACGCTCCTGGTATCAAATCAATTTGATGCTCGATACCCCGCAACGGTGGCAAACCAGCAGGGACCTCCGCCGGGAACACGTCACCAAATTCCTGTAACACATTAGAAACACCAAGAGAGAGAGGAGTCATATCATTAGAAATCAAAATTTCACCCCTGCACAAAAGCACAAGAGGAACAGCAGTGGGATCCTCACGGAACTCTCGCAAATCAGATTTGGTGGCTAACATGACTAAGGAATTCACTCCCTCACATTTACTTTTACCGCTCAAATTGGGCTTGTGGCTCTCACTCACCGGAAGTGGAGTCTCTCGCCTATCTAATCTCTCGCTCTCGTTCTCAAGATTCACTTCAATTTTTTGACGAGATTCAGTTACAATTTGCGGCGGAGTCATGGGTCGCAAAATAATGTCCTTGCCATGCCAAGTCAACTGGTATGTGTTGGCTCTCCCATTGTGAAGAATGTTTCTATCATATTGCCATGGGCGACCCAATAACAAGTGACAAACAGTCATAGGAACCACATCAAACTCAATGGAGTCTTTATATGGTCCAATCTGAAAGTCCACACGCACCATGTGGCTGACCTTCATCTCTCCAGTATCGCTCAACCACTGAATATAATAAGGGTGTGGGTGCGGTAAATATTTCAGCTTTAGTTTGGCATAGAGCTCTTTACTAGCCAAATTGCGACAACTACCACCATCAATGATCACTTTGCACGCCTTGCCAGGACCAATAATAGCCTTTGTTTGAAACAAATTACACCGCTGATTATTAGCACTAGGCTGAACACTTAACACTCGTTCCGAGCAAACGATAGTAGGAAAGTGTGTTGCATAAGCATCGAGAGCCCCATCAGTGGTATCCTCATTCTCCCAATCTTCAGAAGTAGGATCAGCATCATCACCGGTCTCATACTCGAAATCCTCATTAATCAACATGACCTTCTTATTGGGACAATCCTTCTTGAAGTGACATTTGCCTCCACATGTATGACAATGCATATCCCTATTTCGTGCTGTAGACATAGAGGAACCAGTAGCACTCGCAGCAGGGTGCACCGGTTTCGTTGCAGTAGAAACAGCAGAATCGGACTTGTTCCTGGAAGGAACAAGAAAACCATAAGTATCACTTTGTGGGGGCGCCCCACCAGTAGGTCGTGGGAAACGACCACGAGCAGAAGCAGAACGAGAGGTAAACTTGGCTTCTTCGGCCAACTGAATTTCTGCTTCACGGGCTTGATGTAACAAATCTGACATATCTTGATATTGGTGATGCCGAACAATATGCTTGATATTGTATGTCAAACCAGAAAGAAATCGCTGCATGGTCTGTTTGGGCTATTCACGGACTCGGGCACGCTGCATAATCAACTCCATCTCCTGAAAATAATCATCCACAGACATTGTACCTTGCCGCAAATTCTGCAACTTATCATAGAGAGAACGAATATAGTTGCGTGGAACAAACCGGGCACGCATCACTTCCTTCATATTGCGCCATGTAAGAATTGGAGGATCTCCATCTTCCCGTCTTGTACGCACAAGATGATCCCACCAACGCAAAGCATAACCATCAAAGTCAGAAGATGCCAACTTGATTTTTCTGTCCTCGGTGTACTCATGTAAACGCCACAATCTCTCTATCTTGAGCTCCCAACTAAGATATTCTTCCACATCAGTAGAGCCCTCAAATGTGGGAATAGAGAATTTCGGCTTACCCAGCCCATCCTCATCACGGTGAGGTTGCTGAATATCAGTATCACGGCGTGCACCCAAAACAGCAAACCCACGGCCACCACCACGGCCGCCATTACCACGGCCACCATGACCACGGCCACCATGAACCATAATATTGGCAGCATGAGCAGCGTTTGCAGCTGCGTCAGCTACATGACCACCATGAACACTTACCTCACCATCATCATCAAGATCATCATCTTGCTCCCGAATGCGCCGTTGACCCACGGAAGCTTGCAAAGCAGCTACGGCATGCGTCAAATCCGTAACGGACTGCTGAAGTGTAGTCATAGTGTCACGAGTTGTATTCATGGTATCTTGAGTGTCAGCAAGCTTTAAGTCAATAGCACGCACATCCTCGTGTATACCATCACAAGCAGAATTAAATTGGTTCGTCAAATGATCACGAAGTGCCGCATATTCATTCCAATGCACCACGGATTTAGGATCCTTTCACTGCTGGACATCAAAAGACTCTTCGGACATGATTAGGGAATTAGAACGCACAGAAAGAAAAATATAGTGGGTGTATGTGGAAAACTCTCAACTCACTCAAAACTGAAAGAAACAAGGTATCTTACCGTTCCAAAGTGAATTAGAATCGCTTACCAACTTGGAGAGGCAGAACTTGCACGGATGTGAGGAAGCGAATACCGAGGGAAAAACTATCACACGACAAACCAGGGTATATAGTGGAGCTTGGTTGGGATACCTAACAACACCGAAGATAAAGCCTAGTGCTGATCGTGTGAGTCACACCCAAGGAAACACAAACGGTGGAGAGAAACTTGGCAAAGCAACTCTCGCACGGTACGCAGCTCCACAACTGCGAAACATAATAACAAGGAACTGCCCTCGATTCTTCTCTTTCTTTTTTTTTTCAAATGTCACGTGAACAGTGCTGTGAACAGTACGCGGATTTTTTTTTTAACTACTTGGAAACAAATCTGGAAATCTAAACTCCAATGGAAATAGATCGGAACACAAGGATAAACCCAACGACCAGCAACTAAAACCAATCTACGATGCAATCTAGGCTATGGCAAACTATGAAGAACCCTAATATTTTTGCGAGGCTTTTTCTGGATAGGAGGAAAACAACACTAATCTAAGGGATTGATGGATGCTCACCGAGTAAACACTGGATATCTGATACCAAGATGATGAGGGGTGTCCCGATCTTCTCGTTGAGCTCGATGTAGGTGGATGATAACTTGTGGGACGCTGACGAATCTCTGGCTGTTCCCCCGTTGCCAATGCAACAGTTCTCAACGCTATTCGATATTCGCAACTTCACACACTTGCGCACGTAGCCGCCGACCACGAAGCGGTTTGCAATCTACCAATTCCCAATGGAACAGCAGAAGACACTTGAATCTTGCAGTAGGATAAACACCAGATCGCAACAAAGTGGTGAAGGTAGAATACTCCTGATCGAATCAAAGAGGAATATTGATTACAGAGGAATGCTTAAAGCAATTCAATCTGAAAAGAGGTTTAATCAAAACGTGGTCTCCTCTAACTAACCCTAAGGAAGGGTATTTATATCCTAAGATAGTTGGAAGGGGTACACGGGCCGTCAGCCCAAAAGCCTGCGCGTAGGCAGCACGGTAGTACCGCTTATAGCATGCGGTACTACCGCTCCAAGCGGTACTACCGCTTAAGTACCGCTCTAGTACCGGTTAGGTCGTTTGGATGCCAGAACTATTTTGCTAAGCGGTACTGAGTACGGTAGCACAGGGCGGTACTACCGCTTTAAGCGGTACTACCGCTGGTGTGGGGCGGTACTACCGCCCTGGAAACTGCAGGGTCCTCCTCCCTGCCCAGTTGCACTGCCTCCTTGCTCTCCTCCTTGCTCCCTTGTGCTATGCCTTCCTCTCCAATGTACCTAATGACACACACACACAAGGATTTAGGCAGTATAAAGCTCTCATTAAAATAAATAGCATTATCAACTAAGAGATAATTCACCTGTTGTTCTAGTAGTTTAGCACAAGCTCTTGTAATGGGTCCAATCCTGATTTCATCATTGGACATCTTCTTTGTAGCAACAGGTTGTTCATGAGGTAGAGATGGAGTCATAGTATAGATGTCCTCATCACCTGGTAATTGACCTACCGGAGGATCCTGCTAGGGACGAGGATGCCGAGGCTGTGAAGACCCGGAACTTGAGGAATTCTAGGACCACGCCATCCCGAAGAAGAGGTCCCGCGTCTTTCGTAAGGCCGTCACCGGGGAGGTAGTTCGCCCATCTCCGCCACCAAAAGATGAAGAAGAGGAGGAGGACCCCTCCGCTAACGTCGGTCCTCCGCGGCAGTCGAGGAAGACCTTCCCCAAGCGTCCGGGAAGTGCTTCTGCTATGGGAGCAGAACCATCCAGCTCCGCTATGCCAGCGCCACACGCCAGGACGCCTCCCCCGCCAGCTGCTCCCACCCGTCGTTCAAAAGAGCTTTGGGACTTGTCAACCCTCAGCTCGGAGGAAAAGGAGTAGTAAGTACTTGTTCTGGCCCTTCCATTTGTCTTGAATTTTTGGCATGAATTCTTAATTTGGATCCATTTGATCGTATTTCTGATATTTTGTAGGGACGAGGAGACCTTGGTGCAGTGCCTGGCAAAGAGGGTGAATCCTACACCCGCCACGGAGGGGACGACAAGATATCTGCCGGAGAGATAGGTCTTCATTATCAGCGCCCCGCCAAGCCCCCGACAGGAGGCTCCTGCTCTTTACCCGACGGTGAGCGCTAGAGTGGAGACCGTCATCACTTCTATCCTCCTACAATCGGGGGCAAAGCACCAAGAGGAAGAGCACCCGGAGGTGAGTCCTCTAGAGGCTGCTCGAACACACACACCCCACCTAGAAGGGAGTTCTCCGGCGAGGACTCCTGTGGACGAACCTGTCCGCGTTGAAGACGTGCCGGCAAGCGGTGCTGCCGGCAACCATGTGACGGCAACTGAGGTTGTCGGGGAGGGAAACGTTCCCCCTCACCAGACGCCTACAGGTGAGTTCCCTGCTATTGATACCTTGTTCTCATTCTATTTTTTGTCTTCTGGAACTTCTTCTAAGTTTAGTCTTGTTGTTTCTTTCTTTGATTCTTCAGACTTCCCCCCGCCTGAAAACATGGACATGGACGCCACCATTGGTGAGGTCGCCAAGGAAGCGGCCGAGGAGGCCAGCCTAGTTGCAGTAGAAAAGGAAGCTGCTAGCAGGGCCGCAAAGGAAGCCCTCAAGAAGGGTCTTGAGGATCCGTTCCCGGGGGCGGCAATAGATACTGAAAGCACATCGGCCTCAGGAGCGCCCGGGGCAGGCAGGCTCATCATGGCGGGAGCGGCCAGTGGGACCGCTGTCGGACCATCAACATCAGAAGAAGCCCTTCCAAGCCGGTACCTTAAGATAAGTGGTCTGCAGTTCATCAGTTTCCCTGGCGATGCGATCCTCAAGGCATTTTCTTAAGATGATACTGTTGATGGTGTCGTCACCGCGCCTGGAGGATAGGTTATCGTCGATCCCTTTGGGAGCAGCAATGAAGCCAAGGAGCACGCGATCTCGTCACGCGCAAGGCCCAGCTTGACTCCCACGAAGAAGATCTCACCGCCCGGAAGCCCTTGCCACCAAGCTTGGGACTGAATTGGAGAAGCAGATCTAGGAGCTGGAACTAGAGCATAAGGATGCCCTCGAGAAGCAAGGGACGGAGCATGCCGGCAAGCTCCTGGAAGCCAGCAATGCTGCCAAAGCTGCTCAGTCCACGAAGGCTGACTTTGAAGGGAAAGTGCAGCAACTAGAGTTGGACCTTGCCGCTTCCGGCAAGGAGGTCTTGAAGCTGAAGGATGATATCCAGAAAACGCTCCAAACCATGGGGGATTTGCAGGTGGGGCTCTTGGACAAGACCAAAGAGCTGGTTGCCACCGCAGATATCAACGCCGATCTGAAGGTGAAGGTGAGTGCCTACAAGGACAGTCTCAAGGCCGCCCAAACCATAGAGCGGTGCCTGCTTGAAGACCTCCGAAGGAGAAAGTGTCTGCCCAGTGGATACCAGGGTACCACGGCCCGTCTGCCGCTGGCCTTGTGTCGGCGAAACGACGATCTATGGGTCCGGCAAGAACCCTTTGTAATCAGGTGAGTAGGTCTCTAACACAAAGAGCATCACTGATTCCTGTGTACGCTGGGGTTTAGAAAGGTTTGGGCCATCGGAGCGTAAAACCCTACATCCTGTGTTCTTGTGGTTTATGGGTGCTCACAGTACAAGGCGCAACAGCCCCGGCAAGTTGCCTCAGGAGTGCAGCTACGCGTGTAAAATAAACAGAGTGTCGACCTTTGTGAAGGTAGCCATGGGACTCCTTCTACATACAAGGTGTTACCACAATGGCAAAATGGTCTTTACATCTGGCGAGCAGTGAGTACTGCCCTCTGCCAGAGTGTCAGCAGAGGTGGTAGTGGGAAATACCTAACTTTGACAGATTAGGACACGCACATTGAATGCACCGTGAGGTGTCAAGCTGGCGACCTCTCCCGGCAAGGATTGCATCTTCTTCTGTGCCATCTGCCCACCTACCTTCTATTCTTTTGCCATGCCATGGGACGGGTATCGTTAAAGCTGTTGTAAACCCCTCCATCCTGCCACGCGCCCTGGCCGGTTCCACCTATCCGCCTACCCGCTCGCCACCTGGTCAATTTAGACAACCAGCCTAGCGACGACGAGCTACACCTTGGTGGGTGCGTGTGTCCTGGAGGCCCCGGCAAGGCGTCTTGCGGGGTTTACTTGGCCTTCGCTCGTTGTAGCTGGAGGAATGCTCATGCCTGACATGATCTTGCCGGGCTAGAGGCTGCGGCATCTGGTGCACAATTTCGGGTGCTAAGGACCCCGTTTCTTAGTACACCGACAGGAGCCCCTGGGCCTGGGCCACACATGAATCCACGACGGTTGTTGGGCTATGCCCAAAAACATTGCACAGGCGCACGCGGCCGCAATGTTCCGCGCTTATGATTACTTCTACTTAACTTTCCCATGACGCGCAGTAACTACGGGTCGGGTGAGTAGTGGAGCGGGGCGGTCGTTTCGAGGAGTCGCGCTTGGGCAAGGAGTGACACTTCCCTCGTGCCCACGTGTTCTCATGTGGGGTCGTGTACGGGGAAGCGAACAGTCGACTCCCAAGCTTTCCAGTGACGCTTCAGCGTCTCCATCTCACCCGTCGCGTCCCGCGCGATGCGTGTCACGCACAGGGCATGCTATCGGCTGAGAGGGGCGGTCGCGGGCGCTGGCTGAGGGCCAGTGCGCGTCCATCCTAGGTCGCGAAGAGTCGGCACCTTCCCCTTACCGGACCTATAAAGAGGGGTGGGGGACTGAGGGGAGGCGCTACTCATTCAGGCCCGCCTGCTCTCATCTCTTCTTCCACCGTCCTCTCTTTCCCTCACCCTCCGCCACCTCTCCGGTACGTTCCCCTCGAGATGGCAAGGGGCCGCAGTCATGCTTGCGGATCGGGCGGCTTTGCGTGGGGCACTCCGCAAATCCCAATGCGGATCGTGGCGATGATGCCGTGCATTCGGCCTAGCTCCCGCAGTCAGTCGTCGTCTATGGGTCGTGGGTAGGCGGATCCGTCAGCTCGCAGGGGTTGAAGTGGTCGGACGGCTCCGCTGAACCGTGGCAGCCGCAGCGGCGGCCGTGATGGTGCACCCCTTCCTCAACCCCATGCAGGCATCCACACGGAGGAGGAGGTGTAGGTGTTCGTCGTGGCGGCCCCCCATCGTCCCCGGAGCTGGTTGCGCCTCCCCGACCCATTTGCCCCGGCCATGGAGGGCAGCTCGCCCCAGGGGCTATGGTTGCGGACGGACGGCAGTTTCAACGGCCCCGCCTGGGTGGCCGTCAACCTCTCCGTCAGCAGCGCCATGTTTGTGATGCGGGGGTGGAAATAATTCGCCCTCTCCCATGGTTTAGGCCCCGGGCATCTCCTCCACTTCAAGTTTGACGGCGCCGCCACCCTCTTCGTGAAGATCTTCGGGGCATTCTACGTCTGCTCGGAGTACTGCACGGAGAGCTCAAGCGGTAGTGACTATGATTCCTCCAACGATGGTAGCACCTTTCGCATCAAGCAGGAGTAGTACGCCTAGGCGCACATGGAGTCGTAGATAGGGTTTTAGAGACCCGGTAACGAGGCTCCATCCACGAGACCTCGTTTTAGGATCAATTGCCAAATCGTAGTGGCAGATCTCCCGTCGACGGCCGATGAGGTCGTAGAGGAAGTCGTACTCCGACCCGACCCTATCGCCGCCATCGCCGAGCTGGGATGTCTTTCTCCTTGGAGGCCGGCGGGGACGTTATAGGAAGTCGTACTCCGTCCTGTCCCCGCCGCTGCTTTCGCCGGGCTGGGCATCCTCGTTTTGTGTTTAAGCCAAGCTCGGCGTTCTCCTTTTGTGTTTAAATGTTGTCCAATGTACCCCTATAATGAAATGAACGGAAAAGATTGGGCAGGCTAAAGATAGGAACAACTACGAGTTTGCCTTTGTGTCTTATAAATGTCAGCTTTCCCATCACGAGAGAGCCTCATTTTCGTGCATTTTTCGGGTTCCCTCGCTCGCCAAGGGAACTTGCCGATACGTACATCCTCCCTTCCGGTGCTTCTAAAGATGAGTTCTCGAGCACCCTAACAAAGACGTTGCTTTCGGTAAGGCTGCCCTACCATCCCGCCGCGGCAACCTTAAGTGTTTGGCATGCTTCCAGTACTCAAGTGCACAACGAATCTGACAAGGGGCCTTAGCATGCAAGTTTTTCCGCATGAATAGGAAAGAGTTTCAAAAAATTCTTGAAGGGGTTGTGCAAATTAGCTTTTTCCCATCGCATATCTTGCCGTCGAACGCTTCTGAAGGTGCCTGCACCATCACTCCTATCGGGAAGACTCGCGCGCGGGGTCCCTTCTCCTTTTTGAGAAAAATAAAGAAGATAAAACAGAGTAGGCGAGGAACCTAGGTGGTCCAACTGACCCCTTAGGCAACATGTTGTGAAAGATACACAAAATAAATATGTACTTTGACAGAGGGTTGCGAAACACTTAGCTTCCATTAACTACGCACAGGGTCATCGTCTGGCTTTCACAAAGGATTACATGCCCTTTCGGCATAACTTTCACAAAAGTGGTTGTCGGGCGGGCCCGACAACCCCGCCTCATTGGTAGAACTTTCGAAGATGCTCGATAATCCACGAGTTTTGCACCGGAGTGCCATCTTCGGTCCCAAGGCGGACTACGCCAAGCCTGGTGACTCATACCACCCGATAATGGCCTTCCCACTTCGGCTTCAACTTGTTTGATCCCTTCCCGGACTGAATCTGTCGAAGAACAAGGTCGCCTTCCTCAACAATCCTGGCACGCACCTTGCGGCTATCGTAGCGGCGCAAGGCCTGCTGGTACCTAGCAGCGCAGTGCGGCCTGGAGACGATCATCTTTGAGGAGCGTGCCATCGTCATGCCTTAGCCGATCTTGCTAGTCATCATCAAAGGCCTGCACTCTCGGTGACCCGTACGTTAGTTCCGTGGGGATAACTGCTTCCGCCCCATAGACTAGGGTGAAGGGTGTCTCGCCGGTGGCTCGATTTGGCATCGTTCTGATCGACCAAAGAACCGCCGACAGCTCATCAATCCAGCACCTTCCGTGCTTGCGTAGCTTGTCGAAAGTTCTCGTCTTGAGGCCCTGCAGCACTTCAGCATTTGCCCTCTCTACTTTACCGTTGCGCCAGGGGTGGGCAACCAAGGCGAAGCAGACCATGGTACCGATATCTTGACAGTATTGCATGAAAGAACTGCTGGTGAAATATGTGCCGTTCAGGACCTCGAAACGGCAAACAATCCCTGTGAGAAACTTGACTGCAGCCTACGCTGTTACCTTTCTCACTGGCTCAACCTCGGTCAACTTCGTGAACTTGTCGATGGCAACGAACAAGAACTCAAAGCCCCCGATAGCACGGGGCAGGGGGCGACGATGACGACCCCCAGTCCAAGATCGGCCAGGAGAGCGGAATGGTTTGAAGGGCTTGTGCTGGTTGGTGTATCTGCTTTGCGTGATATTGGCATGCCTCACATATTGTCACCACCGCCAAGGCGTCTTAAAGGGATGTGGGCCAGTAGAAGCCTTCCTGGAACGCCTTCCCGACAAGGGCTCGTCATACTACGTGGGAGCCACAAATCCCCTCGTGTATCTCTTCCAACAGCTGTTTTCCTCCCCGAGGGATGCATTTAAGCTTCAGGAGGGATGCATTTCAGCTTCACGCCGTTTGGTCTCCTCTTGTATAAGGTGTCGTCCACAAATTGGTACATGCTTAACCACCGGGCTACTCTATCCGCTTCTTCTTGTTACTCGGGAAGGTCTCCTGTCTGGAGGTAGTGGACAATTTCTTGCGCCCATCTCAGAGCTTTTGGCTCGATGACAAGGACTAAAGGCATTTCTTCTGCCATGGGGGCACTAGCTTCTACGACCAGGACCCTCGGGTCTGTCAGAGCTTTTGGTTCCCCGACACACGGGCAATCGCTCCCGGCAACCCTGTTGGTGGCAGCTGATGGCTCTGCCAGAAGACGGTCGCTGAAATCAACTTTTCTTTTTCTACTCCTCCGTGTCCAGGGGTCGACTGAGGGTTGCGACAATCGGAGGACAAAAGTGCCTAGTTCCATAGGCAGCTTCTGCGCAGCTCTCTTTGACAGGTCATTGGCAACATCATTCTCAGCACGAGGGACGTGCTCCATTTGCAAACCGTCGAATTGCTCCTCCAACCTCCGCACCTCATCAACATAGGCTTCTATCAAGGGGCTCTGATAATCCTTGTTTACTTGGCGAACAACAAGCTAAGAGTCTCCCCTTACTATCAGTCTTTTGATGCCAAGATCGGTTGCTATCCTCAACCCGACCAGTAGCCCTTCATATTCAGCTGTGTTGTTTGTCGACTCCTCCCGGGAAAAGTGCATCTGGACCATGTACGTTAGAAGATCTCCGATGCGTGCAATGAGTAGCACTCCAGCACCGGCGCCTTGCAGCGAAAAAGCTCCGTCAAAGTACATGACCCATTCTTGAGGCGCTTCCTTGCCGCGGAGCGCTGTCTCAGGTATTTCTTCATCTGGTGTTGGCGTCCATTCTGCTACGAACTCCACCAAGGCTCTGCTCTGAATTGTCGCTGTGCTCTCGAAGCTCAAATCAAAACTTGCCAGCTCCAATGCCCACTCGAAGATCCTTCCTGTCGCCTCTGGGTTCCTCAGGATACAATGCATCGGAAACCTGGTGACGACGGTGATGTGGTGTGCTTGGAAATAGTGGTGCAGCTTCCCGGAGGCCATAAGGAGGCCGAAAAGAATCTTCTGCATCCCAGAGTATCTTGACCTAGCCCCCTGTATGAGGGAGCAGACAAAATACACATGTCGCTGCACCATCTTCTTCTTTCACACGACTTGATGGTTCTCTCCTTTTACCATGTCCGTGTCTGACTCTGGCTTGTCTGTTGCCGGCTCGAGGGTCTTTATCTCATCTCCCTCAGCTTCTCTCTCCGCCACTAGTGCAGCACTAACCACTTGGTTTGTCGCCGCTAAGTATAGAAACAACGGTTCCTCTGGTTTAGGCGCAACTAGGACTCGTACTGAGGAGAGGTACTTCTTCAGGTCCTGTAGTGCTGCCTCTGCCTTCGGGGTCCAAGTCATTGGGCACACTTTCTTCAAGATCTTGAAAAACGGCAAGGCACGCTCTGCGGACATGAAAATGAACCTGCTGAGGGCAGCAATACAGCCCGCCAGACGCATATGTCCTTGATGCGCTTCGGTGCCTCCAGTTGCTCTTCAAATCCTGTGCTGCAAGACGAAGAACCCGAGAAGCTTGCTGGAGGGGACTTCGAAGACGCACTTCTCAGGGTTGAGCTTCAGGTTGATCTTGCGCAAGTACATGAAGGTCTCTTCTAGGTCTTGCACCAGCGTGTCCTTGTTCTTGGTCTTGACCACTATGTCGTCCATGCATGCTTCTACATTCTTGTGTACCTGTGGACCTAATCCAATCTGGACTGCTCTTCAAATGTGGAACCGGCGCTCTTCAATCCGAACGGCATGCCTCTGAAGCAGTACGCGCCGCAGGGGGTGATGAACGCCGTTTTCTCTTCGTCCTCCTTGGCCATGAAGATCTAGTGATAACCAGAGTATGCGTCAAGGAAGGACAATAGGTCGCAGCCAGCGGTTGAGTCCACTATATGATCGATGCGCAGCAATGGTAATGGGTCCTTTGGGCATGCCTTATTGATGTCAGTGAAGTCGGTGCAAAGCCACCATTTCCCGTTCGCCTTGCGCACAACCACAGGGTCTGCCAACCAAGTTGGGTGGATCACGCCTCTGATGAAACCTGCTGCTTGTAAATTCTTAATCTCTTCGGTAATGAACTCTTGCCGCCCTAATGCTTTTTGTCTGACCTTCTGCTTGACGGGGCGCGCGTGGGGCAAACGACAATGTGGTGCACAATCACCACCCTGGGAACACCGGGGATGTCTGATGGTTGCTAGGCAAACACATCGACATTCTCCCACAGGAAGGTGACGAGCGCGTTTCCTATTTGTTGTCGAGGGTGGCACTAATGGTGAAAGTGCCACCCTCGCCGCTTTCCTGCATAGCCACTTGTTTCGTCTTGGGGATGGTCAACTTATCCTTCTTTCTCCTAGCGGCAGAGGTCTCTGGTAAGTCCTCAACGGGTGTGTCGTGCGCTTCCCGGAGTTCCTACGAGACTCGCCAGAGCTCTTATCCTTGTTCTTCCCCTCGGAAGCTTTGCCACCAGCACCATCTTGGCCTTTCTCCTTGTCGCGCCTATCATACTCTTGCTAATGCTTTTTGGTAGGCTTCTCGACTTTGGCGGCATTTGGTGATGTCGAGGCCCTTGGTGAGGTGGATTTTCCAGTATGACCAGTCGGTCTTCTCTCCTGCAGCGGCCTCGTCGTCACTGGAGCAAGCGGCGGCCTCCTTGCCGGTTTCCTCTGTCTTGGCCTTCTTGTCGGTGTTGCAGTTGCCAGAGCCCTCAACAGCCATCACCGCTTTGCCTTTTAGCTTGCGGTTGCGCTTCCGTCCTTCCTTCTTCAAGGCGGGTGCTTCTTCATCGTCGGAGTCGACCTTCGTGCCAGCGTACTCTCCGTGGAGTCTTCTCCCTTCTTTAGCTCGCGCACACTTATCAGCCAGAGTGTAGAGCTCGGCAATGTCACGGACCTTATTGATGCTCATCTCCTCATGCATCCGCCTGTTGCACACGTTCAAATGGAACGCGGCAATCACCGCAGCAGGATGGATGTAGGGGATGTTGTGCTGCACACGGGTGAACCGTTGAATGTACTTGCGAAGGGATTCACCATCCCTCTAGGGAAGCACATGCAAGTCGCTGGGCTGCCCCGGGAGTTTCTGGCCCCCGTGGTATAAACCAACAAACTGATTGCATAGATCCTCCCAAGAAGAGATTGTTGGGCCCGTGGGACTAGGGCTACCCAGGTCCGTCTGTCTGCGGCCCAAGGCACGGCGTGTGCCGTGGGCTAATGCGGTCCACCGTCATACCTCACTGGTGAGGCCCTCGCGAGGGCCCCCGCCTCGCGAGGCAGGAGGCAGCAGTCGTCATCAAGGGCCTCATGGAGCCCCCCTTCGTGAGGTCGCCTCCTGGGGAGGCCCCTGAGGCTTTAGCAGGGGCGGCTTGATCAAAGACGGCTAGCCAAGGTCGGGCGGCCGCTACCGCCTCGTGGGTGACACGTGCCGCACCAAGCGTTGCCAGGAGCGGTTCTAGCAGGCACGAACAGAGACACTTTCCTCTTTAGTGATAGAGGAGCAACGCTGGGCTCCTAAAGCAATCCCCAAAGGTTTCCCTTCTTGTGCAACAAGACCATGAATGGGGGCTCAGCAGGACGGAGGTCACTCCCAAGCCCACAAGCACGTCACGACGAGGAGCTTTGACAGGCTAAGACCACTTTTGTCAGGATAGGCTGCAGTCTTGTCCCCCTTCAAACTGGCCATTATGGCAACCCTTCCCGCCTTGTAGGAACCAGCCACCGTAGAGGGCTTCGAACCCAAGGCAAGAAAGAACACAACTTGTACTCATCCTGATCCTCAAGCAATCCAGACAAGCAGGAGTAGGGTCTTACACCGCGAGGTCGCCCGAACCTTGGTAAACTGTGAGTCCTTTGTTCGTCTTCCTTAGCTCGAGCTGCCGGAGAGTCACCGTGATGTTGTGAGGCAGAGTAGGGCAGGAAAGCGAGTGCACCCCAGTGTTCGAACCTTTCTGGGTCCCTTATTCTGACATTTGGCGCGCTAGGTAGGGGTGCACCGACGTTCTCCAGCTCTGTTTCGGCTCCGGTTCCACCAACCCCATGGCCGACGCTCGCCACGTGCACGCCGAGCGCACAGTGGCCCGGGGCGCTCAGACCGCGCGTGCAGGCCGTAACGGCCTCCGCCACTCCGTTGGCGCTGAAGCTACCGCAGCCACCAACCTTGCTGCCCGTGAGCAGCAGGACCCCTCCAAGTACCCCTCCGTGCACCCCTCCATGCACCCCTCCGTGCAGGGGGAGGGACGCACCGCCACAACTTCCTCCTATCATGCTAGCCTTGGCAGGTGCATGCGCGGGCCGCGTCGCCCGTGGCACGCAAGCCGCTGCGTCACCACCCAACTGGCACCGGTCGTGGTGCCAGGCGAGGCCGCCTCATCAGGCCCATCGCCAACACAGGAGGGACCCAAGCGGTCTTCCATTCGCTACACCTTCCAACGTCGCACGTAGAGGCCGCGGCGCACTTCTCCCGGCGCGTCGGCTCGGCCGAGCCCCAAGGCGACCCGTCCATGCCTGACAAGGACGCCAGGGCGTGTCGGGAGCAGCGTTCGGTGTCGTGCATTCTGGGCGGGGCCGAGGCCCCGGTCGCCGACCGCCACTTCAAGCCATCCTTCCGCAGAGCGACTGCTGCCCGCAGGGAGCACGGTCCCGCTCTGTTGCCTAGCTGGGCACTATGCGACATCACCTTCGACGCATGGGATCACCCGAGGTCTACGGCTGCCGCGGGCACTCTCCCCATGGTGTGCATCAGCAGCATTGTAGTTACCAAGACTCTCATCGACGGGGGCGCAGGGCTCAACATCATCTCCGTCACGACATTCGAGGCACTCCAGGTGCCCTACGACCAGCTGAAGCCCACCAGTCCTTTCTTCGGGGTGGTCGGTGGGACCGCGGCCGCCCTCAGGTAGATACGCCTCCCCGTCACCTTCGGCACGCGCGAGAATTACCGCACCGAGCTCATCGACTTTGACGTGGTGCACGTCGGCCTCCCAATGCCATCATTGGCTACCCAGTGCTTGCCAAGTTCATGGCGGCGACCCACCCGGGTTACAATGCCATCAAAATGCCCGGTTGCGCCGGCATCATGACCGTAAAATGCGACGAGAATGACGCGGTTAGCTGCCTCGGGCGTGCGTACAAAGCCGCCACGGCCGCACGACCGGTTGACGGGGGCGAGGCGTCGTCCCCCGAGATAGCGCCGGCAAGAAAGAAGTAGCTATTCTCTCAGGGCCGAACTGAGACAAAGAAGGTGCCGTTTGACAGCAGCGACTCGGTCCACACCTTCAGCATCGGCGCCGGCCTCACCCCGGAGCAATGGAAAGCACTCGTCATCTTCCTCAGGGCAAACGCGGATGTTTTCGCATGGAAGGCGACTGGTCTGATCGGAGTTCCGAGAGAAGTGATTGAGCATCACCTGGCGGTGTTCCCCAACGCGCGCCCCGTCAAGCAGAAAGCGTGGCGCCAGGCACCGAAAAGGCAGCACTTCATTGTTCAGGAAGTGCAAAAACTGCAAGAGGCTGGGGTCGTCCGCGAGGTGCGCTACCAAGTGTGGCTCGCCAACCCCTTCATCATCCCCAAGAAGGGCGGCAAGGAGCAGATCACCAGTCTCAACAAGGCCTGCCCCCAGCATCCCTTCCCGCTCCGGCGCATCGATCAGATCGTGGATTCCACTGCTTGCTGCTATCTACTATGCTTCTTGGACGCCTTCTCGGGCTACCACCATATCAATATGGTGGTAGAGGACGTGGAGAAGACGGGTTTCATCTCCCCTTGCGGGGTATTCTGCTACGTGAGCATGCCGTTTGGCCTGAAGAGTGCTGGTGCCACCTTCTAGCGGCCGATGCACATCACACTGGGGCCCCAGCTGGGGAGGAACCTGGAGGCTTATGTCGACGACATTGTGGCCAAGACGCGTGAGGCCAAGACGATCATCGAAGACCTCGAGGAAACTTTCGCCAACCTGCGCAAGGTCAACCTGAAGCTCAACCCCGATAAGTGCGTTTTCGGGGTCCCCTCTGGCAAGCTACTTGGATTCCTCGTATCCCATCGGGGAATCGAAGCGAACCCGAAAAAGTTTAAGGCCATCAAGCGGATGCAACCTCCCCAGACCCTCAAACAAATGCAGAAGCTAGCAGGGTGCCTAGCCTCCCTCGGGCACTTCATCTCCAAGTTTGGCGAGAGGGCATTACCGTTCTTCAAGCTGATGAAGAGGTCAGGGCCGTTCGCGTGGACCCCTGAATGGGATGCGGCCTTTGCGGACCTCAAGCGGTATCTCACAAGCCCTCCCATCATGGTCGCACCACGACCCCGCGAACACTTGCTGCTGTACCTGGCAGCCACCCCCCAGACAGCTAGCGCGGCCCTCGTAGTGGAGCGGGAGGGGCGGGCCCACACAAAGAAACAGCCGGCGGCCGCCCAGGAGGCATCACATGAGCTCACACAAGCCTCATCGGGGCCAGATGCAGGAGCCCCACAGGAGGACGCCCCCCGCAAGGGGTTGCCCCTCCTCAGGAGGCTCCCGCGGCCCCCGGCGCCATACTCCCACAGGCCCCCACGGCTTCGGCCCCTGGGCACCCCGGCGAGCACGACATGGACACTGCGGTCACGCGTCACGTGGAGCATCCAGTGTACTTTGTTACCATGGTGTTGAGGGATGCACGCAAGCACTACCCCATGCAGCAGAAGCTCCTCCTCGCGCTCCTCATGGCCTCCAGGAAGCTGCGTCACTATTTCCAAGGGCACCCTATCAGGGTCGTCTCCGCGTACCCCCCGGAGCAGATTCTGCGTAGCCGCAACGCCGCGGGCAGGGTCGCCGAGTGGAACATCGAACTGCAGGCCTTTGAGCTGGAGTTCTGCACCACTAGGGTCATCAAGGGTGCAACCCTAGCAGACTCTATGGCAGAGTGGACAGCCTTGGGCGAGGAGGAGCCTCGCGAGGGCGAATCCCTCTTGCCTGGGGATGAGGCACCCTGCGGATGGGTCCTGTGCTTCTACGACACCTTCTCCATGCAGGGCGCGGGGGCTGGCGTCGTGCTAACCTCGACAAAAGGCGACAAGCTGCGCTACACGGTCCAGCTGTGCTTCAGGCATGATGAGAAGGTCTCCAACAACATTGCAGAGTACGAGGGCCTAATCGCCGGCCTTAAGGCCGCATCCGCACTCGGCATCAAGCGTCTTGTCATCAAGGGAGACTCTCAACTCCTCGTCAACTTCTCCAACAAAAAGTACAAACCAAAGGATGAGCACATGGCAGCGTATCTGGAGGAGGTACGCAAACTTGAGAAATGCTTCCTTGGTTTGGAGTTGCAACACATCCCGCGTGGTGCTAATCAGGAGGCTGATGACATCACCAAACGAGCGTCTCGCCGCGAGCGACAATGCCCCGGCGTTTTTGAGGAAAGACTTCTCAAGCCATTGGCTGCGCCACTCGTCCTTGGCACCGCGCAGTTGCAAGAGGAGCGGCCGCCCGCGCCACCAGTAGGCGCGTCGGACTATGGCCCGCCCTTAGGAGATCACTTGCTGCTAGCGTTGGAACCTCAAGAGGGCGATTCGACCACCGAGCTCAAGGCCTATCTGCTTCGCAGCGACCTCCCCGCGGAGGATGCGGAAGCGGAGCGCTTCCCCGCCAGGCCAGTGCGTACTGTTTGCAAGATGGCGAGCTTTACCGAAGGCGGCCCAATGACGTCTCGCTGCGGTGCATCTCGGAGTAGCAAGGGCGCGACCTACTCACCGACATCCATGGGGGAGATTGCGGGGACCACTCTTCGTCACGCACCCTTGCTGGAAAGGTGTTCCGCAGCGCGTAGGTGCTCCGCGACGCCGCCGAGTTGGTCCGGTCCTGTGAACCTTGCAAGTTCCATGCCAAGAAGATCCACCAACCCGCGCAGGGGCTGCAGACGATTCCACTCTCCTGGCCTTTCGCGGTGTGGGGGCTGGACATTCTAGGCCCTTTCCCTCACGCGGCCGGCGTGTATCGCTACCTCTACGTCGCCATCGACAAGTTCACTAAGTGGGTGGAGGTCGAGCCCGTCTGCACCATCCCGGTTTCTTTGGCCATTAGGTTCATCAAAGGCCTCGTATGCCGGTTCGGCGTCCCCAACCGCATCATTACCGACAACGGCTGTCAATATACGAGTGGTCTTTTCAAGTCATATTGCGCTAACCTTGGTACACAGATATGCTACGCCTCCGTGGCGCACCCGCGCAGCAATGGTCAGGCCGAGCAGGCCAACGCCGAGGTACTCAAGGTCCTCAAGACCAGGAGCTTGAGGAGGAAGCTTGAGGCCTATGGGAGGGGGTGCCTGGATGAGCTGCAATCCGTGTTGTGGTCTATCCGCACCACCGCGACTAAGCCCACCAGCAAAACCCCCTCTTCCTCATCTACGGGGTTGAGGCGGTCCTTCCCTCGGAGCTTAAGAATGGTTCCCCGTAGGTTTTAGCATTCGACAAGGCGTGTCAGGATGAATCGCGGGGAGCCGACCTTTTGCTCCTTGAGGAGGCCCGCCGCCTGGCCACCCTCTGCGCCGCGAGGTACCAGCAGGCCTTGCGGCACTACCACAGCCGCAACATCTGCCCTCGCACCCTCGAGGTCGGGGACCTTGTCCTGCAGCGGGTCCTCTCTAGGGAGGGCGTCCACAAGCTCTCTCCCATGTGGGAGGGCCCCTTCAGGATCGCCCATGTCTCCAGGCCAGGCGCCACCCGCCTGGAGACGGAGGGTGGGGTTCCAGTGCCAAACACTTGGAACATCCAGCACCTCCGCAAGTTCTACCCGTGACACTCTCACGTAAGAATGAGTGGGGCTGTACACGCCCCGGAGCCTCCCGATGCGCCATGCTATGGCGCCGGGAGGACTCCCTCCCACGCCCAAGTGGAAGCCCCATGCTCCGCGTTGGTGGATTAACTGTCGAACCGCGGCTATGCCCATGCCCAAGTGGAAGCCCCATGCATCGCGCTGGTGGAACAACCAAGCCCACGACCATGTGGAAGCCCATGCATCGCACTGGTGGAAAGATCAAGAAGACGCCCCACGGGCCACACTAACCCTAGGCTGACTCGTGTAGGACACGGCAATCGCATCTCTTTTTGATTGTAAACGAGTTTGTACCCCGTTTTAATAAAGACTTTGTTTTTTCGGATTTTTGCGGAGTTTTGTTGGATTTTCCTTTTCAAGCCACGCTCGCTCAACGTCGCCCTCTTGGGCGTCACGCGAGCGGGGGATGGGGCACGGTGTCTACGTCCGGGTCGGTCCTCATGGCACCGGAACCCCAAAGTGCAGGATCCGGGTCACGGGCCTGTCCCTGCGCGCACCACCTCGCCAGGACCTTTTGCGCCTGGTCTTCTCGCGCGACGCGCATGAGTAAGATGATGAGTGCGTGCCATACCCCTCAGGCCGAACGCCCTCACCTCCTGGCAGGTCTCGCCCAGGCAGCGCGACCTGGGTTACTGGTGACGGCTGAGCCTCACGCAAAGGTCACATCTCGATATCCGGAGGTATGAAAGCAACACCAGAGGAAGCCATACAAAGCACGAGTACCATTTATAGGAACATAGAGTTCAAAACAAAATGCTGGCTTCACGCCTCAGCGGGACTACGAACTGGTATCAGTAGAAGGATTAAGGGGGGCCTAGGGAGACGCGTCGCTTTTGCCCTCGTCGTTACGTTCGCACTCCTCAGACCCTTCCTGGTCCTCGTGGTTGCCAAGGGTGAACTACGCGCTCAGTGCGTTCACATGATCTTGCACTGCCTCCACCAGGGCGCCGCGGATCGCGTCAGGATGCGGGGCCATCACGGCCTCGAAATCAATGCTGGGGTCGGCGCGAAGGAGATGACTGAAGACGCGCGTTAGCGCCTGGGACAGGAGGTCGCGGCTTTCTCCTTCAATCAGCTCGGCCACCATCCCGGCACCCGCCTCGAGCCGCTCCACGACCTTGGTGAAAAAATCAAGATAGCCGGCGTCGTCAGGCACAATAGGGCTGGAGACGTCCCCCTATAGAAGGCACCCAAGGCCCGGCGAGCCCACTGCTTGAGGACCTGGAACATCTTCTAGCACAGATGCTGCCGCCCCCGGGCTTGGTTCGCTACGTCCATCGCCCGTTGCACGAGGGACGCAGCAGTAGCCTGGGCCTTAAATGCGGCATCCTACTGCACCTCCGCTTGGGTAAGCGTCTTCCTGAGGCCATCTATCTCATGATGCAGCTCTGCGCGCCGGGTCTTGAAGCGGCTCTCTTGCAGCTTCAGTTTATTGTTATAGTCCTTGCGGGCTTGCTCGACCCTCGCGTCAGCACCCACCTGGACCCCCTTCACGCATTGCTTGTAGGTGGCCATGGCAGCGGTGACATCACGATCGAGCGCCTCCAGCCGCTCGTGCTCCAGGCTCTACTCCGACGACACCAGGGCAAGTCGTTGTTCGAGAGCCCAAAGGTTTGCCGCGCGGAGAGCGAGCTCACGCACCTTCTTCGCTTCGGCCGCCGGCCCTTCATCGCGCGAGGAAAGGGCATTCCTCCACTCCTGAAGCTGCCGCTCCAGGATGGCATTTGAGGCCTGAAGTTCCCGCTCGTGGGCCTCAGCTGCCTCACGACGCTCATCTGCTTCCTCGCCCCCCCGGAGGTCGCGGTCGCGTGCTTCCCTCGCCTCGCCGGCGGATCTTTCGACCTTCGAGCATGCCATCTCATGTTGGCGACGGCTTAGCTTGATGACGATATCGAGCTAATGCCACCCGTGGGCCAAGCGCAACCACTCCTCGGCGAAGAGCTCTTCGGGACCCGAGCTCTCCCAGCAAGCTCGTTGCGTTCCGCAGAAGGTCGTGCCGGATCGAGGTCCAGGAGTTCACGAGCACCAGGGCCCAGTCCGGATCAGGCCCCGCACCTTCGTCCACCGCCGAAGCTTCGAAGGCGCCACCCATCGGGGGCTGAGGGCTAGCCGATGCCTGATCCGCCCCGTCCCGCGCGCTCGGAACCCCCCCCTTTAGGTGGTGGGCCCATCGAGGCTGCTCTCGGCGCTGGCCTGGGCGGCAGTTTCGGATGGCACTCCCATCCCTGCCTGCTCGGTGTGCGCTGTAGGGCCGGGCGCTCTGGAGGCCAAAGAGCGACCTCCCGGGGGTGCCTTCGGAGGACCACTGTCGCGTCCCTGTAAGCGGGGTCCCCACGGGGGATTTGGGGTGAGCTGTGGCCCCTCGCCACGCGCTCCCGACGGACGAAGGAGAAAACTCGTAGCGCTCGGGCATGTTGTCTCGGCTCTGATGGGGAACGTACCTCCTGCCTTCCCTGGACTCGGTTGGCGATGCAAAAGTGCTCGCTGGGCACGGGGGCACCTTAGCCTTTTTGCTCGCGGGAAACCTGCGAGGGACAAGGGGTCAGGCATGCCCGGAGCACTGAAGCAAACAAAACCGAGACGCGGCGCTTACTCGTCTCTGGCGGCCCATCTTCTCTTCCTCAGCACCCTTGGTAGCACGTCGGCGCTGCTCTCAGGCAAGGCCTTCTCCCTGCGGCTGACCCCGTGGGGCGACGGCACGGCCTTGACGCCAACCCCTCGCCCCCCTCGCAGAGGAAACAGGGGGCACGCTCGCAGCGCCCCCCTCAAGGGAGTGTGGCCCAGAGGCCGCCACCCTGAGGTCAATGGCGCCGCTCGTCATGCCAAGGGAGTAAGCCTCGCCTCCGGGCGCAGGGAAGAGTTAATAGCGGGTCTTTTGGGGTAGGTGCCCGTCGCTCCCTGCTGTCTCGGCTGAAGGCCCTAGGCCCACTAGGGTCCCAGGCTCGAGGACCACTAGGGCAGGGTTTCCCCGAGGCCCCTCACGGCGCTTCGGGAGCAGCCCCCGCTGGTCGAAGTGGGGCCTGGCCCGGGCGAATTCCTCCTTGTTCTTGTACTTGTACAGGGGGCGCCCCTCCCGGGGGAGGCCACCGGCTGCTTCGCCAGTCAAGACTCGAAGCACTCCGTCTAACACTTCGGGCGAGAATGGCGTTGAAGGGAAGCAATCATTCGCCGGAGGAACTCCCTCACGACTAGCGTTGCGGTCACCCCTGCTGCCCTCAGTGTGGCCAGCCTCCTCATCATCGACGACAACCTCAGGTAATCAAGCTTCTCGTGCCTCCACCCAGGGCTTGGCATAGCCGGGGACGACAGGGCCAGCAAAAGGGGGTTGTATCGGCCGACGTCCACATACAACCACTGCCGCCTGAAGCCTCCCACGTCGGGGTTGATCCTCATGTCGATACATTCGCCTGCCATAGCGTCCACGGCCTGGAATGACACGCACCCAGAGCACTAGTTGGGCGCAGTCAGCTGGAGGAAGAAGAAGTGTGGGAGCAGCGCCACCGAAGGGGAAACACCCAGGAAGGCCTCACACGGGAAGGGGAATGATGAGAGAAGGAGAACGGATTTCGGCTCGAGATGCAGTGCGTGGATTTGGCAATACGAGAGCACGGCATCGAAGAAATCTAAGAACGGAGGAAGTAAGCCGGAGAAGAGCGTAGGAAGGTGGGGGACGACGGAGGTGGCACCCAGTTCAGCGAGGGGCAATTAGGCTGGTGAAATCTAGGTCGACCCCCACTCATTGGAGGCGGCCACCATGATCGGGAGGACCTTGTTGAGCCCCTCGCGGTTGAGCACTGTGGACCTGCCCACGGCGGGTTCCGGCGCAGGCTGCTCCTCCGTCGTTGTTGCCACCCTGTTTCTCTTGCGAGGGGGTGCCATGGTGGCGCAGCAAGATGGGAGGCGACGGTCACTCGGTGCATTGGCGGCAAGTGTACGCAGGAAGGAAGGTGCAGGAGGGCGACGCGAGACAGGGAAGGGCAATGATGGCCCGGTGCTGCTCGCAGGCTTTATGTTAGCATGGAGCGGTTACCGAGGCATCGTGGGCAGTGGAGGTATCCCACGATCCGCCGTGCGCCATGCGTCGACCATGGCCCGCATACGGTTGGGGCCCGTGTCGCGTTCAAGCCACCCCCCCAGCCGGTGGGACCGTGCGCATCGCGACCCCGGGGGCTACTATCAGGCCGGTGGGACTGGGGGTACCCAGGCCCGTCAGCCTGCGGCCCAAGGCACGACGCGTGCCGTGGGCTAATGCGGCCCACCGTCGGACCTCAAGGGTGAGCCCCTCGTGAGGGACCCCGCCTCGTGAGGCAGGAGGCAGCAGTCGTCATCAAGGGCCTCATGGAGCCCCCCTTCATGAGGTCGCCTCCTGGGGAGGCCCCCGAGGCTTTCGTAGAGGCGGCTTGATCAAAGACGGCCTTCTAAGGTCGGGAGGCCGCTACCACCTCATGGGTGACATGCGCCGCACCAGGCGGCGCCAGGAGCGGTGCCAGTGGGCACGAATAGAGAGGCTTTCCTCTTTGGTGATAGAGGAGCAACGCCAGCTCATGGGCTCCTAAAGCAATCCCCAAAGGTTCCCCTTCTTGTGCAAGAAGACCAAGACTAAGGGCTCGGCAGGACGGAGGTCAGTCCCGAGCCCACAAGCACGTCACGACGAGGAGCTTTGACAGGCGAAGACCACTTTTGTCAGGATAGGCTGCAGTCTTGTCCCCCTTCAAACTGGCCGTTGTGGGGACCCTCCCCGCCTCGTGTTTTTGGGGGGAAGAGGACCAAGGCTAGTATAAGAGTAGGAACAAGCCACCGTAGAGGGCATCGAACCCAGGGCAAGAAAGAACACACCTTGTACTCATCCTCATCCTCAAGCAATCCAGACAAGCAAGAGTAGGTTCTTACACCGCGAGGTGGCCCGAACCAAGGTAAACTGTGCGTATTTGTTCGTCTTCCTTAGCTCGAGCCGCTAGATAGTCACAGTGAGGTTGTGAGGCAGAGTAGGGCAAGAGGGTGAGTGCACCCCAGCGTTCGAACCTTTTTGGGTCCCCGTAGCGTCAACGGGAAGTAGTTGGCGAACACTTTCTCGTCGCGTCCCGCGGCAACCTGTACCGCGATGGTGTAGATGCCGAGGAACTCTGACGGGGTGATCTTGCCGTCATATTTGTCTAGTAAGTTAGGCTTGAATGTCTTGGAAGAGGACCAACGGACTTGCTGCAGCTCATGGGTAAATGTCGGGCAGCCCATCTCGTAAGGCAGGTTGCCGAGCACCCCGGGCGCAGACTCGTCAACGTCGGGCCCGGCACGATCGTTCGACCCACGTCATGCCTCCCGCCACCACTCGATTGCGGTACGGGCATCCTCCTTCCACCTGTCCTCAGGACTTTGCGTTGATCTTGGCGTTGCCGCGGGTCCGATGACGTGAAAGACATCTCGTCTTATGCGTCTGTCCGACAGGCTTCTTGTCGCTGTTGTTGGAGGGGCGACTGCATCGTGGGTGCTCTGCCAGCGCCATGCCTTGGAGCAGGTCTTGTCGGTGCTGTGTCGCACACTTGTGAGGGCCCTTTCACCTATGACTTGTCTCGATTGGCGAAGCTCAACAGGCTTTGTATGGTGGACCTCCGTTCTTGGCCTTGCAAATCCCGATAACGATGCACAGGAGTCTTGTCCGTACCGCTCCCGGGATCATTGTTGTTCCTCGGATGCCACTCGCGGTTGTCCTGCGAGGGACATGACGGGTGCCTCGTGGGCTCCGCCGCTGTCGTCGTCGCGGCCGCAGCGTTGTCTTTGGACGCCACCGGTGCATCCTTGGATGTCACAATAGCGGGGTCTGGGTCGCGGCTCATGGAGCTCCATGCAGTGTTCTGGCAGCGCTCACCGGGACGGTGAGTATGGTGTTCGCCTCCGCCACCGTCGCCCGTAACCACCTGCGAAGGCAGCTTGGACGTATATGGGGTGACCTCCATCGCGCCCTTGGCCTTCTTGTGTGCCATGGGTGTTAGTGAACGCGCGCAGAAGCTGGTGAAGATTCACGCATGCAATCCCCCTACCTGGCGTGCCAAAGATGTAGAGTTACGACAATCTATGCGGCCGGCAGGGCCCCTTTGCGGTTCGACTGTGGGGATCTACGAACACAAAGAACAATACCAGCCAAAGCACACCAAGAGGTTTAGACAGGTTCGGGCCACCTAGAGGTGTAATACCCTACATCATGTGTATTTGTTTTGTATGAGTGTGTCCAAAGTACAGGGACCGCAACATCCCGGCAAGAGTGCTCGAGAGTGCTACTACATGTGCAAATGGATAGGGTTTGGACCATTGTAAAGGTAGACATGGACCTCCTGTTATAGGCCAAGGGGTTACCACAGTGGCTAGAAAGGTAACTACACAAGGGTAAATAGTGGATGTAATAGTGGTCAAATTGCTGACACAAGCTACAGTGGAAAATAACTAACCCTGGCGGATTAAATGGTCATGTCAGCGTCGCCTCTCGGCAAGGATTGTCTCTCCTTCTGTGCCATTCGCCCAGCTACCTCTTATTCTCCCGCCACGCCATTAGGACGGGTGTCATTAAAGCTCCTTTAATCCTCCGGAACCGCCACGCGTCCCGACAAGCTCTACATAATCGCCTGCCCACTCGACACCTAACTAATGGAGAAAATCAGCCCGATGAGGTGGAGCGGTGGCTTAGTAGTGGAATCTTGCTGGGCGCACAGTCTGTCGGGTCTTCCTCACCGGCAACGAGGCTTGCCGATGACTTGGTCTTCACTTAATGTTGTCTTGAGTGCAGCGTCTTCCTGGCAAGGCTTACCGGGCCGCAGGGTGCTGCCATCCGTGCACAAGTCAGGGTGCTAAAGGACCCATGATTTAGTACACCGACATATTACTCCACCGATTGACCTCTATCCAGCATGCATCTATGGTATTAAGTTTATGCAAACAGAGTAATGCTTTAAGCAAGATGACATGATGTGGATAAAGTAAGTACAAGCAATATTTTCAAACACCATCATTTTATACTTAGTAGAAACAATACAATACGTTTCTTCTCCCTTTTTGTCACTAGGATATAGATCACCGCAAGATTGAACACACTACAATGCACACCTCCCGCTGAAGATAAATCAATCTAGTCGGCCAAACCAAGATAGATCGGAGAGACTTACAAAGCTATAATAGGCATGCATAATAAAATTCAGAGAAGACTCGATTACTTTCCTTGAATAATCTGATCATAAACACACAATTCATCGGATCCCAACAAACACACCGCCAAAGAAGATTACATCGGATAGATCAGTGCGAGAATCACGAAGAACATTGTATTGAAGAACAAAGAGAGAGAAGAAGCCATCTAGCTACTAGGTATGGACCCGTAGGTCTGTGGTAAAATACTCACACATCATCATGGAGGCAGCAAGGTTGGTGAATATGGCCTCTGTGATGGATTCCCCCATTGGCAGAGTACCAGAAAATGCCTCCAGATGGGATCGCGGAAGAACAGAGACTTGCGGCGGCACGAGGGCCCACGAGGCATCAGGGCTTGTCTACCCCACTGGGCGTGCCCTGTTGCCTTGTCGTCTCCATGCTTCTTGTCCACTCACCTCCCGAAGCTTCCAATGTCTCTTTTGTCCCCAAAAAATTCAAAAAGTTTCATAGCGTTTGGACTTCGTGTGGTACTGATTTCCTGGACAAACCAAAAACAAGCATAAGAAAGCAACTGGCACTAGGCATTGGGTTAACTAGATGATACCCCTTGCGTTGCTACGGGGACACATGCTAAATATTAAGATCCTTACTTGAATTAATGGTTGGAGAACTATAGTCGTTGAAAGTCCATCAGAATATGCAAACAGCACATCGTTGCTTCCAAACACTAATGGTTGATATAAATTTATATAACATTTTCGAACACTCAAAAGAGTTGTTTTCCATAGGTATATGAAGAATTAGTGACCACAAAGTTAAGCTGAAAAAATATGTTTAATGCGAACAACACAATATCACATGGTAACATACAGCAAGGTGAACCACAAAGTTATGCATAATGTGTGAGTGCTGCACCTTATCTTAAGTACATAACAGTAATACATGACACACTATCGGAATCAGGGCTCCACAAAACCGAACAAAGTTCGAACACTGGGGCGTGTGCGAAGATCTCAACTGGCTCGAAGTCTCAAGCCTGTCACCCTACGGCCTAGCTGCGTCGAATAAGTGTGAGCGGGGAAGACGATGGACTCAGAGATTTACCCAGGTTCGGGCCACCTTGCGGTGTAAAACCCTACTCCTGCTTTGTGGTGGATTGGCCTCTCGAGGAGGCTAAGGATGAACTAGTACAGTGGTTGGATGGCCTCGCGAGGGCTCTTGGCAGTAATGAACTGGTGTGTCCAACCTCCCTTCTACGATGGAGCTAGTCCCCCTTTATAGGGGCCACGGTCCTCTTCCCTTATCGCACAGGCGGGAAGGGATTCCACAACGGCCAAATTGGAAAGGGGACAAGAGGTACATCCTATCCTGACTAAAGGTGGTCTTAGCCTGCAAAGCTTCTGGGTGTGACGTAGCGGTGGGCTCGGCGATGACATCCGTCCTGCCGAGCTCGTGGTCTCGGTCCTCTTGCACTGGGAAGGAAACCTTTGGGGGATCCCTTGGGAACTCGCGTACGTCCTTGTCTCCTTAGGACGAAAGAGGAAACTATCCTCCCTCTGCGCCCGCTGGCGCCCACCTGGCTTGGCCGTGAGAACCCACGTCACCCGGCCTCGGGAGGCCGGGTACTTGCATAGGAATCTCCGCTCCTCGGGAGGCATCCTGGGGGATGCCACTCCTCCGGAGGTCTTGCGTTGTCCTCCTCGCGAGGCGGGGGCTCTCACGAGGGCCTTGACTTGGGGGGCTCGTTGTTGGGCCGTACCAAGCCGCCGTGGTGGGCCACGCGCTTGGCCGTAGGCAGGCAGGTTTGGGTACCCCCGATCCGAGAATGCCGACACACACAAAATTAGAGTCAACAGTGATACTTACATACCAAAAGTAATTTTTAATAAATACATAGTAGCTAGAGGCATTCCATATAACGTGGTTGAAATCTTGAAGATACAATTTTTTTCTATAGATGGTATTTCTTATATCATGCTTTTACTTTTTGTGAACATATTTGTTTCATCATCATAAGATCATGAATGGAGTGGATCTGATCAATTCTTCAATAAAATTTTTGCGGATTACTTTCATCAGGTTAGGATCTAGATCGAAGTGGAGCTGATCAATTCTACAATAATCATCATAAATGGAAACGAAAGGTAACACAGTTGAGCATGGCAATATACCTCAACAAAAATAAGTAACAGTTACCTTTAGCCCCATAACTAAAATTATAGCCAGCAAAGGATGTAAGCAAAAGTGCAGTAGCAGCAGAATTGGTATCACTGAAAAACATAAAGAAACAAAGGTTATGAGTCATGAGATTTAATACCATCAATAATATTTGAGATAATGATTGGTATTGAAAAAGTGCAAATATACCATGGGAGAGAGAGGTTTGTTATTTCCCAGCTGTAAGTTCAACCTTGTAAGTCTCCTTATATGTGTTGGCAATGCTCCTGCCATTTTCATCAAAAAATTGTAAAGAGTATATTATTACTAACATAAAAACATTATTTCTTTCGTCATGTGTAGACTACATCACAAATAGCAAGCACAACAATTAATATATGCTTCCCCAGCCTGTAATCAAATTCTAATGAAAAAAAAGCAAGAGGCTAAGTTTGCCACTAAGGAAGGTGTACTGTACGTGGTACTTGAAGGCTTCAACTTGTTCTTCGATTGAGTGTGTTGAGATTGGATATCCACATGTATAGATAGGTGTATGCATATTAGAATACAACGAAAACAACATGGGATGGCAGTGATCAATTTGACACTTCATACTCATATCCCATCATATTTGACATGGAAATCGCAACATGTGACCCAAGTTAGGACATCAAGGCCAATTAGCACCTAAAACTTAAATATAAGGATGGGGCTCACGAGGCATCCTGACGACTTCAAAGGATGGTGTGGATACTCCTGGAGAAGATTCTAATGGATAACTATAACCATCGGGACAAGCTAGCTGCAACTAAAACTCACAACCATGTCAAGTTAGGCGCAACTGCATGGATGCAAGAGAGGATGAACTAGATCCAGACGAGGTGCTAGAAGATCAAACAAACAGGGATAGTATTTTATCATGGGTGGTGCCATGCGGAAGAATGTGAATGGATAGTAATGAAGAGGTCAAGAGATAACTTTAATATCTTCTTGGTGGTGAATGGAGATTAATTGCAAAATTTGGAAGAAATTATGATGCCTTCAGTTACCAACCTGATCGAGGAAAAAAAGGAGTTGAAGTCTCAAGAGAAAATGGGAAGTGATTCTACGGGAGGAAGGAAAAAATGTACAGAGCCACCATCTAATTGGGTGACATATGGTTGGTGTGATATTTTTTCTAAGAAACACACCAAAGGAAAAATTGTAGAACAGAATATCTGACTTGACAGACAACGTCCTGGTAGTTGGACATTTCCTATTTGTAGAAGCTCAGCTTGTGAAGAAAGACTTTCCATTGCCATAGTAGAAGGTCGTGGCTGGATGGAGAGAAAGTTGTCACTAACTGCAGGTGCAGGTGCTGAATCTCGTGCATGCCATGGCCGAGGCCCTAACTGGGGTAGCACTCAGTGTACGGTTACCATGATCATTGCATAATCCATGAAATCACCATACAAATCCACGATGATTATTTGAGCTAGATGGATAGCAAGTAAGACCCGTGCATAGTGTGCATGCCGACATTATTTGTGAACTTGTGATTCCGTAAAGCCGATGTGGATACTTGAGAGTGCCCATCCATAGAGGGATCTGCTTGTGGTTGAGCCTGCCTCTGTATACAATGAAACAAAACCATGGATGGCCTAGTCGCATAGACATACTGCATCAGCGCTAATTGAGGCAAAAATAAATGCCACCCGAACACGTCCACCTACACTTTCTGTGACAGAGATAGAGCAAAGTACGAAAGGCATATTAAAACTGTGGGCGAGGTGCATCAACGGTCGTGCAAGAATAGGAGAGCCCTCGAAGATGAGGGACTGGCAACCAGAGCCGGGGGAGACTGTGGCCCGACACAATCTCGAAGAGCCATCGGAGGTGGACCTCTGGTCATCACGGACTTCAAGATCCGCTGGAGGGAAGTTGGAAGGGCGGTCCTGTTGGAGGGGCATGAGGTCAGATCTCGGCTGCCGCACAGCTAGGCCAGCGGTCCTGCCATACGGGCACTAGATGGGATCCTGGCCGCCGCGCCAAAGGCAAAGGGGAATTAGATGGGATCCTGGCCGTCGGATAGGCACATACAGAAGGAAAGGGTGCGGTGTTGGTCCTACTACTATGGGGGAGAGACTTCTGTGGTGGGTCTGTCGTTGGTCCTACTACTGGTAATTGACGCTAACCTGGCGGTTATGAACTATGGTGGTCCCACATGTAAGCCAGTAAAGAAATGTTGATGTGGCTGGCCTGCTTATGTGGATAGCCTGCATGTTTAGATAAATAGGTTAGTGGGGATGAACTTCTTAAGTATATAGGATAGGTTAGTCCCCAAATATGATATAAAATAGCATATTATTGCATATATAGTATCCAAGATTGATAATATAATAGCATGGAACAATAAAAAATTATCGATATTTCGATGACGTATCAGCATCCCCAAGCTTAATTTTTGCTCGTCCTCGAGTAGGTAAATGATAAAAACAGAATTTTTTATACGACCTGTTACCCAACATGTAATCTCTTTTAGGATGATCTTTGAGAAATGATGAATCAATTGACATTAACATAATCATTACTTTTTCAAAATATATGATCCTTAAAAAGTGTTATCGCCTACTCATTTTGTCTTATCAAGCATGGCATAACTCCGTCTTCACCGCATAAGTATAAATCATGAGCACCCAGGTGTCAAACCATGCAATTGGCTCGTACTTCTAACGCAATTTAGCATTTTCAACAACACGCAATACATGAGCGTGAGCCATGGACATAGCATATGGGTAGGATACAATATCGTGGTAGATATTAAAGGAGTCAAAAGGTGGGAAAGTCTCACATCAACTAGGCGAATCAACGACCTATGGAGATGCCTATCGATTGATATCGATGCGTGGAGTAGGGATTTCCATGCAATGGATGCACTAGAGCTATAATTGTATGAATGCTCAAATGAAGCTAACTGGGTGTGCATACAACTTGCTTGCTCATGAAGACCTCGGGTATTTGAGCAAGCCCGTCATCGGAATAAACAAGCTAAGTTCTATAATGAAATATTCCCACTAGTATATGGAAGTGACAAAACTGGAGACACTGGATATGAAGAACATGGTGCCACTCTGAGCCACAAGTGTGGTAAAGGATAGTAGAAAATTCACTTCTCTCTTTTTCTCTCATTTATATTTTTCTTTTCTTTTCTTTTATTTATTTTCTTTCTTTTTTCTCTTTTTTCTTTTTTTTTCTCTTTTTTTGTGGTGGGCTTATTTGGCCTCCCCCATTTTTTATTTTTCGTCTGGAGTCTCATCCCGACTTGTGGGGGAATCATAGCCTCCATCATCCTTTCCTCACTGGCACAATGCTCTAATAATGATAGTCATCACACTTTTATTTACTTAAAGCTTGAAATTACAACTGAATGAAGAATAATATGACTCTATATGAATGCCTCTCGCTATGTACCAGGATGTGCAATGATCTAGCATAACATGTAATCAATGACGAACGATGGCTTTGTCACAAATACAATGTCATCTCTATATTATCATGCAAAGCAATATGATGATGAACACACATGTCATGTGACGGAACAATGGAAGTTGCATGGCAATATATCTCAGAATGGCTATGGAAATGCCATAATAGGTAGGTATGGTGGATGTTTTGAGGAAGATATAAGGTGGCTTATGTGAGATAGAGCGAATCATATCACGGGGTTTGGATGCACTTGCAAATTTTTCACCAACCCTCGAGGTGAGAAAGGGCAATGCACGGTACCGAACAGACTAGCAAATTATGGAAAGGTGAGAGTGCGTATATCCATGAACTCGCATTAGTCATAAATAACTCATATACTTACTGTGAAGCCTTATTAGCTCTCTCCAAGCAAAGCACTACCACATGCCCCTAGGGAGGAGGTTGGGAGGAGTTAACCATCGTGTGCCCCCGATTCGAACACCACGATTGGATTTCATTTCGGACATAAAAATGCTCACACCTCATTACCATGCCATGACCAATACTTAGGTGAGAATTGAATAACAAATTTTAATACCGATATTTATACTAACCAATGATCACAAACTTATATCCTTTCATATTACTACATCAATATAATCAACACATGTTTCTTCTTTGGTGAGCTACATGAAAGTTTGTATTATATCCCCCTTGAAAACTTATCCTTTTTGGACTAGTCTTATAACATGTGCAAATTACCATTCCTATTGCCTTATACTCTAAAAAATATTTATGTGAATCATGAGAGTTCAACTATTTCTATAAAAATATGTCCGCCGTCGTGCTCTAACAAGATATAAGTGAAGCACTAGACCAACTGCCTAGCTCAAAAGATATAAGTGAAACACAGAGAGTATTCTAACAAATTATGATGAAATAGTGTCTCTCTCGAAAATTGTTTCCAACAAACGATGATTGTGTAAAACTAAACAGGAAAATAATCTATAATACACGATGCTCCAAGCAAAACTCATATCATGTGATGAATAAAAATATAGCCGCAAGTTACATACCGATAGATTGGAGACGAAAGAGGGGATGCCTTCTGGGCGTCACATGGCTTAGATGATTGGCTCTTCCTTGAATAGTACCTTGGGGTGCCTTGGGCATCCCGAGCTTAGGGTCTTGCCACTCCTTATTCCTTCATCCATTGTTGTCTCACCCAAAATTTCAAAACTTCAGGACACAAACTCAACAAAACCTCATGAGATCCGTTAGTATAATAGACATATCAAATACTTTAGGTACTATTAAAAATTGATTCATATCTTATTATGGCATAATAGGTATTGTATTCCAACTCCTCCATGGCTTATACCCCTGATACAATCCATAGCATCATCAAACCAAGCAAACTATGCAAGGAGAAACAGAATCTGCCTAAAACAAAATAGTTTGTGGTGAAGTGTACTAAAACCATATGTTTGTAACTCCGAAAATTATGAACAATTAGGAAAACCTAGGAAATTTGTATGCCAATATTGTGTAAAAAATTCAGATCAAAAAGACCAGTAGAATCAGAGAAATTCTGCACTGGGCGTAAAATTCTTTGTTTTTGCACAACATCAATTCTACTATCTTCCAAATCAAACCAAAGGCTTTACTTGGCACAAACACTAATTTAAACACAAAAAACACTACCATAACAGTAGCAACAAAAGTGTAAAATCATAATAACAGAAAGTAAAAAGTAAATTTAAAGATCACTATTGGGTTGCATCCCAACAAGCGCTATTATTTTGTGCCCCTAACTAGGCATAATGCATTGATTCAAGTATTCTCATCGTTCATATCTCTCAGGATTGAATAATCAAAAACTATTCTTAACAACTCCCTATTCTCATGTTCCAGTTGTCTAGTGGGTAAACTTGAATTTTTAAAGGGACCATGCTATGTTTTTTAACATCCATAATGTAACGCCCAAGATGCGGTCCTATCCTATTAAGGCACGAGGACCTTGACGGGGATAGAAACGCATCTAGTCGTTCTGCAAGTATAGAAATCATTGCATACATGTAGGAAGAGATGAGTATATGAGTTGGCTTACACTCGCCACAAGCTATCTTACAAGTCCACACAAATTATTCATACATTCATCCAGAAGACAGGGTCCGGCTAGAGACGAAATAAAACGACAAAAGAAAGCAATGAAACTGTCTTGCTATCCCAGGAACACCACCACGAAGCTCCCCTACTCATCAGGATACGTAACGTACATACATCTACGTTCTTCATTGTACTCCCACTGGAGCTGAGACACATCATCTGGCACGTACTCGTCAACACCTGTACCTATATTGTTGTAATCTATGAGCCACAGGGACTCAGCAATCTCATAACCCGGGTACCGAAACTATGTAAGCCAATAGGTGAGGAAAGGTTAAGTGGTGAGGCTGCAGCAAGCACTAAGCATATATTTGGTGGCTAACTTACGAGAACAAGAATGTAAATATGGTGGCGTACGCATGACGGTCGTGAACTAGCATGATAACTAAGTGATCCTGAACACCTACTTATGTCAAACATAACCCCACCATGTTCTCTCTCGGATCATGTTCACGAGCAGAGACAGTCACGGTTATGCACACAGTTGGTCTATTTTATTTGAGTTTACTTCAAGTTTACTATAATCGGGTGTTAAACAAATTCCCAAGTTGCCACATAACCGCGGGCATGGCTTCTCTAAAAGATTTAACCCTGCAGGGGTGCTGCAACTCATCCATCACAAACTAACCACACGTCGCGGGAATAACCTCAACCACGAATCCCGTGATCTCCTAGGAAATTCCGTTGGAAAACCTCAACCTCGAGATAGCCCGAATTATCCCCGGGATTCCTCGCACAAGACATTCGAGAAAGGTAAAACAAGTCCAGCAAGACCGCCCGACGTGTCGACGAACCCGATAGGAGCCGGATATATCATTCTCAGGACATGACGGATAAGCGACGCGTACGGTGGCCTGATAGAAATCACCCAAGTTGCCCTGGGTTGGCCCCGCACAGTGCTCTAGGTTGGACCAACACTCACGAGGAGCACTGGCCCGGGGGTTGATTAATTGTCCATGGGGTAGCTAAGCCTTCCGCATTTTTATTAAGTTGTTTAGCAAATGTAGTACCAAAGTTGGGTCTTGCCAGAAAAGTTTTAATCTAAAATGAATGGTCAAGGGGGTCCCCATAACAACCCCAAGCATGTTAGGAGCGCAAAATATGGAACATCACACCGGTACTCGGAACTAGTGCGGCAAAAGTGGAAGAAAACACCGGGCTAAAGGCCAAGCCTTCCACCGCTGCCAGATATATATGTGCATTAAATTAAATAACTATTAATAAGGTGATATCTCCAGATATCCATGTTTGCACATGGAAACAGCTTGCACCTGCAACTAGCAACGTTATAAGATAAGGCTGAGCAGCAGTAACGTAGCCAATCAATGTTTTGCTAGGAAGTGGAGGGGTTAGAGGCTTTTATGGTAGTTTAGGAGGCTGGCGGTTTAAGTGGTAGGTAACGAAACATAACGGTAGAAGTGAGACATCTAGCATAGCAAAAATAGTGTCGAGATCCGGGTATGATTATCTTGCCTGTTGGGTCTTCAGAGGGACAAAGAGCTGGGTCCTCGTAGTTGTACTCTCCGGGATCCTCGTACTCGGGCTCGACACTCGCATCTACCCAAAGAGAAAAGCACCAAACAAACATTCAAACTAAGTGCAATGCAGAACCAAGATGATGCATGAACAACTTGAAGTATTTAACATGGCAACCCTAAGCTAGTCATGTTTCTCATGCATTTATTAAGTTCTTTAGCATTCTAGACAGAACCTCAATTTTAGTTATATGAACATGCATGATCATGGCAAATATGAATTCTCCACGTAAAAACTATGCAAATGCATATGTAGAACATTGCAAACGGAGTAACGAAGCTCATGATACACTCATGGCAAGGTACGAACGTTAACGGAGACAAAAACAAGGATGAGGGAGGCCATGGGCTATTCCCTTGTATTCCAAGGATGCCACTGGATTGGAAATGAAAATCTAGCAAGAATAGGGCTAAAGAACAAGCAAAACAATGGAGTATAGCTCCCACAAGTCACAAAACATTCAAACACACAATCTGTCCACAAACAGCAACATGTCAACTTGTAACACACATAACCAGAGCTACAGCAAGTTTCAAATCCCAACCAAGGCATGGACCTGAAGTATACAGCATGCACAACAATTCATCTATCTACAGCAACATGAAAGTAAGCATGGATCAATGGCAATGAAGCTCACAAGATGGCATGTTGAATCAATTTTTAGGGACTTAGTGAAAATTCCAGTTTTACAGATTCCGAGTTAACATGATAGCATCTTGACAGCAACTTTTATATATGCTACAGGAACTTTCATGGCATGAAAATTAACAGGGTGATATAGGGCAACATGTACTTCAATTAATTACATTATGGCAACATCAAAATATGCATGTATCAATGGCTACCATCCTCACAATATCACATATTGAGAATAGCAGTTTCACAGACTTAGTGAAATTCATCAAGGGGCAAATAGGGCACTTGCTAACAGAATGGCATGTTGACAACAAGTTTTATATGAGATGCATTAGCTTAATCCACAAGATCTTGGCACACATTTACAGAGGATGACAAACACAACAATACATTCCATTGTGCCAACTCCAAAGGAGCAACATATACATGGGAATCATCTAGATAACATGGCAACAAAATAACAGATTTCCAACACTTAAAATTATTGAGCAAGTGAAAACAGAATTTTGGTGGCATGTTGACATCAAGAATGCCACTCATAACATGAACTATCATGGCATGCAAAAATACCAGGGGCAAGAGCACACACTAATGAACATATTTCATGTTGACAAGCTCTTCATATGATGCAAGGATTAATTCATGTGAAAAGACAAAATGGCATATTATCATAAAATAACATTTTTGCCAACTTGCTCAAATGGTAAATCTAATGTCACCATTGCATTCACTGCATTTTTCTACCCCAAAATCATATATCACAACCCTATCTTACTGCTGAGAAAACTCACACAAATGCATATGGTAAAATGATATATCATTTATAACAAGTCATATTCCAAATCTGGCATATACTAAAAATGGCACTGGCTGAAATGGGAATGTCCAGATTTGGACTTGCCCTAAATGGCAGCAGACAAAAATGGTACTAGCCATAAATGGAATTATTCCCAAAATGGAAATAAGCTAAAAACAGATAAATAAGCACAAATAAAGAAAAAAGGGGGCCACATGGCAGTGAGCCAGGGGCCCTGTGGGGTTGACTAGGGGGGCATGGGCCCACTGATGTGGTTATGTACCTAGGGTAGGGTCATAGGCCTGACCTACATACCCTACCTAAGGACACTACCTTAGAGAGCTTAAGGATTACAAGGAAGTTTCCGACTGAAATCACCATGGCGTATGAGTCACTCGACAACATCCACTCGGAGGTTTCTTCCTCCACTCGACGGTTGCCTTTCACTCGGAAGAACTAGAAGTCACTCGACCGCCGAAGACCAGAAGCCACTCCAGGGAGGCCAACGGGCAGGCGTTCAACTAGAGACCATTAGTAACATTTATTACGTACGTTATCAGTAACGTACGCCTTCATTATCACGATCGGACCCTTGGATGTCGGGCATTCATGAGGGGCAGCACACTCGATATAAGCCGCCCCTCCCTTCTGGCACAAGGGTTCGCACCCCCTGTAACTCTCATATTCCACACGACAGAAAGCTCCCGAGCACCTGAGACGTAGGGCTGTTACCTCCACGAGAGGGGCCTGAACTCATACATCTGTGTGTACACCCTCGTCGTAGCTAGGACTCTTCCCTCTCCTTTCGTACCCCTAGCTTCTACTGTCAGGTTCGTTCCCACGACAGTTGGCGCCCACGGTGGGGCAGGCGTCTAAGCGACTTCCGGCGAGGTTGCATTTTTTCTACTTCGTCATGTCTTCCGGCGGTGATTTGTTCCTGGGCCGCGAGATCCGTCTCGGAGTGCTCACCTTCATCGCCGACGACTCGGCATGGCTCCAGGAGGCGCCTTTGGATGTTGGGGCGCTCCCGATCCGTGGGGCGACGCACTTCTACGCAAGCTCCAGCGGTGTTCTTCTACTACAGCCGTCGACTCCGTACTTGTCGGTCCACACCGCTGTTCGTCGCCGCAAGCGATCCGGCCGTTCGCGACTCCAGCGCTGTGTGAGGCATGCGGCAGCTCGCCAAACTTCGTTTCCGCAGATTGCGGCTATCGAGCCCGCCGAATCACTTCACGGTGTGTTCGACTCGGCGTCGGATCCGTCTGACGTTCCCTCCTAGTGTGAGAGCTGCGATCCTGCGGCGAAGGTTCTCATGGCTAGTTCGCATCAGAGTCCGCCGCCAGGCTTTGGCCGCGGCAGACGCGAAGCTGGAGGTCCGTCGGATGAGCAGCAGCGCCGGGATGAGGAGATTCTCCATACTCCCATCGTCGGTGCGACTGCTGAGGCCCAGGCCATGGAAGCCACGCGCCTTCGGCTCAAAGAGATGCAGGAGGCACTCGACGAGCGTGCCTGCCAGCGTCCACCCGTTTCCAGTCGACGTCAGCGACAGCTGTTTCCGAGTGGATCTCATAACAACGTCAAGGTATTCCGCACGCCAATTCTGAATGGGGCAGCAGCTGCAAAGATAGCAGATTCCATTCAGCCGTCTCGTTCGGAGGCTGGCAGAGGTTTGCAGCAGATCCGAGCATTGTTTGATGCAGCGCAACAGCAGAATTCGGCTATTTCTCAGTCGCGCAACAGATTACGTAGTAACTCTCCCAGAGCAGACACAGTTCAGTCGACGCACAGTCCGGGGTCGCCTCTGCATCGCAGGGGCGGAGGTTACCGTGATGATCAGTACCAAGATCAGGGGCGAGATCATTTTGCTCCTCGTTATCACCGCGATGACCGCCGTCGACTGCCTACTCCTCCGTGGAGTGGTTCATATGTGCCCCGGCACTATGACGATAGGCGCCCGTTCGGGGATGAGAGGAATCCTGGGTTCGATGCAAGGAATGTCCTCGCACAAAGGCGGATCGACAGAGGCAGAGCCCACAGAGATGGTAATGACAGAGACTATCCGAGTGGAAGTGGTACCGTTGTTTCTGGTCCCGAATGTTTTAGCAGAGCCATTCGCTCTGCAGAGATTCCCCCCAACTTCAGGTTGGCGGCTGGAATAAGCAAGTTCTCCGGCGAGTCGAAGCCGGAAACATGGTTAGATGATTACCGAGTGGCTGTGCAGATTGGTGGAGGAAATGATAACGTAGCGATGAAGCATTTATCCTTGATGTTGGATGGTTCGGCCCGGGCGTGGTTGAATCGTTTGGCTCCTTCTAGCATCTATTGCTGGGAAGATCTTGCCCGAGTGTTCATCAGTACCTTCGAGGGCACTTGCAAGCGTCCTGCGGGTTTGATCGATTTGCAGCATTGTGATCAGAAGCCCAATGAGTCCTCGAGAGATTACATTCAGCGTTGGTCCCCCTTGCATCACACAGTGGAGAATGTTTCCGAGCATCAAGCTGTTTGTGCTTTCAAGGCCGGTGTGAAGTACAGAGAGCTTTACCTGAAGTTTGGGTGGACAGGTGATATTTCCCTGAGCAAGATGATGGAGATTGCCACTGGGTACGCCAATGGCGAAGAGGAAGACCGCCTCCACAGCGGCAAAGGAAAAGCAGTCGACAACGATGCCGGTGGCGGCAATTCCAGTCGGAAGCAGAAGCGCAAAGCTGATGGCCCTGCTCAGGCAGAGGCGGCCGCTCTGGCGGCTCAAGGAAAAAATAAGGGGAAGTCCAAAGGGTAGTTTACCCCCAAGAAAGGAAAGAATCAGTCGGGAACAGACGTTTTGGATTTACCGTGTGCAATCCACACAAAGAAAGATGAGGAAGGCAATTTGATATTGCCTAATCATACCACTAGACATTGCCGTCTATTGATCCAGCAGTTCAAGGAAGGTCAGTCGAGTGAGAAGGCTCCTGAAAAGGATGATGATGAAGATAAAGAAGAGTTCCCTGAAGTCAATGCCACTCTGTTCATTTTTGCTGATGTAGAAAGCAAGAGTCGACTAAAATTTATCAACAGAGAGGTCAACATGGCTGTTCCTGCTACCCCCACATACCTCAAGTGGTCTCAGACTGCTATCACATTCGACCAGTCAGATCACCCAGCTCATATCGCTACCCCTGGTCAGCAGGCGCTGGTGGTGGACCCGGTTGTGGGAGGCACTCGACTCCGCAAAGTCTTGATGGATGGTGGGAGCGGTCTGAACATTTTGTATGCGGATACCCTAAAGGGAATGGGCATTCCGATGTCCCGACTCAGCGAAAGCAGCATGCAGTTCCACGGAGTCATCCCTGGGAAGAAGGCCAAGTCACTCGGCCAGATAGCATTGGATGTGGTATTCAGCACCGACAAGAATTTTCGCAAAGAGAAATTGACGTTTGAAGTGGTGGACTTCCAGAGCGCATACCACGCCATCCTTGGCCGTCCGGCTTATGCCTGTTTCATGGCCCGTCATGCTACGTGTATCTCAAGCTGAAGATGCCCGGGCCCAAGGGTGTGATCACAGTCACTGGCAATCGACAGAGGACTGAGGAGTGCCTTCAGCAGGGCTCCAAAATTGCCGATCATCAGATGGCTATGGTCGAGTTGGAGGAGTACAAGAAGAGTGCTGATCCTGCCGATCTGCTGCGTGCCAAGAAGCCCCTTCTGAGTCAACTTTCCAGTCGGCAGGCGAAGTGAAGCAAGTGCACATTCACCCGACAGATCCCAATGCTGCCCCGACCAACATCTCTATGACACTCGACAGCAAATAGGAAGCTGAGCTCATCCAGTTCCTCCGTGAGAACTGGGACATCTTCGCATGGAAGCCTGCTGACATGCCTGGTGTACCCAGGGAACTGGCTGAGCACCGACTGAGAGTCGACCCGAAGGCCAAGCCTGTGAAGGAGCACTTGCGTCGGTCGGCAGCAGAGAAGCGGAAGGCAATCGGCGAGGAGGTGGCTCGTCTCTTGGCGGCTAAGTTCATACGCGAGATTTACCACTCCGAGTGGCTCTCGAACGTCGTTATGGTCCCTAAGAAAGATAAGTCACTCCGCATTTGTATTGACTTCAAACATATCAATCGGGTCTGCCCGAAAGATCATTTTCCACTCCCCGCATCGATTAGATTGTCGATTCGACTGTGGGGTGTGAGCGTTTATCTTTTCTTGATGCATACTCCGGTTACCATCATATCCGTCTGTTTGGTCCGGATGAAATAAAGACAACCTTCATCACCCCATTCGGGTGTTTCTGTTATATCACCATGCCTTTTGGTTTGAAAAATGTTTTTGCTACTTTTATGCGCATGATTCAAAAATGGCTGCTTGATTAGATCCCTCGGAATGTTGAAGCATACATGGATGATATTGTCGTCAAGTCTCGCAAAGGTTCCGACCTGCTGACTGACTTGGCTGAGACATTCGCCAACTTGAGGAGGTATGATATCAAGTTAAACCTGACTAAGTGCACTTTCGGTGTTCCTGGTGGCAAGTTACTCGGTTTTCTCGTTTCCGAACGAGGAATCGATGTCAATCCTGAAAAGATCAGTGCCATTACCCAAATGAAAAGCCCTGTGCGTGTGCACAATGTCCAGAAGCTCACAGGTTGCCTGGCATTGTTGAGTCGATTCATTTCTCGTCTCGGTGAGAAGGCATTGCCTTTATACCGACTGATGAAGAAGTCTGATACGTTCGAGTGGACTCCAGAAGCTGAAGCAGCGTTTGTCGAGCTCAAAGCCCTGCTTTCCACCCAGCCGGTGCTTGCTGCTCCGCACAGTAAAGAGCCCTTGCTCCTGTACATCGCGGCCACTAGTCAGGTCGTTAGTACAGTTCTCACTGTCGAGCGGGAAGAGGAAGGCAAAGCTTACAAAGTCCAACGTCCTGTTTATTACATCTCTGAAGTGTTGACTCCTTCATAGCAAAGGTACCCACATTACCAGAAGCTCGTTTATGGTATATATCTGTCAGCGAAGAAGGTGGCACACTACTTTCAAGATCACTCAATTTCAGTCGTCAGTGATGCTCCATTGTCTGAGATCCTCAACAATCGAGATGCGACTGGTCGAGTGGCCAAATGGGCTATTGAGCTCCTTTACTTTGATTTCAAGTTTGAAGCAAAAAAGGCAATCAAGTCTCAAGCACTTGCTGATTTCCTGGCCGAGTGGATTGAACAGCAGCAGCCAATCCAAATCCACTCGGCACACTGGACCATGTTTTTTGACGGCTCGAAGATGCTGAATGGGTCTGGTGCTGGCGTAGTTTTGGTATCCCCAAAAGGCGACAAACTCAGTTATGTCCTGCAGATTCACTTTGATTCCTCCAATAACGAAGCTGAATATGAAGCACTCCTATACGGGTTGCGTATGGCCATCTCACTCGGCGTCCGGCGCCTGATGGTATACGGTGACTCTGATTTGGTGATCAATCAGGTGATGAAAGAGTGGGATGTCAGGAACCCTGCTATGACTGGATACTGCAATGCAGTAAGAAAGCTTGAGAAGAAGTTTGAAGGTTTGGAACTCCATCATGTTCCCCGAGTGAAGAATCAGGCAGCTGATGAGCTAGCAAAGATTGGATCCACTCGGAAGCCTGTCCCCAGCAATGTGTTTCTCGAGCACCTACATTCTCCTTCAGTGCAGGAAGATCCCTTTACTGAAGAGCCCCCGCAAGCAAAGAGCGCCTCTGATCCGACTGAAGTCGATGTCCCAACGGTCATAGATCTAGTCATGGAGATTTTGGTGATCACGCCCTACTGGACAGTACCTTATATTGCATACATTCTGAGGCAAGAACTCCCAGATGACGAAGATGAAGCTCGACAGATAGTCCGCAGATCAAAGGCCTTTACTGTTATGGATGGACAACTTTACAGAGAAAGCGTAACTGGCGTGACTCAGCGGTGTATCTCTCCAGAAGAAGGCGACTGATTTGGAGGAAATTCACTCGGGGACCTATGGTCATCATGCGTCTTCTAGGACAATTGTTGCCAAAGCGTACCGAGCTGGTTTCTTCTGGCCACGCGCCAATGAGATGGCAAAGGAGATTGTTGATCACTGTGAAGGGTGCCAGTTTTATTCAAACTTGTCACACAAGCTTGCATCTGCCTTGAAGACTATTCCACTCGTCTGGCCGTTTGCTGTATGGGGTTTGGATATGGTCGGACCCCTTCGAACAGGCCAGAGTGGATTTACTCACTTGCTTGTAGCAGTCAACAAGTTCACTAAGTGGATTGAAGCTAAACCCATAAAGAAGCTGAACTCCCGCACTGCTATCAAATTCATGAAAGAGATAACATTCCGGTATGGAGTTCTCCACAGTATCATTACAGACAATGGCTCAAACTTTGACTCGGAAGAGTTCAGACACTTTTGCTCCTCTCAAGGCACTCGGGTAGACTACGCATCCGTTGCGCACCCCCAAACTAACGGTCAAGCTGAGCGAGCGAATGGCCTTATCCAGGGCTGAAGCCTCGACTCACGCGAGATCTTGATCATGTAGCTGGAGCTTGGGTCACTGAATTGCCATCTGTTCGGTGGGGCTTGAGAACGACTCCTAACCGGTCGACTGGGCGCACTCCTTTCTTCATGGTGTATGGAGCTGAAGCCGTTTTGCCAAGCGATGTCCTTCACAATTCACCCCGAGTAGATCTTTACTCCGAGGCTGAGGCTGAGCAGGCACGTCAAGACGGTGTAGATCTCCTGGAAGAAGAACGCGAGATGGCTCTGACTCGGTCGATTGTATATCAGCAAGATCTGCGCCGCTTCCATGCGAGGCACGTCAAGAGTCGGTCGTTCCATGAAGGTGATCTTGTGCTCCGAGTGGATCAGCAGCGACCTCACAAGCTGGCCCCAGCGTGGGAAGGCCCTTTCGTCGTCACCAAAGTACTGAACAATGGAGCTTACCACCCTACAACCTCAAGAAGAATATTGACGAGCCGCGCGCCTGGAACGCAGATCTACTTTGACGTTTTTATACTTGATGACTGAGTTGTTTTGATGTAATAAGAGTACTCCAGACAGTTTCGTTTGTTAAAGTTATGACTCCCGCAGTCTATTGTCGATTCCGATCGCGCAATTTCGCATTCAAAAACTACTCCGAGTGGCGAGCGACCCTCTCACTCGGGGGCTTAGCTGCGAACCAGTTTTCGCCTAAGTTAAAAATCTTCTCTGAGTGACGAGTGATCCTCTCACTCAGGGGCTTAGCTGCGAACCAGCTTTCGCCTAAGTTAAAAACCTTTCCGAGTGGATAGTATTCAATTCACTCGGGAACTTAGCCGCGAATCAGTCTTCGTCTAAGTTCAAAACTTCTCCGAGTGACGAGCGATCCTCTCACTCGGGGACTTAGCTGCGAACCAGCTTTCGCCTAAGTTAAAAACCCTTCCGAGTGGAAAGTATTCCATTCACTCGGGAACTTAGCCTCGAATCAGTCTTCGTCTAAGTTCAAAACTTCTCCAAGTGATGAGCGATCCTCTCACTCGGGAGCTTAGCTGCGAACCAGTTTTCGCCTAAGTTAAAAACCTTTCAGAGTGGATAGTGTCCCATTCACTCGGAAACTTAGCTGTGAACCAGTCTTCGTCTAAGTTCAAAACTTCTCCGAGTGACGAGCGATTCTCTCACTCGGGGGCTTAGCTGTGAACCAGTTTTCGCCTAAGTTAAAAACCTTTCCGAGTGGATAGTATCCCATTCACTCGGAAACTTAGCTGCGCACCAGTCTTCGTCTAAGTTCAAAACTTCTCCGAGTGACGAGCGATTCTCTCACTCGGGGGCTTAGCTGCGAACCAGTTTTCGCCTAAGTTAAAAACCTTTCCAAGTTGATAGTATCCCATTCACTCGGAAACTTAGCTGCGAACCAGTCTTCGTCTAAGTTCAAAACTTCTCCGAGTGACGAGCGATTCTCTCACTCGGGGGCTTAGCTACGAACCAGTTTTCGCCTAAGTTAAAAACCTTTCCGAGTGGATAGTATCCCATTCACTCGGAAACTTAGCTGCGAACCAGTCTTCGTCTAAGTTCTAACCTTCTCCGAGTGACGAGCGATCCTCTCACTCGGGGGCTTAGCTGCGAACCAGTTTTCGCCTAAGTTAAAAACCTTTCCGTGTGGATAGTATTCCATTCACTCAGAAACTTAGCTGCGAACCAGTCTTCGTCTAAGTTCAAACCTTCTCCGAGTGGCGAGCGATCCTCTCACTCGGAGACTTAGCTGCGAGCCAGTTTTCGCCTAAGTTAAAAACTCCTCCAAGTGTAGAGTAATCCATACACTCGGGGACTTAGCTGCGAGTCAGTCTTCGCCTAAGTTCGACATTCTTCCGAGTGTTGAACATCCGTTCCATTCGGAAGCAAAACAAATTCAGCCAAACAAAGGATTGACAGCAAAGTCAGATAAATCCAAAGTTTCTAGCGCGGTTAAAAGTTATTCGCGCAAAGGAAAGTACTCAGGCCCAAGGCCCGAACGAAGTTTTAATCGGTTACACCATCACTCGGCATACCGAGGCAAATAAAGTTTTAACTGCGAGCAAAGTATTTTTCAAGCACCAGTGGGGCTCGCGGGCTCGACGAAGGTGTCCAGATCAATCCCGTCAGCGATCCGAGTGGCTGCTTCGATGAAGGTCTCCATGAAGTCTTCAAATTGAAGTTTCTTTGTGTTGATCACTCGGAGAGCCTTCAGTTTGTCCTCCCTGGCCTCCTTGCAATGAACCCGGACGAGTGAAAGTGCCACATCAGCACCGCAGTGAGCGGCAGATTTCTTCCATGCCTGCACTCGACCAGGAATCTCATTGAGGCGAGTCATCATTGACTCGAGGTCAGTCTCGAGGGAGTCTTCTGGCCATAGTTCTTTATCGACTTTCTCCAGCGCAACCTTCAGTCGAGTGACATATCCTTGGACGCTCCTGAGACGAGCTTCAAGTCGAAACATGTCCATGGCCACAGCGTCCCCGACAGGTGACTTGGTGGGATCCAGATTTGGTTCGATCTCCTCAGTTTCCTTTTCAAAATCTTGACAGAATTCTGCGCGAAGAGAAAGTGAAAAGATGATCACACTGCTGTTCTGAAGAAATCAAAGAAATTTACTCGACGGAAGAAAGTTACCTTCAAGCATGCCGAACATCATCTTCGTGAAGTCTCCCAAGTATTTCTCCAGGGTGCTCCTTCTCTTGGTCAGCTGCTCAAACTTCTGGATCCAATCGGCCTTTTCCTGCTTGAGTTTGGCGTTTTCTTCCTCCAACTTGTTGGCTGCAGCAAGCTTCTTCTCAGCAGCCTCGGTTTTCTCCCTCGCCACCTTCTGAGCGTCGGCGAGTGCCTTATCCTTGTCTTCAAGCGCCTTCTTCATGGTATCTAAAGAAATAGCATTGTTGAGTCGCGCTTGGAGTCGGCGGTTCTCATCACGTACGTCTGTTCGAGTGGATACACTCGGTTCAAAGGATGGAAGATGAAAGTGATAGTACAGCTGGTCGACAAAAATTACCTCATTGGGTCCTAAGCTCAGTCTGCGCACGGTCCTGATTGTTCTTGGACACCTCCAGATCCAATTCAAGTTGATTCTTCTCCTTCTCCAGGTCGACGTAATTGGTCCCGAGCTCACAGGCTTTCTGAAATCAGCAAAGAAGTAGTTCAGTCGACGTGAATATTTCTCTACTCCCGAGTGGAAAGGTACAAGTTCAGTCGACTGGAAGGCGGCCCGCCGTCCCACCCCACACCCCTATACAGCATCATATCATGGTTGATGGAAATGATGTCCATGAAACCTGCAGGATAGTTCTTAAGACTACTGCCCATCGTAAATGATCGACAGTAGTCTCGGGGACTACACCCAGTGGTTGCACTCAGCGTGCCCCCACTGGACCAGAGATCACTCGACCAGGTCCGACCTGTCCGAGTATAAAAAAAAGAGCAAACAAGCAAACATTGTCTCTATTAGACCCCCGCCGATGCAAGCACTCGGCGGCGGTCTCGGGGACTACACCCAGTGGGTGCACTCAGCGTGCCCCCGCTGGACCTACTATCACTCGACCAGGTCTGTCATGTTGAGTGACAAGCAACTTTCAAAACGAATCTAAGACCCCTGCCGATGTCTTCGTCATTCGACAGCGGTCTCGGGGACTACACCCAGTGGGTGCACTCAGCGTGCCCCCACTGGACCAAAAACTACTCGACTAAGACTTGATCTATTCGAGAAGAAAGCAAGCAAGTATGCATCCAAAGAAAACACCCAGTGGGTGTAAAGTCAAGATGGACAGGAATTCAATCGGAAACGAACTTACAATCGCACTTACTCGGACATTGGCTTGAAGCGCTGAGTTGGCATCATAGGCTAACTTGCTGGCCTCATACGCCTCCTTCGTTCGTAGCATCATTTGCCCAGCTTGGATCATGGCTTCTTTAGCAGCTCCAGTCTGGTCTTCTGGGACGTGGTACAGAGGGTATGCAGGCGCCAGATGAGTCGGTGCTGCAGTTGAAGTCACGAGAGGTGCTTGAGGTTGCCCAATCGGCGCTGAAATCACAAGAGTTGAAGTCGCTGGTGGGGCACTCGACAGAGGAACCACATGATCAATTCTGGCTCGGGAAGAATCACCAAGCTCTCGAGAGGACGCAACAGTCGACCCACGCGGTGCCTGTCCTGATGACGTTCTCCGAGTGCGTACGCGTGGAGTGTCCAAGGCCACAACTTCACCCTCAGCACCCTGTTGCGGCTCCTCGTCGTCTTCCAAATGGATGACGTCGTCAACTGTCAATCGACAACATTCATTTATTCATTCGACGAATTGCCTTCAAAAAATAGTCTACAGTGAAGATTTATTATACCTCGTTGGGAGGTAGCCGCGTCAGGAGTGTCCACTTCCATGTGATCCCCCTCATCTCGCAGAGGCGACGTCACCGAGGTAGCAGCTCTGGCGAATAAATTTCACTCGGTCAGCAAAGACACGAAGTTTCACAACAGCAGAAAAAGAAAATGAATACTTACGTTGAGGCAACAGGCACGGTGATCTTCATGCGACGCAAAGCCTTTCGGGGTTTTGGTGCGTCAGACCTGAGCTGTTTCGTGATCTTTTCAGTCGACTCAGGTGTCGCCACTCGGTCACGCTTCGGATTCCTGGTGCTCGATGCCAAGGTTTTGCTTGGAGCAGCTTCTGGATCTTCGCGCTGTTTGGTACGACGCTCGACGCATGGACGAGCCTGGACTTCTTCCTCGATCTCTTCCAGGTCGTCGTCGCTACCTTCACTGTCGTCGGTGTAGTCGACGTCCGCGTTGCCGCCTGCGCTCTCTTCTCCGTCCTCAGGCTGCTCTTCATTCGGTACGGACGAATACATGTTCGTAAACTCCTGCAAGATACAAACTATAAAGTCAGTCGACCGAAGGTCCAATCACTCGACAAAACATGAAAACACTCGACAAAGATATAACTCACCAGGTTCGTCGGTGGGTTCAAAGCAGAGAAGGGCAAGATTCGCTTGGCTCCCAAAGGATTATCACAGGCTCCGGCGATGCTCCTGAGCCACTGGGCAACAGTCTCGTCGGAAACTTCCTCTGGGTGTGTCCGAGTGGTATCCTCGGGGCCCGAATAATGCCACATAGTGTGGTCCCTGGCTTGAAGAGGCTGGATTCGTCGACTGAGAAACGCCTCTAAGAGATCCATAACATGCGCTGGGTGTGTGCTACGCGGAGCCAGTGCAGGGCAAAGCGACTAGAGGGGCTCAAGGCGGGTGCTTGACCCCTTTGCTGCGTTTCCCATGGCGGACAGGGTTTTGGATGCGACGGAAAACTACGGCGGTGACGACAAATCAGACCAGAGAGGGACTACGGGGATGGACTGCTCTCCTTGGGTCCCTTAGGACAAGTCGAGGGCCAACGGGGAGGCAAAGGAGAGGGCGAAGAAGCTGCTACCATGCGAGGGTGCTCCCGGAGTGCGACGGAGTCATCATTGGGGCAGACGTCGAGGAGGATCCCTCGACCGGCTAGTTCCGGGAACCGATCGACGGAGGCGTCATTGTGCTGCAGAACATCTTGGGAGGAGCGGACGAAGCCGTCGGAGGTGAGGAGGAAGAAGACGATCGCGACGCTGCTCCTGCTTTCTGATTGAACCTCTCTCTCTGAAGCTAGCAGGAGAAGCAATGGAGGAAGGGGGAGAGAGGTGGCGGCGGTTCTAAGGAAGGAGGAGGGAAAAATGGAGGGAGGCGAGAGACTAGGGCACCGGGGCACGCTTTATAGGGGGGTCTCGGGGCTCTCCGGCCGTCAACTCAAACCGGCTGCCGACGTGGAGTCCCATGATGGCCTGCCGTACAAGAGGAAGAGGGAGAACGGCGATCACCCGAGATGGGCTGCGGGAGGCTACGAGGCCAATGGGCCCTTGCGGGGAGGCAAGGCTGAACTGGGCACTGCTCTCTCTCCTTCTCAGGAAAAGGGTTTTCTTTTATTTAAAACGAGAGAAAGCAAAAAAACACAGAGAAAAGAGAGAGACGTTTGGGAAAGAAATAAAAATATAGTTGAACTCACAAAAATATGCTCTATTTAATAAAAAATGGAGATGGCATTTTTAGAGCAAACAAATTAAATAGTATTTATTTATATTGGGATCTGTTTTTGCCAAGATACAAAAGGCCATAAACTCAAGCATGACTTAGAGCTATATCACCATGCATTGCAGAATATTTAGGAGAAGAGCAACATTTTTATATAGGAGAATAAGCAAGTGAAATCACCCCATGATGTTATTTTTGAAATAGGAGAGGTGGGAATAGTTTTGAGAAAATAGTGGAGAGGCTTCACACAAAAATTTTGCACACCAACCCCACAATACCACACACCCACAACAACATCACCACATCACAAGCATGACAAGCAAACATGATGCACTTATGGTATGATGATGAGATGATATGGTGCCATGATGCTAAATGACATGAAGCAATTCATTAACTCAGGCACAACATTAAGGTTCCCACATGGAATATATTACAAGGTTGGAAGGATTGCACTTGGGCTGTTACACATAACATCATTATTGGAATCATCACCATAAAGGTCCTCATATAGGACATGGATTTCATCATAAATAGGTTTTCTAGACATAATTTTAAAAGATTCTTCACTAAATACTTCATAATTTCCTTTAGTGATCCACTCAAATTTGTCACAATCATTATGGTACTAAGATTTTATTAAGACCTCATGAGGAACTCTCCTCCTCAATTTCTCACCATAGCCATGATAAGCTTTAGATTCTAATCTATGCATTGTATCTTTATCATGAAGTACTACCTCTACTGGAGGTTGTTCAGAATCTATTTTATAATAAGCAAAAAAATCCCTAGCTTGTACGATTATGTAATCAAATTCATGCATAAGAATGATATTCACAATTTTCTTAGCCTTGGGATCATGTATGCTAGGTAGACTTAGGAATATTTTCTATAGGAAGGGGTGGATGCGATCAAATTTCCTTTCTAATTTTACTACAAGCATAGCAATGTCATCCACATAACAATTTATTTTATCAAGTATAGATCCCCTAGCAACTGGTATAACTCCCGTACATTCAAAAAACTGCTTGAATGGCATTCTTTCCAATAATTTTACCATACCCCACGTGATATATTTCAATTTTTAAGAAGGGAGGACTTTCAACATGAGGAACTTGATTCTTTGGAGGATCATGATTAGAATCAAAAGACTTAGGTTTTTCCTCATAAGATTAACTAGCACTATCTTCACTAGTGCTCTCAACAATAACCTTTTCAAGCTCACACATGTTGGCAAATTCAAGCAAACAAGTAAACTAGATAACTAGGCAAAGAAGCAAACAGAAATATTTTTGTATTTTTTATTTTTATGTAAAGCAAATATAAATATAAAATAAAAGACAAGCAAAACGTAGAACAAGTTATTTATAGTTTGTGTGAAGGGCCCTTGAAGCAAAGTTGCTGATGTCTCCCCGGCAACGGAGCCAGAAATTATTTCTGCTACTTATGAGTTGCATTGGGTTTTTCCTCGAAGAGGAAGGGTGAAGAAATATAGTAGAGATAAGTATTTCCCTCAGTGAGAACCAAGGTTATCAAACCAATATTAGAATCACAACAACTCGTCTTTGAAGTGGTACCTGCACACATAAAGCCAAGAACTTGCACCCAACGCGGGCAAGAGGGTTGTCAAGACCCTTGAACTCGTTACTTGCAAGGATTACTTCTGATAGTGGTAGATAGATAATGATAAAATAAAAATAAATAAATTAAAAGTAAATAAAGTGCAGCAAGTTATTTTTAGGTTTTTAGCAAATATGATTAAGTAGACCTGGGGGCCATACTGTTCATTAGAGGCTTCTCTCTCGAAAGTAGCATACAGTGGGTTGACAAATTACTGTTGGGCAATTGATAGAAAAGCACAAAGTTATGATTATGTATTCATGGCAATGATCAGAGTGTGATAAGTAGACCAAAATGATTCTACATCTACTACTATTACTCCACCAATCGACCGCTATCTAGCATGCATCTATGGTATTAAGTTTATGCAAACAGAGTAACACTTTAAGCAAGATGACATGATGTAGACAAAGTAAGTACAAGCAATAACCCTAAACTGACGATATGGATGTAGATGCCAACATTGAGGGGATCGCCAAGGAAGCCGCTGATGAGGCAAGCCAGATCTCTACCAATGAAGAGGCCACCAGGGTTGCCAACAAGGAGGCCGCAAAGGAAGCTCCGGCAGAGGCCAACAAAGGAAGCCACTACGGAGGCGACTCATAAGGCCGATGCGGATACTACCGGCATTCCTGCCGAGGAGCACCAAATAAAGGCATGCTCATCTAGATGGGAGCGCCCAGCAAAGTTGCGGCCTCCACCGACTCTCATCCATCGACATCTGAAGCACCTCCGCCAAGCGGGTATCTCAAAGTTGGTGATTTGCAGTTCATCAGCGTCCCTAGTACATCGCACGCCGAAGCTTTCACCGGGCACGAGATCCTTGATGATGTAGTTGCCACCACCGGAGGCGAAGTCACTGTTGATCTGTGCGGCAGCAATGACGAGGCTAAGGAGCACCACATCCTCCTTTCCATCAATGACAACTTGAAACAGCTCCAGGCCCACTACAACGACCGTGGGGAGCGGCTGGACCGCCAAGAGGCTCTTGTCGCCGAGGTAGAAGCTGATTTCTAGAGGCGGGTTGCCGAAGCGTGGACTTGGTACACCAACAGCCTCTAGGAGCTCATGGACCGCCAAGCTCAGCTGAACCAGGCTATTCAAGACTTCATTTTCGAGAAGGCTGAAGCAGAGCAGGTGCAGGAGGAGGCTGCCAAGAGGATTGCTACCTCAGACGCCGAACTCATCAAGCGCAAGGCCGCGCTTGATGTACATGAAGAGTACCTTGGCGCTCGAGAGAAGGTGCTCGCCGACAACCTCGAGATTAAATTTGCATGGCAAATTTAGGAGTTGGAGCAGAAGTATAAGGACACCATCGAGCCACAGGCTCTGGAGCACACCGGCAAACTCCAGGAGGCCGTCAAGGCTGCTGAAGCCGCTGAGGCCATCAAGGTCAGGACGGAGGCTAAGGTGAAGTAGCTGGAAGCAGATCTTGCCGCCAATGGCAAGGATATCTTGGCGCTCAAGGAGGATGCACAAAAGGCATCTCACAACCTAGGGGAGCTGCAGACGGCAATCTCTCATAAGATCTAAGAAGTGTCTACTACCGCTGACACCAATGCTGATCTCAAACTGAAGCTGACCACTCTAGAGTAGCACCTTGAAAGTGCCAAGGGTAGAGAAAAGGTAGTGACGGAAGAGCTATAGAATGGTAAGGAGCAACATGTTGTAGCCATCCAGTCCTTCGATGAATTGAAGAACAACCCGTGGTTGTGGACCGCCCACCTTGTCGACATCGCCAAAAAGCTCACCGACCAGCTGACGGTCATGGGCATGCAAGACTGGGGTTCTCTGACGATGACAGGGAGGTTGCAAGCCTCATGCTATCCATCTTCTTCGAAGGCGTCATCAGCGTGCTGAAGAAGCACCATGAGGAACAGGCGGACAGCTACGCCAACGAGTCCCGTAAACTTTTGCGCGATGTCCTCCAGAAGGTGCTCGTGAAGATTGTGCACAGCAACCCTGGAATCGATCTTTCCAAGGCCTTAGCGAGCTTGCCGAAGGGTGCCGACACCAGCGTTGCCGAAGCACACGTCGCTCCAATCACCTACAAGGTTGGCGGCATCTCCAGGACTGAAGGCCATTGAATAATTAACTTCTTTCAGCCAACCTTGCCGCAATTGCAGTGTGTCGGTGTACTAAAGAATGGGTCCTTTAGTACACTGACTAGTGCATAGACGACAACAGTTCCCTGCCTGGAAAGCCTTGCCAGAGAGATGCTACACTGAAGACAGCTTCAAGAGAAGAATCAAAGCACCGACAGACCATATTGCCGGCAAGAGAAGATCCGGAAGCTCCCTGCCCGGCAAGATTCGACTACCGAACCACCGCTCCACCTCACCGGGCTGATTGTCTCCCATTAGTGACTTATCGAGCGGGCAGGCTGTTAGGTAGGGCTTGTTGGGGCACGTGACAGCTCCGGAGAATTACATCAAGTTTAATGACACCCGTCCTAATGGCGTGGCAGAAGAATAAGAGGTAGTTGGGCTGACTGCACAGAAGAAGAGGGCATCCTTGTTGGGGAACGACACCAGCACGAGACCTCACGGTGCATTTAATGCGCGTGTCCTAGTCCATCAGGGTTAGGTAGTTACCGCTGTAGAATATGTGAGTAGTCTCACATCTATTGTAGCTACTTTTTAACCTGTGTATTTACCATTTTAGCCATTGTGGTAGCCCCTTGAGCTATGAAAGGAGGCCCATGGTGACATGCACAAGGGTCAAAACCATGTCCATTTGCACGTGAAGTGGCACTCTCGAGCACCTTGCCAGGCGGTTGCGCTCCTTGTAATTTGGGCATCCTCATAAACCACACACACAGGACGTAGAGTATTACACCTCTAGGTGGCCCGAACCTGTCTAAACCCTCTACGTGTTGCTAGCTATTGCTACTCTTTGTGCACGTTGATCCCCGCAGTAAATATCAAAGGGGCCTCGTTGTTCACATAGATTGCCATACCTCGACATCTTTGGCTCGCCAGGTAGGGGGATCGCGTGCTTGAATCTGCACCACCTTCTGTGCATCTTCTTCGTCATCTACATCGACTCCCATGGCGCCTAAGAAGGCTAAGGGCACGTAGGCGCTCGTCCCGTCCTCATCCAGGCTGCCTACACCAGCGGCTACGACTGATGGAGGAGTCGAGCTATGCTCCCGGCGCTCCGGTGAGCCAAGCAAGAACATCAACACTGCTCGAAGTGCTAACAGTCGCGACCCTGCTGCTTCGACATCCGAAGGCGACGCAGTGGGGGCGGCAGCGGTGGTGGCAATAGCGACGGCGAGGCACATGTCCCGTCCGTCACATGACGACCGTGACAAGCACCCGCGAAACAACCGCGACATTGGGCGGCGTGCTGACAAGACTCCCTTGCACCATTTTGGTGGTCACGAGGCCAAGATTATCGCCAACCCACCGACGGGAACGGTCATCGTGCGCAGGAGCAGGGTGGAGCTCCTTCTTGCTTCATCAGAAGTAAGAGTACCACTCACGCTTCGGCACGCGTTCTATGTTGAAAACCATGCAAGAAGCCATGGAGCAATCCCGTCTGTTGCTAGATTTCCCTCCAGCTCCGGAGAAGATGGAGGAGTGGAGGGCTACGATTCAGATCCTCCAAATCTTCGCCAACAACGAAAAGCCGGACCAAGCCGAGCCTTCGCGAGCACATCCTACTACGCCAATGAAGCCTGCCAGCAAATGCAGCGCTGGCAGAGCGGCCACAGTGCAGTCACCTCCACAACAACAACGGCAAGCCCAACGGTCTGATACACTAGACGAGATGTCCATGGCGTCGTCAGGCCCGTGGCGGCGCCAAGATCAATGCCAAGTCTTACAAGACCGGCGGAAGGAGGATGCCCGCACCGTGATCGAGTGGTGACGGGAGGCAGGTCATCAGTCAAATGACCGTGCTAGGCCAGACATTGACGAGCCTGTGCTCGGGGTGCTCTGCAGTCTGCCCTACGAAATGGGCTGCTCGGCATTCACCCACGAGCTACGGCAAGTCCGCTGGCCCTCCACCAAGACGTTCATGCCTGACTTGCCGGACAAGTACGATAGCAAGATGAGCCCATCAGATTTGCTAGGCATCTACACCATCATGGTGCAGGCTGCCGGGGGACGCGATGAGAAGGTATTCACCAACTACTTCTCATTGGTCCTCAAGCCCAACCTGAGGAGTTGGTTGATGAACCTGCCGGAGGGTTCCATCTCCTCTTGGGCGGATATGTGCAATCAGTTCGTTGGCGCATACCACAGAGGCCATAAGCTCCCTGGACAGCCCAGCGATCTGCATGTACTTCCCCAGAGGGATGTTGAATCCCTCCACAAATATATTCAGCATTTCAGCCATGTGCAGCACAACATCCCCGACATTCATCCTACCGCAGTCAATGTCGCATTCCACACGAGCGTGCGCAGCAGGCGGATTCATGAAGAGATGAGAATCAACAAGGTGCGAGACATCACTGAGCTTTATGCTCTAGCAGACAAGTGTGCGCGTGTTGAGGAAGGAAGGAGGCTACCCGGAGAGGATGCTGGCATGGAAGTCAACTCCAACAAGGAAGACGCGTCCACCTCCAGAAGAAAGGACGGAAGCGCAATCGCAAGCACAAAGGCAATGCGGTTATGGCCGTCAAGGGCTCCGGCAACTCCAATGCCAGGAAAGAAAGCCAAGAAGGATAGCTCCGGCAAGGAGGCTGCTGCATCCTCATGTGACAATGAAGCCCCGACAGGTGAAAAGACCGGCAAGACTGATGGGTTGTACTGCTAGATTCACCGCACCAAGGGCCACGACCTCCAAGAATGCTGGCAACTGGAGAAGCTTTCCGAGAAGAAGAAGAAGGAATATGAGAAACGCGACAAGGAGGAGGGCCAAGATGGTGCTGGTAGGTCCAGAAAGCAGAACCGCGGCAGCCACTGCAAGGTGAAGTAGCAGAAAGAGAAGCCTGCTAGAGGCCGTGACAAGAAATCAGATGAAGAGGATGATGATGACGAGGATGAAGAAATATATGATGCCAGGGAATTATAGAAGGCGATGCAATGTGCATAGATGGGGGAGCATCTTTGCACTCCTCTCACCGGCGGCTCAAACAACGGGCCCGTGAGATCAATGCGGCAGAACCGACAGCAACCGCACAAAAACCCCTCATGTGGTCCATCACGCCCTAACCGCACTACTGTCACTGGTTGTTTGGCATTGTTGGTCTCACCAACAATTCGCAATCTCCAGGTGACAAGAATGTTGGTTGACGATGGGGCTGGCTTGAAATTGATCTCAACAGAAGTGATCAAGCGACTACATATCCCTGACATGGATCTAAAGCCAATGGGGACATTCTAGGGAGTCAACCCAGGAAGGAGCCAACCGAAAGGAAACATCACCCTACCGGTGACGTTCGATAGCAAACTCAACTTCAGGACAGAGAAGATCACCTTTGATGTCGCCAAGATATCGATGCCTTACAATGGAATCCTGGGCCCTCTAGCACTGGCAAAGTTCATGGGGGCGTCCCACTACGCCTATAACACCCTGAAGATGCCAGGGCCGATGAGCGTCATCACCGTTCATGCCGACAAGAAGAGCGTTGTTTTATGCGCTGACAAGCTCTACCAGGAGGCAGTTGCAGCATCTGCCGAAGAGGTACATGCTCCTGCCGGCAAAGCTCAGGGGGGAGACGATCAAGAATACCGGCAAGACCTCTAGCAAGGACTCCAGGAAGCGCACCAAAGAGTGTAGCACACCCGTTGAGGACTCGCCGGAGAGCTCTGCCACCAAGAGCAAGAAGACCAGAGTGGTGACCCCAAAGACAAAGCAAGTGGCTACATGAGAGGATGGCGAGGGCGGCACTTTCACCATAAGTGCCGCCCTCGACAGCAAATAGGAAAATGCGCTCGTCTCCTTCCTGTGGGCGAATGTCGATGTGTTTGCTTGGCAACCATCCGACATCCAAGGTGTTCCTAAGGAGGTAATTTAGCACCACCTTGACGTCTGCGTCACACACTCCCCATCAAGCAGAAGGTACAAAAGCAAACTCTAGAGTGGAAAGAATTCATTGCTGAGGAAATAAAAAAGGTAGAAGCGGCAGGCTTCATTACAGGTGTCATCCACCCTACATGGTTAGCAAACCCAGTGGTAGTGCGGAAGGCAAATGGAAAGTGGAGGCTTTGTGTTGATTTCACTGATACAAATAAAGCTTGTCCAAAAGACCCCTTTCCCTTGGCGCGTATTGATCAGATAGTGGACTCTACGGTCAGCTGCGATCTACTCTCCTTCCTTGATGCTTACTCTGCTTACCATCAGATTTTCATGGCCAAGGAAGACAAAGAGAAAACCGCCTTTACTACTCCATGTGGCACATACCGGTTCAAGTGTACGCCTTTAGGACTAAAAAGTGTTTGTTCGACATTTGCAAGATCCGTCCAAATTGGTTTTGAGCCCCAACTGCACAAAAATGTGGAAGCCTACATGGATGACATAGTGGTCAAGACAAGGACAAGTCTACGTTAATTCAAGATTTAGAAGAAACCTTTGCCAATCTGCGCAAGATCAATCTGAAGCTCAACCCCGAGAAATGCGTGTTTGGCGTTCCGTCTGGCAAGCTCCTCAGGTTCTTTCTGTCGCTACGTGGGATTGAAGCCAACCCCGCCAAGATTGAAGCAATTGAGTAGTTGGAGGCACCGAAGCGCGTCAAAGATGAGCCACCCTCAGCGGGTTCATTTGTAAATCTGAAGAACGCGTCTAGCTATTTTTGAAAAAATTGAAAAGGCAAGTCCAATGAAATGGACTCCGGTAGCGGAGACGGCGTTGAAGGATTTGAAAAGATATATGTCCTCAGCGCCAGTACTAGTTGCGCCTAAGCCACAAGAGCCGTTCCTGCTATATCTAGCGGCAACAAATCAAGTGCTTCGTGTTGCACTGGTGGCGGAGAGGGAGGCTAAGGACAAAGAGGTAGCAACCCGTGAGCCGGCAGCTGGCAAGCCAGATTCCAACCCAGCGAGTCAAAGTGCCGCCAACACAGATAAAGCGCAAGAGGCAAATCAACAAGTTGTGCAAAAGAAAAAGATTGTGCAGCATCCAGTTGAAGGGTCAAGATGCACACGATCACCTATGGGGCCGTCAGCACCTTTCTGGTTCGGCGGGGGCGAGATCACGTTGCACAAAGAGCAGAGGTCATGAGACAGCGCGACGATGAGACACGGGTGTTTTACCCAGGTTTGGGCCGCTAGGAAGCGTAAAACCCTACTCCTACTTTGGTGGATTGATCGGGGGAGCACGACGCACATGCAGAGCTCAAACCCGGCAAGGTCACCTTCGGGAGAGCTGCTACATGAGTACAAGTGCCCAAAAGTCCAAATCTTTAGCTAGGTTGCCTTGGGCCTCCTTTTATAGCTCAAGGGGCAACCACAATGGCAAAACAGACATTATCTAGTGATTAGATAGCTAAAAGTGCTATCATACCTAACTCTGGCATTTAGGAAAAAATACCATGATTGCTAGTCGAGGTGGCGTGCGGGGGTGCATCCCCGGCAAGCTCCTACCACCGCTTTGGCTAACTGTTGCTTAGTGTCTTGACACGCCTCTGGACGGGTGTCAAACGGGCGTAATCTGCCTTCTGGTGCGCCACCATGTACTTCGCGAGAGCCACTTATCCACCTGAGGGCTCGACACCGCATCGACAAGTGACTGGCGTTGCGATGCGGTGGAGCGGTCGCCGATCGGCTCGCGCCTGCCAGGGGATGGCTTGCCGGGTCTTCCTGAGGACGTGTGCGCCTTGGTCCCCGGCAGGCACCGAGGACGCGACTGGCGCGACTTGGGCCTGTCCTGGGCCGTTGTATTGACCTTGCCGGCGTTGCTTTGGCCAGCGTAGGTTGTTTCTGCCGGAGTCTTGGTCTCGTGGAGCGGCTTCTCTGGTTTGGATTGATCTTGATGGGGCGGTAGCTTTTCTCGACAGGCTTCGACCATCGGGTTGGAGGCTTATCGTCCGTGCACAGGTCAAGTGGAAATAAACACCCCTGTTTGTGTACCCCGACAGAAGCCCCCAGGCCTTATCCATACGCGTCGCTTGGCATCGTTGGGTTAGTCCCCAAATAGTGCATGGACGTGCGTCAAGGAAATGTTGCCTTCACATACTTGGTTATGATGACTTGTCAAACCCACGTCCACTCCGCGTAATTATCGCAGGTCGTGGGGTCATGGAACAGTTGCCGTTGGAGATAAAATGCCAGTAAAAGAAATGGCATTTTTCCGAGATGATAGCGAAGAGCCAGCCCCCGCGTGGATTCCTAATAAAAAGGTAATGCGCAGGGGCGCTGCTCATTCGTGTCTGTTTCTCCTTCCTTCATCTTCCTCCTCAAGCCAAGAAAACTGTTTCCGCCGCCGCCACTTGCCCTCCAAGCGCTGTTAGTCCCTCCGCCGCCCTTGAGAGCCCAAGAGATGGGGAAGAAAACGAGCGCCGTGAAGGGGAAGCAGACGGCCGCGTCGGCGGACCCAGTGCTTGAAGAGAGGAAGAGGAAAGCAGAAGAGCAGGAGAGGTTGCGGCGGAGAGATGCGGTTTTCTCCCCATCGAACCTGGACGGCAATGCCCTGAACGCAAGGTACGCCTATATGTGGGGGAGGGTAACGAACGGGCATGGAGCACCCGTAGTTCTGCCGGACAGCCCCAAGGAGAGGACTCCATCAGACTCGTACCACTTCTTCTGCCCGTACTTCCTCTGTGGCCTCTCCCCCTTTCTCTGATTTCTTCTGCGCCATGATGACGGTGTATGGATTCCACCTTCTGGACTTTACGCCCAAAGCAATGGCGTGCATGGCGATCTTCGCCCATCTGTGCGAGATATTTGTTGGAGCCGCTCCCAATGTGGATTTGTTCAGGCACTTCTTCGTCCCTCGGATCGAAGACAAATCCCACCGCTCGGGGAACATAAGCTGGATCCCCCGATGCCGGAAGGATGACTGAGACTACCTTCCTGGACAGCAGCGCTAGAAGTGGGAAGAGTGTAGGGGTGATTGGTGATGGACTAAGGATGAAGAAGCCCCCGAGTTCTGCTCGGCGCGGACTGGATGTGTCACGCGCGGCAGCAACTAGAGTAAGTTGGGCCTCACCGACGACAAGCTCCGCCCGACGCTAAACAGGATTGCCCGTCTGAAAGCTGTCGGGCTAACCATCGAACATGTGGGGGCCGACTTCCTCCGACGCCGCATCGCGACGCTGCAGAGGAGGGACAAGTTTGCATGGGAGTTCAATGGCTCCGCCGACAGGATGCGGCTGTACCCAGGCCCTGTAACAATTTGTCGGTTTACGGTTATGGCTGGCTATGCGAGCAGCTGTTCGGCCATCTTGGGTCGTTCCACCTTCCAGCGAGAGTCATTCCCCTGCATCTCAATTCTGCAATGCCTCCGGAGTCAAGCCCGATTGGGAGTTGCCTGCCCTGGATGACGAGATAGACTGGGTCTCTCGCCTGGAAGAAAGAGCTTCCAAGGCGGAGGACAATCTGATCAAGCCGACCACCAGGGCGGAGCAGGCATTCATCGCCGCTCGGATTGACGAAGACAAGAAGGCCAGGGCCGCCAAGAGCATGGGCTCCGGGGAAGAGGAAGAGGAGGAGCTCGAGGATGGTGATTCTTCTGAGGAAGAGACTGAAAGGCGCGTGTCGGAGGAGGCTGTCAGGCTTGACTCTGCCGGGGCTGGGGCTTCCCCAGCCACGGCGACAGGATCCCAAGAGGAGGTGGACGAAGAAGGGCTTGAAATGGGCCCCAAGCTCCAGAGCCGGGGCGCCGCCTCCGCGAGAGCGTTAACCGAGAGGTAGTTACCCCTGCATCTTCGAGGAGCACCCAGAAGGTGAAGAAGACGAACGCCAGAGGAGGTACACACAACGTAGCTCGTCGCCATTCCTCCCGTCTTTCCCAGGCTAAGCCTCCTCCCGTCAAGCGACGGTTGGTCACCGGGGTGGACCCCAGCCCCCCGTCAAGCCCAACTTCCCCGCCAAGCTCGACTCTGCCGGAGGTCCCGCTCGCTCCGCCAAGCCCCGCTCCTCCATCCTTGAAGAGGGGTAGATCAACTCCGTCGCCTGTGTCATACGAGCTAGGCTCCATGCTCCTCGCCTCGGAGTGAGTCACTCAAATATGATCTTAGTCGATGTTTTTCTGTTCTTGATCCCTTGACTGATCATATATAACTGAATCTGACAGAGATAGAGAGACCCCTACGCATCAAGCCAAACGGGCCAAGTCCATGGCAGAGCCGGGTTTCGCGGCAAGCACGAGCCCGGTAGGACGTGCGGAGAAAGATCCCGCTCCTAGCCCCCGGCCCAGCCCTCTTTGCGAAACTCCAGGGCTGACTCCGACTGCTGGCGGGGATGAGGAAGGGCATCTTCCCACATCTGACAGGGAGGTGGGAGAGACCCGTCAAGGAGGGATTCGCCAGGGGGAGCCGTCTTTCCAAGATCCTCCACTGACCATCGCCCGTGGGAAGGAGTCGCCGGCAAGGGCCTCCACCGAGGGGTTTTCCCGTACTGAGGCCTCCACCGAAGGGATGGTGACGGACAGCACGTCGGCAACTGATGTTGCTGGGGGAGGGGATGTACCTCCTCAGCAACCCCTATCGGGTATCCCACTTGCTTGCGTCTTTACTCCCCCTTTTCTCTCTTCTCGTGTGCTTTGTTGATTTCTAACTTTTTATTTTTCTACTCACCGTTTTTGCCTGCAGCTCCACCATTTGGAGAGCCTGAGCTGCTGGAAGAAGTGGCCGGCATCGGGAAGGATGCTACTGTGGAGGCGATGAAGATTGCTGCCGCGGAGGGTCACGGGCAGGTTGCCGGGGAGGCTCAGAAATCCTTAGAAAGGGCGGAACCAGCCCCCGGCAGCGCACTTGGCCTGGATACAGTCGTTGAGGAGAAAAGTCCTCTCCAGTCCATGGGGCTCTCCACGTCAAGCTATCCCCTGGCATCGTCCCTGTGATCTCCCCTGAGCCATCTGGCGCTAGTCACTGCTCAGCTGGGTCCCACAACTCCTGGCTCACCCTTCTCAGCGGGCGCATACCTTGATGATGAAATCAGTAGGATACTGGCACCACTGTCTCAGAGGGTCAAAGAAGCTGACGGTTCCACTGATGGCACCAAATATTTGGCTTTCTTGTAATCCATGGCAGCAGGGCTCAAGGATGTGTAGAGTAGGTACATACTCAAATGGTAGGCGGTTAAGGAGCAGCGCGACTAGGCCGAGCTCGTGGACCAGCAGCTGAGGAACAAAAGGAAGGAGCTGCGAGAGTGATACAACCGGTAGGTCCATTCTCTTAAGAGGCAGCATGAGACGCTATCCATGGCCAAAGAGGACGTTGCAGCCCGGGAGGCTCGACTGGAGGAGCGCGAAGCGCTTCTGAACACCATAGAGACAAACATATCCTCCCGGGAAGGGGCCCTCGAAGCTACTCTCCATGGCAAGGAAGAGGAGCTGGAGGCCCGTGTTCAGCAATGTACCAAAGAGCTGGAGGATGGTCACAAGGCCACTCTTGACGCGCTCTCTCTCGAGTCCACACCCCAACTGGAAAAAGTGGCCGACGATCTTGCTGCCGCATCCACCGCCAAGACCAACCTTGAGGCCCAACTGAACAAGCTGACGGAGGACCTTGCCGGGAGTAGCAAGGAGATCGGGGCCCTCAAGGAGGAAGCGCGAAACATGAAATCCAGGCTTGCTTCCTTTGAGAAAGACCTTGAATCTGTCGGTGCCCGCGAGAAACTGCTGCTTGCAGATTTGAACAATGCGAAGACCCTCCAGAAAGAGGCAGAGGACAAGCTGGAGAACCAAATTCAATAGCGCGACCTCTGGATCAAGAGTATGACTGACATCGCCGAGCGCCTCACTTCCTAGATTGCAAAGATGGACATGAAGAGCTGGGCCTTCTCCATCGGCAAGCATGAAGTTCCAAGCGTCAAGATGACACTCTTCTTTGAAGGCTTGATCGAGGGGTTGAAGATGTACAAGGATGATCGGGCCGCTTGTTTTGCCAATGAATCCTAGAAGCTGGCTCGCGAGGCCCTCTTCCTGGTCCTGGGCAACCTCACCTTCTTCCACCCGGAGCTTGACCTCTCCGATGGTTTCAAGAAGCTGTCGTCGGGTGCCGACACCTCTGTTGCCGTGGAGAAGGCCGATCCCCTTGCCAACAGGGTCCTCTCAGTCCCAAGGACCCAAAGAAGTTGCCGTTGTTAGCCTCGAGTCACCCTCGCTGCCGTGTTGTCCTGTACTTAAGACACAATATGTATCCCGTATTAGGCCATGCACTATTGTTGCTTTAATGTTTGCTGAACTGATATCTTTATGTAAACGCATGCTACCCCCCTTCCTTTCCTTCTCGCATTCGTATAGTCGTTTTCTTTTGTGCGCTCCGGTTACCCGCCAACAATGTGCTGCCGTGATTGCTTTGAGGAATGGGTCCTTAGCATTCTGCTGGCAAGGACAGGCTGCCGGTGAGTTTTTCCTCGACGGTGTTCGATGCTGTCGCATGTTTCTTGAGCGGACTCGAAACAAAGCAAGGGTGCAAACAAAGACGGTAACGTCCCATCGCGCACAAAACTCGACATACGAAACCTTGGGTGATAGCGAGGGGGGGGTGAATATACAAATGCGAGCCCTTAATGAAAGTTGATAATCATGCCAACTTAGCTTTTATTATGGCTCCCCTTCCGCCCCGGCGCATATTTTTTCACGCGCATCGTCCCTTCCTCCATTCCAGGCCGCCCCTCCTCTTCGCATTTCCCGGGAACCCACGCGCATGCACCGGCCTTTTCCCTGGGATGAAAGGGAAACGAAGAGGGGCAAATGGAGAAACTTGGGAGGCCCGTTAGTCATAAGTACAATCCTCGGCACAAGCCTGCCAGGTTAATGTAGACATTCATAACTTGGGAGGCCCGTTAGTCATAAGGAACAATGGGGGGGGTAAATATGAATGGCCGAGGCTTCTCTCCCTTTCCTTCACGCCCAACGGTCCCGTAGCAACCAATGCGACGGAGGCGTTGGCGAATGGGACCTTGCCGTGTCTCGCTTGTCGGGAGTGCCAACCGATGGATTCGCTATAGCGTCCGGCTCGGGATTTACCCTTGACAGAATAAATGCTGGACCGAGCCTTACGCGAGCTTATCGACATTGGCAGCACCGCCACTATGCAGAGCTGACCACTGGCGGGGAAGGAGAGGAGAGTGGGGTATAGCCGAGTAACTCTTTCTTTTCTTTGCCTATCGGATCAAGCTGCACCCTGTGATTAGGCGGGCTTGCTCCTCTTCGGCGTTCCTCGCTCCAGCCTTGGCCGTGGGGGACACGACGGTGACGTCACCTACGCCAGTCGTGTCGCCCACGATGCCCACATCATTCGCCACCGCCGTGGTGCCAATGGCGCCCGCGGTTGCTTGTGAGGGGGCCTTCGAAGTGGATGGATGTGCGGTCGCGCCAGCCTTCTTCTTGGGAGCCATGGACGAAGAAGGCGGCGATGAAGATCGACGCGCTTCTCACGATCTCAGGTTCGCACAAATGGCACGCGCCCCCTACCTGGCACGCCAAAGATGTCGGGTCACGATGCACACGATCACCTATGGGGCAGTCAGCCCCTTTGTGGTTCGGCGGGGGCAAGATCACGTTTCACAAAGAGCAGAGGTCATGAGATAGCGCGATAATGAGACACGAGTGTTTTACCCAGGTTCGGGCCACTGGGAAGCGTAAAACCCAACTCCTGCTTTGGTGGATTGACCGGGGGAACACGAAGCACACACAGAGCTCAAACCCGGCATGGTCGCCTTCGGGAGAGCTACTACGTGAGTACAAGTGCCCAAAAGTCCAAATCTTTAGCTAGGTTGCCATGGGCCTCCTTTTATAGCTCAAGGGGCAAAAACAGTGGCAAAACAGACATTATCTACTGATTAGATAGCTAAAAGTGCTATCATACCTAACTCTGGCATTTAGGACAAAATACCATGATTGCTAGTCGAGGTGGCATGCGGGGGTGCATCCTCGGCAAGCTCCTACCACCGCTTTGGCTAACTGTTGCTTAGTGTCTTGACACACCTCTGGACGGGTGTCAAACGGGCGCAATCTGCCTTCCGGTGCGCCGCCATGTACTTAGTGAGAGCCACTTAGCCACCTGAGGGCTCGACACCGCATCAACAAGTGACTGGCGTTGCGATGCGGTGGAGTGGTGGCCGATCGGCTCACGCCTGCCGGGGCATGGCTTGCCGGGTCTTCCTGAGGACGCATGCGCCTTGGTCCCTGGCCGGCACCGAGGACGCGTCTAGCGCGGCTTGGGCCTGTCCTGGGCCGTTGTATTGACCTTGCCGGCGTTGCTTTGGCCAGCGTAGGTTGTTTCTGCCGGAGTCTTGGCCTCGTGGAGCGGCTTCTCTGGTTTGGATTGATCTTTACGGGGAGGAAGCTTTTCCCGACAGGCTTAGGCCATCGGCTTGGAGGCTTATCGTCCGTGCACAGGTCAGGGGGAAATAAACACCCCTGTTTGTGTACCCCGACACCAGTTTATTTTGTCAGCTGTCTCTTGCATGGAGCTAGATCAAGATATTATAATGTGCAAAAGTTACTTTTTTGCCTTCTCATGGCCTCCCAGAAGCTGCACCACTACTTCCAAGCACACCATATCAACGTTGTTACTCGCTTCCCTTTGCAATGCATCTTGAGGAATCCAGTAGCCACCAACATGATAGTTGAGTGGGCATTGAAGCTGGCTAGCTTTGATATGAGCTTCGAGAGCACAACAACCATTCAGAGCAGGGCCTTGGGGGAGTTCATTGCAGAATGGACACCAATGCAAGACGAAGAAATTCCAGAAACAACGCTCCCCGGCAAGGAAGCACCACAAGAGTGGATTATCTATTTTGATGGGGCTTTTTCGCTGCAAGGCACCGGCGCCGGCGTGCTTCTTGTCACACCCACCGGAGAGCACCTCAAGTGTGTGATTCAAATGCATTTTCCTAGGGAGATATCAATGAACAATGCTGAATACGAAGGACTGCTTGCCAGCCTGCGGATCGTAGTTGAGGTTGGCATCAGAAAACTTATCGTCCATGGAGATTCAAAACTCATTGTACGTCAAGTGAATAAGGATTATTAGAGCCCCTCGATGGAAGCTTATGTTGATGAAGTGAGAAACTTGGAAGAGCATTTTGATGGCCTACAAACAGAGTACTGCCAAGAGTTCGGCCCCAAGATTTGCTTTGCGTCCATTGCTCACCCAGAAGCAATGGACAAGTTGAGTGGGCAAATGCTAAAGTGTTGCGGGGTCTCAGGACGAGAACTTTCGGCAAGCTACACAAGTGTGGAAGGCGCTGGATTGATGAGCTACCGGTGGTTCTTTGGTCATTCAGAACGACACCAAATTGAGCCACCGGCGAGACACCCTTCTCCCTGGTCTATGGTGCAGAAGTGGTGCTCCCCACGTAACTCACATATGGATAACCTCGAGTGCAAGCCTTCGATGAAGATGAGGAAGACCAACTGCGGCAAGCTGATGCCATGATCCTTGAGGAAGATCGTCTGCGGGCTGCCCTGCGTGCCACCCGGTAACAGCAAGCCTTGCGTTGCTATCACAACCGCAAGGTCCACGCCAGAAGCATTGAGGAAGGTGACCTTGTTCTTCAACGGATCTAGTCTGTGAAGGGATCAGACAAGTTGACTCCAAAGTGGGAAGGCCCTTATCAGGTAGTATGAGTCACCAGGCCTGGCGCAGTCCGCGAGGAGACCGAAGATGGCACCTCAGTGCAGAACTCATGGAATAGCGAGCATCTTTGCAAGTTCTACCCCTAAGGCGCAGTTGTCGGGATCTCCTCCGACAACCCCGTTTGTACAAGTCTGTCGGCAGGCATGTAAAGTTTTGTACAAAGCCAGGCGAAGACCCTATGCATAATGAATAAAGCTAAGTATTTCACAACTTTTTGTCAAAGTGCATTTTTATTTTGTATGTACTGTATGGAATGTTGTGATTAGCATAACTTGCGTGAAATGATTGTTGAACCAGCAAGGTTCCTAGCCCCCTCTTTTCTCTTCTTTATTTTTCTCAAAGGACAGAAGGGGCCCACGCGAGCAAGTCTTCCCGGGGGGAGTGATGGTATGGATACCCAAAAGCGTTCGAGGTTGATCATTTTGTGACAAGAAGTACAACAAAGAAAAGCTAATTTACAGAAACTTTAAAGTTCTTTGTTCTAGCTATTTTCCCTCAAACGATTTAAACATTTGTATGAGAAAACCTGCACGCGAAGGACCCTTGTTGAGATTGTATGCGGTCTTAGGTTATTTTGAGTCAGTTCGGCAAACAAAGTACCTGCATCAAGAAGAGCAAGGTGACTTTGCCGGCAGCGGCATTCCCAGCAGGCTGCTAAGGGTCCGTTCCTAAAAGTACTCGCGGCAAGAATGTACGCACCGACAAGTGTTTTTGACAAGTATAGGGATTAAAAACATACAAGTGTGGAATCAAGCGTGAAGGAAATTAGCCATTCATTTTAGTAAACAAAATATATTACATCCAAATGCAAAGTTACAATGCTAATCCTAGATAAATGTCTTTTATACACGCGCTACAATGACGATGAGGAGTTCACCTCTTCAAAGTCATGGAGCAAACCCTCTCAGAGATGGTAGCGACAAGGACATCAAGAGCGCTAGTGTCAAAGTCTTTGGGTAGCTTGGAGAAGGCCTTGTTCAGGTCGATGTCGAGGTTGTGGTAGGCAACTTCACCAAGATTTTCTGAAGAACACCGCGACAAAGCTCGCGAAGCCCTTGACAAAGTGTTCGGCTTGCCCTTCCTCGTATCTCTCCAACGCCCTGACAAGCTTATCAAGGAAGATGGATAACATGGCACTCGCCGCTTCTCTGCCATCGTGCGGAAGGTGCATTCTGTCAAGCCCATGGTGGCGAGCTGAGCAGAGAGCCTGTCGGCAATGCTCACGAGCTACTATGTCCATGGATCCCAGTTCTTCTTCAGCACGTTGAAGTCATGAGCGGCAGATCTAAACAAATCCCTCTCTTTCTGAAGATCTTCAAGTAGAGCCCACTCCTTTGTCTTGGCGCCCTCGAGGTTGTCTTGATAGGTGCTCGCCTTGACGTTCAGATCGGCAGCAACATCAGTGGCTGCGGAGAGATCCTTGGTTTTGTTGGAGATCATCACTTGCAGATCCGCCAAGGTGTGGGCCGACTTTTAGAGGTCCTCCGACAACCTGGTGACCTCCTTACCGAAAGTGGCAAGGTCTGACTCCAATTGTTGCACTCTGCCTTCAAGTTAAACCTTGGCGGACTAGGCAGCTTCAGCAACATTGGTGGTCTCTTGGAGCTTGCCAGCGTACTATGTTGCTTGCTTCTCGAGGGCATCCTTATGCCTCTACTCCAGCTCCTCAATCTGCTTCTCCAACTGGTTCTCGCACTTGGTAGCAAGGGTAGCTACCGGAGCGGTGAGATCCTCTTCATGCAAATCAAGAAGGGCCTTGCGCTTGATAAGTTCTGCGTCAGCAGTAGCAATACTCCTAACAGCCTCTTCCCATGCCATCTCTGCCTCGTCCTTTTGATGAAAAAATTCTGCCACGGCCTTGGTGAGATCCGCCTGCCGGTTAGTGAGGTCTTTGCGGCTCTTATTAAACCATTTGCGCATCTCGGCAAGATGCTCCTGGAACCTGGTCTCCGCCTCAGCAAGAAGGGCCTCCCGGCGGTCCAACTTCTCTGGGTGGTTGAATTAGTGTGTCCGTAGCTGCTTGAAGCCTTTGTTGATGGAAGAAAGGATGGCGTGCTCCTTAGTTACATCATTGCTGCCCAAGGGATCGATAGTTACCGGCCCTCCAGCAGTGGCAACTGCGTCATCAAGAGATCCTTGTTTAGAGAAAGCCTTGAGGATCGCATCGCTCGGGAAACTCACAAACTGCAGATCGTTGACCTTGAGGTACCGGCTAGGAGGGGACGCTTCTGATGTCAACGGGCCAACGACAGCCTCACTGGTTGCTCCCACCATGATGAGCATGCCTTTCCCAGACACTCCAGAGGAAGAAATGCCTTTGGTATGTGCGGCCACCTCTGGCAACGGTTCCTCGACAGCCTTTTTGTTGGCTTCCTTAGCGGCCTTGCTAGTGGCTCCGTCCTGTGCTGCGGTCCGGCTGGCTTCTTCGGCCACTTCCTTGGCGATCTCCTCGATGGTAGCATCTACGTCCATATCATCGGACGGGGGCAAATCTGGAGGATCAAAAGAAGAAACATGGAAATTGAATTCACAAGAAGTTGAAGAAGACAAAAAAAAGAGAAAGTAAAACATAAACGGCAGGAAAATCACCTGTGGGCATCTGTTGAGAAGGGGCAGTTCCTTCTCTGGCAAAATTGGTTGTAATCGCGTGGCGGCTGGCAGCATAGCTTGCCGGCACGTCCTCGATGCGGATGGGCTCGTCGGCGGGAGTCCTCGTCAGAGAACTCCTATCTGGAGGGGAGTGCGTTTGAGTGGCCTCGGGAAGGCTCACCTTTGGGTGTTCGGCCCCTTGGGGCTCCGCCTCCGTTTGTAGAGGAATGGAAGTAGCGGTGGTGTCCATGCTAGTACTCACCGTTGGGTACTGAAAGAGAACTTCTTGATAGGGGTTGCACATAGGGCTACGCTGGGGGTTGATCACAACAACCTCCATCTCCAGCACGGAGCTTGTTGTCCCCTCCGCGGCAGGCGCAAGGTTCGCCTTCTTGGCCATGCGTTGAGCCAAGGTCTCTTCATCCCTGCAAAATGCCGACGACAAGATCAGATAAATTCAAGCCAAGAATTCAAAACAAATGGAAGGACAGACGTGGGTGCTTACTCCTCCTCCTCTGAGCTGAGGGTCGACAAGTCCCATATCTCCTTCTGACGACCGGCAGGAGCAGGTGGTAGAGTAGGTGTCCTGGCGCGAGTCGTTGGCGTGACAGAGCTGGAAGACACAACTCTCTTAGCAGAGTCCTCTGCTGGGCGCTTTGCGACGGTCTACCTCGTCCGCTGCAGACGGGAGACATTGGCGGCGGGGTCCTCCTCCTCTACCTCTTCACCAAGTGGTGGAGAGGGGCGGACTGCCTCCCCGGTGATGGCTTCTCGGAGGACGCGATATTTCTTCTTTGGGATGACAGGGGCATGGAATTCCTCAAATTCTTGCTCCCCGGCAACTGTAGGATCCTCTTTCCTGGTAGGATCCTCCGGCAAGTCAGTTGCCGCTGCTTCCTCATCCTCCTCCTCTTTGCCGCCAGCCCCCTCCTCCTCATTGTCAGACGTGGCATCACCTGAACTGCTGCCGCCCACGTCAAATCCAGCTTCCACGACTCTCTTCTCGATCCACTCGATCTCCTCTTCAGTAGTGTTATGGACAAGCTTGCCTTCATCCCTAACGGCCACCTCCATCAGGTAGTTGAACAACTCATGCACCACCTCCTTTGCTGGCGGCCCCATGTAGGGTCATGTAACAGCCCGAGACCGACGCTCCAGAAGATTCCCCTTTCATTCCGTTGTCGCCGTGTGCTTTATTTGGTTGTTGCAGTCATCATCGATGAATGCGAATCATCTGCATAGCATCGGCACTCCACTGCCATCATTTAAAAAAAAACTTGCGTCCGTTTGTAGTTGCCAGTTCTCTCCGTTCTCATCGTCGACCATTTCGAGACCAACCACACACGCACGCGCCAGCGACATCGTAAAAATATTATTTTTTAAAAGTGCGTATCACATATTCTCGGATTTGTTCGAAAGTTGGCATGTGGTCTCAGTATATTGTAGGTAGACCACCTGCCAAATTTCGTCGCATTCGGACGTCGGTTGATACCCGAACCGTTAAACATATAGCGGCAATATAGCCGGTCAAACGTCGGACCTTTCGGTATTTCTAAAACTTGTCACGGGCTGCCACTTCCCTCTCTTCTTGGCCCAACCCCCCTCTGCACAGCCCAACTATAGCCCGGCTATCCCCCTCCACTTCTGGACCATCCAATCGAGATCGAATGGTCCAAAAATGGAGCAAATTCCCTAACCCTAGACCACCTAGCCTAAGCTCGTGACCGGAGCCATTCGATTGCGATCGGAGGGTCCAAATGACCCTAAACCTAGCCCACTTGCTATATATAGTCTACCCCTAGTCCATTTTTAGACAACCCTGAAATCTAGGAGCTTTGTCCCTCCTCCGCCGCCGCATCTCAGATGCACCTCGGGATCCCTCCCAATCCGTCTCAGCTAACCAGCCTCATCCACCAAACCATCCATCTCGAGCCAACCAGAACTGATCCAGCATAGCTTCGATCCTGGCCATCAGATCGGAGATCCAACGGCTAAGAGTGCCTCCTGCAGCTCCCTGACTTCCTCCTGCAGCCCCCCTCAAGCCCCAGATCTTGAGGAGCCTGAGTTCCTCCTCGCCTCGCGAGCAGCGAGTGCCGCCCAACCCTGTCGCTGCACCACTTCGGCAAGCTGCCGCCACCGTCGACTACCAGGTCGGAGTCCCGTCGCCCCCTGCTCCCATCCTCCCAAGCTCTCAGTCTCTTTCTCACGACCCCTCTCTCTCATGTTTCTCTATACATGAGGGCACCAGGAGCCGCCGCCAGCCAACTCCACGTCTGCCCCGGCCCAACTGCGCCTCGATCTGGCAGGGGACGGAACCCCGATGACCTCCCGCGGCTAGATCCAGCCACCCCATCGCCACCGGAGCTCCCCGTCGGCCGCCCCTTCCAGCGCCACCGGCCTGTTCATCCTCTGCCTCGTCAAGGCCTGCGAGGGAGACGCCAGATCCGATCCCCGTTGCCGTGAGCGCCGGTTGGGCCACGACCTCGCCTCGCCTCCAAGGCCCAGTGCGCCACCAGCATGCCGAGCCGTCGCCCAGGCCCAGCCAGTTCCCTATCCAAGCTGCATGACCGTCTTACCCGTGCAGAGCTGGGTCGAAGCCCAGTGGATGAGCCTGCAATGCCTTGTCCCCTATTTTGCTCCCTGACCACTGATTAGCAATGTTGTGCTCAGATCTGTTGGCCCATTAGCTTGTAGATTCTGTCTGTATTGTTATTTTCCTCTCCTGCGAATTTAACTATTAACCAGTGAATTAAAGAATTACAGATTAGAACTTCTGTAAGCACAACTTCTCCCTAGGTGGTTTTGGTAATTAATAACAATATATATTTCATTGGACTAATGTTTCCAATAAGTGCATCTCAGGAAAAAGTTCAATGATGGGATGGCTAAAGGATTGTGTGTAGAACCTCCCCAAGGAAAGGATGGAATAGGATTGGCCATGCTTCAAGCTAAAAGAATCTACATTTTTCTTTATGTGAGAAATCACAATTGAGTCCATAGGAAAGCTAATACTATTAAAAGGGGATGAGGAATTATGATGATCTGGTTGCTCAAGTGCTTAGAGATTAGCCACCAAAAATACTCATCCATTCTCCCACAAATTTTTTCTATCCAAAGCCAAAAGACAAAATTTGGTGACACCAACTTTCCCATTTGGATCCACCGAGTTTTAACCTAGACAGAACCCTATCCAAACCCTAGCCTCTCGATACTACCAACATTCCATTCGGTGCAACCGAAACCCGTGACCAACATTCTCTTAACCAATTTCTTAAAATCGTAATTTCCGAGTTTTAAGAATCGATGACACCGAGTCTTGGTAACTGCCCAGATCACCCATATCGGTACCACCGGGATTCATATATTGGTCTCACCGAAAAGGCCAAAGTTGCCACATTTTGCACTAGTCGGTGCAACCGAGTTGGGCAATAATAGTGTAACGGTTGGATTTTTGGAGATGCCTATATATACCCCTCCACCACTTCTCACACAAAGAGGAAGCACTCAGAACATACAAACACTTGCCCCATTCATTTTTTGGAGAGAGAGCCACCTACTCATGTGTTGAGATCAAGACATCCCATTCCAACCATATGAATCTTGATTTATAGCCTCCCCAAATTGCTTTCCATCCAATCAATCTCTTCTACCCATGCCAAATCTATGAGAGAGTGATTGAGTGTTGAGGAGAATATCTTTTGAAGCACAATAGCAAGGAGTTCATCATACTACCACATCTATTACCTTTTGGAGGGTGGTGCCTCCTAGATTGGATAGGTGTCGGTTGGGAGCCTCCTTCTTCGTGCTTATGGAGTTGAACCAAGAAGTTTGTACGGGCAAAGAGATCGCCTACTTCGTGAAGATCTACCCATAGTTAGGCTAGTCCTTCGTGGACGGAAGCCGTGATGGAATAAACGAGGTTGCTACTTCGTGGACCCTAACGGGCGGAGCCCTCCGTGGGCTCTCGCGACCGCTACCCTCTGTGGGTTGAAGTCTCCATCAACATGGACGTACGATAGGACCACCTATTGGAACCATGGGAAAAATCTTCGTGTCATCAATTACGTTTGATTCTCCTCTCCCTACCTTTACGTTCATGTGCATGTCTTTACTTACCACTGCTATACTCTTAGACTTGCATATGTAGGGTGTACTTGACTTGCTACAATTGTTAAAATTGGCCAACAACTAAATTTGGGAAAAGGCTAGATTTTTATTTTGGTCAAGTAGTCTAATCACCCCCCCCCCCCCCGTCTAGACATACTTTGGATCCTACACCCTCAAGTTCATGCATTTAATATCTCACCAACCGTGCATCGCATGTAAAAACTTTATATATGAAAAATGCTTAGAATTTCGTTTAGATTCACAATATCAAATTTCATCCATGATAAAAAATATTTAAACTTGCTTTTTGATTAAATTTGCATAAATGCCATGCTAAAATGATTTATTTCATAACAAAATAATCGTAGCTCAGATTAAAATGATGCACATATGTAACTTGACTAGAAAAATGTGTATAATCTCATGGCACACTTTAGTTTGCTGTTTAAAAAATATATAATATGCTTTCAACAGATCTGGACCAAATTCATAATATGCATATGGGATCGTTTCGGAAATACTATATGGTGTTTCCGACCTCATTTAAAATGCCTATATAGGTAGTTTAATTATGCTTCACCTCTTGACATGTTTAATAACATTTAAACTTGTAGTGTAAATAATCGAGAGTGAACTAAATGATTTGAACGTGCAGTTTCGTCAATATGCAACTCGTTGCATATTGAACTTCACTTAATGTGTAGTGATTGATTGTTGTGCTTGCCATGCCTTGCATATTTAAACTTCACATGCATCATCACTGTTTGTGCATCATGTCATGAATGCGTTGTGGTGTTTACCATGTTATTTGTTTGTTTACAGATTGCTTATTCTCGATTGAGTTCCGAAAGCTTTCGGAGTGTGAGGATTCGTTCGACTACGTCCCATTCGTCTACTGCACGGAGGCGTTCTTCTACCTAGCGGGATCTCAGGAAAGATGATCATTTCCCTGGATACCACTACTATCATTGCCATGCTAGTCGTCTAGTTTCTATCGCTATGTCTCGCTACCTACCACTTGTTTTTCAAGCCTCCCAAAATGCCATCATAAGCCTCTAACCCTCCACATCCCAGCGAAACATTGTTTGGCTATGTTAGCGCTTGCTCAGCCCTTCTTATAGCATTGTTAGTTGCAGGTGCAAGTTGTTTCCATGTGACAACATGGATAATTTGAGATATCACAATATTATTGCTATTTAATTTAATGCACATATATATTTGGTAAAAGGTGGAATGCTTGGCCTTTTGCTCGGTGTTTTGTTCCACCATTGCCGCCATAGCTACTTGTATATCGGTGTTATGTTCCATATTGAGCGCTCCTAACATGCTTAAGGTTGTTATGGGGACCCCGTTGATTTTAGTTTTGGGATAAAACTCTTCTGGGAAGGCCCAACATTGGTACTACATTTGCCTAACTAATAAAACTTGCATAGGCACTTTCCGGACCCCGTGGATAATTAATCAACCCCCGGGCCAGTGCTCCTCATGAGTGTTGGTCCAACCCAGAGCAGCTTATTAACGTCGCCCGGGGCAACTCGGTGATTGACGTGGTAACCATCGCTCATCCGTCGTGTCCTGAGAACGAGATAACCGGCTCCTATCGGGTTCGTCGACATGTCAGACGGTCTTGCTGGATTAGTTTTACCTTTCTCGAATGCCTCGTGCACCGGGATTCCGAGGACACTTCGGGCTATATCGAGGTAGAGGTTTTCCACCGGGATTCCGAGGATACTACGGGCTATCCCGCGGTTGAGGTTTTCCCTCCAACTTGTGGCTAGTTTGTGATGGATGAGTTGGAGCACCCCTGCAGGGTTAAATCTTTCTGAAAGTCATTCCCGCGGTTATGTGGCATCTTGGAAATTTGTTTAACATCCGGTGATAGAAAACTTAAAGTAAATTCAATTAAAACACACTAACCGTGTGAGTAACCGTGACTGTCTCTTCTCGTGAGTTCTGAACCGAGAGAGAACACGATGGGGTTATGGTTGACTCGTAAGTAGGTGTTCAGGATCACTTAGTGATCATTACTAGTTCACGTCCTTTTATGTGTGGATCACCCTTCTTATTCTTGTTCTCGTAAGTTAGCCACTGAAATAAATGCTTAGTGCTTGCTGCAGCCTCACCACCTAACCATGCCTCACCCATTAAGCTTTGCTAGTCTTGATACCCTTGGAAATGAGATTGCTAAGTCCCCGTGGCTCACAGATTATTACAACAACAGTTGCAGGTACAGGTAATGCGATGCTTTGACGTGAGAGCGATGCTTTGTTTGATTTGGAGTTCTTCTTCTTCATTGATCATAGGATGGGTTCCAGGCAGGCAGCCTGGGATAGCAAGGATGGATGTCGCTTTTATCGTTTGGTTTCGTCCGTAGTCGGACCCTGCTTTTATGTATGATGATTGCTATGGATGGTTGTATTGTGATGATCACGATTTAGCTTGTGGCGTGCGTAAGCCAATTCCATATACTCATCTCCTCTTTACATGTACTTGTAACGATATCCATTCTTGCGAAACGACAAGACGCGCTTCTATCCATGTCGATGCCCTCGAGCCGGAATAAGGATAGAACCGCATCTTGAGCGTTATAGGTCAACCCCATTCTCATTGCATGCCGGAATCATAGCCAGGATCGTGTCCTTGGCAGAGCTGTTGCATCGCAGAATGATACCTGCTGGGAGCTTAAACTTCCCGTCAGGGCGGAAGAGCTGGTGAGTCAAACTGGCAAGCTGCATCGATGTCAGTTTAGCGCCTGTTGGGACCCCGACTCATAAGTCGTGGTCACCGAATGTACGTGCACCGTGATCCCAGAGATCAATGCTCACTGAACACACAGAAACTGAATAACAAGAGTCTTACATCCATTACGTACTGTTTTACTCAAATATGGCCTCTATGGCCAAGTCTTCATAAACTTGCAGCGGAAATCTTCAACGATAGCGTGAACCCATGCCATCTATCTTAACCCTACAGGCATTCTGACTGGGAAGCGTCCTAGCTCGCATGTTCATCACCAAGGTAATATTCATCATAACCTGATCTTTCATGCCTGGCCAATAAAATAACCAGTGGCACGCCAATGAGTACTTTGAATGTACTCACAAGCAACCCATGTTTGGAACAAGGCAATAACAATGCATGATATAGCAGTAAGTAGGTGATTCTGCAGAAATATAATTTTGAGTGCAATGACATGATAAACTAACTTACGTAAGCATGCATCAACAGTTGGCAGATATCCATATGAACAAGTTATAGATATCCTCATAAGCAAGGGGTTGAACATCTCATGTTCTGCCATCATGTCAAGTCCTCTGACTTGGTTCAAGTTTCGTCTTTATCACCAACACACACACACACCAGTTTGTGAAAACATCGGACGTAGTTTAAGCAGGACCTCCAAACTGTCCATGACTGTGGACACGGCTATTCGAATAGTTTTACACTCCGCAAAGGTTGCACACTTTACCCACAAGACTCGGGGAACTTTCGTGTCATCCACGACTCATGGTATATTACATACCCGAGGTAAGCACCCGAACAATGCCTTTCCCCTAGCGATACTAAACAAAGAGTCCACTCGTTGGTGCCATCCCTCGTGATGTACATCACATGTATCATCCATGAGAGCACGCAACGGTGTGCCCGGTGCCTGTAAAGACAGCGCATGGTCGCCCTACCAGGCACGACCCCGTATCGAGAGTGACCACGTCACTCCCGCCACTAGTAATGCGAGCTCTCTGCTAGTACCCACCAAGGTAATCAACAAAGCCCCGTCCCATAAGGGGTATCATGGTTGTACATGTAAGGTTGGGATGGTTAGCAAATCTTAAATCTCTCTGTTTTCGAAAACACACGCACACAACTTGCTCTGGTACACCACTTCTTTATCAAGTGGTTACCTAGCTCAACTTCATCTCCCTCGGGCATTAGTGGCACTCGACGGGGTTTTTGAAAAGTCTTTGAAAACTCTTTTGTTTCCATCACCATGCATATTCCCATCCCATTTGCGTAGCATCATCTAAGCATGCTATCTACTCCCACCCGCACAACCCTCATAAGGATGGTAGGGTCATGCACAATGCAGGTATCAACGGTAAAGTATCAGGGGCATCCCACCGAAGGGGGGACACCACATCAACATGATCAACATCATGAAATAAAGTGCTATTGCCATGCTTTAAAAGGGTTTCATAGTCATGGTCAAAGGGCTGCATGCCTGGTTCAGCAAAGTCTTCGGGGTCTTCACACGCTTCTCGTCCAACTCCGAGCACTTCGTCTACTTCGTCAACTATCGCCGGAAACAACCGCAATAAGCAACACAACAAGCAGAAAGTAAAAGTGCTCTATAAATAGGAGTTTTATTTTTTAGGACATCTCTGGTTATGAGAAGGACATCTAAAATGACTCTACTGGATTTTGGATTGCCAGAGATTTTTGAATGATAGAAATGGAGGCATTTTTTATCCTATAAGAAGTCTACAGGAATCATTTTTATAAAAATGAGTGAATGCACCTATTAAATAGAGCATGATTTTAGAAACATGCAGGAGGTGGTTTCATTGGATTTGGACTTGAGATGAATTTCCTATCAATTTCCTAAGATGGCAATAATGAAATATGGGGCTATTTATTCGTTGTAGCAGAATTAATGCATGGTAAAAATGTTAACCAAGGCTTGATAAATAAGGCATGATATTTAGAACACCTAGAAATTGGAATCACTCCATTTGGAATTGATTTGGATGTCCTAGGGATTTTGCAAGTTGGTCAGTTCAAAGCTCAAATTTGAATATGCATTTGAATAGTACTGAAAAGTGTGATGGAAAAATATGAAACTTGCACCATTAAATAGTTTGGGTTTTTAGGACAATTTAGGAGTTGGAATTATTTCATTTGGGCTAATATTTATTTCTATGTGATTTTCGCAACTTTCTGGAAATTGCAAAAGGGAAATGCCACTGTGCATTTGGGCCAGAGACAGCACAGCCGAGCCGGCCCATAAAGAAAATCAGCCCAGACCGGCCGCCGACGTCGAAGGCGTATTTCAAAAATGCGCCTCCACTTACGCGCCAAATTGGTACGTGCAACGGGTCGGTTTAAATCTGACGGGTGGGACCCACCCGTCAGTGGAACAGAGAGGGCCGAGGGGATGACAGGTGGGGACCCCCTATCATCATCAACCTCCGGCCAGAGCGGGGGAGGAGCTCGCCGCTGGTGATGTCGGGCACGGAGGGAGTACCTGAGGGCACCGGGAGGCTCTGCAGGCTGGCCCGCGTCTCGAAGGAGTGGAGACGGTCGCCGGGGGTGAGGGGTTCGCCGACGGTGAGGGGGTCCGAGCGCCGGCCGAGGAGGTCAAGGATGAATAGTTCAATCATGTCAACGAAACGCAGGATTAGGAGGGGGGTTGGGTTCCTGGTGTGTAGAGGGAGTCGAGGGAGAAGAAAGGGAGGCCGGAGGGGCTCTATACCGTCTGGGCGGCGGCGACGCACGACGGCGGAGCTTTTGCTCGGAGTTGAGCTCCCGAGCACCAAAATGAGGGGGACTGGCTGCGGGAGTGCAATTGGGTGTGCGGGGAGTCCGGAGATGGAGAGTATGGGGCGCGGGGGTTGCTTTTATAGGGAGGCCGAGGCGCGCCGTGGACGGAGCTCACGGGTTCCCACCGGAGGTGCTCTGGCGGCCACGAGAGGGGGCTGGGGTAGGTCTATGGAGCTCGTGGGAGTAGTGCAAGCTGCTGGGGGTCGAGAGAAGGAGCAGGGAGAGGCTAGAGGCGGGTCCCCTTGCGCGAACGGCACTGGCCGGGGTGGGCGGCATCGGGAACGCGGGACTGGGGTCGCCGGAGAGAGAGGAAGGAGGGGGCCGGTGTCCCTACGTGCTGAGGACGCCAAGGGGATGCTGCCGGCGACTGGGGGAGCACAAGGTCGTCGGGGGCTTCGGGATGGGGGCGGCTACAGTGTGAGTGCGCACTGTAGCGCGCTCCAGAGCGCCCCTATGGCCGACATGGCTTGCTCCCGCGTGCTCTGGCGTGTCCCCTAGTGTTTGGAAGGCATCTGGGGGCCCAGGAGTCCTTAGGTGCTAAGAGAGGAGCAGGGGAGGAAATATGGAGAGGGGGAGAAGTGCAAATGGTGCTGCCATGGCTTGTCCAGGGAGGAATCTTGGACTTTTACCCCCCTGAATGATTGATCCATGGCTTGAGGTCTTTACTGGAGGTAGAAGGGGTCAAGTAGGGACTGTGGTAAAAATTGGGGGTGAAGGAGAATGGTAGAAGGGGTCATAATAGTGTTTTTACCAAATCACCAGAAGGTGTTTGATGTTGTTTTCATCAAGCAAAAACACTCCACTTTCCATGAGGTTTCACAGGATCAACTGGTAGATAAGAATGAGTTCGATCACCAAGTTTGAGTCCAATTAGAGAAAGTGGCCAATGTAAAAGTTTCAAACCCTAGAAATGGGCAGAAATGGATTTGCCTAGATCTAGCTATGCAAATTCATTCTCCTTGATGCACCACTTGGTGTGGATGCATTATTGGAGTATTAGAACATGTCCACAAATTTTGAGATCAATAGGAGACAGTTGGCAATGTAGAGTTGCTCAAATTTACATCTGGACAAAGAGGGTTTTGGGATAATTTGGTGAACCAAATCAATTGGTAATGATATGAAACTTGTCAAGATGATCACATATGTCATATGTGACATGCTAGAATTTTCTTGGATTTATTTGAGAATATTTCTTATAGAAATATTTCAAATGCTTTAAATAGGCAGAAATGGTTTGGAAGGGTTTTGTCCAATATTTTGAACATGACCATGTGTTTAAACTCTTATATATGGACAATATATGTCCACTGAGTTTTCCTAAATTTTCTAAAATATTTTGAAAGCATAAAAATAAATTTTCCCTATAAAAGACCATTTCTAGCCTTAAGAAAAAGCCTTTAATTAAAATAGGAAAATAATCTTTAAAATAATATTTTGTGGTTTTGGGAAGTCTTATATATAGTAGGTTGTAAATAGAGTCTTTGGAGAAAACATCCACCCTAATTTGAATCTTTGGGGAAAACATCCACCCTAACTTGTAGTACAAACCTCAATTCAGGGGGTTTTGAAAACCTAGATTGAATAAATGCTTTTTGGCCAAAATAATATTTGAAAAAATAGTTTTAGGTCCTATACACATGGTATGATCATTGGACAAGAGTTTAGATCAAGGAAAAGAGTTTTGAGAGTAGGAGGGGGTTTTATGAATATAGAGCACCAACAAGCAATCAAACAAACAATCAATTAGCACACAAGTCAAGCATTCATAGGCACTCAAAAAGTTTTAATTGGCCCTAATGTTTGAGCTATGTCAACTTAGTCATGAGGCAAAACACAGGGTGTGACAGCGCCAAGCCCTGGTATCGGTCGCGTCACATCGGTAGCGTTGCCGTACTCCCAGGCGAAGCGGTTCCGATCCTGCAGGGGAACAATGCACCGGCAAAGGAAGTTTGCACCCACCATTTCAATGTTGAGCCCGGCAACCCTGAACCAGAGCATGCGTGTGATGGCCATCTCCAGCTTCGCATCATCAGCGACAAGGGCACTCCACTCCTTGCTGTCGATCGATTTCGACTTCCGGGTCTTGCAGAACGCCGGAGCATCCTTATCCTTGATGTAGCACCACTCTACCCGCCACTCCTCCCACTTCTGGTTAAAGTTGCCGGTGGGATACACTTGTTTGTGGGTGGCCCTAGGGATCCACGTGACGTTGCCGGAGCGAGCATCTTCCTCTCTGCATGGATAATAAAAGTGGCGGAAAAGTGCTACATGGGGTACTATTCCTGTAAAATTCTCACACATATGCGTGAAGACCGACATGGTGGTCATGGAATTGGGAGTAAAATCTAAAGTCTGAAGCCATACGCCAGCATCAGATCTGTGAGGAAAGCAGAGAAAGGGGGGACCAGCCCACAGTAAAAGTATGCCATGAAGAACGAGTACTTCGCCGCGCTGGGCTGGATATTGCCAGGAAACACCTTCGGCACAGGGTGCGCTGAAGTCTCCTTCCTCCACATGCAAGCATACCTCGAGACGAGGAAGTTCCCTTCAACATTGATGGGTAGAAGACAACACAGGTTCTTCGCGCCTTTGCGAGCGCCACCTTCCTCGCCTCCGCCTTAGGGTCGGCTGGTTTCTGGGCCATCTTTGTCGGGACCGGGGCGGAAGCAGGCAATCTCCTCTTGGTCTCCATAGCAGGATCGAGGGAGGACGAAGGCGGAGATGTTTGAAGATGGCAGAACTGCGGAGTAGCTTTGCATCAGGCAAGGACGAAGATGGTGGCGGCAAAATGGGGAACAATGGTTGGGATGAGTAGCACTTCTTAGATTCCCCTTTTATAAAGAGGAATACACAAAGGTTGGCTCTCCCCCTGACGTGGTTACGCATTTTTAGGCATGCGCCCAGGCGTCCTATTGTTCCATCTCTCCCACGACCCACATTTAATGCGTGTCATGGGTGGGTAGTAAAAATCATCATTACAACCGCAATAAAGGTCGGCCATGTGTGTCTGTGCACTCCTTTGGGACTAGCCCAACAACATCTTGGACTTAAGTGTGGCCCAAGCCCGGGGGCTGCTGTCGGTGTACTAAAGAATGGGTCCTTTAGTACCCTGACTTGTGCATAGACGACAGCAGTTCCCCGCCTGGCAAGCCTTGCTGGGGGGATGCTACACTCAAGACAGCTTCAGGAGAAGAATCAAAGCGCCGGCAAACCATATTGCCGACAAGAGAAGACCCGCCAGCTCCATGCACGGCTAGATCCCACTGCCGAGCAACCACTCCACCTCACCAGGATGATTGTCTCCCATCAGTGTGGTGTCGAGCGGGCATGCTCTTATGTAGGGCTTGTCGGGGCACATGGCAGCTCCCGAGAATTACATCAACTTTAATGACACCCGTCCTAATGGCATGGCGGAAGAAGAAGAGGTAGCTTGGCTAACGGCACAGAAGGAGAGGGCATCCTTGCCGGGAAACGGCGCCGACACAACACCTCACAACGCATTTAATGCGCCTGTCCTAATCCATCAGGGTTAGGTATTTACTACTGTCGGTAGTTTGACCACTATTGTAGCTACTTTTTACCTGTGTATTTGCCATTTTAGCCATTGTGGTAGCCCCTTGTGTCGGCCCAACGGGAACTAGGGTACCACGACCTGTCTGCAGCTGGCCCAGAGGGTGACGCATGGGCCGGTCCAAGGAGGGGGCCCTGCCTCAGGGGAGGCTACCATCAAAGGGGCACGTCTCTCCAGGACCACTGCTGCTAGCTCAAGCTCAACCAACGCCACCGCGTGCTAGGCTGCCTCGCCGCCCCCCCTCGCGAGGGCGGCCTCACAAGTCTTGGTGCGTGAAGACAGCCGCAGGGCATCGTGCTCGCTCCGTGGACGACGCCCCGCTGTCAGGCTGAGGCCCCTGGGGCAGGACGTAGGCCGGGTTACCTCTTTGGCGATAAGGGCGCAGCGGATGGCGCCTGTCAAAAGTGAGTTCCCCAAAGGTTTCGATTTCGGTGAAAGAAGATTGGGACGGATCGGCGCCGCAGGACAGAGGTCATCGCCGAGCCCACGACTGTGTCACGAAGACTGCTTTATCAAGTGAAGACCACCTTTAGTCATGATTGGCCTGGCTCATTTCCCCATTCGAATTGCCACCCTGTGGCCACCTTTTCCCGCCAATTTTTTTTTGAAAGAGCACTAAGGCACTACAAAGGGGGAAGGGCCACGTCCATGTGAGGGGATTGAGCCATTCTCTCCCCCAACCACCATGTACTGGAGCCTCAAGCTCCTTGCTTTCAAGGACAACAAAATCACAAGTAGGAGTAGGGTTTTGCACCGCACGGTGGCCTGAACCTAGGTAGCTCGAGTGTCCCCATCGTTTCCTGTGAGGTAGAGTGAGTTCGCCATCAACCGTGCCATGTTTGCTATCGTGTTGCAGGTTGCAAGCCAAGACCCCTAGTGTTCGAACCTGTTCTTGGAGAAGATCTTGAACGTAGATCCCAAACTCTGACATTTGGCGCACCAGGTAGGGGGACTTGCCGTCTTTGCGCCTTCGACCTTGGCGTCAACATCGACATGGAATAAGCCACCGCCCGCCGGGAGCGCGCTGCAGGCTGAGTTGCTGCACGGACCCCCGCGGAGCCCGCCGCCCGCGGTGTGTTGGAGATATGCCCTAGAGGCAATCATGTGATGATTTCATTTCCTATGTATTCATGAGTATTTTGTATTGTCCTTGAACATCATCAATGATATGTATTAATAAGTATGTGACTTATTGGTGAGACTATATATTGTATGATGATTGTTCTAATAGTCCCTAGTTGTTAAGGTTATGCGGACAACTGTCCTTTACTAGTATACGATTCAGTTGATGACTATGTTTCACAAGTCATGTCCATAGAGGTGCTAAACTGATAGTATAGACTCGGGGATTGACATCACCGAGTCGGACAGGCCCACTTGGAGACACAGCAAGATATTGCCATATATTAGTCTCTAGTACAATGTATAGGCCATGTCCTAGACCTAAGGTCCTCGCATGTTCTCGGGATGAAGATCGACTTACTTAGGGCCTATGAAAAGCTACTCCATAACTGGGTAGTTATAAAGGTAGCTTTTGGGTGAGTCGTGAGACATGCCACGAGACACGGTTGACCAAGATGGGATTTTCCCCTCCGTGAGGAGAGATATTCTCTGGGCCATCTCGAGTGATCAGATTTAGAAAGCATGGCCATGCGACATGGGTTAAGTGTTAACCCGGTTCAAGAATCTGTATCACGGTTTCGAGAAGAGATGTCGAGCTACCACAAGGGTGACAATTACTCTCCTTGAGCTCAACAACCTATATCATGAGGCAGAAGGAATGTTGTATATGACACATTGTCGAGGTTCGTCTAACGACTTTGCGCACACATGGGAATTGGCACGTTCTGCTAGGAGCCACTACCGACTATCGACTCGGGTCGGGTCCATGTGTACGTGAACCCATAAGGTCACACACTTAAGGGATTGCAGCCCATTTGGAGTGGATCCGAATGGAAAATGGGACTTGAGTCTTCGTGGGCCTCAAGTGTTGAGCCCACCTCAGAGGTCTATATAAAGGGGAGTGGGCCATAGCCTGATGCAGAGGTCCTTCATGGCTGGTTCGGCTATCCGATGCAACTCCATCAGCTGTTTCACCTGATCAGAGATAAGGAATGATTGCTCAAGGGCTTCAAACTGCGACCAAAATAGCCGCTGCTCGGCATGTCCCTCCTGCGATGCATAGTACTATGCCGCATCCACTACACTCTTTGGGAGATTTGCAAACGCGCCTGGAGAATGCCACACCTGGGTGAGTAAAACGAACCTTTTTCTACCAAAGGGCCATTATTGTAAGTATCACTTACCAGCCGCAATCCGCTTGATCTGGTGGATTTCCTTTTGGTAACCTTGCGCTTCCATTCGTGCCTCCTAGATTGTTGTGGCAACCGAAGACTGCTCGGTAGACTGATCCTTATTCTTCTGCTCAAGGACCTCACATTTGGTGATGGCATCCTTGAGCTCTTGCTGCACATCCGCGACACTGGCCTCGTGCTTATCACTTGCAGACTTGGTTGATAACAGATTGGCCACAGCCTATTCGGCCGCCGCCCTCTGTTCGGCAGCCTCTTTCTCCACTTTGCTCAGCTCGGCCTTGAGGTTCTCGACCTCCGCAGCTACAACTATAGTGGTCATCAAGACATTCCGCACTTCAAGATAAAAACAACAATTCTTTGCAGAAATAAGGAAAATAATGATAATAGTTCAGTTCGGACTTACCTTGGGCATCATCAAACCACTTGTTAAGGCGGTCGAGCTCGTCCTCAGAGCTCTTAAGCTTCCGATTCATCTTCGCCAAATCCACGGCGCTGGGCGCTGTTGTCAAAGACGCGACTTGCATAAACAATTTATATGTGTCAGCCTCCTAAGTTATCGGATTTTAAACCCTCTGTCCGGATGCTTCCTCCATCCTACCAGAGCCTTGGGGGCTACTGCACATTAAAAACAAAAACAATCGTGCACTATCCGCACTATTTGACCCCGCATGAGTTTTTCAAACTCACACAGGGCTCAGGGTCTAGTAATCAGTGGGATTGCATATAAACCCATTGATTAAGATGACTTTGTAATAAAGAATAACATTGCGTAGTTCACCTTAAAGCCTGTTAACTGGCTGCCGAAAGCTTCCTTCAATCCACTGTCATCGGATTGGATGCCCTGCAATGCCGCACCCAGAAGGGCGCGTTGCTCTTCGGTGATGGAGGAGCCGTTTAAACTATCCGCCATCATGGTCATCCACCTGGTCTGAGCGAGCTCTATTACAGGCGGCTCCGGGGGCGGCGGTGCAGTTTCTCTCCTTGGTGAAACCGGAGTAGACAACTCCGGAGGCCTAGAGGCCTCCGAAACTAACTTCGAGGAAGGCCCGGGTTGGCCAAGCTCTTCCTCCTTGTTTGCCAGTTGGGATTCACCCTCCTGCTCTTCGGCGGCCGAGGTGTTAGCCTCAGCCAGGATATCATCATCCCCGCCCCTTGTGATCGGCTCGAGGAGGGTCCTTTGGGACACGACCTCCTCGGTGGCAGGGGAAGGGAGTTGTGGGATGCGGTCCCACTCTCCGTCAGATCGGCTAGCGGAGACTCCCCCTCCGAGTTTTGGTCGGTGGGGAGGTCGCGTAGTGGGCTGCAAGAGGAAAAAGCATATCCACGTGGCTCAAAACAAAACCTTCAAAAAAGGAAAACAATGTTGTAGTTTGCAGATTAATACCTTTGCGCTTGGGGCTTGAATCTGAGTGTCCTTCGAGGAACCATTTCAAAATTCTCAGACTCCTCATCGGAGTCCGGAAGGTCTTCGAACAAGGCCACTTTGGGACTGCACAGTCTTTTCGGGGCGGTGGGAGCTGGACCTCCCTCGGGGTCTTCGGAAGCCGCCTCTTCTATGTGTACGAGGAGTCACTCTTCTCCTCATCCTGTTCCATCTCTCCTTCAAGAGTAGAAGGAGCGTGTGTTTCTTCGGATATAGTATCTGGAAGTCCCTTTGAATGGAGACCCCCTCGGGCCTCCTTCTTCTCTTCTTTCTTCTCTTCTTCGTCGACACTGCATATGGATTTTCGACCAGCATGGCCGCAAGCAAGGGCGTCCTGGGGCCCTCGGGCTGTAGTGCCGGACAGTTGATCCGCTGGGATTTTTCCAGCCAGACCTGTAAATATGGGGAAAAAACAGGAGATGAGAGCCTTATCAAAGGGAAAAATCCAAATGCGGACAATAAAATATTGCTGGTCCGGGAGGGTTTGTCGCATCCATTCCGATGTCCTCCTCTTCGGCGGGCCAGGACTTCTGCGATTTGAACAACACGTTCCATAGCTTCTCATGGGTGATGCAGAAGAATTGCCGCACAGTGACCGAGTCATCCGAACTATGATCCCACATTGGGGCAGCCCAATGTTGATAGGGGAGAAGGTGGCGGTGGAGCATGACCTGAACTACGTTGGGTAGCTCGATATTCTTCTCTATCAGGGAAGAGACGCACTTTTGCAGTGTCTTCACCTCCGTTGTATCCCCCCAATCGATCCCCTTCTTAGTCCATGACTAGTCTGGTGGGGGGGGCAAATCTAAATTTGGGGGGTGCTACCCATCCCTCTTTGTGTGGTTTGGTGATATAGAACCATTCCTGCTGCCAAACCTTGACGGTGTCTATGAATGAACAGTCTGGCTATTGAACCAGGGGAAGCTTGCTTATCATTACCCCCCCACAGTCCTCCTGCTCACCGCTAACTACCTTCGTCTTGGTATTGAACACTTTTAAACATAAGCCGAAGTGGGGTTGGACCAGTAGAAAGGCCTCGTAGAGAGTGATGAAGGAGGAAATATGCATAAAAGAATTTGGCGGGAGATCATGAAAATCCAGCCCGTAGTAAAACATCAGACCCCTCACGAAGGGGTGGAGGGGGAAACCTAGGCCCCAGAAAAAGTGGGGGATGAACACCACCCTCTCTTCCTCTTTGGGTGAGGGCACCACCTGGTTCTTCTCCGGGGCACGATGAACTATATTCGTTGACAAGTAGCCGATGCACTTCAGCTCCAAGATGTCCTTTTCAATGACACAGGAGGCCTCCCACTTGCCCTTAGAGCCTGCTCCGGCCATGGCCGAATTGGAGAAGGGGTTTGAAGAGTTTGGGGAGGTGGGAGAATGGAGCTTGGTAGCTTAGAGCGTGGAAGGTTGGGGGAGGCAATAGCAATGGCAGATCTGAGAAGCGTATGAAGGCTACGGTGGTCGTTTCCTTTTTATAAGCCGCGGTTGTTGCGTCGTGAACCACGCCATTTCCCGTTGAATCGTGCAGTTATGCACACACGGGGTAACTCAAATCATAAACCATATCCCCGGAAAGGCAGGGCATGATGTCCATATTGATGGGATGTGCCGATGATAAATGAGAACTGCCTCGAACCGCTGATTGAGTTTTGGCGACTGGTTAATATTCATGGCTAGCTGTTACCTTTCGTTGGAAAGCTATCAGAGAAAAGCACTATTCATACTTGGTCAGTTGGCCTTCGAGGCTAAGTCACATATGTTGCTCCAAAACAGGGAAGTCTTCTGTGGCCAAACTATCATCAGATGAATAAGATAAGGAATGGAACTCGCCCCGCAAGCCGGAGATTGCAAGCACAGGAAGTTCTGTGAATCAAGACTTCGACATTGGAGGCTAGTTCGGGGGCTACTCGAGGGGTCCGGGATTAAGGGGTCCTCGAGCTACCGGCCTATTCTTATGGGCCGGACAGTGGACCGCTTTGTGATTATCAATGAGGGCCCAAAGATTATGACACCGTAACCAAGATGGGAATCTCTCAGGACATAGCGTGTACTTCAAGAATATGATGATAGGTTTGGCATATTCTCTTCCAGATGTAACCGACATTGTGTAAACCCTAGATACCCCTGGTGCCTATACAAACCAGAGGGTTTTAGTCCGTAGGATAAGTTAAGCTCATTACTCCTAGGGTTTTAGACCATATCATATGATCTCGATGTAGATCAATTATGTACTCAATACTCCATCATCAATACAAAACAAAGCATGACGTAGGGTTTTACCTCCATCAAGAGGGCCGGAACCTGGGTAAACACTGTCTCCCTTGTCTCCTATTACCCATCGATCCAAGACCCGTAGTTCGGGACCCCCTACCGGAGATTTGCCGGTTTTGACACTAACAGCCTGTTCCTCCACAGCGACCCTGACGCCGAGCCTAGCGTGGCAAAGTCCAAGGGCAAGGACCCCAAGCACAAGGGCCTTGTCGTGCTCGCGGCGGAGCCGGACTACAAGCGCGACCATGACCATGGCGACATCAAGAAGGACGACCGCGCCGCCTGCGCCTACCACAACTTGAACTCCCACAACACCGAGGACTGCTACGAGCTCAGGCAGCTTCGCGAGGGCCGCACCAACCACCGCGGCAGCCACAAGGAGCGTGGCGGCAGGGGTCGCGGTGGCCATAGGGGAGGCGGTCGCTGGAACAACAACAACAACAACGGCGCACGCGGCAGAAACCACCAGGGCTGACAGAACCAGCTGCAGTGGGCCGATTAGGAGCCCCGCAGGGTGGTTTGCATCCTCGGTGGGGCCCAGGCCCCACCGGCCAGTCGCCACCTCAAGCCGTTCTCTTGTGAAGTGAACACGGCCCTCCCGGCGTTCGAGCCCACAAGCCGCCTCAAGTGGTTCGAGCTCCACATCGCCTTCGACACCAGCGACCATCCCAAGTCCACAAAGGCCGTGGGCGCTGCTCCATTACTGTGCACCCCCACAATCAGCAGCGCGGCTGTCACAAAGTTGCTCATCAACGGCGGCGCAAGGCTCAACGTGCTCTCCGTGGAGACGTTTGAGATGCTACAAGTTCCTTACGAGCGCCTAATGCCCACCAGGATGTTCTCAGGCGTCACCGACGGCTCCACCATCCCCAGGGTCAGGTGCATCTTCTCGTCACCTTCGGCACCCGCAAGAACTAACACACGGAGTTCATCGACTTCGATGTGGCACACATCGGCCTACACTACAACGCCATCTTGGGCTACGCGACGCTCTCCAAATTCATGGCTTTGACCCACCATGCCTACGGCCTCGCCAAGATGCCCGGCTGCGGTGGCACCATCACCATCCGTTGCGACGAAAAGGACGCGGTGCACACCCTCGAACATGCCTACAAGGCCGCCGCCACCGCGCACCACGCCGATGAGAACATTCCCAGGCCTACCGAGGAAGCACCCGCGAAGAAGAAGCCCTCGCTCCCTCAGGAGTGGGCTGGGTCCAAGAGGGCGTCGCCAGATGGGGGCAGTGCAGGCCCCTCCCGCACCGTCAGTGATGTCCACTAGCTCAGGCTTCATCAAGACCACCGCGACCCAGGCTGCCTCGCACCCCCCCTCCGGAGGGTGGCCTCACGAGGCTTGGTGTGTGAAGACAGCCACAGGGCATCGTGCTGGCTCCGTGGGCGACGCCCCGCTATCAGGATGATAACGGTGGGGCAAGACGGAGGCTAGGTTACTTCTTTGGACATAAGGGCGCAGTGGGTGGCACCTCTCGAAAGCATGTTCCCCAAAGGTTTCCATTTTGGTGAAAGAAGATCAGGACGGATCGGCGCAGTAGAATAGAGGTCATCGCCAAGCCCACGACCGTGTCACGAAAACTGCTTTATCAGGCGAAGACCACCTTTAGTCAGGATAGGCCTGGCTCATGTCCCCCTTCGAATTGCCACCCTGTGGCTACCCATTCCCATCGATATTTTTGGGAAATAGGACCAAGGCACTACAAAGGGGGAAGGGACACGTCCATGTAAGGGGATCGAGCCATTCTCTCCCCCAACCACCGTGTACTGGAGCATCAAGCTCCTTCCTTTCGAGGGCAACCAAATCACAAGCAGGAGTAGGGTTTTACACCACACGGTGGGCTGAACCTGGGTAGCTTGTTTGTCCCCGTCGTTGCCGGTGAGGTAGAGTGAGTTCGCCGTCAACCGTGTCGTGTTTGTCGTGGTGTTGCAGGTTGCAAGCCAAGCCCCCGGGTGTTTGAACCTTGTTCTTGGAGAAGATCTTGGACGCAGATCCCAAACTCCGACACCTTGAGCTATAAAAGGAGGCCCATGGTGACATGCACAAGGGTTGAAACCCTTTCCATTCGCACGTGAAGTAGCACTCTCGAGCACCTTGCCAGGCGGTTGCGCTCCTTGTAATTTGGGCATGCTCATAAACCACACACACAGGACATAGGGTATTCCACCTCGGGGTGGCCCGAACCTGTCTAAACCATCTGCGTGTTGCTAGCTAGTGTTGCTCTTTGTGCATGTTAATCTCCATCGTGAACCTCAAAGGGGCGTCGCTAGTCCCATAGATTGGCATACCTCGACAAAGTGCATGTACACAAGACAATGTTATCTTAAGTTAGGGTTGCATCTTGTTTTGGATGTGATATACTTTTTGTTTCACACCCAAAATGCGATACTATCCTCACGACGGGTCGAGGGCCACGATAAGGCTAGAAGCGCATTTCGGCGCTTCGGAAGAATAGATATTGTCACAATATATGTAAAGAGGAGATGAGTATATGGAGTTGGATTACACCCTCCACATGCTACAACAGCAATCATTCAAATACAATCATCCATAAAAACCATTATACAAAAGAGAAGGGTCCGACTTCGGACAAAATCAAACGAAAAATGACATCCATCATGCTAAGCCCAGGCTGCCGACCAAGGCATCCAAATCTACTCATTGGGGTATGTCATGTACATGCGGCACGTTCCTCATCGTACTCCCACTGGAGTCATGTGGCATCATCTTCGTCAAGATCATATGTACTTGCACCTATTGTTGTAGGAATCTATGCGATTATGAGATTCCTACAACAACAGGTGCATGTACATATGATCTTGACACAGATGATGCCACAAGACTCAAGTGGGAGTACAATGAGGAACTTGGCCACATGTACGTGCCATACAATGATGAGTAGAGGTGGATGCCTTGGTCGGCAGCCTGGGCTTAGCATGATGGATGCTGTTTTTTGATTGATTTCGTCCGTTGTCGGACCCTGCTCTTATGTATGATGATTGTTATGGACTATTGCATTTGAATTACTAATGTTGTAGCGTGTGAAGAGTGTAATCCAACTTCATATACTCATCTCCTCTTTACATGTATTGTGACCACATCCTTTCTTGCGAAGCGACTCGAAATGCCCTTCTATCCTTATCGTTCCCTCGAGCCGTTGCGAGGATAGTACCACATTTTGGGCGTGACAAGTTGGTATCAGAGCAGTATCAACCATAGGAGCCCCCTTGCTTGATCGGAACTTGTCTGTGTCGAGTCTTGTTCTGGTGTGGATTCGTGATGTAGGAATTTTAATTCTATCCCTCTTCGCACTCAAATTTTTTTTAGGATCACGCGGGTATTTCGGAACCTCTACGATGTCGGTGTGACCGGAATTTGTTCTTGGTGCCTCCTATCTATGGGTAGTGTACGGGTAGTTGAGCCCCAAGGGGTTCTTCCCACACTCGCTATCGTTCAGTTTCCATATTATCTAAGGACGAAGTTGTTCAAAATCGCTTCAATACTATTTGTGGCGAGAGGAGTTTGGCGCCAGCCGGTACTGGGGATAGCGATCAGATGTACTGCCATGCTTAGTATCGTTGTATTTATGATGGTCTAAGATAGATGAGTGTCCAAGACCTCTGGTTATGTGTTGATGCATGTGATACATTGGAGATTAGTATTATGCTAGGAGTTGAGTGATGGGAATTACTCAGTGTATCCATGGACCCGATTGCAAAATCTGGAAAGAAACTTTCATCTTGTGAAAATCATATCAATTCATCCATGATGCCTATGAAAATGATGTTTATATGAATTGTAAACCATTTTAAGATGTACTACAGCATCATGTCATTTATTAACATCCTGTAGCATCATGTTTTATTGCTCCAAAGCAGGCATCATGTTGTTCTTGACAGATTGTAATTAAAACTATTCTTGTTTGCATCTTGTGAACCGTAGCTCCGTTTTGATCATGCCATACATGAAACTTGTTAGAATTGAATGTAGTTTCATAACATCCATTTGCATCCATGATAAAATGTTTGTGGTTGTTGTTTGAATGCATTTGGAATTCATGCCATGCTAAACTTGTGTGGGTCATATCTTTTAGGCCGTTTAGAATGACGTGTAGAATCACATGGTGTATTTAATTCTTGCAGTTTAATAAATATAAAATATGTTTATGACAAATCTGGACCAAATTCAAAATTTTCATATGGGGTCATTTTGGAAATGATGTATGTTGTTTCTGGCCTCATTTAAAATGCCGAGATAGATAGTTTAATTATGCTTCACCTCATCCCATGATAAACAACACTTAATCTTGTTGGATACCTAAACGGGAGTGAACAAATAATTCAAATGTGGAGTTTCGTTTGTATATAACCCGTTGTATATTGAACTTCACTTAATGTGTAGTATTTGATTGTTGCACTTTGCCATGCCATGCATCTTTAAGGGACATGCATCATACTTGATTGTGCATCATGTCGTGATTATGCTTGTGTGTTTACCATGTGTGTTTTTCTTCATTTCGTTTCACTTCTTTTCGCTAGAGTTCCGATAATGCTTCGGAGTGTGAGGATTTGTTCGACGACGCTCGTTCGTCTACTTCACGGATTCGATCTTCTTCTAAGCAGGATTACACGCAAGATGACCATTACCTTGGATTTCTACTATCATTGCTTTGTAGTTGTCTTGTTGCTATTGCTATGTCTCGTTACCTACCACTTGTCTATCAAGCCTCCCAAAATGCCATCATAAACATCTAACCCCCCATATCATAGGAAATTGTTGTTTGGCTAAGTTACCACTTGCTACCCCTCTTATAGTGTTGCTAGTTGCAGGTGTAGGTTGTTCCATGTGGAAACATGGATATCTTGGGATATCACATTATTCTTGCTATTCAGTTAATGCATATATACACTTGGTAAAGGGTGGAAGGCCCAGCCTTTTGCTTGGTGTTTTTTTCCACTCTTCCGCCTAAGTTTCCAACTACCGGTGTTATGCTCCATATTGAGCACTCCTAGCATGCTTGGGGTTGGTATGGGGACTCCCTTGATAGTTTGTTTTAGGATAAAACTGTTCCAGCAAGGCCTAACATTGGTTTAATATTTTCCAACATAATCATATTTAACACCTTTATCAATGCATAGGGCATCATGAACCCTTGGATTTTAATTCAACGTAATACAGGGTGGGCCAGTGCTGACTGTGTTGGTCCAAAATTGAGTTGTGTGCGGGGCCACCCCTGGGCAACTTGGGTGCTTAATTTGGCCACTATACGTTTAGCTTATCCGGTTGTGCCCTAAGAACAAGATAGGTGCGGCTCCTATCAGGATCTGGTCTGTCAGGCGGTCTTGCTACATTTGTTTTACCTTTTAGAAATGTCTTTTGCACCATGATTCCAAGGACACTTCGGGCTAACCTGCGGTTGCGGTTTTCCACCGCAACTTGTGGCTAGTTTGTGATGGATGAGTTGGAGCACCCCCGCAGGGTTAAAACTTTCTGAAAGCCATGCCCGCGGTTATATGGCAACATGGAAATTTTATAATACCTGATTACAGAAAACTTGAAGTAAACCCAATTAAAATACACCAACTTTGTGCGTAACCGTGATCATAACTTATCGAGGGATTTCGGGAAGAGAATACGGTGGATTTATGTTTGACTCATAAGTAGGTGTGCAGGATCACTTCTTGATCATAACTAGTTCACATCCGTTATGAAGATTACTCTTCTTATTCTTGTACTTGTAAGTTAGCCAGATAAACGCTTAGTGATTGCTGCAGCCTCACCACTTAACCATACCTCAACCATTATGCTTTGCTAGTCTTGATACCCTTGTTAATGAGATTGGTCGGTCCCCGTGGCTCATAGATTCCTACAACAACAGCTGCATGTACACGTAATGTGATGCTTTGAGGTGAGAGCGATGCTTGTTCCTTTGGAGTTCTTATTCTTCATCATCGATCATAGGTTGGGTTGCAGGTCGGTAGCCTCAGATTAGCAGAGTGGACGTCGTCTTCTTTTTCATTTGGTTTCATCCACAGACGGATCCTTCTCTTCTGTATGATGATTGTTTTTTATTCATCTATTGCGATATTTATGATGTTGCATGTGGCAAGTGTAAGCCAACTCCATATACCCATCTCTTATTTACATGTATTGTGATGATTTCCATTCTTGTGAAGCCATCCATAATGCGCTTTTATCCTTATCGAGGCCACGAGCCGCCTCGAGGATAGTACCACATTTTGTGCATGACAAGTTGGTATCAAAGCAGTACCGACCTAGGATCCCCCTTGATTAATCGAACTTGGTCGTGTCAAGTCTAGTAAACAATTTTATTTGCGTCTAATTATATATCGGAGAGTAGGAATTCTTGTTAGTCCTCTTCCCTTCATCGCTCTGGTGAAGATTTGTGACGTAGGAATTTTAATTCTATCATTCTTCTTACTAAAAAAAAATTAGGATCACGTGGGTATTTTGGAACCTCTACGATGTTGGTGTGACCGGAATTTTGTTCTTGGTGCCTCCTATATATGGGTGGTGTCTAGGTGAGTTGAGCTCCAAGGGGTTATTTTCACACTTGCTATCAATTAGTTTCCTTGATATCTCAGGACAAAGATGTTCGAAATTGCTTCAATACTATTTGTCGCGAGAGGAGTCTGGCGTCACCCAATACTGGGAAATGCGATTAGATGTAGTAGCATATTTAATATCATTGCAATTACGGGGGTCTGAGGTAGATGAGTTTTCGAGGTCTTTGGTTATGTGTTGACAGATGTATCATGCTAGGAGTTGACTGGTGGAAATTGCTCCTTGTATCCGATGGACCAGATTGCATAACCGAAAGATTTCGGGAGTTCTTAGGTGGGAATTCAAGTAGTTACCTAGGCATATCTCCCAACAAATGCATGATGTGATTTTGGGGTTCGACATCTAGTGGTTCACTTGTTCATGGTATTTCTTACAGTGGTTCTCGTTGTGTCTTAAAGAGTCCTTGTAGCTTCCTATGATTCGTGGACGGTTTGTATGTCATGTGCACTACCTTGTACATGATGGATACTGTAAGATCGAGCCTTTGTGAGCCTTACCACAAAAATATCGAGCGAAATCTCTGTTATGTATTTCTTTCCCACTTAATTCGCAAGCCTCATCCTTTGTTTTTCTTGGAGTATGGTAATTTGAGTTGCTTCGGTGGCAAATGGTAACTTCGTATCTTTCCTAAGTGGTGTTCTTATATTTACTATGGAAGTGCCAATCCTTTTGATCAATCAAATTTTAATGTAAAATTCTTTTCCATATGGTGCTTCCCTTCAAATCAGGTCAATCCAATCCTATTACATTTGCAAGATCAACTCTCAGTTTTCTCAACGGAGTTCTTTTCATCCGTCGCAAGTTGCCTTTGTTTAGCTCGCCCTCCCACACCTTTTTCTTCAAGGAGTCGGAAATCTCAATCATGTATCAATTTATTCATGTGAAGTCTATTCATTGCTTGATTCCATGTTTTCAATCCGGTGATTCCTTGGGAAGATGCTCACGAGCTTCAGGTTCATCATTCTTCATTATAGTTCTCTTCTCTAGTGGATTCAAGTCAAGTTTCCTTGTTGATCATATTCCTACGTTAATTCTAATCCTTTGCCATGTCGAAAGTTCTTAGCCAAGCTTCTCTCGTTATTCACCTCTCTCTATTATTTTTCGACGTGCAAAAGTTATCTTAGAAGTCTCGTTTTTTGGTAAAATTCATTCAATATATTTCGCGGCTCTCAACCTCATCAAGTTTGTAATTTGTACCGATGCAGTCTCTCTTTATAAGCAATCTTTCCAACGGTGGTTTCTTTTGAGTGGGCCCATAACCCACAGGTTCTTCTCAAGGATCCTACGTGGGCTTTCTAATATTGTTCCCGAAGTTTCTTCTCAAATCCTTCTTCTAGTCTGATGTAAGAATGGATGCCATCGGTCAGATGCTTTCTCCAAGATCGCATCAAATTATTTTCACCATTTGTCAAACCATTCTATTATTATTATTCCGGAGTATCTCAGTAATTCTTGGTAGTGTTCCTCATCCTCATTTTCAACTTGGAAAGCCGAAGGAGAGTTTTCTCTTAAGTCTTTATCCAATCTCACGAAGCTTCAGGGTTCAAGGTTGATGAAATCCTCTCGATTTTTTCCATTTGTGAGAATTTCTTTTCTTGTCTATCTGGAGCATTTCAAAGTTGTTTTTGTTCCCCGTCCTCCGAAGGCCACCTTTTTCCAAAGAGTTCTTCATTCTCAGCTTTCAGCTTTGATCTCAAATTCTTCTCAATTGATGTCTCTTTGTTCGTTCGATAATTTCTTCGTTCATATATCAATTCTTACAGGTGAATCATGATCTCTTCGTTCTTATCTATCCCAATTCGTTCGAAGTATCCTCTTCCGTTTGCAAATTCTTAACAGTGTTGCATTGAAGACTTTTTCAAGGTTGTGTGATGTCTCTTAGGTTGTTTCAAGAAGAATAAGTAGTATGCCAAATTCATTGGTTGTCATCAATTTGTATTGATGAAGGATAGGCATAACATAATTCTTATTCTTATTTCATCAAGGTGATTACAATCCTTCTTCCGGAGTTGTTCATGATAACAAATTATCGGTTCTTTGTTGTTCATCTTCTCTTTTCCTGAGTTCCAAGAATTATGAATTATCTCGTCTTGAAGCTATATCTAAATCTTTGCAATGCTTCTATCTTGTTCATTTCAACCAAAATTTTGTTTATCATCATTTGTTTCTAGAGTTCTTCCAAGATGTTTTTCATGATGGTTTGTTAATGATTTAATTCATTCTCAAAGTGTTCTTCAAGATTATTGTTGGAGGATCTCAAGTATTCCTTGTCTTGCATTTCAAAGTGCAATTCATTCTCCTTATCTTTTGAGATGGAGTTTTAACATTCTTGAGTCATGGGGAGTCTCGAAGAAAATTTGTCAAGAATGAGATATTTAAACCCATCGTTCCTTCCTTGCAGTTATCTTCGATTAGATTACACCTAAGGGTTGTTGCTATTGTGGTGCTTATCAATGATCCAAGTTTTAATTGTCATATCAATGAAAGAAGTTTACATCTCTTGTGGCTCTCAAGCAATCAATTCTTTTTGTTAGTGGCCGGTTGTCACCTCATAATTTTGAGATGTTTTCCATAAGCCCACAATGATCTTATTCTTTTCGTTGTTGATTTTCCAACAACTGCATTCAATCCTTCTTTGCAAGGATGCTTTTCAAATTCAATTGTTGTAGAAGTTTTCTTTTTTCTTCTTCGTTATTTTCTTTCCAATGATCTAGCTTCCATTCTTTTGTTCCGAAGGCATTGTGATGTTGCTCTCTTTGACCCATCATCTCGTTTTATCATGATCATGTTATTTTCCTTGCTTACCCTATTAACCAGAGTGTTGTGTTATCTTTTCAAGTTATTTTCATTTTATCAAGTTTGCCCTCGCTTTTCCACCGAAGTCCTGCCAAAATTCTTGTGTGCTCATTCCTTGTTTATCTCGTTTCAACCGGAGTGGTTTCAAAATTCTTGCTTGTTCCTCATTCCATTCTTCATCTCCATGCACCCCATGATTCGTTGGTTTCACTCATTTGTCAAAGAAGCAACTAAGTTTTATCTCTTCCATTTTCTCTTCCTCTTCTCATCCAAATATCTCGGGGCGAGATCTGTTTGTAATCATCGCATCATTCGTATTGCATCGACACTCCATTGCCATCATTTTTAAAACTAGCATCCATTCGTAGTTGCCGTTTCTTCTATTGTCTTCGTCGATCGTTTCGAGACCAACCACACACGCACGCGCCCATGGAATCATAAATATATTGTTTTATAAATGTGAACAAAATTGCCAAATTCCATCGCATTCGGAGTCCGTTTGATACCCCAAATGCTAAACATATAGCGACACCATCGCCGATTAAAACCGCAGACGTCCCCATTTTAGAACCATGTGCCGGGCCGCAAATCAGCCCGGCTGAGCCCAAATACCCCTACACAACCCACCTTGCCCACCTAGCCTAACCCCTCCAACCGGAGCCGTCCGACCGGATCGAACGGCTCGAAAACCCCCCAACAACAAAACCCTAAAAATCTACCTATTTAAGCAGCTCCCCATTCCATGTTTGGACATCCCTAGCCTTCCCCTATCTCCAGCCTCATTTTTCACGCTGCCGGACCTCGTTACCATCACTTGTCGCCGCCTGAATCACCCCGCTGCTGCCTAGTGTCATCCAGCTGTCGCCTCCACCGCGCCAGGCCCCTGGGGTCCGAAACCAGCCCGCCTGAGCCCATCCGGGACCAGGGTCAGCCCGCGCGCGCGTCGCCGTCCGCAGCTCCCCGCTGCGAGGAGCCGAACCACGTTGCCCCGTGCTCGATGGCGGCCTCCCCCCGAGCCGGCTGGCATCCCGAAGCCCCGCCGCCGGGAACAAGCACCGCCGCCTCCCTGCCATGCCTCGCCGATTGGAGCATCGTCGCCTCCTCCCGCTCCCGCGCCATGGAGCACTGAGCAACACCCACCAATGATCGTCACCGCTTGTGTGCCTCAAAGTCGGTCGCCACCGCCCCGCCGTCGGTGGATGCGTAGGTCCTGTGCCCGGATCCGTCACCCTCCGGCCTTGTCATCTTCGTCGCGAGCACCGTCGCGATAGCCCGCCGCCATCGGCATCCGCCATGGCCTCGGCCTCCTCCCCTGCGGCCTAGATCTGGACCTCCTTGTGCCGGGACCACATCAACTGCCGAACGAAACGCCCGCACAAATCACCTCGTCCCACTTTTCCCCACGGTAAGAATTCCACCGAGTCATTTTTTGTGTCTGGAATTCATCATGTTGGCATTTTGTGTGTTCCCTACCCTTGTGCATGTTTGTCCTACGAAAATGTTACGTATATGAAAGTTGATCTACACTTTGTGCTCTACATGATGGTGGCATTTGCATTCATGTTAGGATTCATCTATTTGCTCTATTCTTTGTTGCAAAAGTGCATCATGAAATAATCTGTGAAAATTGTTAAGACCTTCAAACTTGTGAGGATGATTGCATCTAATATATAGCTCATATTCATATGATTTATTCATGTGATTTTGTCTCTGTGATGTGCTCTATCATGCCATGCCATTGGTTGCCATGTAAAGCATCTATATCATGGCAATTTCTTGCACTTCAGTGGTCATCATGTTAAAACCATGATACTGTTAACAGAATGTTCCATTTTGTAAAAATCATTGTAAATGATCCATGCATCCTATGAAATTGTGCCAATGGAGTAATTCAAACATTGCCATGTGTAGTGCATGTTAATATCAATTCCATAAATATTAAAATTTCTACACCTACTGTTTTGTGCATTCCAAAATAGCATCATGAAGTAACGGTTTTGCATCCTAGATTTTCGCTGTCTAAAACTGTTCTTTTAATACTTGTCAACTTGTCTTGATGATTGTCATTGATCTAGAGGTCATATGTAGATGTTCAGTAAACATGTTTTGATCTTCATTATATATGCTATCACCCCATACATTTCCTTGCCAGGAAAACTTCCTATAGCATACTTAAAAGTTGCCCTCAACATGTTATCCCAATGTTTCTGCTTGCATCCAAACTGTGGTTTTCTCTAAGTCCTTAATCTGGACGGAAACTTTGCATCTTATGAAAATCATATCAATTCATCCATGATGCCTATGAAAATGGTCTTTATATGAATTTGAAGCATTTTAAGTGTACTAAGAATCATGTCATTTATTTCCATGTTAGCATCATGTAGCTTCATGTTTTATTGCTCCAAAGTACGCATCATGCTGTTGTTGACAGGTTGTCATTAAAACTTGTGTTGTTTGCATCTTGTGAACCGTGGCTCCATTTTGATCATGCCATACAAGAAACTTGTTAGAATTGTATGTAGTGTCAGAATATCCATTTGCATCCATGATAAAATGTTTGTGGTTGTTGTTTGCATGCATTTGGCATTCATGCCATGCTAAACTTGTGTAGGTCATAGTTTTTAGGCCATAGCTCTATTTAAAATGATCGATATATGTAAATCACTTAGAATGACATGTTGAATCACATCGTGCATTTTATTTTTCTTGTTTAATAATATAAAATATGTTTAGGACAGATGTACCAAATTCGAAATTTGCATATGGGGTCGTTTCGAAAGTGCAATATGTTGTTTCTGGCCTCATTTAAAATGCCTAGATAGATAGTTTAATTGTGCTTCACCGCTTGCCACGTGTAGCGACCCGACTCAAAACGAGTCAAGTCTCTGTGTGTCTGTACCATCCCTGGATCAGTATGCTGGCACACAGTACATCAATGTATATATCAAAGTACAATAACATGTAAATAACATAAAATTGATATATACCTCATGAGTCTCAGCGGAAACAGTTAAACTGGGAGTGGAGTCCCATAAACACCAACGGCAGGTTGAGTGTAGACCGTAACCCTAAATTGTTCTCTTACTCATTGTAGAAAAGTATCTGCAACATAAGACGTTGCAGCCGTGTTGGTCAGCATATTGAATATCTCGGCAAGTGACCAAATGAGAGGTAAAAATTCATCTATACTATATGCATATATGGCAGGTGGGGCTGTAAGTTAAAGTTTTTGCATAAAGCTGATTTTTCCTACAACAAAGGGGTCAAAGCAAAAAATGTTACTACAAAGTTGGTTGTTTAATGAGAAGGTTCCGCCAACCATTTCTCATACCCAAGTTAACAATAACACCCACATCATTTATAATATTTGTGTTGAGAGTTCATGATAGTTTCATTTCCTTTGGCTAAAGTTGTCCGTAATCGGGGACACGGCTAATCGATTAGGTTTGGTACTCTGCCGAGTTTTGCACAGTTTCCCCACAATATTCGATCGACTTCGTTGAAATCCTCATACTTCATGGTGTTTGAGAACCGGATGATCGAAACATGGTATTTCAAAGGGTTCCTCTGAGCCATTCCCGGTGCCCATCCAATCCTACCGTTCTTCTACATCTCGTAGCACCGTCCGTCCAGAGTCACCACGATGTCCAACCAAGCCAGAGCCCATAATGGTTTGTGGCTGTGCGAGTAAGCCTTGGGTCTTGAAGTATCCATCCGTCTCTTCGTGCCTGGGTGGAACTTTCCGTGTGAATACTGGCACTTCTCCAGCAACACTTAGGCTACCACTGGGTCCTCCAGGGTGTCGTTCAACCATTTTCCACCCAGAGGTATATTGCATCATACGGTCTTGAAAATCTTGGAGTCTTGAGGTCTTCATCATAAATTAATTCTCACAACTCTCATGATAAACACTCAACCAACCCCGTCTACTAAAAGCATAGCAAAAATAAAATATCGTTTCCCGGGGGCCAAAGTGACAAGGGTTTATGGGGTGTCTACCACATGATACTACTCAAGAACCAAGTTTCCAATTACCTACTTTGCATGCAATGGTGGAAAAGGTTGAAACTAATGCAATAAAATCATAGGTAATACATGATCAATGTGAACTTGCCTGGTGAGGTTGATGAAGATAAATATCGCTCTCAGAATTAACTTGATAGAACTATTCGTCACTCTCCGATGAAATCTATATAGTCAAACATTGCACTCTTATAAGCAATCATACTAGCAATCATTCTAACAAACAAGAAACAAAAACAAGTACTAAACACTCTAATGTTGTGATTAAGAAAATACTTAAGACAAAATTTAAAATCAACAAAACTTAATCAAAGCAACTAAGAAAAGTTTTTCCTATAAATAACCTATTGTCAATAGGAACAACACAATAAAACTTAACATAAAGTATTTCATTAAATCATTAACAAGAAAAAAGAATTACTATTGAAGACCAACTAAATTAATAGAAAGTATTTCACCTAAACTTTTCTACACAAAAAGAACCAATTAAAAAATATTATGAAACTCCTAATATGAAGGAAACAAGATTTCCTACTAAACAAAGAACAAAAATAATAAAATTATTTTTATTAACAGCAAATAAAACACTTATCGCTATCCAACATAAACTAAATATAACATGTAAACAAAGCTAGAAGAAAACAATTTAAAAGCAATTAGAAAAAAGGAAATAGAATTAAACCTAAAAAGAACTAAAACAAATTCTGTTTTGCTGAAAACCTAATTTAAATAATCCTAAAAAATCCAAAATTGAACCTACTGATGAAACTAACTAATATTAACCAGCAGCAAAAGAATCACTCAAAAATCTATTTTTAAACTAAAGTTAATCAAATTCTAGTGAATTGAGCAAAATACTATGGATTCAAATTTAAACAGTTCAAATTTGAAAACTAAAGGCACAAACAGAAAGTTTATAATATTTGTGAGCTACTGCAAAAATAATCAACTAAAAACTCAAAACAGGAACTATTCTGTTTTTAAAATAGAAAACAAAAAAGAAAAAGAAAAACCTAACGAGCGAACAGGCTACGTGGCGCTTCCTGGTTGGCGGCGGGTGTGCGCTGCGGGCGAAACAGAGCGAAAGCTCACTAAGTAAAAGAAAATGGTTCGGAAATATATATGTTCTAATCTCGACCATAGGATCAAGATCGGACGGCTACGAGTGGCTCCTGCGACTTACAGGGGTGGGGCGAATTCTGGCGGTGTCTCCGGCGAGGCCGAGGCGGCGAGGTGGATGCGGGCGAGCTCTCCGGGGGTCTCCGGCGTCGGCAGATGGGTCCGGGAGATGTGCGGGACGACGATAAAGTTGTAGGTGACGTCAGCGTGGCTCGGGGATGACCGGCTGCAGCGCCACGTCGGCAATGGCGGACGTTGGCCTCGGGCGCATGTCTGGCTGCTCTGGTTGACCTCCAGTGATGGTGACGGCTCGAAACGACACGATGGAGCTCGACGGTGAGGTAGGTGACTGCGGGGAGGACTCGAAGTGGTTGGAGCGAGCGGGGCGAGGTAATGGCGACGGTGGCGGTACTCGGGCTTCGGCGAGCAATCGCGGCGAGAGGATAGGGCAGGCGAGGAAGATTTTGGGCGGAACGGGTGCGGGAGGCCTCGGGGATTTATAGGGGCGAGGAGAGAGCGCTCGGGCGGCAACGTATCATCGAGGGGATCGATTGCTGGCGCGGCTCCGGTGAGAAATAGGAAGGAAGAGGGAGTAGAAGGAAGGAGAGCGCGGGAGGGATCGGGTCGGACAGTGGGTCCCGCGTGTCAGCGAGCGAGGGAGGGGTAGATCGGATCAGTTGGCCGATCCGATCGGGATTCAGCCCGGCGCGCGCAGCTGTGGGCCTAAAGGCCAGCTGGGCTGGTCGGTTGGCGCTTGGCCTGGCGATAGGGCTTCAACCATTTTTTTGAATAAAACAGAATATGAAAAGGAAAATAAAGCAATAACTACAAACTTTAATACATACATGTTATATACCAAAATTTTCAGAAAAAGAAACTTTACAACATGAACATCTTTTCAAAGTCAAAATATGTCCACATAAATTCTTAAAACACAAACAGTGCAACTGTTGCAATAAAAACAATGAAAAATATTTTTAAAATACCAAAATGATTTCAAATTCATTTTTCTCCATTTTTCCTTCGAAGGGAATCATTTTACCCTATTTTCCATATATTTTAGTTTTGGAGAAAAATAAATTTGAAAACCACTTCAAGAACGACTTTGAATTTGAAATTCAAATCTTCCCCAAATCTTTTCTGTTTTGCCAAATATATTTCAATTCCCATCTGAAATTTTGAAGGATCATGTTCCTTCTCTCATTATGAATAACTTCCAGAGGTTTTGAAATTTGAAAATTCAAATAACTTCAAATGGAAGCCCTGGGTTTCATAAAACTTTGGAAGGGCTTCCAAAAATCATTTCTTTGAAACTTCCAACCCTCTTTCTCTTGATTTGAAGAAGTCATCTTATCTCCTCTCTTGAAACTGCTTGAGTTGCATAAAGTTTCTAAAATTGGAATGTTTCCAAAATGGAATTCAAATCTTTTGAAATCCCTTTTCAAAATGGAAGAAGTCATTTCATCTTTTCTCTAGGGTTTTGAATTGGATTTGAATATAAGGGGATAAATACAAAGTGAAAGTTTTGGGAAGTCATGTTATTCCCTCTCATTCAAAAGTTTGAAATTTCACTCAAATTCAATCAATCAATCAATCATTCAATTAAATAATATAACATTCCAAAATTTGGGATGTTACACCATGATAAACAACACTCAATCTTGTTGGGTACCTAAACAGGAGTGAACTAATAATTCAATGTGGACTTTCGTCAATATGCAACCTGTTGCATATTAAGCTTCACTTGATGTGTAGTATTTGATTGTCGCACTTTGCCATGCCATGCATATTTAAGGCACATGCATGATCTTGATTGTGCATCATGTCATGATGTTGCTTGTTTGTTTACCATGTGTTGGTTACCATGTGTTGTGCATCATGTCGTGATGTTGCTTGTGGAGTTCCGATAATGATTCGGAGTGTGCGGATTCGTTCGACTACGACCACTCGTCAACTTCACGGATTCGATATTCTTCCAAGTGGGATTACAGGCAAGATGACCATTACCTTGTATAGCACTAATATCATTGTTATGCTAGTTGTCTCGATGCTATCGCTATGTCTGGTTACCTACCACTTGTCTGTCAAGCCTCCCAAAATGTCTGTTGTTTGGCTAAGTGTCCACTTGCTCAACCCCTCTTATAGCATTGCTAGTTGCAGGTGTAGGTTTTTCCATGTGGAAACATGGATATCTTGGGATATCACATTATTCTTGCTATTTAATTAATGCATCTATACAAGTGGTAAAGGGTAGAAGGCTTATCCTTTTTCTTGGTGTTTGGTTCCACTCTTGTTGACTTAGTTTCCGATTACCGGTGTTATGTTCCACATTGAGTGCCCTAACATGCTCGGGGTTGTTATGGCGACCCCCTTGATAATTCGGTTTAGGATAAAACTCTTCCAACAAGGCCCAACATTGGTTTTAAGATTTGCCAACATAATAATACTGAACACCTTTATTAAAGCATAGGGCATCATGAACCCGTGGGTTTTAATTCAACGTATTACAGGGTGGGCCAGTGCTCATGGTGCTGGTCCAAACCAGAGTCGTGTGCGGGGCCACCCCGAGGCAACTTGGGTGTTTCTGTACTCTGTGCTTATCCGGTTGTGCCCTGAGAAGGAGATACGTGCAGCTCCTATCGGGATCTAGCCTGCCGGGCGGTCTTGCTGGATTTGTTTTACCTTTGACGAATGTCTTGTGCACCGGGATTCCGAGGACACTTCAGGCTATCCCGCGGTTGAGGTTTTTCACTGCAGCTTGTGCCTAGTTTATGATGGATGAGTTGGAGCACCACTACAGGGGAAAGCCGTGCCTGCGGTTATTTGGCAACTTGGAAATTTTATAATACCCAGTTATAGACAACTCGAAGTAAACCCAACTAAAATACACCAACTGTGTGTGTTACCGTGATCGTCTCCTTTCGAGGGGGTTCGGGAAGAGAACACAATCGGGTTATGTTTGACTCATAAGTAGGTGTTCAAGATCACTTCTTGATCATGACTAGTGCACGTTCGTTATGCGTAGACCGCTTTTCTTATTCTTGTACTCGTAAGTTAGCCATATAAATGCTTAAGGATTGCTGCAGCCTAACCACTTAATCATACATCAACCATTAAGCTTTCCTAGTCTTGATACCCTTGGTAATGAGATTGTTGAGTCCCCGTGGCTCACAAATTCCTACAACAACAGATGCAGGTATAGGTAATGCGATGCTTTGACGTGAGAGCGATGCTTGTTCATTTGGTGTTCTTCTTCTTCACAGATCATAGGATGGGTTCCACGTTGGCAGCCTGGGAGTAGAAGGGTGGACATCGTCTTCTTTTTCATCTGATTAGATCCGTAGCCGGATCCTGCTCTTTTGTATGATGATTGTTATATATTGATGTATTGTGATATTTATGTTGTTGCATGTGGCGAGTGTAAGCCAACTCCATATACTCATCTCTTCTTTCCATGTATTGTGACGATTTCCATTCTTGCGAAGCGACCCGAAATGCGCTTCTATCCTTATTGAGGCCTCGAGCCATCACAGGGATAGTACCGCATTTTGTGCGTGACATTGTGCATTTCTTCCAAGCAAATCTTAGCTCTATACATTCTTTTCATTCAAGTGGCTTCATGATCAAATGATGATATATCTAATCTTCGGAAACCATCCTTACTAATTTCTAGTTTGGATGCAAATTGTTGAGACCATATGTTGCAGACCATCATTATCTTTTGTCAATTGTGTTCTAATATTCATATCCATCTTCAGGATGGCTCCTACAACTTAGAAATCTGGGTCGTGATGAGGGGGTGCAGTCAGACCCTCCACCACCCCCACCTCTGCCTCCAGAGGCTTGGCAAGATTTCTAATAAGCGTCAGCTCTCCCACGCCCTCTGGTCGCTATAAAGCTTCCCTTCGTGTCCCTGCAACCCCTAGGGTTTCCCCTATGCCTCCACCGCTGCCGCAGAGCTTTGAGAGCCACCAGATCTGCCGTATTGTCCACCCTCCGAACACAACCGAGACCAAGATCATGGTGCAGACATGAGCTTCATCCTCCTCCGCCTCGCCAATTGTGTCCATTTTCTTCCCCGTTGTCCATTACATCCATGACATCATCTATGTGGAGCTGAGAACCTGTGTTGCAACCTCTGCTTCGTCGTCTTCATCGTCGGGTAATGCAGATGTTCGATCGTCACTGTGCTCGTCTCCGACCACCTTCCGGCAAGCCAAGGCCTCCGTCGTGTTTGGGGTGAGCAGTCGCGTCGACCCCACTATTCCAGCTGCATCGATTGCATGCTCGAGGCGAGGTTGCCATGTGTACCCAATTCTGCTGTCGTCGGACCTCCTCTCCGGCGAGTGCTCCGCCACCATTCAGTCGTGTGCGTGTGTCCACAGAGATCCTCGCGTCGAGTAGGTCTCGTTTTTGCGTCCAATCGTCGTGCTTGTCTAGTGCAACATGGCGTTTGAGTAGATCGTCGCAACCTCTGTACCTCACCGTCGACGTCGCCTTCGTCGTCGTCTGGTGTCGTTAGTTGTACGTGCACGCGGAATATTTCTGCGATCCAATCTATGCCCTCCGTCGCTAGCTTGGGTCAGCTGAGCAACTCCTGCATGACCCGACCATCCCTGCCTCGCTGTCGTTACCTTCCTCTGTTTCCCCCTGCTTGCTCTGCTTCTAAGTCGCTGACTCATGGGCCCGAGTGGCTCCGAGGCTTAGTTAAACCCAACCAAGCCCCTTTCTAACCAGACGACCGAGCAAGACGATTTGGTCTGACAAAACCAACTTTACCTATGCGGCTCGGGTTCGATCCGCCGCTGCGTGCATATAATCCCCCAATTTTTGGAGTAAACTGAGTTACTGACAGGGTGGCCCACATGTAATCGACACTGAGTCATTCCTCTCTCTCTATGGACCCTGGTCCCACATGTATGTCTCTGAGGCTAGCTTCCACCGTGTGTAAATAATTTTTCCTTCCAAATCTATTTTACTCCATTTTAGGCATATTCCATCCCTGGCATAATTCCATTTCTATACAATCCATATCTGGCAGATTCCATTTCTGGCATATCTAATAATTCCATATTAGGCAGTATTCCACAAATTGCATTGTGGCATTTTTTCTTCATATAAACATATGCATACTATATATGAGAATGGGGTACAAAATCGAATGAAGCCATCCGTGGCATTAGTTTTGCATTTTGAGCAAGTTCTGTTGCATTTCATTTAAACATGATGTTGTCGTTTGTGAATTTTGTGTGATTTAATCCATGCAACATATCAATAAACTTTGAACATGAGTTAGGAGCATTTTCACATATAGTTTCTTCTGATATTTTTGATATGCCATGAAATCCAAGTCCAGCCACTGTTTTCATCATGTAAACATGCTATGTCAATGTTGCTAAATTTGAAGTATCTAAATTTCACTAAGTCTAAAACAATTATATCAATTTGCATTTTGTCTAGCTGAATGCCATTAATACGCTCATGTTGGATGAATTGTAGTCCATGTTGTCTACTACCATGTTGTGCAATTTCATGCCATGATAAGTCATGTAGCATATATAATTCATGCCATGAAACTGCCATCATGTTAACTTTGTTCTGTGACAATCTATGATTTTCACTAAGTTATAATCTATAACACCATCTTGGTATATTGTGAGCTCATTTCCAATGAATCCATGCATCCAACCAATCTGAATTTTTTGGATGAAATATTGTGCATGAAACATACTAAAGCCACATGTCATACATGAGCATTTTAGATTCTGGTAGCTTGTTGTTTTGTTGGTTGCAAAGTGTCATGTTGCGATTAGTGGCAAATTGCAGTGCATTATTGTCTTGATCACTGTGTGATTTCTATGGATTTCGTTTTTCATGATCTTTATGTCCATTACATCTAAAATTCCATATTCTATCCCGTGGCATGCTTGGGATGCCAAGATTTTTCTTCTATGGGATGGTGTGTTGGAGTTGGCCTGAGGGAATCGCAAGCGGTCCACGTGGGTTCCGTGCCCCTATCTATCCATGGGTCATTCCGTGCCCGCCTTCCTCATATCATGATAAATCACCGTTTCCTTCTGCATCTTGTCGTGAGTGTTCCGAGAGAATCGTAACTCCGATTGCGATGATCTTTATATGCATTTGCATCGTTTTCATGTGTAGTGTCCATTTTTGCCATGATCATGCATGTACCAATAATTAATATTGATGTTCTATGCAGAATGTTCAAACCACTAATTTTGCATATGAAGTGTTGCTTGATCCATGCATCACATGGGTCAAAGCTTCATTTAATGTGACTAGTGTAGGATTCTCATGCTAAATATGTTAAATGGTCATGCATCATTCTTGTTTGTGCATTTTTCCATGGTTGTGTATTTATTGGATGCTTTTTATTTACTATGGGTAGTACCAGGTGATGAGTCCAAGTTCGAGGAACCTTTCGAGAATGCGTTCGAGGAGCAAGCTTGTAATCCCACTGAAGAAACACAAGGCAAGATGATCATTATCCTTGATACAGTTACTATCTTTGCTATGCTAGTTGTCTGGTTGCTACCGCTATGACTTGCTTCCTACCACTTGTCTGTCAAGCCTCCTAAAATGCCATGACAAGCCTCTAACCCTTCACATCCTAGAAAACCATTTTTGGCTAAGTTACCGCTTGCTTAGCCCCTCTTATAGCGTTGCTAGTTGTAGGTGCATGTGGATCGATGTGAAAGAGGGTAGCAAGGGTTTCCTTAAGGGAGCAAATGGCTTCGAGCTTGGAATATCAGATTATCCTTATCTTTTCAGGCAGTATTCCTTCCTGGAGTACGACGGGCCATCGTCCTTGTTTCTCCGCCCTCCTTCCTTGTTTTCCTGGCGGTCAAACATGTAGGGCAAGAGGCCTCTCTCCTCTGGCGAGAGAGAATTCAGCAATAAGGATAATAAGCTCATCAAGTACTCTAGCAAATTTCTAAAACTTTAAAACGATAACATTGCAACATAAAAATGCATAGCAAACATGCAGTTCGATGATATGATGCAATGCCTAGCTTTATTATTGCATGCATAGGGTCTGCGCCTGGCTTTGTACAAAGGGTTACATGCACTGCGGCAAGGCTCGTACAAAAGGTGGTTGCCGGGGACTGAGCCCGGCAACCACGCCTTACGGGTAGAACTTACGAAGATGCTCAATATTCCATGAGTTAAGCATTTTGATGCCATCTTCCGTCTCCAGACGGACTGCACCAGGTCTGGTGACTCGCACTACCCGATAAGGACCTTCCCACTTCGGCGTCAACTTATTGGTACCCTTGGCGGAATGAACGCGCCTAAGGACAAGGTTGCCTTCCTCAAGGCTCCGGGCGTGGACCCTGCGGCTATGATAGCGGCGCAGGGCTTGCTGGTAGCGTGCAGCACGCACAGTGGCCCGGAGACGATCTTCCTTGAGGAGCGTGGCATCGTCATGTCATAGCTGCTCTTGCTCTACTTCATCGTAAGCAAGTACTCGAGGTGACCCGTATATGAGTTCCGTGTAGAGAACTGCTTCCGCCCCATATACTAGGGAGAAGGGCGTCTGGCCGGTAGCTCCATTTGGTGTCGTTCTGAGGGACCAAAGAATCACTGGCAGCTCATCTATCCAGCGCTTGACGCTTCTTCGCAGTCTATCAAAAGTTCTTGTCTTGAGCCCTCACAGCACTTCAACATTCATCCTCTCGACTTGCCCGTTGCTTCTCGGGTGGGAAATAGAGGCGAAGGAGACCTTGCTTCCAAGGCTTTGGATGTATTGCATAAAGGTGCGACTCGTGAACTGGGTGCCATTATCGGTGATTACCCTGTTGGGCACTCAAAAACGGCACACCAGTCCTTTCAGGAACTTGACAGCTGACTGCGCGGTCAGCTTTCTCACTGGTTCCACCTGAGGCCACTTTGTAAACTTGTCGATCGCTACGAACAAGAATTCAAAGCCCCCGACAGCGCGGAGAAACGGGCCCAAAATATTGAGCCCCCAGACTGAGAATGGCCAGGATAAAGGGATCGTCTGGAGGGCTTGCGCTGGTTGATGGATGTTCTTGGAATGGAACTTGCAGGCCTCACATTTGGTGACTATCTCAGTTGCATCATGGAGGGTAGTGGACCAATAGAAACCTAGCCGGAAGGTTTTTCCGACAAGGGCCCTTGATCCAATGTGGGACCCACACATGCCCCGTGAATCTCTGCCAACAGCTTCATTCCATCTTCCCAGCGAATGCACCTCAATTTCACACCATTTGGTCTTTTTCTGTACCAAGTGTCATCGACGAACTGGTACATACTTGACTGATGGGCTACTTTTTCGGCTTCTTCTTGCTCTTTGAGAAGTTATCCTGTTTGAAGGAACTGGACTATATGTTGTGCCCAGGTTGGAGCCTGTGGCTCGGCAATGAGGACTAAAGGCGTCTCCTCATTCGTGGGAGTGCTTACCTCGACCGCAAGAACTTGTGGTTCTGCAAGAGGGAGCTGCTCACCAACCGAACGAGACTGTCCCTGGCAGCCCCTCTACCACTGGCTTCAGGAAGCTCAGCTGGGAAATGCTTGCCGGAGTTCAGCTTTCTCCTTTTTCGGGTCATCTTCAATGGGGATACTGATGGTTGAGTGAGATGGAGGACAAAAGTTCCTGGCTCCAGATGAAGCTTCTGCGCTGCGCACTTTGATAGATGATCAACGATGTTGTTTTCTGCTCGTGGTACATGCTCTGCTTGCAATCCATCAAAGTGCTCCTCCAGCTTCCTCTCCTCTTCCACGTATGCTTCCATCAACGGACTCTGATAATCTTTCTTTACTTGTTTCACCACGAGTTGAGAGTCTCCTCGGATGATCAGTTTCTTGATTCCCAACTCCACCGCGATTCTGAGTCCGGCAAGGAGCCCCTCATACTCAGCGGTGTTGTTGGTGGCCTCCTCTCAGGGAAAGTGCATTTGAACCAAATATTTGAGATGCTCTCTGGTGGGCGCGATCACAAGCATGCCTGCTCCGGCGCCCTGAAGCGAGAAAGCATCGTCAAAATACATGATCCAATTCTTAGGCGCTTCTTTGCCGGGGAGAATTGTCTCTGGAACCTCTTCGTCTGGCCTGGGCGTCCATTCTACAATGAATTCTGCCAAAGCCTTGGTCTGTATTGTGGAAGTGCTTTCATACTTCAAACCAAAACTTGATAGCTCTAGCGCCCGCTCAACTATCCTGCCAGTGGCTTCGGGGTTCCTCAATATACGCTGCAGCGGAAAGCGGGTGACAAGTGTGATCTCGTCACCTTGGAAGTAGTGGCGCGGTTTCCTTGAGGCCATGATAAGGCCGAAGATCAGCTTTTGCACTCCAGAGTACCTTGACCTAGCCCCTTGTAACAAGGAGCTGACAAAGTATACTGGTCGCCGCACCACTTTCTTCTTCGCCACTTCCATGAAACTGCCTTCGTTTGCTTGCTTAGGTTCCCCTTCTTTGATTCCTTGGTGGAGCTGGGGTTTTTGCGACCTCAGCTGCTACCGTGTCTTGATACATCTTCTCCACGCATATAACTGCATCCTTCTTATCGGATGGAATGTAGATGATTCCCATGGGCCCTGGCATCTTCAAAGTGTTGTAAGCATAGTGGAATGCTGCCATGAATTTTTCCAGAGCTGGGCGACCAAGAATTCCATTGTAAGGCAGAGGGAGTTTGACCACGTCAAACACCACCTTCTCAGTCTGGTAGTTCAACTCCCCACCAAACATCACAGGCAAAGTGATCTTTCCCTTGGGCCGGCTCCTGCCGGGGTTGATTCCTTGGAACGTACCCGTAGCTTTGAGCTATTCTTCAGGGATCTGCAGCTTTTCAACCACTTTAGGGGAGATTAAGTTCAACCCCGCCCCGCCGTCAACTAACATCTTGGTTACTTTGAGGTTCTGGATTGTTGGGGAGACCAACAACGGCAAACATCAGACCGCAGTGGTGCGGTCAGGATGATCCTTTTCGTCAACGATGATAGGCGTGCGGGACCATTTGAGTGGCCTTATGGACTCTACAGTTGGCTCCATGGCGTTGATCTCACGCGCCCACCGCTTCAGCTGGCGGTGAGAGGAATGCAAGGACGCACCCCCGTCAACAAACATGGCCTCAGTCGCCCTCTGGAATTCTCGATCACTCGACTCCTCTCCATCATCCTTATTATCAGTCATATCATCTCCTTCTTTCTTCTCACGGCCTCCAGCAGGTTTTTCCTTCTGCTGCGGGGCCTTGCCGCGGCGACGTCCTCTACCACCATGGCCCTTCCCGGCAGCACCATCTTGGCCTCTATCCTTGTCATGCTTCTCGTATTCAGCCCTCTGCTTCTCAGCAAGTTGCTCAACTTGGCGGCATTCGTGGAGATCATGACCTTTGGTGCAGTGGATTTTGCAATATGGCCTGTCGGACTTTTCGATTTTCTCTATCGTCGCGGCCTCCCGGCAATTAGCGCACGCGACAGCTCCCTTGCCGGGGCCTCGGCCTTGGCCTTCTTGCTGGCACTGAGATCACCAGAGCTCTCAACGGCCTATACTGCCTTTCCCTTACACTTCTTGTTGCGCCTTTGGCTTTTCCCCTTCAGGCCAGGGGCATCGTCATCGTCGTCTGAGTCGACTTCGACGCTACCATCCTCTCCGGGGAGTCGCCTTCCTTCCTCGGCACAAGAACAATTGTCTGCCAAAGTGTACAACTCATTGACAGTCTTGGGGAGTCTAACGTTCATCTTGGCCCGCATCCTCCTATTCCGCACGTTCGAATGGAACGCGGCAATCACAGTTGCAGGGTGTATCTCTGGAATATTGCGGTGTACTCGACTGAATCTCTGGATGTACTTCCGCAAGGTTACTCCCTCCTTCTACGGAAGGACTTGCAGGTCGCTGGGTTGTCCTGGCTCCTGGTGGCCACCCGTGAAGGCACCGACAAACTCATTCCATAGGTCAGCGCATGATGAAATAGAGTTCTCCGGCAGGTCCATCAGCCATGATCTCACATTTGGCTTGAGCGCCAAAGGGAAATAGTTGGCGAGCACCTTCTCATCTCTTCCCCTGGCGGCTTGAACGACTATCGTATATATGCCCAGAAATTCCGCCGGGTTTAGCTTCCCGTCATATTCCTCCTTCAGTTTAGGTTTGAAAGCTCGGGCCGATGGTCAGCGGACCTGTCGCAGCTCGCGAGTGAAGGCAGGGCACCCAACCTCATAAGGCAGGTACCCGCCAGCACTGGGCATGGGGTCGCCAGCATCTGGGCCGTTGCGTCTATCGGATTGGCGGTGTGCTTCCCGGCATCGCTCTATGGTGATGCGCACGTCTTCCCTCCGCCGGTCTTCTAAGACACGCCGCTGGTCCTGGCGATCGTGTTGGCCGGACGAGGCCATAGACACTTCGTTAGGCTCGTCGGCATGTGGAGCTCATTGTGGCTGCCTCTGGGTCTGTTGTCGCGGAGGATATTGCATCGTTGGTGCGGCCCCCTCGACATGACCGTCTGCCTGGGCCGTCGTAGCCCGTGACAGCTCTGCATGCTGCGATTTACTGGCTTCGACGAAGCCGATCAGACTCTGGATGGTGGCTCTCAACTCGTCCATCTTGTCAGCCGCCGGCGGGAAATTTAACAGCAGCTGGGCCCGCGCCATTGCTTCCGCTGCCATAGCCGACATGGCTAGAGAGGCGGACCGCGACGTCGCTCGACTCCTGGTTGAACCAAGAGGGGCATCGCCGCACTCTTGTCGCCGTGCACCGATCGCCTGGGCGGTCTGACGTGGAGGAGGTCAAACTTGTGGGTCTACGGTCCCGCTTGGCACTCCGTCTTGCCTAGGGCAAGGCACGTGCCCAGCAGCCCCGCCTATGGCAGGCGCAGCTGGAAGATCGCGGCTTGCCCTAGATTGGGCGCCTCTGTTACGGCCGTGGCTACCAGTGCGACCGGGAGGTGGAGACTGAATGTGTCCTCCTCCCGCGGCACTGGGGTCGAGCTCGCCAAAGTGTTGTTGCTGTTGCTCCTCTTCGGCATTCCCCGCTCCAGCTTTGGCCGCGGGGGACACGACCGTGGCGCCGCCTGCGCCACTCGCATCGCCCACGATGCCCACCTCACTTGTCGCCGCTGCGGCGCCAACAGCGTACGCAGCTGCATGCGAGGGGGCCTTTGAAGTGGAGGGATGTGTGGTCGCGCCGTGCTTCTTCTTGGGAGCCATGGAGGAAGAAGATGGCGATGAAGATCGACACACTGCCCACGAACTCAGGTTCGCGCAAATGATGCTTCCCCTACCTAGCGCACCAAAGATGTCGGGTCACGATGCACACGATCACCTATGAGGCCACCAGGCCCCTGTGTGGTTCGGCGGGGGTGAGGTCACGTTGCACAAAGAGCAGAGGTGATGAGACAGCACAACGATGAGACACTAGTGTTTTACCTAGGTTCGGGCCGCTCGGAAGCGTAAAACCCTACTCCTGCTTAGGTGGATTGATCGGGGGAACACGAAGCACATGCAGGGCTCAAACCCGGCAAGGTTGCTTTCAGGAGAGCTACTACGCGAGTGATTGAACACGAAGCACATGCAGGGCTCAAAAGTCCGAATCTTTAGTTAGGTTGCCTTGGGCCTTCTTTATAGCTCAAGGGGCAACCACAGTGGCAAAACAGACATTACCTAGTGATTAGATAGCTAACAGTGCTATCATACCTAACTCTGGCACTTAAGACAAAATGCCATAAATGCTAGCCTAGGTGGCGTGCGGGGGTGCATCCCCGGCAAGCTTTTACCACCGCTTGGCTAACTATTGCTTAGTATCTTGACACGCCTCTAGATGGGTGTCAAACTGGCATAATCCGTCTCCCAGCGAGTCGCCATGTGCTTAGCGAGATTTACTTAGCCACCTGAGGGCTCGACACCGCATCGACAAATGATTGGCGTTGCGATGCGGTGGAGAAGTGGCTGATCGGCCCGCGCCTGCCGGGGGACGGCTTGCCGGGTCTTCCTGAAGATGTGCCTGCGCCTCGGTCTCCGGCAAGCACCGGGGACGTGACTGGCGCGGTTCAGGCCCGTCCTGTGCCGTTGCATCGACCTTCCGGCGTTGCTTAGCCAGCGTAGGTTGCTTCTGCAGGAGTCTTGGTCTTGACTGTATGCATGTTGATGGGTTCTGCTACCACCGCCTGTGCATAAGTCAGGGGCACTGGGTACCCTAGTCCTAGTGCACCGACAGGGAACAAGGTGAAGACGAGGTCTTCTGAGTTGAATCCCAGCCTCCCTAACCAGACGTATAGTTGTCACAGCAACTGGAACTGGTCCAACAAATCGTGTGTCTTCATCGAGCTACTGGCTCTATCCTTCACTCTTTTACATTATGTTCTGAACCGTGAAGCCATTGCTTGAATACTACAGTTTGAAGACATACTCCGAAGACATTCATATTTGATGTTTATCTTCATACTATCTAAGTTTGTCTTCGACTCTTCTTAGTTTGTATGATGATAGTGCTAAACTTGCTTGTATGTCTTCATCGTATCGCATGCCTTGCCTTGATCCTTGATACTTATCCCTACTTGATCCTTTTTCGCTTCCGCATATTTCGAATACATTCATTGTTTCGAAGCCTTACATAAAAATCGCCTATTCACCCCCCTCTAGTCGATAACTAGCACTTTCAATTTGTATCAGAGCAAGGTACTCCCTTGTTCTGTGTTTCGGTTCAACCACCTGGTTTTTAGCTATGTCGACTGCTGGGATTATCAAGGTCTCTGCTGCGTGCCGTGTCTTCGATGGCACCGACTACCCCTACTGGAAGAACAAGATGCGCATGCGTCTCAAAGCCATTGACAACGACCTATGGTATGTCGTCATGGCGGGCATTCCCGAAGTTGGCGAAGTTGTTACTGCTGCTGATGTGAAGAGGTTCGCACAACTGGACTCCACCGCCAAGAACATCATCTATGGTCACCTGACCAAAGGACAGTATGGCCATGTGAGTGCACTGAACACTACAAAGCAAATCTGGGAATGGTTGTCCAAAGTGAATGAAGGTGTCTCATCTCAGAGAGACTCTCATGTTAGATAGACTCACCGACATTCCAAATGAGCTGATTGCACTTGGCGCCACTGATATCACCAAACATGAAGTAGTGAAGAAGCTACTCAGATCACTTGACAGTTCCTTTGACACTATCGCACTCATGATCCAAGAACACCCTGACTTCAAGAGTTTGGATTCCGCTGATATCCTGGAGAGGTTGAACACACATGAATTCCAACAAGCTGAGAAGAGGGATATCTATGGTCCCAGTTACGGTCGCTCTCATGCCTTGAAAGCCAAGGTTGTGTCCTCATCTAATGACGGCTCTGAATGCAGTTCCGATGGTGCTGAAGACTTTGGAAAAGAAGTTGCTCTGCTTGTTAGGAAATTTCAGAAGTTTGCCAAATCAAAATGCTATGCAAAAGTCTTCAAAGAGTGATTCCAAGAGATCTGGTGAAATGTCCTCTCAGGATAGCAAGAAGAAAACCTATCACAAGTGCAAGAAAGTTGGCCACTTCATTGCTGATTGTCCTCGATGGGAAAAAGAATCCAAGAAGAAGAGCAAGGACTATGACTCAAATGACAAGAAGAATAAAAAGTATGCAAACACTTCATCAGACAAGAAGAGTTCATCTGGGAAAGCACATGCTTCTATCGGAAAGGAGATGGATTCATATTCTGAATCTAGTTCTAAGGCTGAGAAAGAATTTGAGGAGGAATCTGACACTGAAGTAGTTGGACTGGCTATGGCTTCGGCATTCGTCTCCACATCTGTCTTCGAACCCGAAGACAATGGCTCCTTCTTCAACACCGAAGCCAGTGATGATGATACTACTCATGCCTACTGCTTCATGGCGAAAACCTCCCAGGTATCCTCAAAATCCTCACGTCGTGACTCTGAATCTGAAGCTGAATCTGATGATGACATGAAACCTAGCTATGCTAAGCTTGTAAACATTGCCACTCAGCAACAAAGTGCCATTGAGAAAATGCAAACTACTCTAGAGAAAAGCGATGAACTATTACATAACGAGATGAGTCTGAACGAAACTATGGCTAAAGATATGCAAAGTCTTCGTTCAAGGTTTGAGGATCTCCAAAGTCTTCATGAAATTCTGACGACTGATCATGAGAAACTTTCTCTTGAATATCTTCAAAGAAAGCTTGAGCTTGAGAAGTTGCGAGAAGCTCATGAAGATCTACAGAAGGAAAACGACTCACTCCTAGCAGAACAGATCAGTACCGCTTAGGATGAATTTAATGGTCCATGCTTAAAATGTCTTGGTCGTGAAGCTAATGATTCAACTACTGAATATTCAAATGCTTCTGAAAATGCATTATCTTCAACTGTATATGTGGTGACTAACCCCTCATCTGAGGAAACCACTGCTATCACTAATGACAATGACAGGTTGAAGACATTGCTAGAAACTGGCATGTACAAGAGTTTGAAGGGACATCAGATTCTTTGTGATGTCCTGAAAAAGACTATTCTGAACAAAAACCCGAGGAAAGAGGGCATGGGTTTTGAAAGAAATCTCAATGTTGATGTTTCTTACTGGAGGCCTGAGCAGTATCCCAAAACCACATGGGTTGCTGCAAAAGGTCCTTCAGTGGATCCATCCACATTATCTAGCTTTAACTGTGCTAAACCTGTCATCATTGATGAGTCATTTGACTCCAACTACAAGTTGTTCAAATCCATGAATGGTGAAGTGTTTGCCAGGTACATTGGAACTAACTGCAGGAATGGTTCAGCTATGAAGAGGATCTGGGTTCCCAAATGTCTTCTTGAGAAGCTTGCAGTCAATGTCATGACATCACCAAGAAAGAAGACAAACCCCAGATCAATGTCTTCATGTGGACCAAAATCGTCATATGGACCCAAATCTTCATATGATCATTCTAACACCTATGTTTCGCAGGGTAGAGCTGAAAGGGCTCATGAATATGTGCACTGTGGCATGAACCGATATGTTCAACCTACTAAGAATTTATCTGCATATTCATTTGAGTAATCGAACCTTCCTGTGAAACGTACTATTAGGGCATGTTTGCCTAAATTCTCTGATGCTGCCTTATGCCTGATTGCTTCTAAGTCACCCCTGCGCATGTGGGTGGTTAAGAAGAACTAATATCTTCATGCAGCATCGGGTCTCTAGATGGGATGAAGCCTATCTTGAAGATTATCTCTGGAGACCCAAAAACAATCTTGTTTGGATGCAAGAAAATTAATGCAAATGGTGTTGCCATTTATATCGTCCAAAAGTTACTTACAATTGTGTACTGCAATATCTTCATCAATGCATGTTATAGTTGCATGCCTTGGTAAACTAGACTAATTCTCAATGGAGGAAGACAAATCCAATGCCACCAAATGGATTATGGACAGTTGATTCACCAGTCATATGACTGGTGATCGAAGCCTACTGATGGAGCAAACTCTTCGACCTCCAACAAAAGACCACATCGTCTTTGCTAATAAGAGCAACAACAAAGAGCAACAACAACTCTTCGATCTCAAGGGACTGGCACACGGAAAATGTCATGCTTGTCGAATCCCTTGGTTACAACTTAATGTCCGTCTCAATGCTCTGTGACTTAGATATGCTTGCATATTTGGCAAATTTCGATGTGTTGTGCCAATGGCCTCTTACAAAACCAAAGTCTTCGAAGGTTTTCGAAGAGGTGATCTGTACATGGTAGACTTCTCTGCAGGACCACATGTTGCCTCATGTCTTCTGTCAAAGGATTCGGAATGCTTGTTATGGCATAGAAGGCTAGGACATGCTAGCATGAGGAACTTGCACACATTCGCCAAGAAGAAGCTCATCATTGGCATCGAAGGTGTCATGTTCAAAAAAGACCAACTTTGTGGTGCCTGTGAAGCCGGGAAGATGACTAGGGCCAAACATCCCTTGAAGACATTTATGACGACCACTCGTCCCTTCGAGCTGCTACATATGGACTTATTCGGCCCGACTCACTACTCCACCTTCTCTACCTGATAAGGGGTGTCCCGATCTTCTCGTTGAGCTCGATGTAGGTGGATGATAACTTGTGGGACGCTGACGAATCTCTGGCTGTTCCCCCGTTGCCAATGCAACAGTTCTCAACCCTATTCGATATTCGCAACTTCACACACTTGCGCACGTAGCCGCCGACCACGAAGCGGTTTGCAATCTACCAATTCCCAATGGAACAGCAGAAGACACTTGAATCTTGCAGTAGGATAAACACCAGATTGCAACAAAGTGGTGAAGGTAGAATACTCCTGATCGAATCAAAGAGGAATAGTGATTACAGAGGAATGCTTAAAGCAATTCAATCTGAAAAGAGGTTTAATCAAAACGTGGTCTGCCTCTAACTAACCCTAAGGAAGGGTATTTATATCCTAAGATAGTTGGAAGGGGTACACGGGCCGTCAGCCCAAAAGCCTGCGCGCAGGCAGCACGGTAGTACCGCTTATAGCATGCGGTACTACCGCTCCAAGCGGTACTACCGCTTAAGTACCGCTCTAGTACCGGTTAGGTCGTTTGGATGCCAGAACTATTTTGCTAAGCGGTACTGAGTACGGTAGCACGGGGCGGTACTACCGCTTTAAGCGGTACTACCGCTGGTGTGGGGCGGTACTACCGCACTGGAAACTGCAGGGTCCTCCTCCCTGCCCAGCTGCACTGCCTCCTTGCTCTCCTCCTTGCTCCCTTGTGCTATGCCTTCCTCTCCAATGTACCTAATGACACACACACACAAGGATTTAGGCAGTATAAAGCTCTCATTAAAATAAATAGCATTATCAACTAAGAGAGAATTCACCTGTTGTTCTAGTAGTTTAGCACGAGCTCTTGTAATGGGTCCAATCCTGATTTCATCATTGGACATCTTCTTTGTAGCAACAGGTTGTTCATGAGGTAGAGATGGAGTCATAGTATAGATGTCCTCATCATCCTCCCCCCCCTTGAAAAGGCGTCGACCTCGACGCGTCAAGGTCATCTCCAAGATAGGGCGTCAAATCAGCAACATTAAAAGAATTACTGACACCAAACTCCTCGGCAGGAAGATCAATCGTGTATGCATTATCATTTATTTTTGTAAGCACTTTATAAGGACCAGCACCACGTGGCATCAACTTGGACTTGCGCAGATTAGGGAACCTATCCTTGCGGAAGTGTACCCACACCAAGTCACCCGGCTGGAACAACACTTGCGCTTCTTGTTAACACGAGCAGCTGTGTGCTTGCCCTTCTTCTCAATGGCTGCCTTTGTTTTCTCATGAATCTTTTTCACAAAATCTGCACGCTGTGAGGCCTCCATGTTCACCCTTTCTTGCGTTGGCAGCGGCAGCAAGTCAAATGGTGCAATGGGTTTGAAACCATACACCACCTCAAATGGACAAAGTTGCGTGGTAGAGTGCACCGCTCTGTTGTAAGCAAACTCCACATGCGGCAAGCATTCCTCCCACTCACGCAGATTCTTCTTGAGCATGGTTCTCAGCAACGTGGAAAGTGTACGATTCACCACCTCCGTTTGACCATCAGTTTGGGGATGACAAGTAGTACTGAACAGTAGCTTCGTTCCCAGCTTGCCCCAAAGTGTCTTCCAGAAGTAGCTCATGAATTTCACATCACGGTCAGAAACAATCGTCCTTGGTACGCCATGTAAACGCACGATGTCCCTGAAAAACAGATTAGCAATATGCGACGCATCGTCGCTTTTGTGGCAGGCAATAAAATGTGACATCTTTGAAAATCTGTCTACGACCACAAAAATAGAATCATGTCCTCTCCTGGTTCTAGGCAATCCTAAAACAAAATCCATGTTGATATCTTCCCATGGAGAATTAGGTGCAGGCAGAGGGGTATACAGACCGTGAGGTTTCAGCTTGGACTTTGCCTGATTGCAAGCGATGCAACGCTTCACATACCTGTCCACATCACGCCTCATCTTTGGCCAGTAAAAATGATCTGCGAGCATAAGGAACGTCTTCTCACGTCCAAAGTGGCCCATCAAACCGCCGGCATGAGATTCCTGCAACAAGAGCAAACGCACGGACGATTTTGGCACACACAGTTTGTTAGCGCGAAACAAGTACCCATCATGTATATGGTATTTTTCCCACGCTTTCACAGCAGAACATTGAGCAAATGGCGTCACAAAATCAGTATCCAAAGCATATAAATCACGCAAACTCTCTAAACCAGGAACTTGAACATCAAGTCGTGTCAATAACATGCTTTTCCGAGAGAGTGCATCAGCAACAACATTGTCTTTTCCTTTCTTATACTTAATGATGTATGGGAAGGAGTCAATGAACTCAACCCATTTAGCATGTCGTTTATTCAGATTTGACTGGCTTTTTAAAAACTTCAAAGCCTCATGATCAGAATGTATGATAAATTCTTTTGGCCACAAATAATGTTGCCAAACCTCAAGAACTCTAACGAGAGCATACAATTCTTTATCATAAACAGGATAGTTCAATTGTGCACCATTCAGTTTCTCAGAAAAATATGCAATTGGGTTACCCTCTTGCATTAGCACACCTCCGATCCCAATGCCACTAGCATCACATTCGATCTCAAATTGCTTATGGAAATCAGGAAGTACAAGCAACGGTGCAGTAATTAAACGACGTTTCAGCTCATCAAATGCAGAATCTTGGGATGTGCCCCACACAAACTCAACACCTTTTTTGGTAAGGTCATTCAAAGGTGCAGCAATAGTACTAAAATCTTTCACAAAACGTCTATAAAAACCAGCAAGACCATGAAAGCTTCGTACTTGACTAACATTCAAAGGAGTAGGCCAATTTTTAATAGCTTCAATTTTAGATTCATCGACCTCAACTCCATGAGCAGAAACAACATAACCCAGAAATATGACCTTATCTTTGCAAAATGTGCATTTATCTAGATTACCATAAAGCTTAGCATCACACAAAACTTGCAAAACTTGTCGAATATGATCAGAATGTTCAGATGCATTGCGGCTGTAAATAAGTATATCATCAAAATAGACAACCACAAATTTACCAATAAAGTGCCTCAAAACATGGTTCATTAACCTCATGAAAGTACTAGGTGCATTAGTTAACCCAAAAGGCATGACTAACCACTCATATAAACCAAACTTTGTTTTAAAGGCTGTCTTCCATTCATCCCCTTGTTTCATCCTAATTTGATGATAACCACTACGCAAGTCAATTTTAGAGAAAATAACAGCACCACTCAATTCATCTAGCATATCTTCCAAACGTGGAATAGGGTGACGATATCGAATAGTGATGTTATTTATAGCTCGACAATCTACGCACATGCGCCATGTACCATCTTTCTTAGGAACTAAAATTACAGGAACAGCACAAGGACTTAAGCTCATGCGAATATAACCTTTGTCGAGAAGCTCTTGTACTTGTTTCTGAATTTCCTTAGTTTCCTCGGGGTTGGTGCGGTATGGGGCCCGATTGGGCAGCGACGCTCCTGGTATCAAATCAATTTGATGCTCGATACCCCGCAACGGTGGCAAACCAGCAGGGACCTCCGCCGGGAACACGTCACCAAATTCCTGTAACACATTAGAAACACCAAGAGAGAGAGGAGTCATATCATTAGAAATCAAAATTTCACCCCTGCACAAAAGCACAAGAGGAACAGCAGTGGGATACTCACGGAACTCTCGCAAATCAGATTTGGTGGCTAACATGACTAAGGAATTCACTCCCTCACATTTACTTTTACCGCTCAAATTGGGCTTGTGGCTCTCACTCACCGGAAGTGGAGTCTCTCGCCTATCTAATCTCTCGCTCTCGTTCTCAAGATTCACTTCAATTTTTTGACGAGATTCAGTTACAATTTGCTGCGGAGTCATGGGTCGCAAAATAATGTCCTTGCCATGCCAAGTCAACTGGTATGTGTTGGCTCTCCCATTGTGAAGAACGTTTCTATCATATTGCCATGGGCGACCCAACAACAAGTGACAAACAGTCATAGGAACCACATCAAACTCAATGGAGTCTTTATATGGTCCAATCTGAAAGTCCACACGCACCATGTGGCTGACCTTCATCTCTCCAGTATCGCTCAACCACTGAATATAATAAGGGTGTGGGTGCGGTAAATATTTCAGCTTTAGTTTGGCACAGAGCTCTTTACTAGCCAAATTGCGACAACTACCACCATCAATGATCACTTTGCACGCCTTGCCAGGACCAATAATAGCCTTTGTTTGAAACAAATTACACCGCTGATTATCAGCACTAGGCTGAACACTTAACACTCGTTCCGAGCAAACGATAGTAGGAAAGTGTGTTGCATAAGCATCGAGAGCCCCATCAGTGGTATCCTCATTCTCCCAATCTTCAGAAGTAGGATCAGCATCATCACCGGTCTCATACTCTAAATCCTCATTAATCAACATGACCTTCTTATTGGGACAATCCTTCTTGAAGTGACCTTTGCCTCCACATGTATGACAATGCATATCCCTATTTCGTGCTATAGACATAGAGGAACCAGTAGCACTCGCAGCAGGGTGCACCGGTTTCGTTGCAGTAGAAACAGCAGAATCTGACTTGTTCCTGGAAGGAACAAGAAAACCAGAAGTATCACTTTGTGGGGACGCCCCACCAGTAGGTCGTGGGAAACGACCACGAGCAGAAGCAGAACGAGAGGTAAACTTGGCTTCTTCGGCCAACTGAATTTCTGCTTCACGGGCTTGATGTAACAAATCTGACATGTCTTGATATTGGTGATGCCGAACAATACGCTTGATATTGTATGTCAAACCAGAAAGAAATCGCTGCATGGTCTGTTCGGGCTGTTCACGGACTCGGGCATGCTGCATAATCAACTCCATCTCCTGAAAATAATCATCCACAGACATTGTACCTTGCCGCAAATTCTGCAACTTATCATAGAGAGAACGAATATAGTTGCGTGGAACAAACCGGGCATGCATCACTTCCTTCATATTGCGCCATGTAAGAATTGGAGGATCTCCATCTTCCCGTCTTGTACGCACAAGATGATCCCACCAACGCAAAGCATAACCATCAAAGTCAGAAGATGCCAACTAGATTTTTCTGTCCTCGGTGTACTCATGTAAACGCCACAATCTCTCTATCTTGAGCTCCCAACTAAGATATTCTTCCACATCAGTAGAGCCCTCAAATGTGGGAATAGAGAATTTCGGCTTACCCAGCCCATCCTCATCACGGTGAGGTTGCTGAATATCAGTATCACGGCGTGCACCCAAAACAGCAAACCCACGGCCACCACCACGGCCGCCATTACCACGGCCACCATGACCACGGCCACCATGAACCATAATATTGGCAGCATGAGCAGCGTTTGCAGCTGCGTCAGCTACATGACCACCATGAACACTTGCCTCACCATCATCATCAAGATCATCATCTTGCTCCCGAATGCGCCGTTGACCCACGGAAGCTTGCAAAGCAGCTACGGCATGCGTCAAATCCGTAACGGACTGCTGAAGTGTAGTCATAGTGTCACGAGTTGTATTCATGGTATCTTGAGTGTCAGCAAGCTTTAAGTCAATAGCACGCACATCCTCGTGTATACCATCACAAGCAGAATTAAATTGGTTCGTCAAATGATCACGAAGTGCCGCATATTCATTCCAATGCACCACGGATTTAGGATCCTTTCGCTGCTGGACATCAAAAGACTCTTCGGACATGATTAGGGAATTAGAACGCACAGAAAGAAAAATATAGTGGGTGTATGTGGAAAACTCTCAACTCACTCAAAACTGAAAGAAACAAGGTATCTAACGTTCCAAAGTGAATTAGAATCGCTTACCAACTTGGAGAGGCAGAACTTGCACGGATGTGAGGAAGCGAATACCGAGGGAAAAACTATCACACGACAAACCATGGTATATAGTGGAGCTTGGTTGGGATACCTAACAACACCGAAGATAAAGCCTAGTGCTGATCGTGTGAGTCACACCCAAGGAAACACAAACGGTGGAGAGAAACTTGGCAAAGCAACTCTCGCACGGTACGCAGCTCCACAACTGCGAAAGATAATAACAAGGAACTGCCCTCGATTCTTCTCTTTCTTTCTTTCTTTCTTTTTTTTTGTTTTTTTTTTCAAATGTCACGTGAACAGTGCCGTGAACAGTAACGCGTTTTTTTTAACTACTTGGAAACAAATCTGGAAATCTAAACTCCAATGGAAATAGATCGGATCACAAGGATAAACCCAACGACCAGCAACTAAAACCAATCTACGATGCAATCTAGGCTATGGCAAACTATGAAGAACACTAATATTTTTGCGAGGCTTTTTCTGGATAGGAGGAAAACAACACTAATCTAAGGGATTGATGGATGCTCACCGAGTAAACACTGGATATCTGATACCAAGATGATAAGGGGTGTCCCGATCTTCTCGTTGAGCTCGATGTAGGTGGATGATAACTTGTGGGACGCTGACGAATCTTTGGTTGTTCCCCCGTTGCCAATGCAACAGTTCTCAACCCTATTCGATATTCGCAACTTCACACACTTGCGCACGTAGCCGCCGACCACGAAGCGGTTTGCAATCTACCAATTCCCAATGGAACAGCAGAAGACACTTGAATCTTGCAGTAGGATAAACACCAGATCGCAACAAAGTGGTGAAGGTAGAATACTCCTGATCGAATCAAAGAGGAATATTGATTACAGAGGAATGCTTAAAGCAATTCAATCTGAAAAGAGGTTTAATCAAAACGTGGTCTGCCTCTAACTAACCCTAAGGAAGGGTATTTATATCCTAAGATAGTTGGAAGGGGTACACGGGACGTCAGCCCAAAAGCCTGCGCACAGGCAGCACGGTAGTACCGCTTATAGCATGCGGTACTACCGCTCCAAGCGGTACTACCGCTTAAGTACCGCTCTAGTACCGGTTAGGTCGTTTGGATGCCAGAACTATTTTGCTAAGCGGTACTGAGTACGGTAGCACGGGGCGGTACTACCGCTTTAAGCGGTACTACCGCTGGTGTGGGGCGGTACTACCGCCCTGGAAACTGCAGGGTCCTCCTCCCTGCCCAGCTGCACTGCCTCCTTGCTCTCCTCCTTGCTCCCTTGTGCTATACCTTCCTCTCCAATGTACCTAATGACACACACACACAAGGATTTAGGCAGTATAAAGCTCTCATTAAAATAAATAGCATTATCAACTAAGAGAGAATTCACCTGTTGTTCTAGTAGTTTAGCACGAACTCTTGTAATGGGTCCAATCCTGATTTCCTCATTGGACATCTTCTTTGTAGCAACAGGTTGTTCATGAGGTAGAGATGGAGTCATAGTATAGATGTCCTCATCACTACCACTGCAAATCTATATGGCTTCGTAATTGTTGATGATTTTTCTCGATTCATCTGGGTGCATATTATAATCTATAAAACTAAAGTGCAGGATGTCTTCAGGCGCTTTGCAAATAGGTGTATGAACAACTACAACATCAAGATCAAGAACATCAGGAGTGACAATGGCACGGAATTCAAGAACACCGGACTGGACATCTTTCTTGATACTCTTGGCATTAGTCATGAGTTCTCTGCTCCTTACACACCTCAGCAGAATGGTGCCGTGGAGCGCAAGAACAGGCCTCTCATAGAGATGGCTCACACCATGCTTGATGAATAAAAGACACCACATAAGCTATGGCCTGAAGCCATTGACACTGCATGCCACATCATCAACAGAGTATATCTGCACAAGTTCTTCAAGAAAACATCATATGATCTACTCACTGGTAAGAAACCCAATGTAAGTTATTTCAAAGTATTCGGTGCAAGATGATGAATAAGGCATCCACACCACACTTCAAATTTGCACCGAAAGCACATCAGGGTTTCATGCTTGGCTATGGAAAGGATTCGCACACCTACAGAGTCTTCAACACTTTCCACAATAAAGTTGTTGAAACTATAGATGTGCGATTCAATGAAACTAATGGCTCGGAAAGAGAGCACCTACCTCATGTGTTAGATGAACTTCCACCTGACGGAGCTATCAGATTGATGGGCACTGGAGAAATCATGCCTGAAGAACGAGAAGTAGAGGAAGTCATCATTCCACCATCCACTCAGCACGAAGACAATGCTGAACCTGAAGACAATGCTTCTGACGAAGACAATGCTCAGCAGCCGGAACAAAGTCATCGCCCTGCACATCCATGCGTGGCTAATGAAGTCTAAATTGAGAAGATGCTTGATAGCATAAATGCACCAGGTCCACTCACTCGCTCAAGTGCTACTCAATTGGCTAACTTTTGTGGGCACTTTGCTTTTGTGTCTATCTCAGAGCCCACCCAAGTAGATGAAGCCTTCAAGGAATCAGAATGGATTCAAGCCATGCAAGAAGTGCTTTACCAGTTCGAGGTCAACAATGTGTGGGAACTCGTGAAGCGCCCTGATCCAAAGAACCACAATATCATTAGCAAGAAGTGGATCTTTCGCAACAAGCAAGATGAGTTTGGCCAAGTAGTTAGAAACAAGGCTACACGCAGATTGAGGGTATTGACTTCGGTGAAACATTTGCACTTGTTGCTAGGCTCGAAGCTATATGTATACTGCTTGCTTATGCTAACCATCATGACATATGCTTATATGAAATGGATGTCAAAAGTGCTTTCCTCAATGGTAAGATTGAGGAAGAAGTATATGTTGCTCAACCACCAGGGTTTGAAGACCCAAAGCATCCTGACAAAGTCTACAAGCTTAACAAGGCATTGTATGGACTCAAGCAAGCACCAAGGGCTTGGTATGACACACTCAAAGAGTTTCTCAAGAAGAAAGGCTTCAAACCTAGTTCACTCGATCCCACTCTCTTTACTATGATGGTGAACTGTTTGTATGTCAAATTTATGTGGATGACATTATCTTCGGCTATACTAACAATCGATACAGTGATGATTTTGCTTTCATGATGCAAGAGAAATATCAAATGTCGATGATGGGAGAACTGAAATTCTTCCTAGGGCTTCAGATTCGACAACAACCCAATGGCATTTTATACCTCAGGAGAAGTACCTCAAGGACTACCTCAAGAAATTTGGCATGAATGAAGCCAAAGGTTACAAGACGCCAATGCCTACCAATGGTCACCTCTGCACTGACGAAAATGGTAAAAATTTCGATCAGAAGGTATATCGTTCCATGATTGGCTCTTTATTGTACCTATATACATCTAGGCCAGATATAATGCTTAGCGTTTGCATGTGCGCCCGATTTCAAGCGGCACCAAAGGAGTCGCATTACCTAGCCATGAAGAGAATACTTACATATCTGGCTCACACCCCAACACTAGGATTATGGTATCCAAAGGGTTTGAAGTTTGAGCTCATTGGCTATTCAGATTCTGACTTTGCTGGCGACAGAGTTGATCGCAAGTCTACATCTGGCACATGTCACTTTCTGGGACGATCTCTTGTATGTTGGTCTTCGAAGAAGCAGAACTATGTATTACTCTCCAGTGCTGAAGCCGAATACATCGCTGCTGGCGCTTCCTGCACTCAGCTTCTCTAGATGAAGCAGACCCTCAAGGACTAAGGCATCAACCTGAAGCATGTTCCTCTTTACTGTGACAATGAGAGTGCGATCAAGATCTCCTACAACCCAGTACAACACTCGAAGATGAAGCACATTTAGATATGTCATCATATTCTTCGGGATCACATGATGAAGGGCGACATCAACATCAAGCATGCTGACACTGAAGATCAATTGGCGGATATCTTCATGAAGCTTTGGATGAGAAGAGATTTTGCAAGTTGCGGTGTGAGCTAAATATGTTAGAATCCTCAAATGTCCTCTGAATGGGAATACATCCTAATGCTTATGCATGTTGATGACTTTGATGCACAACACATGAAGTAACGTATGTCTTCAATCTCATGAAGACTTACACTCTAAGTGTGAACATATTAACGAAGAATATGACTACAGAGTGCCACGATAATTGTGCGCCATGTCTGGGTCAAACATTCTTATACGGTGGGTAACGCCACCACCTAACCTGAAGATGTTTCTTTTATCTTCGCCTTTGTCTATGTCTTCAGGAAACTATGTTTGTCTTCAGAGTAGACTGTTTCGTTTCGAACTTGCATACACTTCAAGTTGAATATATTTTGCATGTTATATGGATTTATCTCCTCTATAGCATTGAGCCTATCGCTATATCTTCGAGTTTCATCTAGGCCAATGTGATCGGACCCACTATCCTTGTCTAGTCTATTCTCGTCTTACTCTATTAAACTCCAGTCATATGCATTCTACTTGACACGTGTTGATTGTCTACACTGCGTCATTGTCAGTCGAACACAAACCCAACCAAATATTTAAAATTCCAATTTATTGTCTTTACCGCACTTATCGCAATAACTTCCCACGCCGTCGCTTCCGGTTGTGTAGTGGGCTGTCAGACGTGTTGCATGCTCGCCACGTGTCCCACTAAACCAAAGAGTCATGGGCATATCGTCCAAAAATATTGAATGTTCCAGTCCTTATAAATACTTATCCCTTGGCACATTAATTACTCTTCCTCACCACCTCCACCGTACGAGCTCTCAAACCCTAGCGGCGTCGCTGGATTTCATCGCCTCCAGAGACGAAGCGCTTAGCTGCCGCGACTTCTCTGACGACGTACTCATGCCGGCCGCGCTCATCTCCTACTCGCCGCCGTCATAGCTATCTGCCTCCACCAAGTTAGGGTGTGGCATATCGAACCTCTCGGCCTCTCCGCCTCGTCGATCTGTTCATCGAGTTCTTCACCACGGTAAATAAATCGCTATTTTTACCGCCCGTTTGATCTAAAATGTTACCAAAAATCTTCGATTGATGTTTTTCCACCTTTACTTCAACAACTCTTAGATCTTGAACTCAATCTACCTAATGCTTTAACTTTTTGGTCTAAATTGGTTTGATTTCTCAGTTGTACAAATTCTCAGACTTGTATAAATCTGAAACCACCATATCCTCTATAAAAGTGAAAGTCTTTGGTGAACTAGGTCAATGTCTTCAAACACTGATTTATCTTCAAAATTTTCTGAGAATGCATATGACCTCTTCTCTTCCCTCGTGTCTCTAACTCTTTCACAGGTACATGTCCACAGCAGAATCGTGTGGATCTCATAGTCTGAATTCATTTGCAGACTACTTACAGATTCATCTGGACTCGTCTGGAGTCTCCTCATACTTGCGCTCCCCTACGAAGCCTTTGTCAAAGCCGAAGCTAATGGCCAGAGATAATATTCAAAAAAGGGCGCCAGGCAAAGGCGCCTGAACACTGCCAAAGATCTTCCTCCAGAGCTCTATGAACGATACAAGTCTAATGAAGATGAGAACTATACACAGCGCAAGAATCGAATCCAATGGATTCGAAGATATTGGGTAGAAAAGTGGTTCAACTATCAGTTCGTCACACACGAGTATGCAGAGAAGAATGCTGATAAGGCACCATGGACTGATATCATCTACAAAAATCTTGAACTGAAGACTGAAGCTGAAGCTAGCAAAATTGGCTTCTTTCCTTGCATGGTTAGGCCCCCAATGCCAAGGCATCCAGATCCATCTAGCATTCGTGGATGCCCAGAACCTAAAGAGGTGAATGAATAAGATGCAGAGCATCCTCCAGTTTCTGATCCGAAGCCTAAGAAGAAGTCAAAGGCTTCAAAGCCTAAAGCTGCAAAGGCTTCCAAGCCTGTTGACACCCAGTTTCTGATCCGAAGCCTAAGAAGAAGTCAAAGGCTTCAAAGCCTAAAGCTGCAAAGGCTTCCAAGCCTGTTGACACAACACCTCAGGCTTCACGATCACCCCCTGTTGATCCAGAAGAAACTGAGGACGAATCTCGCCATGTCAGGCGAATGAAAATGAAAGCTGCTGCTGCCAGGGGTCCGAGGCCCTCTGTCTCTTTGATGGATGCTTCGAGTATGATAGAGCTATCAGATGATGAGTTTGATGATGAAGCGCTGGTGAAGCTCATCCAGCAGAAAGAAGAGGAAGCTAAATGTCTTGAAGACTTACCTCTCTTTGATCCATCCATTCTTGATCACTTCATTGATGAATGGTTTGTTGATCCCTCTCTCACCATCGATGCCCTGCAGCTTCCCATTGTACTGAGTGTCACCCTTCAAGGGCTGGTGAATGAGGAGCTTACCGTGGCACAAAAGGTTATACAACAAAAGGGCAAGATTAGCCATGAGAAGACAGTCTTCAAGGCCAACCTCCACAAGCGAAATGTTGATCAAATTCATGGCTATCAGCTTATGATGGAAGACCTCAAGGCTAAGTTTGACAAGAGATGTGAAACTGTCAAAGGCGCCCTGGTGCGTCTCAAGAAGAAAGCAGCAACCATGGTCCATGCACACAATGACATGCAGAAGAGAAAAGCTCTTGGACAGCCTGCTCTTGATCCAAGGATCATTGAGAGATCCAGACATGCGTCAATGTCTTCGAGCCAAACCGCCCGCTCAAGATCAGAGTCTCGCGGCATTGTCTACCCAGCTGGCTTCTCAGGCTCAAGGTCACCTCCTCCTTCCTATGTTGTATCTAGCAAGAAGACCAAGCAGGCAGAAGCTGAAGCCAGAAAACGCAAGAGAGCTTAGCCCGCTGAAGTGCAACACTCGACTCAGCCAAAGCCAAAGAAACCAAAGTCTTCGCGCTTAGCTCAAGTTAAGTCTGCTACACCGCCTGCTCAAGAGGAGCCACTCCGTGTGACGCCTATCTCTGTGGCTCCTCCCGCTGATGAAAATACTGAGAGGCAAGTTACTCTTCATGAGCCTGCTCCAACAGAGGCTCAGACTACTGAAGATATTCCCGCTGCTGACCCCAATGCCGCTGAAGACATTTCTCATGAAGAAAATGTTGTGCCAGATCCGGTGCCTCAAATTGATGCACCGATTGCATCATCGCCCCCACATGAAAGTGAGTACATGGACATTGGCACCCCGATCAGGCTAGAAATTCCTGAAGCCGATCCCGGTACTCCATCACCGTCGTTCTTTCCCCCTGCTCCAAAATCACCTGAATCACCCTTCGTCGCGAAGGATACAGAAACTATTGCTCGCGCGTCGCCACTTCGAAGGCTTCGCCGTGGACCAAGACCTGCTATGGTTTCAATGCATAGCATTCCTGAAGATGAAGCTCATGTCTCACCAACTGCACCAGTTGATGAAGTGCTCTTGATTGAAGATGTTGTTAGAGATCAATCTGAGCATGATGCCAAGGCTGCTGAAGACATAGCAGCTGACAACACTATGGGCGAAGTCAATGCCCCTGATGGTCCTCCTGTCCCTGCCACGCCATCGACCGATGACAATGTTGAAAATACCGTCATGGCTCGCAATAGGGAAGGAGTGATGGTGCCAACAAGATGGCCCACGCTCGTTGCTCCACCAAGGATGGGGCCTCAGTATGAATTCAACATCCATCGCCGCCCCAGTGTCATGAATCCAATGCACAGACTTCCAAGTCTTCGCCAGTCTAGCCCTGCAAGACCCTTGGTATTTGATGTCAGAAGCTTTAGATTGAAAAACACCTTCCTTGGCTCAGACTGCAACCATACAACCATCCAAAGATACAATCTGACAGATTTTGGAGTGCTCCGCAACGTTAGTACTACATGTGGGTGCTCTATGGACAAAACAGGATCTTTCCCCACAAGCATCACAACTTCGAAGCTATGAAGGATCTTCCCTGTTTTGATCAAGCACCAGATTGTCTTCGGGATTTTGGAATGTTGCCATTTGTCACTGACCATGAAGACAGGAATGAGGAACTCATCCTCAAGTTCTATGCAACTCTCCACATCTTTGGTTTTGGCAGAGACTTGAACACTTGGAAGATGGATTTCATGATCCGTGATGTACACATCACTGCCTCTGCATTGGACTTTTTCCCTGCTACACCTCTTGCTCCCTCTGGAGAAGACTTATATCCAAGATCTCAAGCCTATGCAGCTGCCAATAGAAGCATCTTTCAAACGCCAGAGCCCAACATGACTGCTATGCTTACATTGATGAAGCCTTTGGCTCAAGATGCAGACCTGCCCACTTCATTCTTTGTTGATGATCTTCAATATCTACCGAAGACAATCTATCACATTCTTGAGCACACCATCTGGCCAATCAAAGGCTACAATTCTACTCGCAAACTTGAAGGGGCTCTGAAGACATTGGTCTACAACACTATCTATGGCATCAGGTTTAATCTTCAAGATTTATTCCTCCGCAATCTGGCAGCAAATGGCATCAATCTGTTTGAGCTGAAGATATATGCACCATGGATTATGCATTTCATCAAGTACAGAACCAGTACCAGGTTTCTGCCCTCTGCTCGAAATCATGGCATTTATCTTCCAGACATTGCAATTGTCCATGCAGATTTCTATCCCTCCAAAAGCAAGAACCCTGTCGTGGAAGGCACCAGTGGCACTGCTGAAGATGAAGGTCTTCACCTTCCTTCTGACCTCACAAGAGCAAGATTGATTGGCTCATTTCGCCAACCTTGACCAAGTGCCACTGCTACTGAAGCTACTGCTAGCACTCTACCACGCCAGAACCTGCCAAGAAGGGAGCGTGCCCTAACTGATCGAGAACTTCTCGTATCTCTGATCCAGCAGCAGGATCGGCACCACGAGTGGATGCGAAGACAAATGCACTCTATGGTTCAAGATATCAACCGAATTCGCAATCTCACCACTAAGAATTCCTTTGTGGCTTATGAAACCAGTCGTCGCTCATGGAAGACTTTGACCATGATTGCTCCTGAGGAAGATCTTCGAGAGGATGGCTTCAACCAATGCTACAAATTTGGTGCCCTACCTCCCAGCACGGATAAATGGCACAAGACTCCATCGCTCGAAGATAGCGATTTCCTACTCAACATGACCCTACTACACCATCGACCTCAACTCATGCTGGGGATGTGTAGCTCTCGATGTCTTCCTCCCTTTCTGGTCATGCAATGACAAAGGGGGAGAAGCATTGGGTGATAGTCTTCAAACTGGTCAACCTATATGTGCTGGGTGCTTCTACTTTTTGTTAAGTTTACAACTCCCGTTCTGAAAATTTGCTATTTGGGTTGTAAAACATAAGTCCTGATGGTTGTCTGCACACTTTATGTTTATCGTACTTTTGGCGCTACTTCAAATTTTATCATATGCACCCGAAGACATACTTCAGACGCCCATTTTTCATTATGCATTTCATTATCTTCGAAATATCATTTAAATAAATAGTGATTGGATTACAAGATATAGGGGGAGATCTCCACAAACTCTAACCTATCATGTGCTTTTGCATTCCAAGCAAAATCTTCATAAGCACATCTTCAGGGGGAGCTCTCTATATCTTGCAATCATAATCTCCAACTTTTTATCTTCACATATTTTATCCCCGTTGAACACTTCAACTAGTTTGTCATCAATCACCAAAATGAGGGAGATTGTAAGTGCATCTAGTGCCACCCCTGTTTAGTTTTGGAGTATTGAAGAAAAACGTGGTTGAGGGACTAATGTTCATACGATAACACAGATAGAAGTCCCTGGAGATTCGGTTTAACTGTCGAAGACGACCCCTAGAAATGTCCGAAGATATGGATGATGGCCGAGCCATTGGTTGTACGCGAAGATAATCGCTTGAAGATAATGAAACACAAAGACGAAGTCTTTTGGTAGTTTTGTTTCTTCTTTCCCGAGTCATAGGAACCACCGTACTGGTAAGTGGGGTCGATGTGATCGAAGTCATACGCTGACGTGATGCTCAACTTTCAAACCCTATGTTTTGCCGCATAACTAAGTTAACATAGCTAAAAAATTAGGACCAATTAATAATTTTTGAGTTCTTGTGATGCTTGACTTGATTGTTGATTACTTGTTTGCTTGCTTGTGCTCTAACTCATAAAATTCCTTCTTATCTCTCAAAACCCATCTCCTTGCTCCAAATCTTTGCCCAATGATCATACCATGTGTATAGGACCTAAAACTATTTTTATAAAATATTATTTCGGCCAAAAAGAATTTATTCAAATTAGGTTTTCAAAAACCCATGAGTTGAGGTTTGAACTACAAGTCCTCAAACTAGGGAGGATATCCTTCCCCAAAGACTTTATTTTAAACCTACCATATATAAGACTTCCCAAAACCACCAAATATTATTTTTAAAGATTATTTTCCTATTTTATTTAAAGGCTTTTTCTTAGGGCCAGAAATGGTCTTTCATAAGGGAAACTTATTTTTATGCTTTCAAAATATTTGAGAAAATTTAGGGAAACTCAGTGGACATATAGTTTGCATATTTAAGAGTTTCAACACATGGTCATGTTGAAAATATTGGACAAAACGCTCCAAAACCCTTTCTGCCTATTTCAAGCATTTGAAATATTTCTATAAGAAATATTCTCAAATAAATCCAGGAAACTTCCAGAAAGTCTCAAATGCTATATGTGATGATCTTGCAAAGTTTCATCTCAATCCCCATCGTTTTGATTCACCAAAATATTCCAAAACCCTCTGTGTCCAGATCCAAATTTGAGCAACTTTGTATTGCCAAGTATTTCCAATTGATCTCAAACTTTGTGGGCAAGCTCTAATACCCAAATATTGACACTACCCCAAGTGATGCATCATGGGGATTAGCTTAGCATGACTAGATCTACAGAAACCTGATTCTATTGATTTCTAGTGTTTACCAAGTTTGTATTGTCAACTTTCTTCAATTGAGCTGAAAACTTGTGATCAGTACCAGCTAGACTTACCATTTAACCCTGGTAAATCTCAAGGCCATAGGATTCCTCTGCCTAGCCCAAACACAGCACAAACACCTTCATCCATAAGCTTGTGGACAGAAAAGTTGACTCAAAAGGATTCCCCTAGCCTCCTACTTTTTACCACAGTATTTTCTAGCCCTATTTTACCTCCAGTAACTTTGCTATGGCCTCTACTCAATTATTGGGGGGTAACTCCCTCACTTTTCCCCTCCTTTTTACCATGGTAGCACCTCTCTCCCCCCTCTCCTTCCTTTCTCATCATGAAACTGCCCCCAAATCTTACACAACTTCATTTGCATGCTATTACATCAATCCGAACCCATATAGATGTTTCTCATATGGAAAATATGAGCAAATCATCCAAACCTAGATTTTGGCAGTAAAATCAGCTTTGAACTGCAAGTACCCTCTAGACTTGCCTCCCTAAGCTCAAACCTTGTGTACTTGTAGTTCTTCCATGCCTAGGCCACCCAGACAACATTTTACCCCTTGGGCCCTTTTGTAAAATCCCCTTAACTAGCCCCAAAGTTTGATGATGCAAACTTAACCTGAGTGAAAACCTAACCCAACCAGCCCCATTTACCATGAAACTTTACCAGTGCTCCCCTATATGTATGCCTCACACACTAGACATAATTGGCCGACCAAAATGTTGCCACAGACATGCGTTGACGTGGTGACCATGCTACTAGGATGCAGCAACGGCGCTCTGCCCCTAGAACTTGTCCAACAGCTCGCCCCTGGGCACGGCAGGATGCCCCACATGCCGGGCATCTCCCATCGACCTCCCACGCCCCTCCCCGATGCTAGGATGCATCCAAAGGATCCCAGACACGCGCATGCTCGGCGCCCGAGGGCATCATGGCGGCCACCCGAGCCCCCTTCGTCGCCCTCGTGCATAAACTGTTCCCGAGCGCCCCAAATGCTCCTGGTGTGTTTCTCCACCTCCTAGATGCCTCCTTGGCCTCCCCATTCGTGCTCCCGTTCCCTCCTCCTCCTCATATGGCCGGCGATGCCCGCCTTGGGTCTCGCTCGAATTTAAGCTCCCAAACGGCTCCCTCCTTCTCTAAGCTGCATCCCGGCACCACCCGCACATCCGCAAGCTCCTCCCGCGCCCCATTCCTTCCTATCTATAGCCGGAGCACCAAGTTCCGCGGCCGCCATCTTCGGGGTCCACTACGGCTGATGCGGCGCTCACCTTGGCGCTCCTCGGCAAGAATGAAGACCCCGGGGTGCGGCTCTTCGCGCCGAGCCCGCAGGTGGCCGGAGCCTCGTCGGAGGCGGCCTGAGCCGCTGGAACGGCGCCGTCGCTCGCTCGGCCTTGCCTCCCCTACTCTCCCCTGTTCTGGTGGCAGGTGGGGGACGATCCTGACAGGCAGAGCCCGCCTGGAAGCGACCCAAAGGCCGGGCCCGGCACTTAAGTGGATGCGGCTTCTGCCGCATGTGCCTTCCTATGTAGGAAATGCATTTGCGTAAAGGCGCCATTACGTGGCTGGACCGCGGCCGGCACATTTCCTATCATGCGCATGAGCGCTATTCTGGCCCATTTGATAATTCCTTTGCCCTTTTTCTTTTACCAGAATTTCATAATTCATAGTAAATTCATTTCGACTCCAAATTTAGTGATTCAAATTCCCACAAGCTTCTAAAATCTTGGCCTAACCAAATATGTGCATTGCACATTAGTCCACACAATATCTTCTGCACCACCAATATTTTTTGCCATTTCTTTTATCGTAAACCCATATTATAATATCCCTAGGGGATTCAAATCAACTCCAAATGGAGTGATTCAAATTTCCAGAGGCTCTAAATCTCATGACCTATTTGTCTAGCCATGTTGAACATTTTTACCATGCACCTATTCTGTTGGGTCTAATAAATGGCCTATTTTCCATTTAATTCATCTTAGGAAAATCATAGGATGAATAATTCATCCCAACTCTAAATCAAGTGAAACCACTTTCTAAATTCTTCTAAAATCATGCCCTATTGGATGAGTACATCCACTCATTATTATAAAGATATTTTCTGTAGACTTTTCACAAGGCCATTAATACCTCCATTTCCACCTTTCAAAAAGCCTCATTGATCCAACTCCAATAGAGCCATTTTAGGTATTTTTCTTATGACCAGAGATGTCCAAGAAAAATAAAACTCCTATTTATAGAGCACTTTTATTTTCTGCTTGTTGTGTTGCTTATTGTGGTTGTTTCCGATGGTAGTTGACGAAGTAGACGAAGTGCTCGGAGTTGGACGAGAAGCGCGAGAAGACCTCGAAGTCTTTGGAGAGCCAGGCTAGCAGCCCTTTGACCATGTCTAAGAAACCATTTTTATTGCATGGCATATAACACCTTCTTTTCGATATGTTGATCATGATGTTATGGTGACCACCTTCATGGGTTGTCTCCGATACTTTTACCCGTTGATACTTGCACTGAGCATGACCCTACCTTCCTATGAGGGTTGTGTGGGTGGAAGTAGATAGGAGGCTAAGTAGTTGCTACACAAGTGGGATGGGGAAAAATGCATGGTGTGGAGAAGGAAACTATTTCAAAGACTTTTCGAAAACCCTGTCGGGTGTCACTAATGCCTGAAGAAGATGATGTTGAGCTAGGTAACCACTTGATAAAGAAGTGGTGTACCGAGGCAAGTGGGTGTGTGTTGTTTTCAAAAAGGGATTGGTTTAAGTTGCGACCGTTACTCCAACCATACATGTACAACCACTCTACCCCTATTTGGGAAGCGGCTTTGTTGATTACTTTGGTCGATGCTAGCAGAGAGCCCGCATTAATATTGGCAGGAGTGGCGTGGTCACTCTCGATACGGGGTCGTACCGGAATGGACGATCATGGGCTGTTTTCACAGACACCGGGCACACCGTTGCGTGCCCTCATGGATGATACGTGTGATGTATATCATGAGGGATGTCTCCAACGAGTGGACTCTTTGTTTAGTGTCGTCAAGGGAAAGGCATTGTTCGGGTGCTTACCTCGGGTGTGTTATGTGCCGTGAGTCGTGGATGACACAGAAATTTCCAGAGTCTTGGGTAAAGTGTGCAATCTCTGCAGAGTGTAAAACTATTCGAATAGCCGTGTCCACGGTTAAGGACAGTTGGATGACCGCTCTTGGGCTACGTCCATTATTTATTAAACTTGGTGTGTGTGTGTGGGTGACAAAGAGATACTTGAGCTAAGTTGGAAGACTTGATGAAATGACTAAACATGAGATGTTCAACCCCCTGCTTATGATGTTATCTGTAACATGTTCATGTGGATATCTGCAACCTGTTGATGCATACTTTCACAAGTTAATTGAACATGTCATTGCACTCAAAATTAGCTTTCTGCAACTTACCTACTTAGTGCTATATCATGCCTTGCTTTACCTTGTTCCAAAACATGGGTTTCTTGCGAGTACATTCAAAGTACTCATTGGCTTGCCACTGGTTATTTTATTGTCCAGGCATGAAAGAACAGGATACGATGAAGAGTACCTTGGTGACGAACATGCGATCTAGGACGCTTCCTAGTCAAAATGGGTGTAGGGTTAAGGAAGATGGCATGGGTCCACGCTATTATTGAAGATTTCCGCTGCGAGTTTATGAAGACCTAGCCATAAAGGCCATATTTGAGTAAAACGGTACGTAATGGATATAAGACTCTTGTTATTCAGTTTCTGTGTGTTTGGTGAGCATTGATCTCTAGGATCGCTGTGCACGTACATTCGGTGATCACGACTTATGAGTCGGGGTCCCGACAGAGCTGGCATCAGAGCCAGCCTGACTGTAGGAAGCCTTAGTTAGCATGGATGTTAGTTAGGACAAAACTATTCCCCCAGACCCTCTAAATCACTTGCAAAGACTACCATATTTCTTACCTCTTCTAAGCTTTCAAAGAAACTGAAGGATTGTGCATCAAGACTTCCACCATTTTTCTCTTGGCTCTCCTCACATGCTTTTAGAAACCTTGCAAATGGTCGTTAGAACCCCGGTGCCCCTAACCACTGGATTCCATGAAATCCTCGTGGGTAACCTGGAAGGCAACCAACTTGCCAGACATTTGCCCACATATATTGGACACAACCTGGCGACACCAGACAAGAAGATACCAATAGAAGATACCTTCTCGAGGAATGAGGGTATCAAGACTCGGAAGATGGTGATACCCTCGACACTGCTCCAGGATGAGGCAACCTTGGCCTATGATGATCAGGGTGTAAGACATGCAAGATCATGATATACATCGCTAATAGAGCAACCCTGTCCTTACCGTTGTTGTGTCGACAACCACCGGTGGATGAGAACCTCGCCATTTGGTCCGCCTCACCATAGTGAGCAGGAAAACGGTTCTCTTCATCCCCTGCTCTTGGTGTCGATGTTGTCATCAATGTAATCGACGGGTTGTACCTCTACCATGCCTTGTTAATATCAATGCATGAAGGATTGCCTACCTGGAACCCTCTATGCCTTAGAAGATAGCAGAAGACCCTGTCAACGACAGCCACAAGGAACCACCTCCGTCCTGTCAACTTACCAGGTGAGAAGTTGTCAAAGATTCTTCAGGCTCAATCTGGATCATTTCGATGAATAAATACAAGAGACATAGTGACACCTGAAGGAGACCCAGAAGACTGAGCAGACTCCTCTCCAAGACACGAAGCAAGCACGACTACCTATTTTGAGAACCCCTAGGGTAGGATTAGTCGTTTATCCCCTATGCGAAGTCGAGTCCGTGGGATGGTTCGAATGGGACCATGTTGGGTGTTGATTGCTTTATCTGTTTGTGTTTTGGTATAAGTCGCACTTTTGCCCTAGGCAACAAGTAAGCGACTATATCACCTACCTTATCTTAATGTTTGTGTTTGGCCTTTTCGGCACTTGTTGATTGCACTTGCACTATACCACCCCCTTATCCATTTCCCTCTATGCTACCTTTCCTCTCCCCCATCTCGTTAACTGAAGACCAACAAGCCCAGATGCACCAAGGATCTACCTCGACGGACAGCTAGCATTGAAGACCATGACTACAACGTATTCAACCAAACGCAACCCCGTAGAGTTATGCTTTTCCCTCAAGATTGGAAATCCTTCCCTAGACCAACCTAGACCTCACAAGCTGCCCCAGCTCAAACCTCCGATCACGTGTTTAATACACGGATTTCCAGAGCTCGTGTTGAGCCTCAATAACCCCTGCTTAGCACTGGGTTCATTTCGGGACTAGTGATCATGGTGAACAAGCGTCTTTCATTCTAAAGAGAGCACGAGAACCTTGATGCCATAGGAAGGATCGCTCTAAGGAAATGCAACTTGTTGACAATGGGTTGGGGCGACTATAATATGTGTCTTGAGGATGTAGCTAGGCCCCTCGGTGGATCAAGATTGATAGAGTAACATAACTTGCTTCTCCCTTGAGTGAATTTAGTGGGACAATTATGATGACCAGCTGAAACTCTTGGTGGTTTGATAACTTGATTTTGACAAGTAGTGGTCATGGATTGATGGTGCTACCATAATGGCCTGGAATAGCAAGTAGGACTTCTCGTGGACTTGAGATTTGGATTTAAATAGGTGACCCTAATAAAGTGTTGGTCTTAAGCAAGACTACATGGTGCGGAGTAAGTTGGATTTTGTTAGATGATCTTGATCTTGATACCATGTTTCTTGATGGGAGATAAACTAGAAACACTGGGTCGTTGTCCGATTTGATTCGGGGATCTATATGCACCTAACATTGGAATTTACTAGATCATCATAATGGGAATCAGTGGATACACTGTGATAAGATAGTTCTTGCAGTGATTGTGGATTATAGTAACTCTAGGAGGTACGTGGAGCAATCACTGGTATTAGGTCTTTAGCAATAGAGGATCATGAGAAATTGGACGGTATTCGTGGATCAATTAAATTGAAATTCGTAGGGAGGAAACAATATCTTGGATTGGTATATTACGAGTTTCCTTAGCATAGTAATGTAGTACCTCAGACCTTGGATAGGTTAGTGGATCACTTGGATTTGTAGAGTGACAATCAAGCTTCGCAGCTTGCATGCTTTCCCGAGGATTTTTATATAGGGATATATGTGAGTCAGCTAGAGTATGCATACACGATCTTGGTTTAGTCCTTCTCTCAATCCTTGGAGTTGAATAGCATGAGTGATATTGGAGTTGACTTATATGAGATGATACCTTCGATGATATAGGATAATTTTGCTTGGAGTAATACATAAGACTATTGGCATCTAATAACTGTGCCCAAGGATAGGATGATAGACATTCACTCACATCCTAAGCTCCTTGAAACCACGAACGCGGTCGGAATATTACCATAGGCTCAGGCTCTAAGTCAAAAGACTATGGTCGATACTCCACCCCGACCACCACCAGTCACTTTCATATGGATGGTGGACCCGAATACCTGTATTAAGTAGGATCACAAACCCGTGGACAAGTGACCATCCGGAATAAATGACCGCTTCTCTCAAATATTCCACGAAGAATGTGTTTGTGCGATACTTGGGGGAAACATGTTGTTGTCCTCACGGACGACATACTTATTTACCCAATGAGAGGAAGGAACACCTTAGTCCTATTTGGATAAACAAGAGAAGCACCAATTGCCATGTTTCCCAAGTGTAAGGTTTTAATTTAAAGGGGTTGGACTCCTTGAAGCACCCACCCTACAGCAGAAGACATTCTTGCCCAAGCAAGATGAAGAACCACTGCCATTGGGAAGCCACGAAGATGAAGAAGAAGAAGCAAGAGAAGTCAACCACCACTCCTCTGCCGGCTACATCAGCTAGACTCTGTCAAGAAGCACCGACGTTCAAGCACGATGAAGCCCTTGGACATCAAGAGAATCTAAAAAGGGCCCCTTGTTTTAAGTAGCCACCTATTAGTTCCTGACTAGGAACGAACCGAGAAGTTGATAGCACCCCCTCACTCCACCGCTTTCACGGTATACGAGGAGCATGACGTCCCTACTCCCTTCAGATGCCTGGAACGGAGTGGAACGACTGTCATGACTTTGTTACTAGCCCCTTTACGGTCCAATCAAGGACGTGATCCTGACTCGATCATGGTGAAACACCAGCCAAAGGTAGTTCACACCACTTGCCCAGCCTCAGACCTTGGGGATTGGACGGTTGTTCTATATTTTTGGATAGTCAGCTTATTTAGAACCCCTTAGGAACCCTCCCAGATGGTAGAACCCGTATTGGCACCAAGTCTCTAAGCTAGTCTTAGGGAAGAGACTCAGCCCTAACCTTGCCACAAATGGCTACGGAAAGACAAGTAGACCAAACACTCGAAGACCCGCCAGAAACGTGCGTCTGTGACGACGAAGACAAATGGCCGAAGATGAATGAAGAGCATACCTGGTGACGGTGTCCTGGACTAGGGGGTACTCACCACGTCGTCTCCCGACCAGTGGGTCGGGTCGAGGACCCCCATGATGATTCACCGATGGGCCACTTCGGATAGCCCATGATGCATAGAAGGAAGATTCCACAAGACTTGGCGCACAAGACAAGGACTCCTCTAAACCCTAGGCCTACGGTGCATTAGATAAACCGAGCCCAGGCTAGTCAATAGACAATCTCAATCTCTTATTCATTACAACAATCTCATAGTAGACCGCCTGTACTCTGTACTATCCCCATATCAATACAATCAAAAGCAGGACGTAGGGTATTATCTCCTTGAGAGAGCCCGAACCTGGGTAAAATCCTGTGTCCATGTTACCATCGCTCCAAGACGCCTAGCTTAGGACCCCTACTACGAGATATGCCGGATTCAGAACCGACATTGGTGCTTTCATTGAGAGCCTGCTGGGTAGTCGCCACGGTGCGATGGGAATTCAGATCAGCTCCATCGCGATCTACGCGTCGGAACCGAGCTACATCGTCAACGTCAGCATCTTCGTCGCCGGCTTGACTGGTCACCTCGGCTAGGCTGAGGACTGCGCGCCACGTCGGATCATCTAGATCGGACGGGTGTCTTCATCAACATCAACTCCAATCTCATATTCATTACAACAATCTCATGGTAGACACCTGTACTATGTACTATCCCCCAAATGAATACAATCAAAAGCAGGACGTAGGGTATTATCTCCTTGAGAGAGCCCGAACCTGGGTAAAATCATGTGTCCATGTTACCATCGCTCCAAGACGCCTAGCTTAGGACCCCTACTACGAGATATGCCAGATTCAGAACCGACATCGGAGTTGAGGTTTCACGATCATGGTCAGTGAAAGCACCAATGTCGGTTCTGAATCCGGCATATCTCGTAGTAGGGGTCCTAAGCTAGGCGTCTTGGACATATGGTAACATGGACACAGGATTTTACCCAGGTTCGGGCTCTCTCAAGGAGATAATATCCAACGTCCTGCTTTTGATTGTATTGATATGGAGATAGTACATAGTACATGTGTCTACCATGAGATTGTTGTAATGAATATGAGATTGAGATTGTCTATTGACTAGCCTGGCCTCGGTTTATATAATGCACCGTAGGCCCATGGTTTAGAGGAGTCCTTGTCTTGTGCGCCTAGTCTTGTGGAATCTCCCTTGTATGCATCATGGGCTACCCGAAGTGGCCCATTAGTGAATCATCATGGGGGTCCTTGGCCCGACCCACTGGTCGAGAGACGACGTGGTGAGTACTCCCTAGTCCTGGCCAACTTACTCAAGCAGAAGTTCTCGACGAGGAGCCTACGATGACGCGCTTCAACACTCTCACGGATGAAGACTACAGCGGTTGAAGATCTCCTGCTTTAAAGAAGATAAGGACTTCCCCATCAACAAGAAGCTGCACCAAGACTCGACACTTCTAGCACGACACATCTAGATGTCACTAACCAGCATGGGTAACCCACATGACCAGGACGCAGACACACTACTTTGCCCCATATTTCGACTTTGGAATACACACGCAAGTCAGACCCTTGCTCAAACCCCGTTCATCAAGCCCTTAACTACTAGCCAGACCCAGCTTACCGCAAGAACCCCGTCCACCTCTCAGATGGAGTCGAACGATGCACTCGAAGCTGTATCGTCAATCACCTCAAGGACTAGTGGAGCAACCACACCGGAGAAAGAGCAACATGGGAATGTGCAGACTACCTCAGATCGAAATTTCCGTACCTCTTCAACGCCTAGGCTAGGAATCTCGGGGACAAGATTCTTGTAAGGGGGGTAGGTCTATCACACCATGTGTTTTGCCTCATAACTAAGTTAACATAGCTAAAAAATTAGGACCAATTAAAACTTTTTGAGTGCTTGTGATGCTTGACTTGATTGTTGATTACTTGTTTGCTTGCTTGTGCTCTAACTCATAAAATTCCTTCTTCTCTCTCAAAACCCTTCTCCTTGCTCCAAATCTTTGCCCAATGATCATACCATGTGTATAGGACCTAAAACTATTTTCATCAAATATTATTTTGGCCAAAAAGAATTTATTCAAATTAGGTTTTTAAAAACCCCTGAGTTGATGTTTGAACTACAAGTCCTCAAATTAGGGAGGATATCCTTCCCCAAAGAATTTATTTTGAACCTACCATATATAAGACTTTCCCAAAAACCACCAAATATTATTTTTAAAGATTATTTTCCTATTTTAGTTAAAGGCTTTTTCTTAAGGCCAGTAATGGTCTTTTATAGGGGAAAATTATTTTTATGCTTTCAAAATATTCGAAAAAATTTAGGGAAACTCAGTGGACATATAGTTTCCATATATAAGAGTTTCAACACATGGTCACGTTGAAAATATTGGACAAAACCATCCAAAACCCTTTCTGCCTATTTCAAGCATTTGAAATATTTCTATAAGAAATATACTCAAATAAATCAAGGAAACTTCCAGAAAGTCACACATGCAATATGTGATGATCTTGCAAAGTTTCATCTCAATCCCCATTGTTTTGATTCACTAAAATATTCCAGAACCCTCTGTGTCCAAATCTAAATTTGAGCAACTTTGTATTGCCAAGTATTTCCAATTGATCTCAAACTTTGTGGGCAAGCTCTAATACCAAAATAATGACACTACCCCAAGTGATGCATCATGGGGATTAGCTTAGCATGACTAGATCGACAGAAACCTGATTCTGTTGATTTCTAGGGTTTACCAAGTATGTATTGTCAACTTTCTTCAATTGAGCTGAAAACTTGTGATCAGTACCAGCTAGACTTATCATTTAATCCTGGTAAATCTCAAGGCCATATGATTCATTTGCCTAGCCCAAACACAACAGAAACACCTTCAGCCATAAGCTTGTGGAAAAGAAAAGTTGACTCAAAAGGATTCCCCTTGCCTCCAACTTTTTACCATAGTATTCTCTTACCCTATTTTACCTCTAGTAACTTTGCTATGGCCTCTACTAAATTATTGGGGGGTAACTCCCTCACTTTCCCCCTCCTTTTTACCATGGCAGCACCTCTCTCCCGCTCTCCTTCCTTTTTGATCATGCAACTGCCCCAAACACTTCCACAACTTCATTTGCATGCTATTACATCAATCCAAACCCATATAGATCTTTCTCATATGGAAAATATGAGCAAATCATCCAAACCTAGATTTTGGCAGTAAAAACAGCTTTGAACTGCAAGTACCCTAGACTTGCCTCCCTAAGCCCAACCCTTGTGTACTTGTAGTTCTTCCATGCCTAGGTCACCCAGACAACATTAAACCCCTTGGGCCCTTCAGTAAAATCTCCTTAACTAGCCCCAAAGTTTGATGCTGCAAACTTACCCTGGGTGAAAACCTAACCCAACCAGCCCCATTTACCATGAAACTTTACCAGTCCTCCCCTGCATGTATGCCTCACACACTAGACATAATTGGCCGACCAAAATGTTGACACAGACATGTGTTCACGTGGTGACCACGCTACTGGCATGCAGCAACGGTGCTCTGCCCCTAGAACTTGTCCAGTAGCTTGCATCTGGCCTCGGCAGGATGCCCCTGCACGCCGGGCATCTCCCCTCGACGTCCCATGCCCCAACCCGACGCCAGGATGCATCCAAAGGAGCCCAGGCACGCGCGTGCTCCACGGCTGAGGGTATCATGGTGGCCACCCGAGCCCCCTTCGTCGCCCTCTAATGTGGCTTGAGACTGTGTCGGTATTTCCCCAAAGAGGAAGGGATGATGCAGCCCAGCGACGGTAAGTAATTCCCTCAATTATGAAACCAAGGTTATCGAACCAGTAGGAGAATCACCCCCACCCAATAAGCAGCACCTGCACACAAACAACAAATACTTGCAACCCGACGCGAAAGAGAGGTTGTCAATCTCTCTACGGTAATAAGATATATTAGGTAGTGATAGATAGGAGACATAGATCTCTCAAGAACACAAAATAAAAAGCGTAAATATGCAACAATATGTTTTTGGGTTTTTGGTTTTGTAGATCTGAAAACAAAGATTGCAAAAAAGTAGATCGGAAAGCAATATGTTGGAAAAGTAGACCCCGGGGCCGTAGGGTTCACTAGTGGCTTCTCTCATGAGTATAGCGCACGGTGGGTGAACAAATTACTGTTGGGCAATTGATAGAAAATCGAATAGTCATGATGATATCCAAGGCGATGATCATTATATAGGCATCACGTCCAAGATAGATAGACCGACTCTTGCCTGCATCTACCTCTATTACTCCACACATCGACCGCTATCTAGCATGCATCTAGTGTATTAAGTTCATGGAAAAACGGAGTAATGCAATAAGAACGATGACATGATGTAGACAATATCTATTCATGTAGGAATAGAACCCATCTTGTTATCCTTAATAGCAACGATACATGCGTGTCTTGCTGCCCCTTCTGTCACTGGGAAAGAACACCGCAAGATCGAACCCATCACAAAGCACCTCTTCCAATGGCAAGAAAAATCGATCTAGTTGGCCTAACTAAACCAAAGATTTGGAGAAGAAATACAAGGCTATAAGTAATAATGCATATAAGAGATCAAAGAAGACTCCAATAATATTCATGGATAGAAACTGATCCTGAACTCAAAATTCATCGGATCGCAACAAGCACACCACAAAAGTTTACATCAAATAGATCTCCAAGAGACCATTGTATTGAGAATCATAAGAGAGAGAGAGGAAGGCATCTAGCTACTGCCTACGGACCCGTAGGTCTATGGTGGACTACTCACGCATCATCGGGGAGGCACCTATGAGGAAGATGAACCCCTCCGTGATGGTGTTTAGATTGGATCTTGAGGTTCTGGAACTTGCGGCGGCTGGAATTGTGTTTCGTCGACTCCCTTAGGGTTTTCGCAATATTCGGAAATTTATTGGCATCAAAGGCGTTGGAGAGGGGCCCCGAGGAGGGCACAACCCATCAGGGCGCGTCGGGCCACCCTGGAGTGCCCTGGTGGGTTGTGGTCTCCTCGGCCCACTCCCCTGGCACTTCTTTGGCCCACTAGGTGTCTTCTGGTCCAGAAAAAATCTCCAAAAAGTTTCGTCGCGATTGGACTCCATTTGGTGTTGATTTTTGGCGAAGTAAAAAAAAGCAAAAACATCAACTGGAACTTTGGCACTATGTCAATAGGTTAGTCCCAAAAAATGATATAAAGTTGCTATAAAATGATTGTAAAACATCCAAGAATGATAATATAACAGCATGGAACAAGCAAAAATTATAGATACGTTGGAGACGTATCAGCATCCCCAAGCTTAATTCCTACTCGTCCTCGAGTAGGTAAATGATAAAAACAGAATTTTCGATGTGGAATGCTGCCTAACATGTTCATCATATTCTTTTCTTTTGTATGGCATGGACATTTGGACATGTAAATGATTCAAAGCAATAGTCTAGTTTTAACATAATGACTTCAATACTCAAGCATGTCAACAAGCAACCATGTCTTTCAAAATATCAACACTAAAGAAAGCTATCCCTAGCCCATCATGCTCAATCATTGATCCATTCATGAAACACACTCAAATATTAACTATGCCTAATGCTCAAGTACGATCATAGTGCCCCCTAGTTGGTGCTTATAAGAGAAGATGGAGACTCAAAGTAAAAATAAAAATTGCATAAAGTAAAAGATAGGCCCTTCGCAGAGGGAAGTAGGGATTTGTAGAGGTGCTAGAGCTCAAGGTTTAAAATTGATAGAGAAAAATATTTTGGGTGGCATGGTTTTCCTGTCAACGAAAACGACAAAGTAGCTCACAATACTTTCCATGCTAGATATATCATAGGCGGTTCCCAAACAGAAAATAAAGTTTATTCCTTTTTCCACCAAACTTTCACTTTCCATGGCGGGCCGTATCCACGGTTGCCTTCCATACCAACTCTTTCAAAGGAATTTATTATTTGACAACATAAAGTAAATATTTTTTCTTTTTCATTTCGGGAATGGGCATCCCTATTACCGCCACACTCTCGTGCAATAACAAGTGAATAAACACTCATCTTGAGAATAATAGATCTAGCATGGAAATATATTGGACACTCCCCACCGTTTCATGAGCGGTACGGGCACACAAAAGAGAAAATTTATTTTGAAAATTTAGAGATGGCACATACAAATTTTCTTGGAACGGCATGGAAATACCGCATATAGGTAGGTATGGTGGAATCATAAGGCAAAACTTGGTTTAAGGATTTTGGATGCACAAGTAGTATTTCTACTTAGTACAAATGGAGGCAAGCAAATAGATTGGGAAGCAACCAAACCAAGAAACAAAAATTCACATAACTGAGCGTTGAACATAACTAACACCAAATAATGCACCACAAGTAGGATGTAACTTCATTGCATAACTATTGACTTTCGTGCATGCATAGGGAATCACAAACCTTAACACCAATATTCCTACTAAGCATAATTACTCACTAACATGACTCACATATTACTATCATCATGTTTCAAAACTATTACAAGGAATCAAGTTTAATTTGCCCAATGATCTTCATGAAAGTTTTTACTATATCCTCCTTGGATATCTATCACTTTGGGACTAGTTTCATATATTGCCATTGCTTTTTTGACAAGCTCAAACAAATTTAAGTGAAGCACATGAGCATAGAGATTTCATCTCTAAAAAAGGTATAAGTGAAGCATGAGAGGATTTCTTCAAAATTTACTAACTCTCAAATTAATCTAAATGAAGTATGAGAGTAGTTATACAAAAATTTCCAAGCACACCGTGCTAAAAAAGATATAAGTGAAGCACTAGAGCAATTCTATAGCTCAAAAAGTTTAAGTGAAGCACATAGAGCAATTCTAACAAATCATAGCATGATTTTGGCTCTCTCAAGAAGGTGTGTCCAGCAAGGATACAAAGTAAAAAACTAACAAGCAAAGCAAGCAAAGATACAAGACGCTCCAAGCAAAACTCATGATATGTGACGAATAAAAATATAGCTCCAAGTAAAATACTGATGGTCGTTAGAAGAAAGAGGGGATGCCACTCGGGGGCATCCCCAAGCTTAGTTGCTTGTTTCTCTTTGCATATATCTTGGGGGTGCCATAGCATCCCCAAGCTTAGGCTTTTATCACTCCTTATTCCTTCACATCCATCGTGATCTCACCCAAAACTTGAAAACTTCAATCACACAAAACTCAACAAAATCTTCGTGAGATCCGTTAGTATAATAAACCAAATCTTTAGGTGTTGTTGCAAACCCATTCATATTTCATTATTGCATTATACCTACTGTATTTTAACTTTACCATGGCTCATACCCTTCAATATAACCCATAGATTCATCAAAACAAGCACACAATGCAACAAAAACAGAATCTGTCTTAAACAGAACAGCCTTTAGTAATCTGTACTCTAACCATACTTCTATAACTCTAAAAATTGTGAAAAGTTAAGAAAATGTAAGGAATTTATATAGCAACACTGTGTTAAAATTTCAGCTCAAGATCACGTTCCAGCAAAAAATGAAAATTCATATACTGGACGCAAAGTTTCTGTTTCAGATTCAGCATCACTTCTACTCATCCTATGAATCATCCTAAAGGCCTTACTTGGTACAAACACTAAATAAACCATAAAAACACAATCATAACAAAGGCATAATTGTGTGAACACTCAAAAACATAAAGGAAAAAGAAAAAAATTATTTATTCATTGGGTTGCCTCCCAACAAGCGCTATCGTTTTACGCCCCTAGCTAGGCATAATGGATAGATTCAAGTATTGTCATCTTTGGTTTTCAATTCTTCAATCACACAACCAGATTTGTTTAAGGGTTTGGCATGCATGTTTTTGATGACAACACTCCTAGGAAGAAACCCAAAAAATTCATTCTTGTAAATAGGGTCTCTTATGATTTCAACAAAGTCGGGATGAATACTAATCATTTTAAGAGCCCCCTTGTGACTACTAGGCGTAGCAACTTTGTTCTTAGTGACTTGCGTGTTCTTGCCAATCTTTACGGGAGTTTTTTCAATAGTTTTGATAGAAGAAAAAGCTGAACCCAAATTACTAAAAATCTCTTCTATCTTATCAATCCGGTAAGGGCTCTCTTCTACCCTTTCGTTAACTACGGTTTCTTTTTCCTTAAGAATTTTAAGAGCATCTCCCGCCTTAGATCCAATTTTATTAGCAAGATTATGCATCTTTTTATCTAGATCATCAATATCTCCTTTAGTAATCATCTTCTTTTCAATAGCATCTAATCTCTCCATAACATGTACGAGAGTTAAAGTTGTTTCATTGATCATGATAGGTGGTGATCCCACTAAACTTCCCAAAGCATTAAAAGCATCTAGCGAAGGACACATGAAGAAATTCCCATCGGTAATCGTATCAAGGATGAATCTATACCAAGTGGTGATGCCCACATAAAAGCTACGAAGAAGAACAAGGGTAGATTGCTTATGGATAGATCTATTATGAGCATTGCAAATCCTATACCCAGCATCTTTTCGGTTCTCCCCTCCCCTTTGTTTAAAATTAAGAACCTCATTATCGGGAGTACATGCAACAATGGTAGAACTAGCCATTGACTAGGCAAGAGATCTGATGAGAAAAGGGCAAATGAAAAAGAGGGCGAATAAAATGGCAAATTGGTGAAGTGGGGGAGAGGAAAACGAGAGGCAAATGGCAAATAATGTAATTTCAAGGAGATGAGATTTGTGATTAGGAACGTGGTAGATGATCATGGAGTCCCCTCGGCGCCAACGATAGGCACGTAGAAGAGACCGCTTCCTCCCCGGCAATGGCGCCAGAAATTCCTTTGACGTGGCTTGAGACTGCGTCGGTATTTCCCCAAAGAGGAAGGGATGATGCAGCACAGCGACGGTAAGTATTTCCCTCAGTTATGAAACCAAGGTTATCGAACCAGCAGGAGGATCACCACCACCAATAAGCAGCACCTACACACAAACAACAAATACTTGCAACCCGACGTGAAAGAGAGGTTGTCAATCTCTCTACGGTAATAAGATAGATTAGGTAGTGATAGATAGGAGAGATAGATCTCTCAAGAACACAAAATAAAAAGAGTAAATATGCAGCAATATGTTTTTGGGTTTTTGGTTTTGTAGATCTGAAAACAAAGATTGCAAAAAAGTAGATCGGAAAGCAATATGTTGGAAAAGTAGACCCGGGGGGCATAGGGTTCACTAGTGGCTTCTCTCATGAGAATAGCGCACGGTGGGTGAACTAATTACTGTTGGGCAATTGATAGAAAATCGAATAGTCATGACGATATCCAAGGCGATGATCATTATATAGGCATCACGTCCAAGATAGATAGACCAACTCCTGCCTGCATCTACCTCTATTACTCCACACATCAACCGCTATCCAGCATGCATCTAGTGTATTAAGTTCATGGAAAAATGGAGTAATGCAATAAGAATGATGACATGATGTAGACAAGATCTATTCATGTAGGAATAGACCCCATCTTGTTATCCTTAATAGCAATGATACATGCGTGTCTAGCTGCCCCTTCTGTCATTGGGAAAGAACACCGCAAGATCGAACCCATCACAAAGCACCTCTTCCCATGGCAAGAAAAATCGATCTAGTCGGCCTAACTAAACCAAAGATTCGGAGAAGAAATACGAGGCTATAAGTAATCGTGCATATAAGAGATCAAAGAAGACTCAAATAATACTCATGGATAGAAACTGATCATGAACTCAAAATTCATCGGATCCCAACAAACACACCGCAAAAGTTTACATCAAATAGATCTCCGAGAGACCATTGTATTGAGAATCATAAGAGAGAGATAGGAAGCCATCTAGCTACTGCCTATGGACCCATAGGTCTATGGTGGACTACTCATGCATCATCGGAGAGGCACCTATGAGGAAGATGAACCCCTCCGTGATGGTGTTTAGATTGGATCTCGAGGTTCTCGAACTTGCCGCGGCTGGAATTGTGTTTCGTCGACTCCCTTAGGGTTTTTGGAATATTTGGGAATTTATAGGCATCACAGGCGGTGGAGAGGGGCCCCAAGGAGGGCACAACCAGGCGCGCCCTGGTGGGTTGTGGTCTCCTCGGCCCACTCCCCCAGCACTTCTTTGGCCCACTGGGTGTCTTCTGGTCCAGAAAAAATCTCCAAAAAGTTTCGTCGCGATTGGACTCCGTTTGGTATTGATTTTTTGCGAAGTAAAAAAAGCAAAAATAGCAACTGGCACTTTGGCACTATGTCAATAGGTTAGTCCCAAAAAATGATCTAAATTTGCTATAAAATGATTGTAAAACATCTAAGAATGATAATATAACAGCATGGAACAAGCAAAAATTATAGATACGTTGGAGACGTATCACCCTCCCGCATAACCTCTTCCCGAGCGCCCGAAATGCTCCAGGTTTGTTTCTCCACCTCCTAGATGCCTCAATGGCCTCCCCATTAGTGCTCTCGTTCCCTCCTCCTCCTCATACGGCCGGCGATGCCCGCCTCAGGTCTGGCTCGAATTCGAGCTCCCCGACGGCTCCCTCCTTCTCTAAGCTGCATCAGGGCACCACCCGCACATCCGCAAGCTCCTCACGCGCCCCATTCCTTCCTTTCAGTAGTTGGAGCACCAAGTTCCATGGCCGCCGTTGTCGGGGTCCGCTGCGGCTGATGCGGCGCTCACCCTGGCGCTCCCCGGTGGGGTGCGACTCTTCGCCCCGAGCCCGCAGGTGGCCGGAGCCTCGCCGGAGGCGGCCTGAGCCGCCGGATCTGCGTCGGCGCCTGCTCGTTCTCGCCTCCCCTGTTTGGGCGGGAGGTGGGGGACGATCCTGATAGGCGGGGCCCACCTGGAAGCGACCCAAATGCTCAGCCCGACAATTAAGTGGACGCGGCTTCCGCCGCATGTGCCTTCCTGTGGTGGAAGCGCATTTGCGTAAAGGCGTCATCGACGTGGCCCGCCTTCCCACGTGGCTGGACCGCTGGGCCGGCCCATTTCCTATCCTGCACCTGAGCATTATTCTGGCCCATTTGGTAATTCCTTTGTCCTTTTTCTTTTACTAGAATTTCATAATTCATAGTAAATTCATTTGGACTCCAAATTAAGTGATTCAAATTCCCACAAGCTTCTAAAATCTTGGCCTAACCAAATGTGCGCATTGCACATTTTTTTCACACAATATCTTCTGCACCACCAATATTTTTTGTCATTTGTTTTATTGTAAACCCACATTATAATATCCCTAGGGGATTCAAATCAACTCCAAATGGAGTGATTCAAATTTCCAGAGGCTCTAAATCTCATGACCTATTTGTCTAGCCATGTTGAATATTTTTACCATGCACCTATTCTGTTGGGTCTAATAAATGGTCCATTTTCCATTTATTTCATCTTAGGAAAATCATAGAAAATTCATCCCAATTCCATATCCAATGAAACCACTTTTTAAATTCTTCTAAAATCATGCCCTATTGGATGAGTGCATCCACTCATTTTTATAAAGATATTTTCTATAGAATTTTCACAAGGCCATTAATACCTCCATTTCCACATTTCAAAAAGCCTCATTGATCCAACTCCAATAGAGCCATTTTAGGAATTTTTCTTATGACCAGAGATGTCCAAGAAAATAAAACTCCTATTTATAGAGCACTTTTATTTTTTGCTTGTTTTGTTGCTTATTGTGGTTGTTTCCGACGGTAGTTGACGAAGTAGACGAAGTTCTCGGAGTTGGACGAGAAGCACGAGAAGACCTCAAAGACTTTGCTGAACCAGGCAAGCAGCCCTTTGACCATGTCTAAGAAACCATTTTTATTGCATGGCATTTATCACCTTATTTTCGATATGCTGATCATAATGTTATGGTGACCACCTTCATGGGTTGTCTTCGATACTTTTACCCGTTGATACTTGCACTGAGCATGACCCAACCTTCCTATGAGGGTTGTGCGGGTGGGAAGTAGATAGGAGGCTAAGTAGTTGCTACGCAAGTGGGATGGGGAAAATGCATGGTGTGGAGAAGGAAACAATTTCAAAGACTTTACGAAAACCCCGTCAGGTGCCACTAATGCCCAAAGTAGATGATGTTGAGCTAGGTAACCACTTGATAAAGAAGTGGTGTACCGAGGCAAGTGGGTGCGTGTTGTTCTCAAAAAGGGATTGGTTTAAGTTGCGACCATTACTCCAACCTTACATGTACAACCACTCTACCCCTATATGGGAAGGGGCTTTGTTCATTACTTTGGTCGATGCTAGCAAAGAGCCTGCATTACTAGTGGCGAGAGTGGCGTGGTCACTCTCGATATGGGGTCATACCGGAATGGATGATCATGGGCTGTTTTCACAGACCCCGGGCACATCGTTGCGTGCCCTCATGGATGATATGTGTGATGTATATCATGAGGGATGTCACCAACGAGTGGACTCTTTGTTTAGTGACGTCAAGGGAAAGGCATTGTTCGGGTGCTTACCTCGGGTATGTAATATACCGCGAGTCGTGGATGACACGGAAGTTCCCCGAGTCTTGTTGGTAAAGTGTGCAACCTCTACAGAGTGTAAAACTATTCGAATAGCCGTGCCCACGGTCAAGGACAGTTGGATGACCGCTCTTGGGCTACATCCATTATTTATTAAACTTGGTGTGTGTGTGTGGGTGACAAAGAGATACTTGAGCTAAGTCGGAAGACTTGATGAAATGACTGAACATGAGATGTTCAACCCCCTGGTTATGATGATATCTGTAACTTGTTCATATGGATATCTGCAACCTGTTGATGCATACTTTAACAAGATGATTGAACATGTCATTGCACTCAAATAGATTTCTGCAACATACCTACTTAGTGCTATATCATGCATTGCTTTACCTTGTTCCAAAACATGGGTTGCTTGAGAGTACATTCAAAGTACTCATTGGCTTGCCACTGGTTATTTTATTGGCCAGACATGAAAGAACATGATACGATGAAGAGTACCTTGGTGACAAACATGCGAGCTAGGACGCTTCCCAGTCAGAATGCCTATAGGGTTAAGGAAGATGGCATGGGTCCACGCTATTGTTGAAGATTTCCGCTGCGAGTTTATGAAGACCTAGCCATAAAGGCCATATTTGAGTAAAACGGTACGTAATGGATGTAAGACTCTTGTTATTCTGTTTTTGTGTGTTCCATGAGCATTGATCTCTGGGATCACTGTGCACGTACATTCGGTGATCACGACTTATGAGTCGGGGTTCCCACATGAACCCATACCTATGTCTTCGAGTGACGACAATGAGAGGAAATCTCTTCCAGAGTTGGTTGAGTCAGCTTTACTTGTAGCCCAAGTAAAGTTGCCGCGTGTGTTTGAAATTCGACAGTTGTGACACGTGTCGGTTGGCCATTGACCCAGGGTCATTTCGGTCATATCAGGTCGGGTTGCATGTTGGCTATAAATAGCCCACCCCCTCTACTATAAGTGGGTGGCTGCTCAGAGAGAGATACGGCTGTTGTCGTTTTGGAGCAACCCACCTCGAAGACATTGAGAGAGAGAAATATCCTGCGAGGATAAACCTAAACACCTAGAGCTAGTGTGTTTGAGCATCACTGAGGTCGTTCTTTTCGTAGTGAACCAAAGACTTATTACACTTCAAGACTGTGATCTTCGAGACGGTTAGGTGTCTGGGTCTAGAGCATCCAAGATTCATTGTGGATTGCTGGGTGGCCAACTTTGTACGGGTTTCAGAAGTCTCCCCTGAAGACTTGCCTGAGTGATTGGGCATTGTCTAAGTTACTTCGGTTCAAGGGGAACAAGGTGAAGACGAGGTCTTCTGAGTTGAATCTCAGCCTCCCTAACCAGACGTACTGTCGTCACAGCAACTGGAACTGGTCCAACAAATCATGTGTCTTCATCGAGCTATTCGTTCTATCCTTCACTCCTTTACATTCTATTCTGAACCGTCAAGCCATTGCTTGAATACTACTGTTTGAAGACATACTCCAAAGACATACATATCTGTTGTTTATCTTCATATTGTCTAAGTTTGTCTTCGACTCAAAGTGTGCCCGATGTATAGCTTGTCGTGTTTCCGACGTGGAGGGGATCCAAGGGTGATTCTAGATCCTGTGTCGGAGTTGGCTCGAGATCGAACGTATCTTCACAGATAGGGTACAGGCCAGAGTATGGCCGAGGTTCGAGGGGAGATCGCCCGGAGTCGCTACATCGCGGTTCTCCGATGACGCCAAGGTTTCTGGCCCGACGTCCTCAAAAGAGATCGGTTCCGTAGTCGACCGTCCGGTGTTTGCTTGCCCCTCCATCCGGCTGGGCGTCTAGCCTGGCAGGATGAGTTCTCCGCGGGAATATGCGGTGTATTCTGGGCCTCCAAAGGTCACGATCTGATTCATAGCGTAGTTCTCAATGGCGTTCAGATGGCCGGTCGAATCGACGCAGAAGATCATATTGTCGAACACGAAAAGTTGGTCGGGGACATAAAGGTTCCCGTTGCCATTGTCGCAGTTGATCTGTAGATGAGCCATCTATCCTTCGGTAAATCTCATAGCGGAACTCTCAATGAAAGCACCAGTATCAGTGTGAAAACCACCAGACCTCGGGGTAGGGGGTCCCGAGCTATGGATCTCGTACGGATGGTAACAGGAGCAAGGGGACGATGTTTACCTAGGTTCGGGTCCTCTTGGTGGAGGTAATACCCTACATCATGCTCTTATTTATATCAATGGAGAAGTCCTAATTACATAGTTGATCTACCTCGAGATCGTCAGATGTGCTCTAACTCTAGGGCTAGGTGAATGATATTGTGTTGATGTCCCCTCTACGGGCTAAACCCTACTACTTATATACATGCTAGGTAGGATATCTAGGTTTACAAGGTCAACATCTAGGCGTAGCGACGACAAGAGAAGTCTTTGAGTATACGTCAAGCCTTTGGCAAATGCTGTCTTGTAGGATCCGAAGTATGTCTAGAGGGGGGTTGATTAGACTACTTGACCAAATAAAAATCTAGCCTTTTCTCAATTTTAAGTCTTGGCAAGTTTTTAGCAATTGTAACAAGTCAAGTACATCCTACACATGCAAGTCTAAGATTATAGCAGCGGAAAGTAAAGACATGCACATGAAAGTAAAGGTAGGGAGAGGAGAATCAAACGCAATTGATGACACGAAGATTTTGCTCGTGGTTCCGATAGGTGGTGCTATCGTACGTCCACGCTGACGCAGACTTCAACCAACAGAGGGTAGCGGTCGCGAGAGTCCACGGAGAGCTCCACCCCTTAGGGTCCACAAAGTAGCAACCTCGTCTATTCCATCACTACTTCCATCCACGAAGGACTAGCCTCACTATGGGTAGATCTTCACGAAGTAGGCGATCTCCTTGACCGTACAAACTTCTTGGTTCAACTCCACAATCACGAAGAAGGAGGATCCCAAGCGACACCTAACCAATCTAGGAGGGACCATCCTCCAAAAGGTAATAGATGTGGTAGTATGATGAACTCCTTTTTTTGACTGGGAACTGCAGGGAAAACCCCACAACATATCAAAACTTTATTAATACAGCAGACAGGGTACAAGGGTTACAAGATGTAACCAGAAAGTACAACTAGTAAGAAAACTAATGAAAAGCTAAAATTGAAAGCAAAAAGAAATTAAAGGAGGTAAGTATGAAATCCATCTCAGAAGCTCATCCATGAAAGTTGTCTTAATAATGTGCTGCATGAGGGAAATGTCATGGATAAAATGAGCTCTCCACCTGTTAAACCTAGGCCTTTCATGCCTGAAAACTTTTGCATTTTTGATAATCCAAATATTCCAGCAGGCTATGAATACCACTTCAGAGAAAAATGGCTTTGCAAACTCCCTCCTGGCCTGTATGGCCACCTCTCCCATTGTATCCCTCTGAGACCAATCAATCTGAAGATAGTTCCACACTCTTGCACTAAAGTTGCACTGGAAGAACAGGTGATCTCTGGTTTCTCTTGTATGTAGGGGACACATAACACACTCCACTCCATCATCCAGTTGCCAATGCCTTCTTTCAACAATATCTTTGGTTTTTAATATATCCATGACCAGCATCCATGCAAAGACCTTTATTTTCATGGTGCAAGAGGATTTCCAGATCCAAGGGAGCAATGGATTAAAGGCAAGAGTTGAGTGCATGGAAATGTAAAAACTCTTGGGCTTGAACTCCTTGGAAGATCCTTGCCAAAACCAGGAATCCTTGAGGTCTTCACTTCTATCATGATCCCCCATTAAAGACTGAAGAGCCAATAAATTATCAAAGGCTTGCTCAAACAGAGGTAAGTGAAACAGTTGAATCAACAGTTGTTGCCCAAAAGCCTCCTTAACAGAAATCCAAGGGTGTAACGCCCAAGATGCGGTCCTATCCTTATTTTGGCTCGAGGGCCTCGATAGGGATAGAAGCGCATCTCGTCGTTTCGCAACAATGGATATCGTCACAAGTACATGTAAAGAGGAGATAAGTATGTGGAATTGGCTTACACTCGCCACAAGATACATCATGATCACATCAAAACAACAATACATTCAATCACCATCCATAAGAGTATGGTCCGACTCAGACAAAATCAAATGATAAAAGCGACATCCATCCTTGCGGTCCCAGGCTGCCGGCCTAGAACCCATACTATGATCGATGAAGAAGAAGAAGAACTCCAAATCAAACAAGAGTCGCGCTCACGTCAAAGCATCGCATTAGCTGTACCTGCAACTATGGTTGTATTAATCTGTGAGCCACGGGGACTCAGCAATCTCATTTCCGAGGTTATCAAGACTAGCAAAGCTTAATCAGTAAGGTATGGTTAAGTGGTGGGGCTGCAGCAAGCACTAAACATTTATTTGAGTGGCTAACTTACGAGTACAAGAATAAGGGGTGGGATCGTCGCATAAACGATCGTGAAATAGTAATTATCACTAAGTGATCCTGAACACCTACTTATGAGTCAAACATAACTCCACCGTGTTCTCTCTCGGTTCAGAAGTCACGAGTAGAGACAGTCACAGTTACGCACATGGTTGGTGTATTTTATTTGAGTTTACTTTAAGTTTTCTATGACCGGATGTTAAACAAATTTCCAAGTTGCCACATAACCGCGGGCCCGGCTTCTCGAAAAGATTTAACCCTGCAGGGGTGCTCCAACTCATCCATCACAAAATAACCACACGCCGTGTGGAAAACCTCAACCCCAGGATAACCCCGTAGTATCCTCGGAATTCCGGTGGAAAATCTGAACCTCGAGATAGCCCAAACTATCCTCGGAATCCCGTGCACAAGATGTTCGAGAAAGGTACAACAATTCCATCAAGGCCGCCCGACGTGCCGACAATCCCGATAGGAGCTGCGTATCTCGTTCTCAGGGCACAGCGGATGAGCGACGCAGTGGCCTGATAGAAATATCCCGAGTTGCCCCGGGTTGACCCCGCACAGTGCTCTAGTTTGGGCCAACGCTCACGAGGAGCACTGGCCCGGGGGTTGATTAATTATCCGCGGGTGCCGGCGGGTCCCTATGCAATTTTATTAGTTATTAGGCAAATGTAGTACCAATGTTGGGCCGTGCCAGAAGAGTTTTAGCCCAAAACGAAAATCAAGGGGGTCCCCATAACAACCCCAAGCATGTTAGGAGTGCTCAATATGGGACATAACACCGGTACACAAGTAACTAGGGCGGTAAAGGTCAAACAAAACACCGAGCAAAAGGCCAAGACTTCCACCTTTTACCAAGTATATATGTGCATTAAATTAAATAGCATCAATATTGTGATAGCTCAAAATATCCATGTTGCACATGGAAACAACTTGCACCTGCAAGTAGCAACGGTATAAGAATGGCTGAGCAAGCGGTAACAGAGCCAAACAATGGTTTGCTGGGATGTTGTCATGCCCAAGATGCGGTCCTATCTCTATTAAGGCACGAGGGCCTCGACGGGGATTGAAGCACATCTAGTCGTTTCGCAAGTACTGTAAAACATTGCATACACGTAGGAAGAGATGAGTATATGAGTTGGCTTACACTCGCCACAAGCTATCTTACAAGTTCACACAAATTATTCATACATCATTCAAAAGACAGGGTCCGGCTACGGACGAAAACAAACGATAAAAGACATACTGATAAACTGTCTTGCTATCCCAGGATCACCACCACGAAGCTCCCTACTATTCTGGATACGTAACATACATACGCCTACGTTCTTCATCATACTCCAACTGGAGCTGCGACACGTCATCTGACACGTACTCGTCAATACCTGCACCTGTATTGTTGTAATCTGTGAGCCACAGGGACTCAGCAATCTCATAACCTGGGTACCGAAACTAAGTAAGCCATTGGGTGAGGAAATGGTTAAGTGGTGAGGCTGTAGCAAGCACTAAGCATGTATTTGGTGGCCAACTTACGAGAACATGAATGTAAATATGGTGGCCTACGTAAGACGGTCGTAATCTAGCATGATCACTAAGTGATCCTGAACACCTACTTACGTCAATCATAACCCCACCGTGTTCTCTCTCGGTTCATGTTCACGAGCAAAGACAGTCACGGTTATGCACAAAGTTGGTGTATTTTATTGAGTTTACTTCAAGTTTAGTATTACCGGGTGTTACACAAATTTCCAAGTTGCCACATAACCGCGGGCACGGCTTTCCGAAAGATTTAACCCTGCAGGGGTGCTTCAACTTATCCATCAAAACTAACCACACGCCGCGGGAATAACCTCGACCACGAATCTCGTGATCTTCCTAGGAAATTCCATTGGAAAACCGCAACCTCGAGATAGCCCGAAGTAAAATTCGGAATTACTCGCGCAAGACATTCGAGAAAGGTAAAACAAGTTCAGCAAGACCGCCCGACGTGTCGACGAACCCGATAGGAGCCGCGTATCTCATTCGCAGGACACAACGGGTGAGCTATGGTTACCACGCCAGACACCGAGTAGCCCCAGGTGGCGTTAATAAGCTGCTCTGGGTTGGACCAACACTCATGAGGAGCACTGGGCCGGGTTGTTGATTAATAATCCACGGGGTAGCTATGCCCTATGCAATTTTATTAAGTTGTTTAGCAAATGTAGTACCAATGTTGGGTCTTGCGAGACAAGTTTTAATCTAAAACGAATGGTCAAGGGGGTCCCCATAATAACCCCGAGCATGTTAGGAGCGCAAAATATGGAATATAACACCGGTACTCAAAACTAGTGCGGCAAAAGCGGAACAAAACACCGGGCAAAAGGCCAAGCCTTCCACCGTTGCCATAGATATATGCTCATTAATTTAAATAACAATAAATAGCGTGATATAACCAAATAACTATGTTGACACATGGAAAGCTTGTACCTGCAACTAGCAACACTATAAGATAAGGGCTGAGCAGCGGTAACGTAGCCAATCAATGTTTTGCCAGGTAGTGGAGGGGTTAGAGGCTTTCATGGCAATTTAGGAGGCTGACAGTTTAAGTTGTAGGTAACATAACATAATGGTAAAAGCGAGACATATAGCAAGGCAAAAATAGTGTCGGGATCCGGGTATGATCATCTTGCCCGTTGGTTCTTCAGAGGGACAAAGAGCTGGGTCCTCATAGTTGTACTCTCCTGGATCCTCGTACTCAGGCTCAACACTTGCGTCTACCCAAGAGAAACAGCACCAAATAAACATACAAACAAGGTGCAATGCACAAACAAGATGATGCATGATCCATTTGAAGTATTTAACATGGCAACCCTAAGCTAGTCATGTTTCTCATGCATTTATTAAGTTCTTTAGTATTCTGGACAGAACCTCAAGTTTAGTTATTTGAAAATGCATTATCATGGCAAATATGAATGCTTCATGCAAAATCGATGCAAATGCATATGTAGAACGTTGCAAAATGAGTAACGTAGCTCACGGTACACTCACGGCAAGGTACGAACGTTAACGGAGGCAAAACACCAAATGAGGAAGGTCATGGGCTATTCCTTGGTATTCCAAGGATGCCACTGGATAGGACATGAAAATCTAGCAAGAATAGAGCTAAAGTTCATGCAAAACAATGGAGTATAGCTCCCACAAGTCACAAATCATTCAAACACACAACCTGTCCACAAACAGCAACATGTCATCTTGCAACACACATATCCAGAGCTATAGAAAGTTTAAAAACACAACCAAGGCATGGGCATGAAGTATACAGCATGTACAACAAATCATCTATCTACAGCAACATGAAAGGAAGCATGGATCAATAGTAATGAAGCTCACAAGATGGCATGTTGAAACAGTTTTTATGGACCTAGAGGAAATTCCAGTTTTATAGAATCTGAGTTAACATGACAGCAACTTGACAGCAACTTTTATATTTGCTATAGGTACTTTTCATGGTATGAAAATTAACAGGGTGATAGAGGGCAACAACTACTACAAAACACTATCACCGAGCATGAGCTAAAACATCACAGATCACTTGGTAGCATCCCCTAAACATGGCATGAAAATAACTACAGATTCCCAGACTTGGTCAAATTTCACTAAGAGATTAGCAGCAGTTTATAACACCATAGCATCTTTGACAGCAAATAACTCTAAGATGCAAAAATCTCTTTGGCAAGGTGAAGACACCAAATGACAGAGGGTGACAGGCACAACAATTCATGGCATTGAACCAACCCCAAAGAAACACTATACCCATGGGAATCATCAACACAACATGGGAACAAAATAACAGTTCTAACACTTAGAAATATTTGAGCAATGAAAAACAGTAATATTTTCTTAGCATGTTTGCAGCAAGAAACCCACTAAACCACAAGATTATCATGGCAACGAAAAATACTAGGGCCTAGTGCCCACAAAACACTTCCACTTACATGTTGATAAGTTTCCAAAATCATGCAAGAATTAAATCATACATAAATCACAAAATGCCACCTCATCACAAAATAATGTTTTCACGAAGTTGCTCCAATGGCAAAAGCAATGGCACCACTGGATTCCTAGGATTTTTCTACCCCAAAATCGTAAGTCACATGCCTATCTTCCTGTTGGTGAGACTCCCAAAATTACATTCACAAAAACACCAAAGCACTTATAGTCACTTATATGCAATATTTGGCATATCCTAGGATCTTTCAAGATTTGGAATAAAAACAAAATGGAATATTTCCTTAAAAGGAAATAGCCACAAACACCGAGAAAACACTAAAAACAAACTAAATACATAAAACAAAAGGGGGGGGGCACCTGGCAGTGAGCCAGGGCCCCTGTGGGTATGACAAGTAGGCCACGGGCCCACTGTGAGGGCTGCCAGGAAATGAAAAAAGGGGGAGGCTAAATGCCTCCACGGGGGATCGAACCCGCAACCTATTGCACTCCACACGGTCGACTACCACTGGGCTACGGCTCGGTTACTGAACCAAGGGGGGCTCCTGTTCTTTTGAATAGACCCTCGGTGCTCCTGCGCCTAACGAAACTGAAGATGTAGCGGGCACGGCCGGCGATGAACAGAGGAGGGCCCGGAAGCACCGGAGGCTGCTCCGGTGACCTAAACGCACGGCGGAGACGACCTCTAACACCAGTACAGAGACCCGCACGCACTCACACTACGCGCAAGACCGCAGACGACCGGAATCGTTTCCGGCGACGATGGACAACAGCGGCGACGCAAGCTGCTACGGTGCGCTAAGGCGAAGCAAACGACGACTTATCTATGGGAACGGGTCCTACGCGTCGCGTCGAGCTCGAGCGGCTACTCTACTGCACCTGAAACGACCGGAGTGCTCGCCGTCATTGAGGTCCGACGGCGGTGAGCTCGAGCTTCGAAGGATCCAGCGCCGCACTACGAGCTTGCACACAAAAACCTAGAGGGGACGGGACAAGGCTCACCTAGAGGGGCTCGGCGTCGTCGATCGGGCTCGAGGGCGGTGAAGTTCAGTCGGCGACGATCGGAGGCCGAGGGGGAAGAAGACTTGGTGCGGCGTCATCTTGGCGTCCCGCGGGGAAGGAGTGGACATCGTGGAAGGAGACGTTCCCGATGGTGCTTCCCGACAAGCGCTTCTCCTTGGAGCTCGCCGGAGGGCACGCCGGCGACGCTGTCATGCTCTCTGGCTTGCTCGGATTTGAGGGGGAAACGGATCTGGGGAGCTTTTTCTCACCTGGCGGCGGCGAGAAGCGGGAGAGGGGAACCCTAGCTAGGCGCGGACATCGAAGGGATTATATAGGAGGGAAGGGAACGGATGGCTGCCGCCGTGGACGCGCACTACCGGCGCGGCGTTCCTCTCTGAGAGAGAGGGAGGAGGGGGACCAGGAGGACGACGAAGAAACAGAGGCAGATTGGTGGGCCGCGCGAGCGCCATGCTGGAAAGCGCGCGCGCTCCCGGCTGGGCTCGCTCTGGCAACGGTTGGGCCGCGAGGGGAATGAAGGCCCAAGCGCTGGGCCTCTCTCTCTCTCAGAACAGAAAGGATTTTCCTTTTAAATAAAATAGAAAACAAAAGAAAAACTCAGGGAAGCTAGAAAAAGATTTAGAGAAAAACCAAGATAGTTTTGAACTCACAAAATTACCCCCTATTTAAAAAAATTAGATTGGGCTTTTTTAAGGCAATGGAATAATTCACTTATATTACTATATCCAACTGCTATTGCCAAGAAACAAAATGCAAACAGCCCCAAACATGTTTGGAAGTTATATCACAATTCTAGTCAGATTTTGTAGGATGAGAGCAACATTTTATTAAGCTGATTAGGACAAGTAAAAACAACACATATTGCAAATATTTGAAAAGAGAGAGTTTGGCATTGTTTTGTAAAAGGGGTTTTGGATGGGGATCCACACACCTAACATTCTTGCAAGCACACCAACACTACACATGCCTCACACCACAACATGCACAAGCTTATGATGCAACATAGTTTATGTGATGATACCATGATGTCATGATGAATGATGAAAGTCATGAAGCACAAATTTATTAACCCAACACACATGAGGGCCAACTTGGAAGGTTCCACATGAGAATATATTACAAATGGCAATGGAAGCACTTGGGCTGTCACAACTTTCCCCCACTACATGAGGATCTCGTCCCGAGATCTAGGAACGGAAGAATTCGGGAAATTCGGAACGGAGATGGTCCTCTCGTTCCCAAGTGGCTTCTTTGTCGGAGTGATGTGACCACTTCACCTTTAGAAACTTTATTGATTTGTTGCGAGTCTTGCGCTCAGTTTCTTCAAGGATAGCAACTGGATGCTCATGATAGGATAGGTCTTCTTGGAGATCAACGGTGCGCTCGGGAGTCTTGAATCACTTCCGGAGCTGAGAGACGTGGAACACATCATGCACATTTGAGAAATTTGGAGGAAGCTCGAGTTGGTAGGCAAGGTCACCCCTCTTGCCCACAATCTTGAAAGGACCCACAAAGCGTGGAGCAAGCTTTCCTTTGATGCCAAAGCATTGAGTGCCCTTCATGGGAGACACTCTGAGATAGACAAAATCATCGATCTGGAAGGTCATGTCACGATGCTTGCTATCATAATAACTCTTCTGACAGGATTGAGCTGCTTTGAGATTTTCACGAATGACACGGCACATTTCTTCTGCTTCAGTGATCATGTCATTACCACGGATTTGACGCTCACCGGGTACGGCACTTCCTGCCATAGAGAATCTCGAAAGGAGCTTTGCTGGAACTTGCTTGGAAGCTATTGTTGTATGAGAACTCAGCAAACGGGAGACAATCTTCCCACTTCATGCCAAAAGAAATCACACAAGCTCTGAGCATATCTTCAATGATTTGATTGACTCTCTCAACTTGACCACTAGTCTGAGGATGGAAAGTTGTACTGAAACGGAGATTGGTCCCCATTACGGTCTGGAAGGAATCCCAAAACTTGGAAGTGAAGATGCTTCCCCGATCTGCGGATATGAGCTGAGGAACACCATGCAAAGAAACTATCCTTGATGTGTAGAGCTCTGCTAGCTGAGCTACCGAGATAGATTCTTTGACCGGGAGGAAGTGGGCAACTTTGGTGAGCTTATCGATGACCACGAAGATGGCATCGTTTCCTCTCTTGGACTTAGGAAACCCAGTGACAAAATCCATTTCAACTTGATTGAATTTCTACTCTGGGATGGGCAAAGGCTGAAGGAGGCCTGCTGGACGTTGATGTTCCGCCTTCACTCTACGACAAACATCACACTCGTTCACAAACTGAGCAATCTCACGTTTCATACGAGTCCACCAGAAGGTTTGCTTGAGGTCCTGATACATTTTGGAACTTCCTAGATGAATTGAGAGGAGGGAATTATGTGCTCCATCCATGATAACCTTCCTGAGATCACCTTTCGGAATCACCAGACGGTCCTCGAATAACAAGGTATCTTTGTCATCAACACAGAAGCACTTATACTTTGGAATGCTCTTGGCCACACCTTTCTTCACTTTCTTCACCATAGCATCAAGAAGCTGAGCTTGGTGAATCTGATCTTCTAGAGTCGGAGAGACTTGGAGATTGGCAAGAAATCCTTGAGGAACAACTTGGAGATTGAGCTTGTGGAAGGCTTCGCAAAGCTCGGGTTGAAGAGGCTTGAGAATGAGACTGTTGCAGTACGCCTTTCTGCTCAGCGCGTCTGCAATGACATTTGCTTTTCCAGGAGTATACTCAAGGCTTGGATTGTACTCCTCGATCATTTCCACCTAACGTGTTTGTCGAAGATTGAGATTGGGTTGAGTGAAAATGTACTTCAAGCTCTTGTGGTCGGTGAACACCTCAACTGGTCTTCCCAACAATAGATGTCTCCACCTCATCAGAGCATGAACAACTGCCGCCAACTCAAGATCATGAGTGGGGTAGTTCTTCTCGCTAGGCTTCAGCTGCCTCGAGGTATAAGCCACGACCTTCTTATCTTGCATCAGAACACCACAAAGGCCTTGAAGTGAAGCATCACAAAATACTTGGAAAGGCTTGGACTCATCTGGAGGAGTGAGAACTGGAGCTGAAGTCAACTTTTCCTTGAGTGTATTGAACGCCACATAACACTTAGGAGTCCACACATACTTGACACTCTTCTGAAGGAGGTTAGACAGCGGCTTAGCAATTTGAGAGAAGTTCTCGACAAATCTTCTTCAATAACTTGCCAGCCCGAGGAAGCTTCGAAGCTGCTTGACGTTCTGAGGAGGCTCCCACTTCACAATTGCCTCAACTTTCTCAGGGTGCACTTTAATCCCCTCGGCAGAGATGACATGCCCAAGGTACACCACTTCATTGAGCCAAATCTCACACTTTGAGAACTTAGCATAAAACCGATGCTCTCTTAGCTTGTCAAGCACAAGCCGGAGATGCTCTGCATGCTCTTCTACGGTCTCTGAGAAAACAAGAATGTCATCCAAATACACCAGGACGAACTCATTCTTGAAAGGAGAGAATATGAAGTTCATCATTCTGGAGAAAGTCGGAGGCGCATTACCTAGACCAAAAGACATGACGATGTACTCATAAGAGCCAAAACTCATCCTCAAAGCAGTCTTTGGGATATCTTATTTAGGAGTGCGGATTTAATGATAGCCCATACGGAGATCTAACTTCAAGAAAACCTTGGCACGTTTCAATTGCTCAAACAACTCATTGATGTTGGGAAGTGGATACTTGTTCCTGATTGTCTTCTTATTCAATGGACGGCAATCAACAATAGTCGGTCTGTGCCATCCTTCTTCTTTACAAACAGAACACCACAACCCCAAGGTGAAGAACTTGGTCTGATCAAACCCACACGCTCTTGTTCATCTAACTGCCTCTTCAACTCTTTCAGCTCTTCGGGGCCAAGCTTATAAGGATGCTTGCACACCGGTTCAGTTCGAGGCTCGAGTTCAATCACAAACTTTACTGGCCTGTGAGGAGGCATTCCTGGCAACTCTTCTGGAAAGACATCTTCATACTCCGAGACAACGGGAATTTGAGAGATGGAAGAAATCTCACCCTTCTCATTGAGAGAAAATAGACGAATCGTGTCATCGCGAGCAGCGAAAATGATCACATCTTCAAAAGGATGAGTCAATTGGACTTCTTTAGCTTTGCAATCAACATAATCCTTGTTCATCGCCAGAAAATCCATGCCAAGAATAAGATCAATATTGGAATTGCCGAGCACAATTGGAGAGGCCAGAAAAGAATAATTGCCCATCTTGATAGAAACATCCGGAACCACTATATGAGAACTCATTCGCATACCCGGAGAGACCACACGGAAAGGACTTTGCAGAATGTCCGTAGGAAACTCATGCTTGTTAACAAAAGGTTTTGAAATGAAGCAATGCGATGCACCAGTGTCAAACAAAACTTTTGCAGGAAAAGAATTAACCAAGAGATTACCCATTATGACATTAGAAGAATCCTCTGCTTCAGCTGCATTAACCATGTTCACTCTTGCTGCCTTGGGATTGTGCTTCACCATAGCACTGCCTGGAGGCCTGATAGGAGGAGGAGGCGGAAGACGCCGCTAGTTGGTGCACTTGTTGGAGTAATGGCCCTTCTGATCACACTTGTGACAAGTAACCTCTGAGAGCGGACGAAAGTTGCGTGGAGGAGGAGCATTTGCTGACTTGGGTGCCTGAGGCCTCTGCTGAAAACCTGGGTTGGGTGGGTGGGAAGGTCCACGACCACCGTGTTGCTTCTGCTGCTGAGGAGGACGAAACGGAGGAGGAGGAGGATTCCAATACTTCTGCTGCTTAGGAACAATCTGAGAGCTGGACGAAGAAGGGTTGGAGTCTCGGAACCGCTTCTTGGAATTCTCAAGTCTGAGCTGAACTGCCTCGAACTTTAGAGCCATGTTGTAGAACTGATCAAATTCACGAGGCTCGTGCAGGACCAGACCCGACTGAAGTTCATCCTTGAGACCACCTCTGAACTGACAAATCTTGGACTTCTCATCAGGAACATCTTGCTTAGCATAGCGGGCCAGATTCTGGAACTCGATGTTATACTGATAGACAGACTTGCTCGCCTGCTTCAAATTCCTAAACTTCTCACGCATCTCCTCGACAAAGCTTGTCGGGATATGATGAGATCTGAAGTCACGGCAGAAATCATCCCAACTAATTGCGCGATCACCTCTGGAATCCTTGTACTACTACCACCAATCTGCTGTCTGACCCTTAAGCTGGAAAGTTGCAAACTTGACATAGTAATCTGGCCTGACATTGCTGCACTCAAAATGCTTGTTCATGTCACGGAGCCAATCGGCTGCATCGAGAGGCTGCTCACAACAGGTGACGGACTTGGGTTGATTATCGAGGAACTAGTTCAAAGTGGCGAACTGCGGCTGATTATGGAAATTCCCTTGATGACCTTGCTGTCCCTGCTCTCTTTCCTGCACCAACCTAAGCAACATCTGAGTGTTGGCATTGGTTGCGGCCATCATAGCTTGCCAAGCTTCTGGAGGAGGAGGTGGGGGTGGTGGAGGATCAGACTGCTCTCCATCACGACCCTGATTCCCACGAGTTGCTGGCGCCATATATCCTGAAGATGGACAAGATTATCAGCACACCATTGATAAGATGATTGAAATAAGCTGAATCAAAGGCTCGAAAGAAATTGCAACAGAATATCATCAATTGCATTCAAACTGCAAATAGTAAGAATGCTTTCTGTAGGATCTTGATAACATCATTAGAACATGAAGCCACATGAAATAACACAAAAAGTATTGAGCTAAGGTTGCTCGGAACAAATGTACAACCACCATACATCTGTCGGAAGATGATCCTAGGAAACTACTGGAGATCCCACCTAGGAACTCCCAAAATCTTGGTTATGCAATCGGGTACATGGATACACGGTGTTTTTATCCATCACTCAACTCCTAGCAGTAATACTACTCTCCAGTGTATCACATTCCTCAATACACACTCAAAGACCTCGGAAACTCATCTACCTCAGATCCTCGTAATCACAACGATATTAAAGATGGAAGTACATGTGATCCCGCTCCCCAGTACTGGGTGCCGCCACGCTCTTCGCACCACGAATAGTAATGAAGCAATTTCGAACATCCGCGTTCTTAAGTACTACGGAAACTGAACGATAACGATGTGTCAAGAATCCATACGTATGGGAGGCACCAAGAACAGAATTCCCGTCACATCGGTATCATAGAGGCTCAAAAATACTCGCGTGATCCTAAAAAAATTTTGAGCAAGAAGAGGAGTAGAATTAAAATTCCTAAGTCGTAATTACTCACCAGAGTATAGAAGAGGAGTAAAAGATTCCTACCCTCCGATATAACTAGACTCAAAATAGTTTTTCACTAGACTCGACTCGGCCAAGTTCGATCAAGCAAGGGGCTCCTATGGTCGGTATGGCCCTGATTACCAACTTGTCATGCCCAAGATGCGGTCCTATCCCTATTAAGGCACAAGGGCCTCGATGGGGATAGAAGCGCATCTAGTCGTTTCGCAAGTATAGTAAAACATTGCATGCACGTAGGAAGAGATGAGTATATGAGTTGGCTTACACTCGCCACAAGCTATCTTACAAGCTCACACAAATTATTCATACATCATTCAAAAGACAGGGTCTGGCTACGGACGAAAAAAAAACGATAAAAGACGCAATGATAAACTGTCTTGCTATCCCAGGATCACCACCACGAAGCTCCCTACTCGTCTGGATACGTAACATACATACGCCTACGTTCTTCATCATACTCCCACTGGAGCCGCGACACGTCATCTGACACGTACTCGTCAACACCTGCACCTGTATTGTTGTAATCTGTGAGCCATAGGGATTCAGCAATCTCATAACCCGGGTACCGAAACTATGTAAGCCATTGGGTTAGGAAATGGTTAAGAGGTGAGGCTGCAGCAAGCACTAAGCATGTATTTGGTGGCTAACTTACGAGAACATGACTGTAAATATGGTGGCCTACGTAAGACGGTCGTAATCTAGCATGATCACTAAGTGATCCTGAACACCTACTTACGTCAATCATAACACCACCGTGTTCTCTCTCGGTTCATGTTCATGAGCAGAGACAGTCACGGTTACGCACACAGTTGGTGTATTTTATTGAGTTTACTTCAAGTTTACTATTACCGGGTGTTAAACAAATTTCCAAGTTGCCACGTAACCGCGGGCACGGCTGTCCAAAAGATTTAACCCTGCAGGGGTGCTCGAACTCATCCATCACAAACTAACCACACGCCGCGGGAATAACCTTGACCACGAATCTCGTGATCTTCCTAGGCAATTCCACTGGAAAACTGCAACCTCGAGATAGCCCGAAGTAAAATTCGGAATTACTCGCGCAAGACATTAGAGAAAGGTAAAACAAGTCCAGCAAGACCGCCCGACGTGTCGACGAACCCGATAGGAGCCGCGTATCTCGTTCTCAGGACATGACGTATGGGCTATGGTTACCACGCCAGACACCGAATTGCCCCGGGTGGCGTTAATAAGCTGCTCTGGGTTGGACCAACACTCATGAGGAGCACTGGCCCGGGTTGTTGATTAATTATCCACGGGGTAGCTATGCCCTATGCAATTTTATTAAGTTGTTTAGCAAATGTAGTACCAATGTTGGGTCTTGCCAGACAAGTTTTAATCTAAAACGACTGGTCAAGGGGGTCCCCATAACAACACCGAGCATGTTAGGAGCGCAAAATATGGAATATAACACCGGTACTCGGAACTAGTGCGACAAAAGCGAAACAAAACACCGGGCAAAAGGCCAAGCCTTCCACCATTGCCAGATATACATGTGCATTAATTTAAATAACAATAAATAGCAGGATATAACCAAATAACCATGTTGACACATGGAAAGCTTGCACCTGCAACTAGCAACGCTATAAGATAAGGGCTGAGCAGCGGTAATGTAGTAAATCAATGTTTTGCTAGGTAGTGGAGGGGTTAGAGGCTTTCATGGCAATTTAGGAGGCTGACAGTTTAAGTGGTAGGTAACGTAACATAACGGTAAAACGAGACAGCTAGAAAGGCAAAAATAATGTCGGGATCCGGGTATGATCATCTTGCCTGTTGGTTCTTCAAAGGGACAAAGAGCTGCGTCCTCGTAGTTGTACTCTCCTGGATCCTCGTACTTAGGCTCAACACTCGCGTCTACCCAAGAGAAACAGCACCAAATAAACATACAAACAAGGTGCAATGCACAAACAAGATGATGCATGATCCATTTGAAGTATTTAACATGGCAACCCTAAGCTAGTCATGTTTCTCATGCATTTATTAAGTTCTTTAGTATTCTGGACAGAACCTCAAGTTTAGTTAGTTGAACATGCACGATCATGGCAAATATGAATGCTTCATGCAAAATCGATGCAAATGTATATGTAGAACATTTTAAACGGAGTAACGTAGCTCACGGTACACTCACGGCAAGGTACGAACGTTAACGGAGGCAAACACCAAATGAGGAAGGCCATGGGCTATTCCTTGGTATTCCGAGGATGCCACTGGATAGGACATGAAAATCTAGCAAGAATAGAGCTAAAGTTCATGCAAAACAATGGGGTATATCTCTCACAAGTCACAAAACATTCAAACACACAATCTGTCCACAAACAGCAACATGTCATTTTGCAACACACATATCCAGAGCTATAGAAAGTTTAAAAACACAACCAAGGCATGGGCATGAAGTATACAGCATGCACAACAAATCATCTATCTATAGCAACATTAAAGGAAGCATGGATCGATAGCAATGAAGCTCACAAGATGGCATGTTGAAACAGTTTTTAGGGACTTGACAGCAACTTTTATAGAATCTGAGTTAACATGACAGCAACTTGACAACAACTTTTATATATGCTACAGGTACTTTCATGGCATGAAAATTAACAGGTTGATAGAGGGCAACAACTACTACAACACACTAGCACTGAGCATGAGCTAAAACATCACAGATCACTTGAAAGCATCCCTTAAACATGGCATGAAAATAACTACAGATTCCCAGACTTAGTCAAATTTCACTAAGAGAATAGCAGCAGTTTATAACACCATAGCATCTTTGACAGCAAATAAATCTAAGATGCAAAAATCTCTTTGGCAAGAAGAAGACACCAAATGACAGAGGGTGACAAGCACAACAATTCATGGCATTGAACCAACCCCAAAGAAACACTATATCCATGGGAATCATCAACACAACACGGGAAGAAATTAACAGTTCTAACACTTGGAAATATTTGAGCAATGAAAAACAGTAATATTTTCTTAGCAAGTTTGCAGCAAGAAACCCACTCAACCACAAGATTATCATGGCAAGGAAAAATACCAGAACCTAGTGCCCACAAAACACTTCCACTTACATGTTGACAAGTTTCCAAAATCATGCAAGAATTAAATCATACATAAATCACAAAATGCCACCTCATCAAAAAATAACGTTTTCACAAAGTTGCTCCAATGACAAAACCAATGGTACCACTGGATTCCTAGGATTTTTCTACCCCAAAATCATATGTCACATGCCTATCTTCCTGTTGGTGAGACTCCCAAAATTACATTCACAAAAACACCAAAGCACTTATGGTCACTTAGATGCCATATTTGGCATATCCTAGGATATTTACAGATTTGGAATAAAAAAAATGGAATATTTCCTTAAAAGGAAATAGCCACAAACACCCAGAAAGCACTAAAAACCAAACTAAATAAATAAAACAAAAGGGGGGGCCACCTGGCAGTGAGCTAGTACCCCTGTGGGTATGACAAGTGGGCCACGGGCCCACTGTCAGGGCTGCCACGAAACGAAAAAAAGGGGGAAGGCTAAATGCCTCCGCGGGGGATCGAACTCGCAACCTATCGCACTCCACACGGTCGACTACCACTGGGCTACGGCTCGGTTACTGAACCAAGGGGGGCTCCTGTTCTTTTGAACAGACCGCCGGTGCTCCTGCGCCTGACGAAACTGAAGATGCAGCGGACACGGCCGGCGACGAACAGAGGAGGGCTCGGTCGCGCCGGAGGCTGCTCCGGTGACCTAAACGCACGGCGGCGACGACCACTAACACCACTACAGAGACCCGCACGCACTCACACTACGTGCGAGAACGAAGACGACCAGAATCGTTGCCGGCGACGATGGACAACAGCGGCGAAGCAAGCTGCTATGGTCCGCTAAGGCGAAGCAAACGGCGACATATCTACGGGAACTGGTTCTACGCGTCGCGTCGAGCTCGAGCGGCTACTCTACTGCACCTGAAACGACCGGAGTGCTCGCCGGCGACGAGGTCCGACGGCGGCGAGCTCGGGCTTCGAAGGATCCGGCGCCACACTACGAGATTGCACGCAAAAACCTAGCGGGCACGGGGCAAGGCTCACCTAGAGGGGCTCGGCATCGTCGATCGGGCTCGAGGGCGGCGAACGGCGGCGAAGTTCGGTCGGCGACGATCGGAGGCCGAGGGGGAAGAAGACTTGGCGCGACGTCGTCTTGGCGTCCCGCGGGGAAGGAGTGGACGTCGTGGAAGGAGACGTTCCCGACGGTGCTTCCCGACAAGCGCTCCTCCTTGGAGCTCACCGAAGGGCACGCCGGCGAAGCTATCACGCTCTCTGGCTCGCTCAGATTTGAGGGGGAAACGGATCTGGGGAGCTCTTTCTCACCTGGCGGCGGCGAGAAGCAGGAGAGGGGAACCCTAGCTAGGCATGGACATCGAGGGGATTATATAGGAGGGCAAGCAACGGCTGGCTGCCGCCGTGGACGCGCACTACCGCCGCGGCATTCCCCTCTGAGAGAGAGAGAGGAGGGGGACTAGGAGGACGACGAAGAAACAGAGGCAGACAGGTGGGCCGCGCGAGCGCCACACCAGAAAGCGCGCGCGCTCCCGGCTGGGCTCGCTCTGGCAACGGTTGGGCCACGAGGGGAATGAAGGCCCAAGCGCTAGGCCTCTCTCTCTCTTAGAACATAAATGATTTACCTTTTAAATAAAACAGAAAACAAAAGAAAAACTCAGGGAAGCTAGAAAAAGATTTAGAGAAAAACCAAGATAGTTTTGAACTCACAAAATTATCCCCTATTTAATAAAATTAGATTCGGATTTTTTTAAGGCAATGGAATAATTCACTTATATTAATATATCCAACTGTTATTGCCAAGAAACAAAATGCAAACAGCCTCAAACATGTTTGGAAGTTATGTCACAATTCTAGTCAGATTTTGTAGGATGAGAGCAACATTTTTATTAAGCTGATTAGGACAAGTAAAAACAACACATATTGCAAATATTTGAAAAGAGAGAGTTTGGCATAGTTTTGTAAAAGGGGTTTTGGATGGGGATCCACACACCTAACATACTTGCAAGCACACCAACACCACACATGCCTCACACCACAACAAGCACAAGCTTATGATGCAACATAGTTTATGTGATGATGCCATGATGAATGATGAAAGTGATGAAGCACAAATTTATTAACCCAACACACACGAGGGCTAACTTGGAAGGTTCCACATGAGAATATATTACAAATGGCAATGGAAGCACTTTGGCTGTTACAGATGTGGAGGGTTAGAGGCTTATCATGGCATTTTGGGAGGCTTGACAAACAAGTGCTAGGTAGCGAGACATAGCGATAGAAACGAGACAACTAGCATGGCAATGATAGTAGTGGTATCCAGGGAAATGTTCATCTTGCCTGAAATCCCGCTTGGAAGAAGAACGAATCTGTGAAGTTGACGAACGGGCGTAGTCGAATGAATCCTCACACTCCGAACGCTTTCGGAACTCTATCGAGAAGAAGCAGTCGGAAAACAAACAATCAACACACGATAGACACCACAACATATGCATGACATGATGCACAAACAAATATGATGCATTTTCATATAATTATGCAAGGCATGGCAAGATGCAACAATCAAACACTACAAATTAAGTGAAGTTCAATATGCAACGGGTTGCATATTGACAAAACTCCACATTTGAATTACTTAGTTCACTCTCGATTAGGTACTCAACATGTTTAAATGTTGTGACATGGCAAGAGGTGAAGCATAAATAAACTAGACATTTAGGGAAGTTTAAATGAAGCCGGAAACAACATATAGCATTTCTGAAACGGCCCCATATGCAAATTATGAATTTGGTACAGATCTGAACTAACCATATTTTATATTTGTTAAACAGCAAAACAAAATGCACCGTGTGATTGTACTTGTCATTCTAGTCTATTTACATATATAGAACATATAAAACAGAGCTACGGCCTAAAAGATATGACAACCACAAGATGAATATGACATGAATGCAAAATGCATGCAAACTACACCCACAACCATTTCAAAACATGGATGCAACATGATAAGATGAAACTACATAAAATTCTAGGCAAGTTTCATGTATGGCATGTTCAAAACGAAGCAACGGTTCAACAATAACAAGCAACGCAAGTTTTGATCAAATCTGCCCAAAACAGCAACATGACATTTTGCACACCTCATAACAACGGGCTACAATAATCTAAAATGCACAAACAAGACATGGGGCAGTAGCTTACATGATGCACAACAATGCATTTCATAGCAGCAAGTTGAATAGAATCATGTATCAATAGAAATTGAGCTCACAAGATGGTTATTTGAATACAGTTTCATACTTAGTGAAAATATCAGTTAGTCACAATCTGAGTTATCAGGTTGGCATATTGACAGCAATAAATCTACATGCTACAGAGCCCTACATCGCATGAATTTTAGCAGCATGATAGAGGACAATATGCACTTCAAATAACTCCATTACACCAACATCAAAATATGTATAGATTCCTGGCTAGCATCCCCCCCAACATGGCATATTGAACTAAGCAGTTCTCCAGACTTCGAAAAATTAGCAAGGTGTAAGGCAGAGCAGTTTTATCAGGTTGACATGTTGACAACAAAACTAACTAGGATGCAACACCTCTACTTGCAAACTATTGGCACATTCTAACAAAGGATAACATGCTCAACAATTCATTCCATTGGACCAACCACAAAGGACCTGCAGATTCATGGCAATCAACATGGAAACATAGCATTAAAATAACCAGATTCGAGACAGTGAAAATTGACTATCTCCCCAAAACTGCAATTTGACAAGGCATGTTTACATAGCAATAACAGTAGCATAACAATCCTCTATGAGCATGAAAGGATACTAACAGCAAGAAGACATGTCACACTACAAAATACTCCATTGGCACAACTTCAAAATAGTCATGGGTTGCTTAACATGATGCTCGCAAAACGGGATTGTCGTTAGCAGATTTCCCTTTTAGACGGTTACGATGAGATGCACTTTTGCAATGCAATTAACATCATCTAGATGAACCCTAATATGTATGCAAATGACACCATCGCGTAGAGCACGAAAAGTAGATGGATTTTGATATATAACACATTGGCATAGGATGAACATGCACAAAGTTGGACACGTTACAAAATGCAATATGGGATGATTTTTCAGCACGAAAAGTACTTAGTGGAGATCACCTCGGGCCCGGGCGAAATGGGATGACGGGGTTCAGATCCGCGGCAGGGCGTTTGGATCGGGGGATTTGGCGGGTCCCGAGACGAAGCTGTCCCGGAGGCTGGAGAGGTCGGCCATGACGAGCTCGACGATGCCGGTGACGCAGACGACGGCACGGGCGGCCGTGGATGGGGCCGGGCCGAGCGGATCCGGGGGCGGCCGACCAGGATCTGTTGACGGCGAGGCTGGGCGGCGACAGGAATACCTTCACAGCGGCGGTCCATGGTGAGGCGGCGCAGGGCGGCACCGGCGCAGCACGGCGCGTGAAGTGGCCGGCTGGAGGCAGGGTAGGGACACGGCAGCGGCGCGGGGCGGCTGGGGCACACGCGGGCGGAGGGAAGACGATGGCGGGGTTCGGTGGCCACCGACGGCGGGGCTGCACGGGAGCCGCGCGATGAAGGTAGGGCGCGGCGCGCTCGGGGCAGACGGGCGGTGGGCAAGCGGGGCGCATCGGTCCCGGTTCGGCACGGGGGTGGGCCGCGCCTGGGCCTGGCGGGCCACGGCGGACGAAGGGGCTGGAGGGGCTTGGGGGCGATGTGGAGGCCCTGGGTTGGCCGGGAGGTGGGCCGCGGCGGCGGTGAAGCGGTCTGGCGCAGAAATTGAGGAGGGGAGAGGCTGTTGGCATGGATCCCGAGGAGGAGGGAGGTGAAGGCTAGGGAGGCTAATTTTGGACAGGGGAAGCTTCTATATATAGTAGGGGCCTAGGGTTAGGGTGTTTAGCCTGATTCAAGACGTTCGATCTCGATCGGATGGCTTCGGACGCGGGAGTGGTGTAGGTGGGTTGTGGTGGGTTGTGTAGATGGGCCAGGTGGGGATGATAGGGAAGGTTTGTGGCCCATGGCATGATTTTAAAACTGAAAAACGTCCGACAATATAAACCGATGACGGTGCCGCTAGGGTTGACCGTTGGGGTAGCAAACGACATCCGATTGCGACGAAATTTGGCAGGCGGTCTACCTACAATAAAATAAGACGTCTCGCCAATTTTCAACCCATCCGAGAAAGTTTTATACATAGTTTTGAAAACAATATTTTAATGATGCCGCGGGCGCACGTGTGTGTGTTGTTGGTCTCGAAACGGTGAACGACAAAAACGGGGAGAACCGGTAACTACGAACGGATGCGAGTTTTGAAAAAAAAATGACGGCACGGATTGCTAATGCAATGCGGATGATGCAAATGATGCGATGATGAATGCGACAACAAAATAATCACATGGCCACAATGGAATGAAAGGGGAATCTTCTGGAGCGTCGGTCTCGGGTTGTTACAACTCTCCTCCACTAACAAGAGATCTCGCCCCGAGATCTTAGGATGAGAAGAGAAAGAGAAAGAGGACAGGAAGTGGTAAACTTAGTTGCTTCTTTGACAAACGAGTGAATCCAACGAACCTTGAAGGATGCAATGAGATGAAGAATAGCACGAGGCACAAGGAAGAATTCAAAAGAAATTTTGGCCGCACTTCGGTAGAAATTAAAATGAAACGTGATAAGATGAAGAGAACTTGAAAGAGGACACAACACACCAGTTAAATGAATAAGCAATGAAAGAACATGATCTTGATAAAGCGCGATGATGGGATGAAGAGGGAAACATCACAACACCTCCAGAACAAAAGAATAGAAGCTAGATCGTTGGAAAGAAAAGAATGGAGAAGAATATGACAACTTCTACCACAATTGAATTTGACAAGCACCTCCACAAAGAAGGATGGAACAGAGTTGTTGAAAAATCAACAACGAAAAGAAAACATTTTTCATGGGCTTATAGAAACATCTCAAAATTATAAGGTGACAACCCGCCACTAACGGAAACAAAGATTGCTTGGGAGCAACAACATATGCAAAACTTCTTTCACCAAGAGGATACATTGAGAACTTGGATCTTCATAAGTACCATGATAGCAACAATCCTTTGGAAATGCTTTAGGTGAAATCCGATCCAAGATAGCTCCCAGGAAGAAATGATGGGTTTAATTATCTCACTCTTCATAAATTCTCTTCGAGACTCCTCATGAATGAAGAATGCTATAACACCATATCAAACGATAAGGGGGAATGAATTGCACTTGAAACGCAAGATAAAGAATACTTGAGCTCCTCCAACAAGAATCTTGAAGAATACTTTGAGAAAGAAGAAAATCCTTGATGAACCACCATGAAGAACCATCGGAAAGAACTCCGAGACGAAAGGATGATAGAAAAGAATTGAAGGCTGGAAAAGAACAAGATTGAGGCCTTGCTATGATTTAGATGAAGCTTCGCGATGAGGTGCTTGACAAAACTTGAACTCCGGAAAAGAAAAGATAAACAACTTATGATCGAGGATTTGATATCATGAACAACTCTGGCAGAAGGATTGAAATCACTTTATGAAATAAGAATAAGAATTACGTTATGTTTATCCTTCATCAAGTTAAATAGATGACAAGCAACGAATTTGGCATACTACTTATTCCTCTTGAAAAAGATTGAAGAGAGATTGCACGAACTTGAAGAAGTCTTCAATGAAACACCGGTAAGAATTTGCAAAGGAATGAGGATAAAATGAATGCTTGGACATACATGAGAACGAAGAGATCATGATCCGCCTAGCAGAAAACTTGAATGAAGCACCAGAATAGTTGAGATACTAACGAAGGGACAACAATTAAGAAGAATTTGAGAACGAAAGCTGAAAGCTGAGAACGAAGAAATCTTCGGAAATGATGGCCTTCGGAGGATAGAGAAATGAAAACAGCTCTTAAATGCTCCGGATAGATATGGAAGGAATTTCTCACGAATGGAAACAAATAGAAAGAATAGCATGAAGCTTGAAACACAAATCGAATGGACCAAGATTTAAGAGGAACTCTCCTTTGGTCTTCAATGCTGAGAATTCTGACGAGAAACAACACCAAGAATTACTGAGACACTCCGGAACAATGAATAAGAAAAGGTTGAGGTAGCGATGAAACTGATTTAGAAGCGATCTTGGAGACGGAATATGACTGATGGAATTCCTTCTTATGTCATATTTGAAAAGAAGTTGATATCTCCGAAAAAGATTAGAAGGGCCAGGTAAGATCCTGGGGAAAACCTATGGGTTATGGGCCCACTCAAAGAAACCACCGTCGAAACAATTGCTTAGAAAGAGATGGCACCGATACAAATTAAGAACTTGATGAGGTGAGACCCTCGAAACAAGTGAATCCAACTCCACAAATCTTGTAATATTATGTGCTATTTAATGATGCCACTTGTGCCAATTTTTGAAAACTTTTTATGTACTATTTCATTTTAAAACCCCTTTGTAGGCACTTTTAGATTCTGTTAAAATGCTTTTCACCACTTTTTAAACTTCAAAACCAGTAGCTAGTATTTTAGTATTCCTAGTTTTCACCCTAGTATTTTACAAAACTGGTTTGACATTTTTAGGAGTGATTTATTTTCTCTATTTTGTCGTGCTCTTATTTTTGCCCGTTAATATTGCGACGATAGATTGCGTTGTTCAAGAGGGAGTTGGACCAGAAGACTTTGAAGACCCCGAGGACTTTGCTGAGCCAGGAAAGCAACCCTTTGACCATGTCTAAGAAACCATTTTCATTGCATGGCATATCGCACTTTATTCTTTGATATGTTGATCATGATGCTATGGTGACCACCTTTATGGGTTGCCTCCGATACTTTTACCGTTGACACTTGCATGACATGACTCTACCTCCTACTTAGAGTTATGTGGGTGGGAAGTAGATAGGTTGCTAAGTAGTTGCTACGCAAAGTGGGACGGACTTATGCATGGTGTTGGAAACAAAGTGTTTTCAAACACTTTTCGAAAATCCCGTCGGGTGCCACTAATGCCCGAGGGAGATGATGTTGAGCTATGTAACCACTTCATAAAGAAGTGGTGTACCGGAGCAAGTGAGTGCGTTGCTTTTCAAAAACGAATTGGTGTAAGTTGCGACCGTTACTCCAACCTTACATGTACAACCATGATACCCGTTATGGGACGGGGCTTTGTTGATTACTTTGGTTGATGCTAGCAGAGAGCCGGCATTACTAGTGGCGGGAGTGGGGTGGTCACTCTCAATACGGGGTCGTACCGGAATGGACGACCATGGGCTGTTTTCACAGACACCGGGCACACCGTTGTGTGCCCTCATGGATGATACGTGTTATGTATATCATGAGGGATGTCACCAACGAGTGGACTCTTTGTTTAGTATCACCATGGGAAAGGCATTGTTCGGGTACTTACCTCGGGTATGAACAATACTGCGAGTCATGGCTTGACACCAAAGTTTCCCAAGTCTTGTTCGTAAAGTGTGCAACCTCTGCAGAGTGTAAAACTATTCGAATTGTCGTGTCCGCGGTCAAGGACAGTTGGATAAACGCTCTTGGGCTACGTCCATTGTTTACAAAAACTTGGCGTGTGTGGGTGTGTGAGACAAAGATGGTACTTGAGTTGAGTCATGATGACTTGACGTGATGATCGTATATGATATGCTCAAACATTGATTCATATTGATATATGTAACCTGTTCATACGGATACTTGTATCCTCATGATGCATGCTACTCCAAGTCATTTGATCATGTCATTGCACTCAAATTAGCTTTCCGCAACTTACCTATTTAGTGCTATATCATGCATTGTTTTGCCTTGTTCCAAACATGGGTTGATTGCGAGGACATTCAAAGTACTCATTGGCTTGCCACTAGTTATTTAATTCGCCAGGCATGGAAACAATTCGTTGGTGACGAACACGCGAATTAGGACTCTTCCTAGTCAGAATACATGTAGGTTAAGGCAGATGGCATGGGTCTACGCTATCTTTCGATATTTCTGCTGCAAGTTTATGTTTTCTATTTGTCCTTCATGGCCCTATCTATGTAAGACTTGACCTTGATGATCTTTATTTATGTAAGACGGTATGTATGGATGTAAGACTCTTGTTATTCAGCTTATGTGTGTTCAGTGAGCATTGATCTCTGGGATCACTCTACACGTGCATTTGGTGATCACGACTTACGAGTCGGGGTCCCCACAGAGCTGGTATCAGAGCCATCCTGACTGTAGGAAGCCTTAGTTAGCATGGACGTTAGTTACGATAAAACCCTTTTTCAAAAACTATACCTAGTTGCTACGTGCAACAGTTTCTACACTTCTCTTCTCTTCTAGTATATTTCAAACCCTTACTGACTCTCCTCCCTTCAAACTTTGTAGATGGCCGTCGTACCCGAGAACCTCCTAGCATTCGGCTTTCCCCTACTCCTTGGGGATAGCCTGGAGAAGTGCCAGTTCTGCCGACCACCCGTTTTCTTCTACCACAAGCACTGGGTCGATGCCATCACGAAGGAGTACCACGTTGATGTGTTTGTGAAGGCAAACGAGTCCCCGACAAGTTGGTTCTTTGAAGGACCACAAATGGAGACCCAGGCAATCGCAGTCGAGACGGCAACACGCAAGGCACTTATCCACCTTCGAGACATAATTCCGAAGATGACTCATGAGCCAGCTACTCGCTACCTACCCTTCAGAAAGGACGACATTGGCGAGAGTCAGACATTGGTTCCATCCAAGGAGGATGGCATACCCCTCAGATTCCAGACTTACTTCAGCCTCTCCGTCGACAGTCAGGCTCACAACCTGATTAAGGAGTCTGTGAAGCTCCGCCAGGAACGTCACCACACCCAAGAGCTACTTCGCCAAACCACTGACATCTTAACCCAAGGCCGAGTAGCGACCTTTGGATTTCCGTCACATGTTTCGGGTGAGGCGAACATGGGCATCGTGCCAGAAGGAGTCCCAACAAGCAACCGAGTCTTCTTTCCTCTTGGACAGGAAGCAGAACACTCCACCACCTGAGTCCGAGAACCCCTAGGGTAGGACAAGTCATATATCCCCAATGCGAAATCGAGTCCGTGTAATGATTCATATGAAACCATGTGTGCCTGTTGTTTGTTTTGTTGTTTGTGCTTCGATGCAAGTCGCGTTTTTGCCATAGGCAACATGTAAGAGACTACATCACCTATCTTATCTTAATATAGTGTGTTTGGCCTCTCAACCTCTGTTTGATCACACTTGTACTATACCAACCCCCTTAGGCGCGCTTTCTCTATTGGTGCTTTTTCCTTTCGTTTATCCCAGTTGTTTAACTTGGCTGCTCCAAACAGGATGGTGACTGCAACCCGCAACAGCTTCTTCACCAACCCTGAAGCCGACAACTCTAGCCAGCAACATGGAGCTGGTGGGACTGCTCAGGCTGGAGAACACCAGGAGTAGCCACATGGCGACATTCCCCCGCCACCACCTCCACCGGAGAACATGACCATAACTCAGTTTCTCCAAGTTCTCCGGGAGGAACGCCAAGCCAACACTGCCGCTATCCAGCAGATGGCTCAAGTCCTTGTCAACAACCAGCAACATGGCAGGGACGGCAATGGCCGCTCCACTCTGTCTAAGTTCATGAGGAATTCGCCCACAACCAACATCGAGACTGCCAAACCTCTGGATGCCGATGACTGGATCCGCACCATCGAGGACCTCCTTGCACTGGTCAACTGCAACGAGGATCGTGAGAAGGTGCTTTATGCCTCTCACTGCCTCGGAGGTACCGCCAGAGCTTGGTGGGATGGATTCAAGGGCATGCAAGGTGACCGTGTGATCACCTGGGCTGATTTCATGGAAGGATTCCGCACCGCCCACATTCCTTCTGGGATCATGGCTATCAAGAAAAGAGAATTCCGAGCGCTGAAGCAAGGAAGTGGCTCTGTCAAGGAGTATATGCAGAAGTTCAACCTCCTGTCGAGGTATGCCCCTGAAGATGTCAGCACTGAGGCCGCAAAGATAAAATGCTTCATGGAAGGACTCCAGCAAGCCCTGCAGTATCAACTCATTGTCTATGACTGCCAGACCTTCTTCGACCTGGTGAACAAGGCCCTTATGCTTGAAGACAAGCGCCGTGCCATGGAAGACACTCGCAAGCGCAAGATGATCAGCAAGGGTGCAACCAGAAGCCTCGCTCATGGCAGTCAACCCCAGCCAAGCCAACCCATCAGCCTCAGCAAGCTAAACCCCATGCACCTCGTCCGAGCTATGAGCCTTAGCAGTATGCCAATCCCAGGCCAGCTTACAACAACCCCAATAACAACAATGGTGGCAGTAATGACAACACCAACAACTCTAGTTAGATCATGTGCTTTAGATGTGGTCAGCCTGGACACATCTCTAAGTTGTGCCCCAACAAGAAGCCAGATGCACCGCGCCCCAATGCGTCAAACCAAGGTCAAGGCCGTGTTGCGCCACCAAGGAACCAAGCTCCCCGCAACCAGCCCAACAATGGCAAGGGTCGTGTGAATCACGTCACCACTGAGGAAGCCCAGGAAGACCTGGACGTCATATTGGGTACATTCCTCGTCAACTCAACTCGAGTAACCGTTCTGTTTGACTGTGGAGCTTCGCATTCTTTTGTTACCCAAAAGTTTGCACTAGAGAGTGCTATGAAGCCTACACCCCTGGGTAGTCATATGTTGGTACAAACCCCGGGATCGGTTATGAGAACCAAGATAGGATGTAAAGGAGTTGGGATTGTCATCAATGGAGTAGAATTCCTAGCAGACCTTATCGTCTTGAAGTCGCAAGGCTTGGATGTGATCCTAGGCATGGACTGGTTAACCAAGCACCAAGGCTTGTTAGACGGTGCCAAGAGAACTATTACCATGACCAATAGCCAAGGAGTTGAAGTCAAGTATGACCCCAACCCTACCTTGCTCAAGCCCCTTAGGTTAATTTTCTATCGGGAATTGAGTTGGATCAAGTACTAGTGGTATGCCTCCTACCCGGATGTTTTTCTTGAAGAGCTGCCCGAAATTCCTCATGCCCGTGACATTGAGTTCCTCATTGAGCTAATGTCTGGAGCCAGACCCATCTATAAGAAGACCTATAGAATGGGATCCGAAGAGTTGGCTGAATTGAAGAAGCAACTGGCAGAGCAGCTCAAAAAAGGATTTATTCTCCCTAGTGCCTCTCCTTGGGGATCACCTGTTCTATTTGTGTCCAAGAGGGACGAAACTATCCGACTCTGTGTCGATTACCGTTCTCTCAATGAGGTCACAATAAGGAACAAGTACCCACTTCCCAAGATTGAAGACCTGTTCCATCAGCTAAATGGTGCCAAGGTGTTTTCCAAGATCGATCTCAGGTCCGGGTACTATCAGTTGAAGATCAGACCCCAAGACATCCCGAAGACGGCATTCGTGACTCGCTATGGCCTGTACGAGTACACGGTCATGTCATTTGGATTAACCAACGCCTAGCCTACTTCATGTACCTCATGAACAAGGTCTTCATGGAGTATTTGGACAAGTTTGTCGTCGTCTTCATTGACGACATACTCGTATTCTCCAAGTCTAAAGAAGAGCATGCGCAACACTTCAGAGTGGTCCTAGACAAGCTTCGAGAGCACCATCTTTATGCCAAATTCAGCAAGTGCGAATTCTGTATGCATGAAGTTGAAGGATTGTCGGTGGATCCTTCCAAGATTGAAGCCGTGACTGAATGGCAATCCCCAAGCAATGTGAAGGAAGTAAAAAGCTTCCTCGGACTCGCGGGATATTACCGCAAGTTCGTGGAAGGGGTCTCCAGCATTGCTAGACCCATGACTCGGCTCTTGAAGAAGGACAAGAAGTTCGAATGGAAGCCGAAGTGCAAAGAAAGCTTCAAAGAGCTCAAGAGGAGATTGACAACAGCCCCAGTTTTGGCCACCCCTGATATTTACAAGGAGTTTGTTATATATTGTGATGCATCGAGAACCAGGCTTGGTGGTGTTCTGATGCAAGAAGGTAGAGTCATAGCATATCTATCCAGATAGCTACGTCCTCATGAAGAGAACTACGCTACCCACGATCTTGAGTTGGCAGCTGTAGTTCATGCCTTGAATACATGGCGACATTACCTTCTAGGAAAGTGATGTGAGATATACACAGACCACAAGAGTTGGAAGTATATTTTCACTCAAAGGGAATTGAACATGAGGCAACGAAGATGGTTGGAGTTGATCAAGGACTACGACCTCAGGGTTCAATACCACCCTGGAAAGGCTAATGTGGTAGCAGACGCCTTAAGCAGAAAGGATTGTTCCTTCAATGCTATGATTAAGGAAAGCCTACCCGCCTTATATGAAGAGCTTGAAAGCTTTGGCCTGGAACTAGTTGCACCTGGTTTTCTAGCCAACCTCGAAGCACGGCCTACCTTGATGGATGATATTAGGGAGGCTCAGAAGGTTCATGACAGCATTGAAGGAATCAAGAGGAAGATTAAGAAAGGCAAGACCGCAGGATTCTCAGTGGATGAGCAAGGAGTTGTCTGGTTTGGGACTCGCATCTGCGTGCCCAACAAAGTTGAGCTCAAGAATTTGATATTGCAAGAAGCCCAAGACACTCCATATTCCATCCATCCTGGAGGAACCAAGATGTACCAAGACCTCAAAGCAAGATTCTGGTGGCATGGCATGAAGAGAGAGATAGCCACTTTTGTCGCTAAGTGTGACATATGCCAGAGAGTCAAAGTTGAGCATCAGCGACCCGCTGGATTGTTACAACCTCTCAAAGTGCCTGAATGTAAATGGGACAAAGTCGGGATGGACTTCATCACCGGATTTCCCTGGTCAAGCAAGGGACATGATTCCATTTGGGTCATTGTCGATCACCTGACCAAGGTAGCCCACTTCATTCCCGTCAAGACCACCTACAATGGGAACCAGCTAGCCAACATCTACATCAACCGGATCGTGAGCCTCCATGGAGTTCCAAAGGAGATCGTGTCAGACCGAGGAACCCAGTTTACCTCGAGATTCTGGAATAGATTCCAAGAGGCTATGGTAACCAAGTTATCTTTCAGCACTGCTTTTCACCCTGAGACCGGAGGCCAGGCGGAACGAGTAAATTAAATACTCGAAGATATTCTTCATGCCTGTGTTTTGGCGTATGGAGCCAAGTGGGAAGATTGCTTGCTTTCTGCCGAGTTCTGCTACAATAACAGCTACCAGTCCAGCTTCAGATGTCACCATTTGAGGTGTTGTATGGTAATACGGGGCACTCCCGTGTGCGTCGATCTTTTCACACTTGGAGGGGGAAAAGGGAGAAATCACGAGAGAAAACGCAAACTCATGGACAAACTTCGATCACACATCCACTAAGAACAAGCAAACACACGAGGTAATTAGATCCACAAACAACGGACGGATACAAGTAACCGGTAGTTCTTCCTCACTCCGGAGAGGAGGCCTTGAATCTCGTGAGATCTTCCCTCTAGAGGGGCCTTGGCATCACTTGGATCTTCTCCGGTGGAGGGCAACTCCACAAGAGGAGGAAGTAATGGAGCTTGGCTCAACAAAGAGTATTCGCTAAACACAAGCTAACCCTAACACGGAGGTAGAAGAAGGGAATATATAGTCTAGGGGATAAGTGGGGGGTACATGAGCCGTAACTCAATCGGTCTCGCACAGTCGGGGCGGTTGTACCGGAGCTGGGACCGGTTGTACCGGTATTGAGGCATTAAGCGGAACAACCAGGGTAGTACCGGCCTTGAACCGCTTCAAAATAGAAACTTGGCCCGGTCGGAGTGGTGGTTGGGCGGTAGTGGACCGGTTGTACCGGTTGAGCGGTGGTTGACCGGTGGTGGAACGGTTGTACCTCAATTCCTGGGCTGTTGCAATTCCCTCTCCTTGTTCTTGGCGTTCCTCTTGCTTCCTTCCTTCCTCTTGGTACCTGAGCACACAAAGGGTCTCTTCTTGAGGTAGGATCCACGTTCCAAGAGTATCACATGGGAATTCACAAAGGAGAGATGTCACCTCGGATTCTAAGGCACGTGCGCGGGCTCTCGTCATGGGACCACTTGGAGCTTGAGGTGTTGATGATGGGTCCATGCGGATGTACATGGGATGCTCTGCATCATCTCCCCCCCCCCCTTGTGAGAGATCCGTCCTCGGATCAAGATCTTCATCACCATGGAACGAAGATAGGTCCGTGACGTTGAACGTGTCGCTCATGTTGTACTTGTCACGTGGAATGTCGATCTTGTAGGCATTGTTGTTGTAGCGCTCCACTACCTTGAATGGTCCATCGGCGCGAGGAAGAAGTTTGGACTTGCGCTCGGTGGGGAAACGGTCCTTGCGGAGGTGTAACCACACAAGATCACCGGCCTTGAATACCATGGGGTGCTTGTTGGTGTTGCGCTTGGCGGTGACTCACTCCACTTGACGTTCGATCGTTCGCCTTGTATCTTCATGCATTTTCTTGATGTAGCTTGCCCTTGCACTTGCATCCATGTTGACGCGCTCTTGGAGTGGTAGAGGTAGGATGTCCAGTGGGGACAACGGATTGAAGCCGTAGACCACTTCGAACGGAGACTTGCCGGTGGTGGAGTGACTTGCGCGATTGTAGGCGTACTCGGCGATGGGGAGGCAATCTTCCCATTCCTTGATGTTCTTCTTGATCAATACACGAAGTAGGGTAGAAAGTGTTTGGTTCGTCACCTCTGTTTGTCCGTCGGTTTGAGGGTGATATGCCAAAGAGAATAGAAGCTTGATTCCGAGCTTGGCGCATAGGGTCTTCCAAAAGTAGCTCAAGAATTTGACGTCGCGATCGGAGACAATGGTCTTTGGAACGCCATGTAGTGGCAAGATGTCCCTACAAAACAAATTTGCAATATGTGAAGCATCGTCTATCTTGTGACATGGAATGAAATGAGCCATCTTGGAAAAGCCATCCACAACTACAAAAACGGAGTCATGGCCATTTTTAGTTCGTGGCAAGCCAAGCACAAAATCCATACTAATGTCTTCCCAAGGTTGGAAAGGTATAGGTAGAGGCATATAAAGACCATGGCATTGAGCTTTGGACTTAGCTTTGCGGCATGTCGAGCATCAGTTGGTGAAGCGTGCAACATCACGAAACATCTTGGGCCAAAAGTACTTGTTGGATAGTGTGGCATACGTCTTGTCGCGTCCAAAGTGACCCATAAGTCCTCCACCGTGAGCCTCTTGCAAAAGCAACAAACGAAGAGAAGACTCGGGTATACACAATTTGTTAGCACGCATAAGATATCCATCTTTCATATAATATTTCTCCCAACAAGTTTTCACTTGGCACTTGGCGTAAAGATTAGCAAAATAGGCATCATGCGCATACAAGTCTTTGATGTGCTCAAAACCAACAACATTCAATTCAAGTTGAGTAACTAGCATGCATTTGCGTGAAAGAGCATCCGCCACAACGTTTTCTTTACCCTTAATGTATTTGATGACATAAGGGAAGGACTCAATAAATTCACTCCATTTAGCATGCCGTTTGTTCAACTTAGTTTGACCCTTTAAGTACTTAAGCGTTTCATGGTCGGTATGGATAACAAACTCATGAGGGCGCAAATAATGTTCCCACACATGCAAAACTCTCACCAAAGCATACAATTCTTTGTCGTAGATGGGGTAGTTAAGTTGAGCGCCGGATAGTTTCTCGCTAAAGTACGCGATAGGACGCTTCTCTTGCATAAGCACACCACCTATTCCACTACCACTAGCATCACAATGCACTTCAAATGTTTTATCAAAGTTGGGCAAAGCAAGCAAAGGTGCATGAGTGAGCAAATTTTTAAGTTCATGGAAAGCGGTGTCTTGTGAAGGGCCCCAAATAAATGGTGCATTTTTCTTGCTCAAAGCATGGAGAGGTGATGCAATAGTGCAAAAGTCCTTGACAAAGCGGCGATAGAAACCGGCTAGTCCTAGGAAACTACGCACTTGTTGCAAGTTGGTTGGTGTTGGCCAAGTTTTAATAGCATCAATCTTAGTTTCATCTACATGAACGCCCTTAGAAGATACTACAAATCCCAAGAAAACTACTTTCTCAACACCAAATGTGCATTTCTCCATGTTTGCATAGAGTTGCTCTTGCCTAAGGATTTGCAAAACATCACGAACATGTGTAGCATGCTCCTTAAGAGACTTGCTAAAGACAAGAATGTCATCAAAGTAGACCACAACACAATATCCAATGAGTGGTCGCAAGACATAATGCATAACACGCATAAAGGTACCCGGTGCTTCGGATAAGCCCATGGGCATAACCAACCATTCATAGAGACCAAATTTTGTCCTAAAAGCAGTTTTCCACTCGTCACCCTCTTGTATGCGGATTTGGTAGTAACCACTTTTTAAGTCAATTTTAGAAAATATAGTGGCACCACTAAGTTCATCAAGCATATCATCTAAGCGAGGAATGGGGTGACGGTATCGAATGGTGATAGCATTGATAGGACGGAAATCGGAACACATGCGCATAGTACCATCATGTTTAGGCACTAGAATGACCGAAACCGCACAAGGACTCAAACTCTCACGTACATGCCCTTTATCTAAGAGTTTTTGGACTTGCCTTTGTATTTCCTTTGTTTCGTCGGGGTTGACGCGGTAGGGAGCCTTGTTAGGAAGCGGTGCTCCGGGGATGAGGTCGATGCGGTGTTCAATCCCTCGTTTTGGCGGTAGTGCCGGAGGTAGCTTAGGGGGGAACACATCCTTGAATTCCTGCAACAACTTGGATAACACAAGAGGAAGATGTTGTGAAGGGATAGTCCGAACGACGTCATCTTTGCACACAAGTACATAGTGAAGAACGGTCGATGGGCTCTTACTCACATCCCTCAAATCTCTTTTGGTGGCTAAAAGAACTATATCTCTCATGTCCCTCATCGTGGAGTCTCTCATTTGTGGCTTGTGGCACTCACTCTCTTTGAGGTGGATCACTCTCTCACTTTTAGCTCCACGATGAGATGTAGCTTGTTTGTCGGCGATGACTTGACTTGGAGTCATTGGTCGTAGCACATATTGCTTGCCCTTCATCTTGAAGCTATATTGATTTGTGCGACCGTTGTGTGTGACGCCACGGTCGAATTGCCAAGGTCTACCAAGTAGGAGGTGGCAAACGGACATAGGAACCACATCACACTCCAAAGTGTCTTCATATGTGCCTATCTTGAAGGAAACTTGCACGGTGTGTTCAACTTGGAGGGTTCCGGAATCACTAAGCCATTGGACCTTGTAGGGACGAGGGTGCTTTTTCTTGACCAATTGTAGCTTGGAACAAAGGTCTTCACTTGCCAAGTTGTGACAACTCCCTCCGTCGATGATGACCTTGACGGACTTGCCTTGGATGCCCGCCTTGGTGTGGAAGATGTGGCAACGTTGGTCCTCGTCTTCTTGTTGTTGGAGTGTCAAAACTTTAGAGACAACGAGAGCGGGGCTCGAATCGTTGTCGCAAAAGATTTGCGAATCTTCATCTTCATTCACTTGGCGGTGGGTGGCCACTTGTTCCAAAGCTTGCATCTCGTCGTCGCTCATAGAGTCATAGGTACCATCATTGAGGAGGATCATGTTGCGTTTGGTTGGGCACTCGAAGGTCTTGTGGCCTCTCCCTTGGCATGTGAAACACTTGATATTGCTTGTCTTGGCGGTAGCATCCGGTGTTGGTGTAGAGGATGAAGCCCTTGGCTTGTAGGTGCTTGAGGTTGGTCGGCTTGACGATGTCGTCTTGTCCTTGTAGCTTGACTTGTCGCCGGTAGGTGTTGTAGATTTCGGAGTTGAAGGTGTCCTTGTTGTAGTAGCTTGAGCACTTGAGCCGTAGGTCTTGGAGGATAACTTGGAGTACTTGTAGTCATCTTGCACTTGCCATTCCGCCTTGGTTGCTTGATGCACAAGTTCTAGGAGGTTGGAGTATGGTTGGAAGTCGGCAATTTTCTTGACTTGGTAGTTGAGGCCATTCAAGAAGCGTGCCATTGTTTGTTAATCATCTTCCTTGACATTGGCTCGGATCATAGCAATCTCCATCTCTTGGTAGTACTCTTCTACGGACTTGGTGCCTTGCTTGAGTTGTTGGACCTTCTTGAAGAGATCCCGGTTGTAATGTGTAGGCACAAAACGAGCTCGGATGAGATCCTTCATTTGGGCCCAAGTGGTGATAGGAGGTTCACCTCTCTCCCTTCTTCGCTCAATCACTTGTTCCCACCAAATAAGGACATAGTCGTGGAACTCAAGGGAAGCCATGGCTATCTTCTTCTCTTCATCATAGTTGTGGAGGCGAAAGATCTTGTCAACCTTGAGGGCCCATGACAAGTAGTCTTCGGGATCATTGCTTCCAGAAAACATTGGCATTGTGAACTTGAGCTTGCCGAAGCGTTGTTCACCATTGTGGTTGTGATGCCGAAATCCTTGTCTTGGAGGTGCATCCTCATTGTCATTGCCTTGAGCATGTTGACGTTGATCTTGTCCTTGCTCATCTTCATTGTCGGGTTCAACACGATGATCTTGAGGACGGCGACGAGGTGGACGCACTCGGTTGCGCCTTTCTTGGAGCTCCTCTTGGTGATGGGCTTCTTCTAGTTGTTGTCAACGAAGTTCTTCTTGTTGTGCTTGGTGAAGGTCTTGTTGCTCGTGATGAGCTTGGCGGTTGCGCTCCTCCAAGGCACGAGTAGCTTCTTGCAAAGCGCGATGTGCCTCAAGCGCTCGTCCATGACGACGATGTTGTTCTTCTTCTCGGCGTCGTTGTTCTTGCTCCCACGCATCTTGCTCTTGTTGTCGGCGACGTTCTCGAGCGCGGGCGCGATCTTGAAGTCCATTGCCATGGAATGGATTGTCTTGACGGTGACGACCTTGTGGAGAACTTGGGCCGGAGTGTTCGTCTTGGTGATGAACACGTGCTCGCCGGGGGCTTGCGTCGGAAGAGTAATCCGAGGAGTGTCAGCTTGAGCGCCGTCTTGACGTAGTCGAAGTAGAGGGAGCGCGGTTGACCATCAAGGACCGAAGTTCCTCCATTTGGCTTGATAGCTTGGTGTCGAGGTAGTCCCGTGTGCGCGCCTCGGATTCACGCAAGTCGGTGGCGAGGTTGTCGATTCGGTCATTCAAGGCATGTTGCGCTTGAGTAATTGCCTTGTTTGCGCCGAAGAAGTGTAACTTGGTGACGTGGGTGGTCGCGTTGTCGTCGTGCTCCTCGAATGTCGGGTTCGACATGATGTTCCTATCCATAGCACTCAACAAGATATAAGTGGAAGAGTGAGAAGACAATACAAATTACCGTTCCAAAAGTTGAGAGTGGATCAAGTTCACTCAATGTGCAAGCATGAAAGTAGTAGAATTGGTACCGAAGAATGTCCCTCTCACACCTAGACGAATAATGCTTATGGAGTAGCTTGGTTAGGATGGTGGCACAAAAATTCAAGCAATTCGAGAATAAGATTCAAAAATGTTGAAAGAGATTCGTAAACTTCGCAAGTGAGACAATGTAGATCAATAGCAATGAGTATACACGGAAACACACACATATAGGAAAGTGGTATTGTAACACCGAAAAATGAGCGCAAAATGTGGAAGCCACGGTAAGCTCAAGGTGCACAATAGTAGAGAGACGGAAGCACGATTGCTCCAATGGGCACGATACGCACTTGTGCACACCCTATTATGAACCAAAAGTGTCGACTACCTATTCCCGACTTGCTATGTGTATGCGGCACGTGTCACTCGCTCAAGTGATCCAAGATGATCAAGTATGCTATGTGAATCTTGTGATGCTATTGCTCTTTTGCTCTTGCTTAAAAGCTTTGCATCTCTTTTCTTTTGCGATGATGTTTTGTATGGTCACAATGCGGGACATGCACACCAATGTAGCAATGATGTATGCGGGTACTATTGTAACACAAAAGAAGATACGATGATAAATGCACGCTATTTGTAGCTATGCGGAGTATGTATCACTAAAGTGCACAAGCCTGCAGGGCGCGCCCACCCCCCCTGGGCGCGCCCCCTAGCTTGTGGGTCCCATGTAGGCCCTCCTCACTTATTCCAGCCACCATCCACCTTCTTCCTCCATAAAAAATCCCACCATTGCTCAAACCCGTGTTCTAGCTCATTTTGCTGCCATTTTCGATCTCCTTGTGCAAAGCTCCATTTGCAAAACTATTTTGGGGGATTGTTCTTCGGTATGTGACTCCTCCAATGGTCCAATTAGTTTTTGTTCAAGTGCTTTATATATTGCAAATTTTTGCTGCTGTGGTGACCTTGCTCTTGAGCTTGCATGTCAAATTTGTATGGGCCCAAGTAGTTTTGATGCATGATTTAGCCTCTAGGCACTTGTGGGAGTAGTTGCTATAAGTTTTGTTGAGTTTTGTTCACCTTTATTGTGAGTCACTAAAAATTTCAGAAATTTTTCAGAAAAAAATGTTGAGGAGAATATACCAAGGTGGTTCCTCGAGCAAGAAGACCCCGAGACGCGCGATACGCGAGCCCGACTTTGAACCACCGAGAGAAGCTCAAGTGCGGCCTTGTGAATGGCCGTCGGATCAATTCATGGTTCAAGCCGGTTTCAAGGAAGAATTTAACACGTACAAACAAAATGCTGGCCTTGAAGATTTCATTTCAGACCAATGCAAGCAATATTATCAACTCACTGATTCCTTCATGCGGAGGTTTGAATTTTCGTCCAGGCGTAATAATTATTCTGTTCTATTTAATCTTTATGATGAATCATATACCATGGACCTGGAAGATTTTAATGATGCATGCAAAATCCCACAATGGGGCAGCCACAGTGATCCCCACAAAACTGGATATAATGATTTCCTTGCTAGCATCACTGTGGGAGAAACTAGAAACATTACACAGGCCACCTTGGGGAGCATTCATTTTCCTGCTATACACTATTTTGCTCTCTTCATAGGTAGATGTATTAATGGTAAACATGATCATAGCCACCTTTGCGTACCTGATCTTAGTATTCTTAAGAATGCGGTCATGGGCGATAAACGATATAACTTGGGGGCTATTGTTGCTAGGAGGCTACATAAAAATGCTAAGGAAGGAGATTTGTTTGACGGGATCTACGCCACCCGTGTAGCTAATTATCTTGTGGTACCCATAAGGGGAAATGATATTGAGTTACCACATGCTTTTCTTGATTATGAGTCTATGGTGCACTACCAGTTTCTTGAGAGGAACGAACAGTCCCTCCTGTACCGACTAATTTTTGACAGACAGCGTGCTGTCCATATTACCCTTCCTGCTCCTGCCTTCTTTAACTTTCAGGAAAAACGGAGACACTTTATAACCAGAGAGGAGGCAAACGAGTACGAGAGAGAGGCGGAAGCCCCTCGCCTCCGCGCTGCAGCCGTTCAAGCGGTAGCCGCCGCAGCCCAGTACAACCCCAACTCTGACTTTGGATATTATCCGGGCCAACCATGGCCCTAGACCTACTTAGGCCAAAAGCCTAAGTTTGGGGGAGTACGTATTTCTCACCGACATTACATTCATGTTTACACACTCATTCCAGTTGTCGGTACTTATACGTTTTCATTGTATCATCCATGGTATTTTATTTCTTCTTTCTGTTTTCTTCTTGTGTGCTTAATTAACCTTGAAAAAATCCCAAAAAATTAGTTCTAACTTTACCTTTCAGTTTGTTTAGCTGTTTCATTAAAAGAAAACCCAAAAAGATTTCTCGTTCTTCTTTTGCTTGTTGGGAGCTTTCCCGTGTAAATAGTTTTTCCCGTTCTTGTTTCGAAAATTCTTTTCTTTTGGTCGTAAGGAGAAGGCCACGATGAAAATGTTGAGTGGCTCTCATATGCATTATTGTTTATCTTATAGAGAGCCCATACTACCTTGCCTTCTCCTTTGAGTTCTTGTTTGCAGATTCCAGCTTAGTCCAATGCACGTGCACTCTTATTATTATTCACACCGTTCGGTCTTGCAACTGAAAGGCAATAATGACGAGATATGATGAAGTGATTGAGATGGACAAAAGCTGGTATGAACTCGACCTATTTTGTTTTTGTAAATATGATTAGCTCATCGTTCTGGATTCAGCTCATTATGGATGGAACATGTTTGCAATGACAATTAGAGATTATAGTTACTCATGCCATGCTTAATTAGTTAAGAGTATATAATGGTTTATCTTGAGTGCCAACATGCATTTTAAAATAGTTGTGATGTGGTATGATAGGAAGGTATCCTCCTCTGAATGATTCAAGTGGCTTGACTTGGCACATGTTCATGCATGTAGTTGAAACAAAATCAACATAGCCTCCACGATATTTATGTTCATGGTGATTTATATCCTACTCATGCTTGCATTCAATGTTGGTTAATCATAAAGCATGTTTATGACTGTTGTCGCTCTCTAGTTGGTCGCTTCCCAGTCTCTTGCTAGCCTTCGCTTGTACTAAGCGGGAATACTGCTTATGCATCCACTTCCATAAACCCAAAGTTGTTCCATATGAGTCCTCCATAGCTACCTATATGCGGTATTTACCTGCCGTTCCAAGTAAATTTGCATGTGCCAAACTCTAAACCTTCAAATAATATTCTGTTTTGCATGCCCGAATCGCTCATGTAGTAACTAGGGGCTGTCAGTATCTTCCATGCTAGGTGGGTTATTCTCACGATATGTGTTGATTCACTATCATTCACGAGAAAATGGCTGGTATGCGGAATGGCCAGTTCCATGCTCAAAATCAAATCAAAATATAATGAAACAAAACTCCCCCAGGACTGTTGTTTGGATGGACGGTACCCGTGGATTTGGTTCGCCGTGGAGTGTGATTGATTGGTGGAGGGGGAGTAAAAACTTTACTATTCTATTTGGGAACCGCCTATAATGTATCTAGCATGGAAGATACCGAGATCTCTCGGTTGTTATGTTGACAATGAAAGCATACCGCTCAAAATTATTATTCATCCCTGTTTTAAAAGCTTGAGCTCTGGCACCTCTACAAATCAATGCTTCCCTCTGCGAAGGGCCTATCTATTTTACTTTACTGTTGAGTCACCCTCTTCTTATAAAAAGCACCAGTTAGAGAGCACCACCGTCATTTGTATGCTTTGTTATTAATTGATATTGAGTATGAGTGTGACTGGATCTCTTTTACCATGAATTACAATGTCTAGTCAGTCCTTGTTCTTTAGAGGTGCTCTGCATTTATGTTTTGCGGTCTCAGAAAGGGCTAGCGAGATACCATTATATCATATTGTTTTGATAAAATTGTTGTGATCCGAGATTTATTATTATTGCTCACTAGTTGATTATGCCATTGATATTAGTAAATGTGAGACCTAAATGTTATTGTGAATGTGGTTAGTCTATAATCCTTGTTGAAAATCTGAACAACAGTTAGACATATTTACAACAACAAGATCAAACAGAGTTTGTAAAAGTTTTTCTTTATCACTTTTAGTTTGTCAACTGAATTGCTTGAGGACAAGCAATGGGTTAAGCTTGGGGGAGTTCATACGTCTCCATCGTATCTACTTCTCCAAACTCTTTTGCCCTTGTTTTGGACTCTAATTTGCATGATTTGAATGGAACTAACCCGGACTGACGCTGTTTTCAGCAGAATTGCCTTGGTGTTATTTTTGTGCAGAAATAAAAGTTCTCGGATTGACGTGAAAATTTACGGAGAATATTTTTGGAATTAATAAAAAATACTGGCGAAAGAATCAACCGGAGGAGGTCCACCACCTGGCCACAAGCCAGGGGGGCGCCCCCCCCCTAGGGCGCGCCCCCCTGTCTTGTGGCCCCCCTGGAGCTCCGCCGACCTCAACTCCAACTCTATATATTCCTATTCGGGGAGGAAAAAATCAGAGAGAAGAGTTCATCGCGTTTTACGATACGGAGCCGCTGCCACCTCCTGTTCTTCCTCGGGAGGGCAAATCTGGAGTCTGTTTTGGGCTCCGGAGAGGGGAAATCGACGCCGTCCTCATCACCAACCATCCTTCATCACCAATTTCATGATGCTCTCCACCGTTCGTGAGTAATTCCATCATAGGCTTGCTGGACGGTGATGGGTTGGATGAGATCTATCATGTAATCGAGTTAGTTTTGTTAGGGTTTGATCCCTAGTATCCACTATGTTCTGAGATTGATGTTGCTATGACTTTGCTATGCTTAATGCTTGTCACTAGGGCCTGAGTGCCATGATTTCAGATCTGAACCTATTATGTTTTCATGAATATATATGTGTTCTTGATCCTATCTTGCAAGTTGTAGACACCTATTACGAGTTATGATCCGCATCCCCCAGGGTGACAATAACTGGGATTCTTTCCGGTGATTACCGTAGTTTGAGAAGTTCATGTATTCACTAAGTGCTAATGCTTTGGTCCGGTTCTCTATTAAAAGGAGGCCTTAATATCCCTTAGTTTCCCTTAGGACCCCGCTGCCACGGGAGGGTAGGACAAAAGATGTCATGCAAGTTCTTTTCCATAAGCACGTATGACTATATATGGAATACATGCCTACATTACATTGATGAATTGGAGCTAGTTCTGTATCACCCTATGTTATAACTATTGCATGATGAATGCCATCCGACATAATTATCCATCACTGATCCATTGCCTACGAGCTTTTCACATATTGATCTTTGCTAAGTTACTTTTCCGTTCCTACTGTTACAATCGCTACAAAACTGCTACTGTCACTTTTGCCACCGTTACCGTTACTTCCATACAAATTTGCTATTAAATACTTTGCTGCAGATATTAAGTCTTTCAGGTGTGGTTGAATTGACAACTCAGCTGCTAATACTCGAGAATATTCTTTGGCTCCCCTTGTATCGAATCAATAAATTTGGGTTGAATACTCTACCCTCGAAAACTGTTGCGATCCCCTATACTTGTGGGTTATCAGATACCAATGCTGTCGGGACCCCGATCCTAAGCCATAAGAATCTAGCATGTAACACTTCACATTACTTTGCGGCCTCACGCACGGTTATCTCCAGGGCTGCCGCCTTACCTGGGCCAGGACCGTTTGCGCCTTTTGGCTCACGAATGTGAGTATGTCGCTAGCATTCAAATGTCCAAGAACCCGAGTCGACATGACTAGTTGTAGAACCCAAGTGGCACATCCGTACAGGGATAGGCATACGTAACCGAACAATGCAGGTGTCGGTCTCAGCGTGTGTAGACGAGTCATAGCAAGCTACAAGGACTCCATTACGCCGTGGGACATAAATGTCATCAACTGCGTGTAGACGAGTCATAGCAGGCTACATGGACTCCATTAAACTGCGAGACATTTCCCCGAAGGGACACACACAACATCAAGAAGGATACACGCCAGTCAATCAATGTGTCCGGAGTAGTAGCAAGCTACCAAGGCTCAGTGGAAGCACAAAGAGGCATTTCCCTATAAAGAGTACTACTAGAGGCACACAACTAGGTGTCGAATCCCATACATACCGTTACACGTCACACGTACGCACGACATGTCCGATATGCATAGATACAACTATGGCATCACAACATAACCATACAACAACACAAAATTTATTTAGGAGGCTCCAGAGAGGCTACGTAGTATAATGTTACAAGCAGAGGGTCACATGACCCATCATTCAGAGCATACAATCAACAAGCAGAAGATACATGTCTGGTTACAAACATCTATTAAAAGCGGCTAGAAGAACCTGAAAAGCTACAACGACCCTACCATAGGAGCCAGACCTCTGGCTGGGATTCCCAAGCTAATCCGATCAACATCGAACTTCACGTCGTAAGAATCACTAATGAGACTGACGTCTCCTCTACAAAACATAAATTAAGCAACCATGAGTACAAAGGTACTCAGCAAGACTTACATCAGAACTAGCTACATATGCATCATTCTCAACAAAGGGGTTGTGGAGTTTATTGCGGCAAGCCAGCTTTGACTCTTGGCTAACCTGTACTACGACTATAAGTATCATCTTTGAGGTGGGATAGCGCACACGAGTCCACATATTCACCAAATTAATACACCACTATGGATCGACTCCCATCTCCCTACGAGAAGGCCATCCATAGCACTCACACTTATCTGGAGCATTTTAGAGTAACCATTAAAAGTTGTCTATGTACCACATAAGTTTTCCAAGTAGTCCATATCCGAGGACGCGGCTATTCGATCAGATTAATTCACCCTGCAGGGGTATACTTCTTCACACACGCTCCCGCCACTTACCGCCATGTGCACGTAAAAAGGCACCTCGACAACCTTCAAGCGGAAGCCCAGCGAGGGAGTCGGCCACGACCGTTGACCACACAAGACTCTAGTCCAGGTTTATCGCCTATTTGAGACTGAACCCGCAAGGAAGTCCGGCCGAGGTTTCCATTACGGCCCCAAACGATGTGTGCAGGGTTCCCAAGCCCACCTCGACGGATTGTACTACGCTTGGTACACCCGGCCACGGGTGCATCTACCGCGCCATAGCCTACCCCTCCGGTCAGCGCTATGCACGGCCGCCAGCACATCCTACAAACACCAAAAGCTAGTTGCAACTCCTGTATAGAGATCAAGGCGATTAATAAGCCGAGAGGGTCCATTGGTTTCGAGCCCAATGCATGGTAGTATCTTGTCTTGGATAACAAACAGATAACTCAGTTCTTAAGGACGGTCCCAATGAGAAAACCCGCCATGTACTCCTACATGGCCTCTCATCGCTACCTTTACCAAATAGGATTCACACACTTAACTCTCACACAGTAGGACATAAACACACCATTCCGATTCATCGCCCAGATGGATCAGACCCAACACGACTCTAAGCATAGCAGGCACGGTAAGCAAGCATGGATGAGTAAGCACAACAAGGCTCAAGCAGTTGCTACTTATGCTAAGTGGTTTCACTTGACCCACAAGACTCGGGGAACTTCCGTGTCAAGCCATGACTCGCAGCATATCACATACCTGAGGTAAGCACCCGAACAATGCCTTTCCCCTGACGATACTAAACAAAGAGTCCACTTGTTGGCACAAAGCCCGCATGATGTACATCACAAGTATCATCCATGAAGGGACCAACGGTGTGCCCTGTGTCTGTAAAACAGCCCATGGTCACCCTACGTGGCACGACCCCGTATCGAGAGAGTAACTCTGGCTCTCTCGCCACTAGTAATGCGGGCCCTCTGCTAGCATCGACCAAAGTAATCAACAAAGCCCTGTCCCATAAGGGGTATCGTGGTTGTACATGTATGGTTGGAATAACGGTCGCAACTTACACCAATCCGTTTTCGAAAACAACACACTCACTTGCCTCGGAACACCACTTCTTCATCAAGTGGTTACCCCACTCAACATCTCCCTCGGGAATTAGTGGCACCCGATGGGGTTTTCGAAAAGCCTTTGAAAACACTTTCGTTTCCATCACCATGCATATTCCCGTCCCATTTGCGTAGCTACTACTTGGCAACCTATCTACTTCCCACCCACACAACTCTAAGCATAAGTAGAGTCATGGCATGCAAGTGTCAATGAGGAAAGTAACGGAGGCAACCCATAAAGGTGGTCACCATAATCATCATGATCAACACATCAACATAAAGTGTTATTTTTACATGCATAAATAGGGTTTCTATGACATGGTCAAGGGGCTGCTTGCCTGGCTCAGCAAAGTCTTCAAGGTCTTCTCAAACTTCTGGTCCAACTCCGAGCAGTTCGTCTACTTTGTCAACTACCGCCGGAAACAACCATAATAAGCAACACAACAAGCAGAGAAATAAAAGAGTTCTAAAATAGAAATATTATTTTTCTTGGATGTCCCTGGTCATAAGAAAAATACCTAAAGTTGCCCTACTGGATTTGGACCAATAGAGATTTTTTACTAGGCCACTAAGGTTGGAATGAAGGGATTAATGATTCTGCAAGAAGTCTACAGAAAATATTTTTATAAAAATGAGTGGATGCACCCATCAAATAGGGCATGATTTTAGAAGAATTTAGAAATTGGTTTCACTGGATTTCGAGTTGGGATGAATTTCCTAGAGATTTAACAAGTGGATCATATATGAAGAAATAGCTCAATAATCTAGATTATAGAGGAGGTGTAAGTAAAAATGTTCATCACTTAGTGCATGAATTTAGATCCACCTAGGAGTTAGAATCATTGCATTTGGATCAAGAGTGAGCTCCCTGGGAATTTCCAAAGCCCAAGGAAGAAATACAAAAACAGGATTTCATCTATTAGGTGTACAAGAAAGTTTCTTGGAAAAATGGGCAAGTTAGAAATCTGGATAGAGCAAGATCTCTGGGGTCTGTAAGAATTTGAATCACCAAGTTTGGAGTTCATATGAATTTACTATGAATTATCTAGTCTATCTAGAAAAAGAAAAAGAAAAATGTTGTACCTAACTACGAAAATGCGCACAGGGCGCAAGATATCAATTGGGCCGGCCCAACAGCTTCAACCGTGCTCTCAGGAGGCCACGCCGAAGGCGTCTTCTGGAAAGGCGCTTTTGCTGCACGGAAACGAACTTCGGCGGGAGGCACGTCCACTTAAACGGGGGGCCCGGGGCCTTAGCCACTGACCGGCAAGCCCCGCTGGTAGGTCCTCATCCCACCTCCTGCCAGAGCAGGGAAGGGGCAGAGGAGCCCGACTGAGCGCATGCTGACGCCTGCCCAGTGGCGCTCCGGCCACCGATGAGCTCGGGGAGGCTTGCCGCACCCACCTGGGCGGTCCTGGGACCCGGGGGAGGTCGAGGTTGAACGCAGCTTCGGCTATGGCGGAGGTGGCCGATGTTGGCGATGGACACGGTGCCATAGCCGCGAAAGAGAGAAAATGGAGAGCGAAGAGGGCTCTGCGGCGGAGCTGGGGCATGCAGGTGGAGCTTAGAGGGAAGGAGAGAGGCGGGGCATCGCCAATTTGGTCGTGGCCGTGGCGGCGCCATGGCAGCCACGGGGGAAGGGGTAGAGCACTGGAACTCCAATGGCCTAGCCAAGGGGATCTACTCGAGCGAGTAGAGTGGCATAGCGCGCGGAATGGAGCCCGGGGAGAGGCTGAAATAGGGGAGGCGATGGAGTGGGGCTCGGGTGCGCCTCGGATGACCTCGGGCGCGGCGAGCACACGTGCCAGAGCAGCGTTGGAGCTTTCCTGGTGTCGGGGAGGGGCATGGCAGGTCGAGGGGAGATGCCAGGCGTGCGTGGATGCCCTATTGAGACCATACGCGAGCTATAGGACATCGTCAAGCGACAGAGCACCACATTTGCATGCCAATGGCGTGGTCACCACGTCATAGCATGTCCAGAGCAACCTTTTGGTCGGGAAAAGTTGTCTAACGTGTGAGGCACACATGCTGGAGAGCACTGGTGGAGTATCATAGCCTATGGAGCTACTTGGGGTAGTTTTCCACTAAGGTTAAGTTTGCAGCAGCAAACTTGGGGGCTAGTTCAGTGGATATTACTGAAGGGTTTAGGAGTTAAAAAGTTGTCTGGGTGGCTTAGGTATGGAAGGACTACAAGTTCACCAAATTTTAGCTCAGGAAGATGAGTCTATAGGGTACTTGCAATTCAAAGCTACATTTACTACCAAAATTTAGGTCTAGATGAACTGCTCATATTTTCCACATGAGCATGCCATGTTTGGACATGTAAAGATGCATTGGCATGCCAGAGGTATTGTGGTAAAACTTGGGGGCAATTGCATGCATAGAATAATAGGAGAGAGGAAGAAGCTCATGCCAATGTTGTCCAAAAGAGGCAATCTTGGGGTTTTACCCCCTCAATAATTGAGCCAGGGCAAGAGAGGCTTACTGGAGGTAGAAGAGGTATGTGAGTGACTGTGGTAAAAATTTGAGAGCAAGGAGAATTGTGGAAGGGGTGAAACCAGTGGTTTTACCATTCCACCAGAAGGTGTTTGATGTGTGTTTGGGCAAGATAAAATTTCCCACTTGCAGTGAGATTTAACAGGTTCAAATGATGGGTAAAAATAAGATTGATCACAAGGTTTGAGCTCATTTCAAGAAAGTTGACAATGTAAACTTTGTAAACCCTAGAAATTAACAGAAACGGGTTTCTCTAGATCTGGTCATTCTAAGTCAATCTCCTTGATTCTCCACTTGGTGTGGGGGCATTCTTTGGTGATTAGAGCATGCCCACAAAGTTTGGGGTCAAATGTAGAAACTTGAAAATGTAAAGTTGCTCAAATTTGGATCTGGACAGAGAGGATTTGGGGATATTTTGGTGAACCAAAACAATTGGGATTAAGATGAAACTTTCCAAGATCATCAAATATGGCATGTGGGACTTGAACTAATTTTCATGGATTTATTTGAGAATATTTCCTATAGAAATATTGCAAATATAGGAAATATGCAGAAAGGGTTTTGGAGGGTTTTGTCCAATATTTTGAATATGACCATCTGTTGAAACTCTTTATATGGAAAATATATGTCCACTGAGTTTCCCTAAATTTTCTCAAATATTTTGAAAGCATTAAAATAATTTTCCCCTTAAAAGACCATTTCTGGCCTTAAGGAAAACCCTTTAAATAAAATATGAAAATAGTCTTTATAAATAATATTTGGTGGTTTTGGGAATTCTTATATATGGTAGGTTCCAAATAAAGTCTTTGTGGGAAAACATTCACCCTAATTTGAGGACTTGTAGTACAAACCTCAATTAAGGGGTTTTTGAAAACCTAAACTAATAAAATGCCTTTTATCCAAAATAATATTTTATAAAATAGTTTTATGTCCTGTACACATCGCATGGTCATTGGGCAAAGATTTGGATCAAGTAGATGGGTTTTGAGAGTAGGAGGAATTTTATGATTTAAAGCACAAGCAAGCAATCAAGCAAATAACAATCAAGTCAAGCATCACATGCACACAAACAGTTTTTGTTGGCCCTAATTTTTGAGCTATATTAACTTAGTCAGAAGATTCAAAACACAGGGTGTGACACAAAGGTTCCATGATGTTGCTATATTTGATTCGTGGGTAAATATCAATGGTGGTCCCGGATGATCATATTGTTTCTTCCTTCCACCTGTGAAGTCTTAAAACTCCATATCATGGAGTGGCTCTTCGATACATGGATCCTTCCTAGTTTTTTAGTCGACTCTTTCTCACCGTTTGACCTACGTCTGGCAACGGTTACCTACTGTGGGGTCTCTTACTATCCCATCTAAGGTCTTCGGCTTGTGTCGTCTCTCAGCTATTGGTGTTTCACTCAAGACGATCCGCTCCATACAGTGTGGCAAATAATAAGAGTAGATGTCATGGCGATCAACTCATGACGTACCCAAATCATTACCAACCATGGGTTTGGAACATCTTCGCAATCTTAACACTCGGTCTTCCTCGCAAGCAGTCTTGGGTAGCTCCTCCGGTGTTGTGTCGACATCATCTAGTGTTTCCTTACGGCGGCAAAATATTCTTAAGGTGTTTCCTATTAGCTATCGCTCCCTCAGAGGCTCTGGCTCCTCGCATAGCAAACTCAGTCGTCATCCTTGCACTACTTGGTTGTTCCTGTCGATGGTTCCGGGTCATGGTACTGCCATCACTGACTCCCATCTCATCTGACATGTCCATAAGGGTTCTGGTGCCGCCACACCGAGATATCATCCCTCATTGTTCGTTCCATTTAGTCTTACCTCTCGGGTGCTTGGCTTTTCAATCATCTCTTGCATGTTATAAGGCGATCTCAGTTCAACTACCCCTTTGCCGGTCCCTTTATATTCCTAGCAGGGTCTCTTAGTCTGTTCCATTTCGGTTCCTTTGGCCTGGTGCCTTCTTTTATGGAACATGGGCATTTCCGATCTCGATTTCAACTTCCTTCCCTTCGGCTTATTACGCCGTTGGGTGGTTGGGTTGTGTTGAGTCCATCTGTTACCTTCTATCCTTGGTTGTTTTGCTTTTCTGTTAGCCTAGGTGTTCTAGCTTGGTCCTTCTTTTTTCCTTTCCTGCTAACTGGGGTGATCCAATTCAGTCTTTCTTTTTCGGTTGGTGTGTAGGGGGAAAATATTATGGGGTCAACAAAACTACATTCCCTGGTACTGTGCTGATACATAACTAGTTGTTCCTCCATGACATCACTACTACTTATACTATTGAAAATACTAGGGTACATCCATGGTGGTGCTACTTCCTAGTACACTACAACAGGATGGTCCAAAGACGACACGTCAATCAGAGGCCCTTCGAAAAAACTGTGTGTGATTCATGAATCGCAAACGGTATAGTTCAAGCTCCGTCGCCAATAACGTGAACTGTGTGCGATAGCGGATCCATCAAATATGATTCAGAAAACAATTGCGTGTGCGATTTGTGGCATACAGTTGTGACAGACAAACTGCTTGCGATGAGCCAGAATTACGCAAATGCTTAACCCGAAAAAAATGTGTGTGATATACGGCATACAGTTCATCCAGATGAATTGTTTGCGATGAGGCAAAATAACACAACCGATTCGACGTCTGAAGTTGTGTGTGATACCCGGCAAATAGGTCGCTCGGACGAACTGTTTGCGTTGATCAAAAGTAACACAAACGATTCGGCGTAACAAGATGTGTGTGATACCCGGCAAATAGGTCAGTAACCAGAATTGTGTGGAAGACTGAAAAAAAAGACAGACGATTTTTGATAATAAGCTGTGTGTGATGTGGCCTATGGGCAAACACTTGCTCGCACCCAATTGTCTCTGATTGTTGAAATCATCACCGACGTGTTCCTTTCGTTAATCGTAAGTGATGTGATTTGCTATGTCTGCATACCATCTATCTCTGTCTACAGAACAAAACAAAACAACATCGTGATTGCATAACCTAAATAAACATCCAATTACATTACTGACTACAGATAACATTTGCACACATCAATTAACAAGTACATGCATACTAAAGTAGTAGTAACGATCATCAAATCATTCATCTATACTTCTTGTGATGATGGGTGCCGGTCGGCACAGGACAGAGTCGCTTCCTCATGTCAACGATCCGCTTGCACATCTCGTAGCCTACATACGCGTCCTTGGCCTCGTACTTGATGTGATCTTCATCCAATCTTCGGACCCAGGCGCAGTGCCAGGCAACCTTCTTCTTCCTGCAGACATCCTTCATGCCTTTGTAGTAGGGGTCGATGATGGCCATGGCGAGGTCAACCAGGGAGTCCTTATGCTTCTTCCCGCCGCCCAAGATCTTGTAGTGGAATTGGATGTCCATAAGATTCCGGCAGGCCAAGTCCGTGGCCTTGAGCACCTTTTCATCGTTGGTGGTGTCCACTGTACCGAATATGTAGTCGGGGCTGTTGACAAACCTGGCGAATCGCTCGCAAGGCCTAGTGGCCAGGCAGTAGTGGTAGACGAGGACGTAATGGCCCATGCACAGCTGGGCGACAGCAACCTTCTGATCATGCCCGACACGACCGCCGATGTACTTGAGGTCGAAGCCGACCACTTTGTACTTGTCATAGGCAAGTAACTGCTCCATGGTGTGGATGGAGTTCTCCACCCAGAACGGGTCGTTGGTGTACACCACCGTGAGGTTCTTGAACCTTACATGGGTGTCCACATAGGCATGAATGGTGAACTTCCGCTCGTCGTCGGCAGCCACTGGGAGCTCCACCAATGGAGCCGAGCAGGATATCCTTTCTATATTTGGAGTCATGGGTGTGCTTCTTGCGTTGTGGAAAAAGGTTGAAGAGACACAATAGGTTAAATGAGCGGTGGAGGAAATGGGGGCTGGACGGGCTGTAATTGGCACGTCTTGTCACCGCGTTCCCAGCGGAGGATTGTTGTGCAAGCTTGACCAGCGCACGAACAAGTTCCCGGCGGTTCATTTGGCCACGTGGCGGCTCGAAGTGCCGCCAATGTATCGTTGGTGAGCCCGTTCCCGCGCGCAACCACGCATAGCTTACCCGCCTAAATCGGTTGGCCACGCGTCGGTTGGAAGAAGCTCCCATTATTGTGGGCGTTAAATGGAAAACGGTTGGCAAAAACAAAGCGTGTGCAATGACTTAAAGCAGTGCACACGCTCAACACTAAGCAGCGGTGTGACATATGCAGTGCGGGTGCAACTGGGAAGGATGGTGAGGGTTTTGTTAAGAGGGGACGATGGTGAGGGTTTTCTCGGCTAGAATAATAATGAGCTACGTAGGCGACGGTTCAGTAGACACAGCCGTATGCGATAAGTGCCACTACGATGTAAGGGGACTGCTGTGGTCCGTGTAAATCGTACAGCTGCAGACGTGTGATCTGCGGGAATGCGTTCTGGACAATCAGGACACACGCGTATCGCGGCACAATGTTAGTCCTTGCACCCGGTTTCAATCCGAGAAAATAACCAAGTTTGTGGGTTCCAAATTTCCTTTTTTGTGTGACACCTGAATTTTTTTTACCGCGTTCAATAAGTTTCAAGGTAAGTCTAGCATTTTTTACCATAATATGCATAGTGTAAAAACTGCCAACACTCACACGTAGTTGTGCGTGCTGTGGGCAAACAGTTGCTAGTAGTAAATTGTATGGGGACTCTAAGATAAGCATAAATATTCCATCAACCAAACTGATTGCACCTCAAGACTGCAATTACATTGCTCTACGTATTAGTTCACAAAACAGAGTCTCACCAGCATCTAGATCAACACATAATAAACATACTCAAGCAGAGATATAAGAAGCACAAACTATAGATAGCTAGGGTAGTGATGTACATTAGGACATGTATATATAACTCAATCCTAATCGTACCAACCAACAACGTAAACTTTCTCCAGGTACTCCGCGTACGCGGCGTGCTCCACCCTCCGAGAATACTTCTGCTTGAAGGAGCCAATGGCTTGTCCTCTAGAATGCGCTAGAACACTTACAAATGCGGGGTTAATCCTTTGGGCGCAGAACGGGCATCCAAAGCCCCCATTCCGGGTCCTGATACGACGATTATGTGTTCCCGCATAGAGCTCCCCGAGCTTTTGTTTCTTGTACCTCCTTTGGTCATATTTATCACTGCCAACGTCGTCAGATAGAACCTATACATATAATAAAAAAATCATGACATTGATGAATGAAATGCATAAAATGATATCCCAAACAACTTAGTGCAACAAAATTATTAACTGATGACTATAAATGCATGAACCGATTATTGTCAAACAAACAAGGAACTTTCTAGTAAGTACTACTCCCCATTATCACTAAAGTAGTGATCTAAATGCTCTTATATAGTGTTTATTTAAAAATGGGTACATGTATAATCATCTATGTAGACGAATTATTAGCAAAATGATCATTTGTACAAATCAACCATTAAATCACTCTAAAACCTTAGACAAAATATTAGCATAATCGTTTGTACGGATGTCACTTATCCAAGTCACTTATCATTTACCTAACAAATAATCAATACGTACACACTACATGGATCTAGCGAATCTTACTCTGATTACATGAATTGAAATAACATGAGCCCCGGGCTCTACATTCCAAAAAAGGCGGAAACAGAACTAATCACAGATAACCTATGATATAGTTACCAAAATAGGGGTTCTAACCGGTTCTCTGTCGTCGTCAGAGTTGTCACCGTCGGAGTCGTTGGAGTCGTTGTCGCTGGAGTGGTCATCAGAGAGGTCGTTGTAGTCTCTGTGCAGCACCGCCTCCTGCTGGGGAGGCACGATGGGGCTTACGACGTCATGGCCGCGCTTCTGTCAGCGCGAGACCTCATCGGCGGGGAGGGCAACCTTGTCGCCCAGCATCAAGAGATGCTTAGTTGCTTCGCCGGCCCCGGCTTTGAACCCGCGTCACCACTCCCTCCGATGGTGCGCTTTGTCGCCATCTGATACACTTCCAAGAACGTTTACCACTAGGAACGGCGGCGAGGTTGCAGGCGCGGTGTGTGGAGAGAGGGGAGTGCGACCGCCTGCTATAACCAGCGGCACATGCACGATTAATATAGAGTGGTTGGGAGCTAGGCGGGAGGCGGTTAAACGGCTCGCCTCCCAGTGAGCCTGCTCAGCGGTCTTCTTGCATGCCTCACTCCTGCTCGCACGTCTCCCGATGAGCCTGCGCAAAGGACTTGTCGCACGCATCCCGTCAATTCACGCACCAGCTTGCACGTCTCCCGGTGAGCCAGCGCAGCGTCCTGCTCGCACGTGTCCCATCAATTTACACACCTGCTCCCATGCCTCATGGTCAGCCTGAGCAGCGGGTTGCTCGCATGCTTCCCGTCAACTCACGTCTGCTGGCACGGCACACGGGGCTCATGGTGGTACATAATATTTTGTTGGGACCAACGCACACGGTTGAATACTTTAATCGTTCGTGATGGTAACGTGACAAGTGTGTGTACCAACCTTTAATAAGCTCCCATTTGTAAGAAAAGTATATCAAAAACTTGTATCCAATTTGGCAAAAAATTATCACAATATATATACTTTTATATTATTTTTTATGTTTGAGGCCGAGCTGTCAAAAAACCAAGATTTTTAATGTTTTCCACGACGCCAAGTTGTTTGAGGTTTCTTACCATTTATTGCATGGCGACTAAACCTGAACCCAAGGGGACATATGATTTCCCCCAATGAATTCCTGGAAACTCAATTAATGCATATTTTTCAAATGATATATAAACATTTTATAATTTTAACACAGACTCATGTGTTACGTGTTTTCTGCATAAAAATAGTTTGACGCGCCTCGAAGTGGTGTTTTCTGTGGTGGTCGCGCGGGGGGTGCTCTTTCCGGCTCACTTGTGGCATGAGCCTCTCTGTGTGGGATTGTCCGCTTTGTGAGGCAGTTGCCACCCCAAATTATCAAAGTTGTGCATTGAATATTTAAAACAAGACAAACCACTAACGTCATGCATGTGTTTGGGACACATGCACACAGTGGTGGTCCCTCGGACTATAATCCTTCATGTGTTATTAGTGACGCACACATTCGTGGCTCCACGTGGTCTATCACTTTTGAGCCGCACCGATAGGGGTTTGACCAAGGTGGGTTCAGTTGCTATGTGTTGCGGAAGATCACGGTGAGATTCCACACCAAAGATTGGCATGCCGTGCTCATGAGTATCTCCTACCGCTCAAAGTTGAATGGGTGGGTGGGAGGAGACATGCATATTGCGCACGGTTTTCTTTAGCGTGGGGACTTTCCAATTTGTGAAGCACGCACCGGATCAAAGTCGTGTAGTGGGCATTTTTACATCAAAAAACAAACCCATCCATATGATTGGGTCACATATAACTGATGGTGGTCCTTAGTGGCTCCCTCACTTGCAAATCGGTGACGCGTCAATCTATGGGGCCAATGTGTGGTCACCTATTATATATCGTTTTGACCAAGGTGGATCCTTTTCGGTCCGCGTTATAATATGCCATGGTTAGACATCGAGACAAATGTTTTTTGAGCGCATGCATATATACCCATGAACCCTGATGTCTACTACGCAACTTTATTCTTGTAGACTTTGTTGGGCCTCCAAGCGCAGAGTTTTGTAGGACAGTAGCAATTTTCCCTCAAGTGGATGACCTAAGGTTTATCAATCCGTGGGAGGTGTAGGATGAAGATGGTCTCTCTCAAACAACCCTGCAATCAAATACAAGAAATCTCTTGTGTCCTCAACACACCCAATACAATGGCAAATTGTATAGGTGCACTAGTTCGGCGAAGATATGGTCATACAAGTGCAATTTGGAAGGTAGATATTGGTTTTTGTAATCTAAAAATATAAAAACAGCTAGGTAACAAATAGTAAACAACGAGCAAAACGGTATATTAATGCTTAGAAACAAGGCCTAGGGTTCATACTTTCACTAGTGCAATCTCCCAACAATGCTAACATAGTTGAATCATATGATCATCCCTCAATTTGCAACAAAGAATCACTCCAAAGTTCCTATCCAGCGAAGAACATAAGATGAAATTGGTGTAGGTAGTAGAACCACCTCAAATTATTCTTTCCGATCAATCTTTTGGGCTATTCCTATAAGTGTCACAAACAGCCCTAGAGTCCGTACTAGAACAATACCAATGATACATATCAATCAACCCCAATGTCACCTAGATACTCCAATGTCACCTCAAGTATCCGTGGGTAAATTATGCGACATGCATCAAACAATTTCAGATCTATCATATTCAATCCAACACAAAGAACTTCAAGGAGCACCCCAAGATTTCTATCGGAGAACGTAGTATGAAAATGTGCAATCAACCCCTATGCATAGATCCCCAAGGTCACCGGAATCCGCAAGTTGACGCCTCAACATATATCAAGTGAACCAATATAATACCCAAATGTCACTACGGGTACCCCATGCAAGACGTACATCAAGTGTTCTCAAACCAAAATATTCAATCCAACATAACGAGATCTCAAAGGGAAAGATTCAATTCATCGTAACATGATAGCAAGGGACAAACATCATATGATCCAACTATATTAACAAAGCCCGTGATACATCAAGATCGTGCAATCTCAAGAAGACGAGAGAGAGAGATTGAACACATAGCTACTGGTACATACCATCAGCCCCGAGGGTGAACTACACCCTCCTCGTCATGGCCTCCGCCGGGGTGATGAAGATGGCCACCGGATGATGATTTCCCTCTCCGGCAGGGTACTGGAAAGGCTCTAGATTGGTGTTTCATCGATACAGAGAGTTGCGGCGGTGGAACGGATAGTCTCTCTTTATTTCTAGGGTTTCTCAGATTTATAGGATTTTTCAGCATTGGAATCACGCGCAGCGGAGCCACATGGGCCCCACAAGCCAACAGGCCATGACCCCCCCCCAGGACCGTGCCCTGATAGCTTGTGTCCCACGGGAGGCTCCCCTCCAGTGGTTCTTTGCTCCAATATTGCTTATTTCCTCCAGAAAAATCATTAAAAAGTTTCGAGCGGTTCCGAGAACTTTCATTTTCTGCACAAAAACAACACCACAGTAATTCTGTTGAAAACAGCGTTAGTCCGGGTTAGTTCTAAATAAATCATATAAAGTGCATCAAAACCATATAAAAGTATTGTAAACATAGGTGAATATGTTATGAATACTTCATAAATTATCGATATGTTGGAGACGTATCAGCATCCTCAAGCTTAATTCCTGCTCATCCTCGAGTAGGTAAATGATAAAAGAAGTAATGTTTGAAGTGTGAATGCTAGCATAATGTATAATATTGATCAAGGATAATTTCAGCCACTTTTCTAGCATCAAAACCAGCAAGTATTTCTCATAGAACTTCTCATAATCAAGTAGCAAGTTATTCACATGTTAAAGCATAGACCATAAACTTTCTCGAAAACTAGCAAACTATGTTTTTAGTCATCAAACAATTACAATTCATCTCATTTTTAGGAAGGGTCTATGTAAGAGCTTTGGTTTAGCAAATTCCACATATTCAACTATCATTTAGTCTTGCATGATTGCTGACACTCAAAGCATATTTTTAGAACAAATAGTTTCAGTCAAACACATAGGAAGATAGGGGCTTAATGTTTTGCCTCCCAACTTATTTATCTCGGGGATAATGTCAACAAATAATGAAGCATGATCACCTATATTCAACTGGATATATATGTCTGGGTCTTTCCCCACCACATGATGCTTGCCAACTAATGAATTAATAGATTGTAATAAGAAGTTAACTCAACATGAAAAGTAAAAGATAGGCCCTTCGCAGAGGGAAGCAGCGATTTGCAGAGGTGCCAGAGCTGATTGTTTTAAAGCAGAGATGAATATGTAATTTTGAGTGGTATACTTTTCCTGTCAACGTCACAACAGAGTTTTCAATATCTTACATGCTAATCACATTATTGGTGGTTCCCAAATAGAATTTAAATTTTTACTCCCCCTCCACCATTCAAACACATTCCATTGCTAGCCGAATCCACGGGTACCATCCAAACAATCAACTTTCTAGGGGGAGTTCTTGTTTATTTATTTTTGTATTATGCAGGACTAGGCATCCTTTTTACCAACCTCTCTCGTGCATTGACAAGTGAATAAAAACTTATCCTGAGAATAACCCGCTTAGCATGGAAGATAATGACCGCCCCGTCGCTCCATGAGCGGTACGAGCACACAAAACGGATGTTTATTTGAATGTTTAGAGGTGGCACATGCAAATTTACTTGGAATGGAAGTGAAATACCAAATATAGGTAGGTATGGTGGACTCTCATGGAAGAAACTTGGCTCAAGGATTTAGATGCACAAGTAGTATTTCTACTTAGTACGAAGTTTTGGCTAGCAAAATGTTCTAAACAAGCATCACATGTTAGAGGATCCATGACAATATAACTGCTACATGAATATAAATAAGCATAACCATTACGTTGGCTTCCTTGTCCAACGTCAACTATTTGATCAAGTTTGAAAATAATTAATGGGGGTTCACAATCATAGAAGATGTCCAAGATAGTGTATTTATATGTGAAACATCTCTTCCCTCAATATTCTTTCATGAATTGTTTAAATGACCAATGCTATGTTTGCTAACTTCCAATAAATTTTACCGCTTATACTCCTAGTATGTGAAGTCACTACTCCCCATGGGACAAGAATATGAAGCATATATAATTTCACATTTATGACTTTCAATTCATTCAACGTTTACTCTCAGGATATAAGTGAAGCACAAGAGTAAATATCGAACTACTCTCAAAAGATATAAGTGAAGATCAATGAGTAGTCAAACAATAAAGTAGCTATGTGAGGACTCTATCCATCAATAAATATTTTCAGATCTGAGTATTTTATTCAAGCAGCAAACAAAACAAAAATACACTCCAAGAATAGCACGCACCATGTGAACGAATAAAAATTTAGGCTCAACATAGGCTAACCGATAGTTGACGAAGAGAGGTGGGATGCGTAGCATCCCCAAGCTTAGATGCTTGAGACTTCTTGAAATATTTACTTGGGGAGCCTTGGGCATCCCCAAGCTTGAGCTTTTGTATCTCGTTCAATCCTCTCATATCCCGGTTTCACTTAGGTCTCAGAAACTTCATCCACACAAAACTAGGAAAGAACTCGTGAGATAGGTTAGTGCGTATAAACATAAATCAACACTTTATGTACTGACAACACAAGTTGCATAATAATTTTCAAACATTATATACTATATACTATCATTTCCATAATTTATATCTACGAATATAAGTCATGAAAACTATAGGAGAAGTAGATAACAAAACTATGACATCAATCTTTCTAAACAGGACAGTCTGTAGCAATTTATTAACAAAGTGCACTTCTTCATCTCTAAAAATTATGAAAATTTAGTAAATCATAAAGTATTTATATGAAAATACTGTGTAAAAATTTCAAAGACTTTCCACGTTCCAGTAAAATATGAAAATTCAAACACTACAAAAAAAGTTTATGTTTTTACACAGCACACATCAAACATGCAATTCAAGCATCCTAAAGGCAATTCTTGGAACTTTTTATTGAAAAATAAGATTATAGATAACGGCAAGAAAATACCAACAAAATAAAATGATGCTCCAAGCAAAACACATATTATGTGACGAATAAAAATATAGTTCCAAGTAAGATATACCGATAGTGTTGAAGACGAAAGAGGGGGTGCCTTCCGGGGCATCCCCAAGCTTAGATGCTTGATTATTCCTTGTATATTACCTTGGGGGTGCCTTGGGCATCCCCAATCTCAGGTTCTTGTCACTCCTTGTTCTCCTCGTATCGGTATCTCACTCAAAACTTGAAAACTTCAATCACACAAAACTTAACGGGTCTTCGTGAGATGGGTTAGTATAATAAATAAAGATCATTCACTTAGGTACTGTCAAGACAAGATTCATAATTGTTATCACATAATACCTACTGTATTCTACCATTCACATAATTTATATCACTGAATATAAGCTATGGGAACACTAAAACAAGCAAACTATGCATGCAAACAGAATCTGTCAGAAACAGAACAGTTTGTGAAGATCAGAATGAAATCCATATTTCTCTATCTCTAAAAATTATTAACTATTTGTAAAACTTATAGAATTTCCATATAAATACTGTGTAAAAATTTCAGAATTTTTTGACGGTCCAGTAAAATCAGAGAAATTCTTTACTGGTGGCAAAAGTTTCTGTTTTTGCACAGAATCAAATCAACAAGTATACATACAATCCCAAAGGCTTTACTTGGTACATTATTGAAATAAAAGGCACAAAACATGATTACTACAGTATATTAATCATGTTAACACACAAAAACAGACAGGAAAAGTGTTGGGTTGTCTCCCAACAAGCGCTTGTCTTTAATGCCTTTTAGCTAGGCATGATGATTTCAATGATGCTCACATATGAATAGTATTTGAAACATGCAAAAGAGCATCATGGATCACATGGCAAGAACATTTAAGTCTAACCCACTTCCTATGCATAGGGATTTTGTGAGCAAACAATTTAGGGGAGCAAGAATCAACTAGCATAGGAAGGCAAAACAAGCATAACTTCAAAACTTTTAACACATAGAGAGGAAACTTGATATTATTGCAATTCCTACAAGCGTATGTTCCTCCCTCCTAATAATTTTTAGTAGCATCATGAATAAATTCCACAATATAACTATCACATAAAGCATTATTTTCATGATCCACAAGCATAGAAAATTTATTACTCTCCCCACAAGCAAACTTCCCATACATAATAGTGGGAGTAAACTCAACAAAATAACTATCATGAGATACATGATTGACATAACCAAATTGAAAATTAAAATCATGATGACAAATTTCATAGTTATAATTATTCTTTATAGCATACATGTCATCATCATAATCATCATAGATAGGAGGCATGCCATCATCGTAATTAATTTGCTCATCAAAACTTTGGGGACTAAAAATATCATCTTCATCAAACAAAGCATCCCCAAGCTTGTGGCTTTGCATATCATTAGCATCATGGATATTCAGAGAATTAATACTAGCAACATTGCAATCATGCTCATCATTCAAGGAATTCTCATTAAGTATTTTCATAAAGTCTTCCTCCACCAATTGAGCACAATTTTCTGAATCCTTATTTTCACGAAAGACATTATAAAGACGAAACAAGTGAGGCAACCTAAACTCCATTTTTTTGTAGTTTTCTTTTATAAACCAAACTAGTGAAAAACAAGAAACTAAAAGATTTAATTGCAAGATCTAAATATATACCTTCAAGCACTCACCTCCCCGGCAACGGCGCCAGAAAATGGCTTGATGTCTACTATGCAACTTTATTCCTGTAGACTTTGTTGGGCCTCCAAGCGCAGAGGTTTGTAGGACAGTAGCAATTTTCCCTCAGGTGTATGACCTAAGGTTTATCAATCTGTGGGAGGTGTAGGATGAAGATGGTCTCTCTCAAACAACTCTGCAATCAAATACAAGAAATCTCTTGTGTCCCCAACACACCCAATACAATGGCAAATTGTATAGGTGCACTAGTTCGGCTAAGAGATGGTGATACAAGTGCAATATGGAAGGTTGATATAAGTTTTTGTGATCTGAAAATATAAAAACAGCAAGGGAACAAATAGTAAATAACGAGAAAAACGGTATATTAATCCTTGGAAACAAGGCCTAGGATTCATACTTTCACTAGTGCAATCTCCCAACAATGCAAACATAGTAGAATCATATGATCATCCCTCAATGTGCAACAAAGAATCACTCCAAAGTTCCTATCTAGCGGAGACCATAATATGAAATTGGTGTAGGTAGTAGAACCACCTCAAAGTTATTCTTTCCAATCAATATTTTGGGCTATTCCTATAAGTGTTACAAACAACCCTAGAGTTCGTACTAGAACAACACCAATGATACATATCAATCAACTCCAATGTCAGCTAGATACTCCAATGTCACCTCAAGTATCCGTGCGTAAATTATGCGACATGCGTCAAACAATTTCAGATCTATCATATTCAATCCAACACAAAAAACTTCAAGGAGCACCCCAAGATTTCTATCGCAGAACGTAGTATGAAAACATGCAATCAACCCCTATGCATAGATCCCCAAGGTCACCGGAATCCGCAAGTTGATGCCTCAACATATATCAACTGAATCAATAAAATACCCAAATGTCACTACGGGTACCCCATGCAAGACGTACATCAAGTGTTCTCAAATCAAACTATTCAATCCGACATAACGAGATCTCAAAGGGAAAGATTCAATTCATCACAACATGATAGCAAAGGACAAACATCATATTAACAAAGCCTGTGATACATCAAGATCATGCTATCTCAAGAACACGAGAGAGAGAGAGATTGAACACATAGCTACTAGTACATACCCTCAGCCCCGAGGGTGAACTACTCCCTCCTCGTCATGGCCTCCGCCGGGATGATGAAGATGTCCACCGGATGATGATTTCCCTCTCTGGCAGGGTACTGGAAAGGCTCCAGATTGGTTTTTCGTCGATAGAGAGAGTTGCGGCGCGGAACGGAGAGTCTCTCTTTATTTCTGGGGTTTTTGATTTATAGGATTTTTTAGCGTTGGAATCACACGCAACGGAGCCACATGGGCCCCACAAGCCAACAGGCGGCTCCCCTCTGTTCGTTCTTCACTCCAATATTGCTTATTTCCTCCAAAAAAAATCATCAAAAAGTTTCGGGCGATTCCGAGAACTTTCATTTTCTGCACAAAAACAACACCACAGTAATTCTGCTGCAAACAACGTTAGTCCGGGTTAGTTCTAAATAAATCATATAAAGTGCATCAAAACCATATAAAAGTATTGTAAACATAGGTGAATATGGCATGAATACTTCATAAATATCGATACGTTGGAGATGTATCAAACCCATCCCACCACCATCTCGAAATGGGGGTGGGGTGGGGAGGCATACATATACTATACGCGTTGTCATCAATCCTCTCGTAAGTCGACTTACAGCTTTTGAGGCAAGTGACTTTAAAGTTCCATTGTGTACTAAGTAAACAAACACTTAATTACATATACGCATATATGTGTGGGCCTCATGCAGTAGTCGTTGCTTTGTGAAACACTCTCTCACGTGGTCATCGGCATCACACCGGCACATCCATGTCCACGTGGGCCGTCACTTTGACAGGCCGCAATAGAAATGTTAATTTGACCAAGGTGGATTCTTCTTGTTGGTATCTATGTTATAGATATTGTACGTAGTTGACATGTCCATTGATATTTCTAACCAAAATTCGAACACATCGTACACACTGAATCCCTCCTATTGGCTTGAATTGTGGGCGCATGTGGGGCTATATATGCATGGGTCGTTAACCTCAATACGGGGCCATTCCGGTCCGGAAGACACACATGCGGCGGTGAAAGTTGTGTGTTTGGTATTTGAAAACATCGCACAATGCTTTCATACATATGTGCCTGGGGCCATGCATGTGCATTGGTGTTGTCTACAGACACTCCCTCATGTGGTTATGGATGACATGCCAAATTTGTGGACCCGTGTGGTCTGTCACATAAATCGGCGCATACTACAGGTTAATTTTACCAAGGTAGATATAGTCTTCTCGTTATTTGTTACGATATAGTTCATGGTGAGATGCCAGACAGAAGTTTGAGCACGTACATACGTACATACATACACACACACACACACACACACACACACACACACACACACATATATATATATATATATACACCCTCCCACTTAAACCGACGCATATGTACTATGGGTCCTTTACCTCTGTACTTGTACTTTCTTGTTTGCGAGGATGTACGTGTGCATGTGTCACATCAAAGTTGTGTATATTTGGTATTTAAACATCCCACAACACTTTCATACATACGCCCTCTGGATATAGCTTGAAGTGGAAATGATGTGTTGTTATGGACGACACACACCATCCGCGTGTCCACGTGGCATATCACTTAAATTAGTTGGCATCAAGAGGGTAATATACTATACATCACATATATATACGCCCTCTTGATCGATGACTCCAAGTCGGTGGGGGAAGGGGGTGGGTACGTAATTTGACCAAGCTATAGCTATAGGTATTAATTAGTTTTTGTTTGGATAGATGTATATAGGTCGTGCTGTCGGCTCGAAGCATGTGTGTGCGGGGGGTGGGGTGGGGGGCGGGGGAGGGGCAACACAATATTACGTATACATGAAACCTATTGATGAGCTCAGGTCAACGTACTGTTCGACTTTTCAGAGGCATATCTGCCACATCAAAAAGTTATGCACGCATGAAATATCACACCACCTTAATTAATTAGTTGAGCCACAGACACATGTGGTTGCGGGCTCACCCATCTTGCGAAGTTTCCGAGACGCGCCCATCAGTGGGCCCGCACAGTCTACCCTCAGAACTAAAACATGGGGGAGGGGGTGATCATGATGGATTTCAATTGGTTTTGTGTTACGGTTGGGTGAAATTGCAGTCCTAGTATAAGTGCGTACGTTCATTTATATATTGTAGGTACCATCTCCCTCGCTGACTCGAAGTTGGGGGGCATATATAAGCCAACATTATTGTGTGCTCTGCGAGACATTGTGTGTCACATGAAATTTGTGTATTCCGTATTTGAACACCACAGCAACCTTTCCATACATACATTTGGTCCACATGCAGGTGTGTTTGTGCTATGACCCTAGATTTATCGTGTTTATTTTCCAATGTTATTATATAAATGGTAGAGGAGTCTCTTTTTTTAAACTTAAATAGCAGACGAGTCGAACGAGACAATTGTGTGCGATTGCGTAGGTAGTAGACACAGTTTCCGCATGCTAACTTTGTACCACGCCCGGCCCGTGGTTGTCACGTAACTACGGTCCACCTTTGCACCAACCCGCCTAGAGAAATCTTAAAAATAGATACATGCCTTGATCAATTTCAAAATTGATGGTTTCGCGGGTTTTTCTCTTTGAATTGCACAAAGGTATTATGTTCGGGCCGTGTGCGATGTTTGTTCCTCCGGCGCCACTTCAAACCCTTCATATAAATTTCAATTGTCCCGGCTTTTCATTCCCTGCAAGTAAAATTTAACCTAGTTGCGGCATTTCCTCAAACACCACCTAGGCCCCTCCTACCCCCCACCCCCACACAACTCCCTCGTTCGAACCCTAGCTACCTCTTCCTCGCCGCCGCCACCCCCGACCCCGCTCCGCGTTCCACAGTCAACCTCTCCTGATCTCCCCGTGCAGGTTACCAACCCATCTCCGGACCCTCGTCGACCTGAGTTTCTTAGATGGCGCCTGCGAAACACTCCCTTCCTCACAAATCCGAATCCCTCGCCGCAAACCATCACAGCCTAATCCTAGCTACACTTCCAGGGGAGATGGAGGAGAGAATGGCCAAAAGGAGGTATATCGCAGTCTTTCCACTGGACGATGCCGAGGTGGCCGCCGAGGCTGCCGGGGAAGCTGACTACGATGACGAGGTGACCGCCGGGACCGCCGGTGATAAGGGGTGTCCCGATCTTCTCGTTGAGCTCGATGTAGGTGGATGATAACTTGTGGGACGCTGACGAATCTCTGGCTGTTCCCCCGTTGCCAATGCAACAGTTCTCAACCCTATTCGATATTCGCAACTTCACACACTTGTGCACGTAGCCGCCGACCACGAAGCGGTTTGCAATCTACCAATTCCCAATGGAACAGCAGAAGACACTTGAATCTTGCAGTAGGATAAACACCAGATCGCAACAAAGTGGTGAAGGTAGAATACTCCTGATCGAATCAAAGAGGAATATTGATTACAGAGGAATGCTTAAAGCAATTCAATCTAAAAAGAGGTTTAATCAAAACGTGGTCTGCCTCTAACTAACCCTAAGGAAGGGTATTTATATCCTAAGATAGTTGGAAGGGGTACACGGGCCGTCAGCTCAAAAGCCTACGCGCAGGCAGCACGGTAGTACCGCTTATAGCATGCGGTACTACCGCTTAAGTACCGCTCTAGTACCGGTTAGGTCGTTTGGATGCCAGAACTATTTTGCTAAGCGGTACTGAGTACGGTAGCACGGGGCGGTACTACCGCTTTAAGCGGTACTACCGCTGGTGTGGGGCGGTACTACCGCCCTGGAAACTGCAGGGTCCTCCTCCCTGCCCAGCTGCACTGCCTCCTTGCTCTCCTCCTTGCTCCCTTGTGCTATGCCTTCCTCTCCAATGTACCTAATGACACACACACACACAAGGATTTAGGCAGTATAAAGCTCTCATTAAAATAAATAGCATTATCAACTAAGAGAGAATTCACCTGTTGTTCTAGTAGTTTAGCACGAGCTCTTGTAATGGGTCCAATCCTGATTTCATCATTGGACATCTTCTTTGTAGCAACAGGTTGTTCATGAGGTAGAGATGGAGTCATAGTATAGATGTCCTCATCATCCTCCCCCCCTTGAAAAGGCGTCGACCTCGACGCGTCAAGGTCATCTCCAAGATAGGGCGTCAAATCAGCAACATTAAAAGAATTACTGACACCAAACTCCTCGGCAGGAAGATCAATCGTGTATGCATTATCATTTATTTTTGTAAGCACTTTATAAGGACCAGCACCACGTGGCATCAACTTGGACTTGCGCAGATTAGGGAACCTATCCTTGCGGAAGTGTACCCACACCATGTCACCCGGCTGGAACAACACTTCCTTGCGCTTCTTGTTAACACGAGCAGCTGTGTGCTTGCCCTTCTTCTCAATGGCTGCCTTTGTTTTCTCATGAATCTTTTTCACAAAATCTGCACGCTGTGAGGCCTCCATGTTCACCCTTTCTTGCGTTGGCAGCGGCAGCAAGTCAAATGGTGCAATGGGTTTGAAACCATACACCACCTCAAATGGACAAAGTTGCGTGGTAGAGTGCACCGCTCTGTTGTAAGCAAACTCCACATGCGGCAAGCATTCCTCCCACTCACGCAGATTCTTCTTGAGCATGGTTCTCAGCAACGTGGAAAGTGTACGATTCACCACCTCCGTTTGACCATCACTTTGGGGATGACAAGTAGTACTGAACAGTAGCTTCGTTCCCAGCTTGCCCCAAAGTGTCTTCCAGAAGTAGCTCATGAATTTCACATCACGGTCAGAAACAATCGTCCTTGGTACGCCATGTAAACGCATGATGTCCCTGAAAAACAGATTAGCAATATGCGACGCATCGTCGCTTTTGTGGCAGGCAATAAAATGTGACATCTTTGAAAATCTGTCTACTACCACAAAAATAGAATCATGTCCTCTACTGGTTCTAGGCAATCCTAAAACAAAATCCATGCTGATATCTTCCCATGGAGAATTAGGTGCAGGCAGAGGGGTATACAGACCGTGAGGTTTCAGCTTGGACTTTGCCTGATTGCAAGCGATGCAACGCTTCACATACCTGTCCACATCACGCCTCATCTTTGGCCAGTAAAAATGATCTGCGAGCATAAGGAACGTCTTCTCACGTCCAAAGTGGCCCATCAAACCGCCGGCATGAGATTCCTGCAACAAGAGCAAACGCACGGACGATTCTGGCACACACAGTTTGTTAGCGCGAAACAAGTACCCATCATGTATATGGTATTTTTCCCACGCTTTCACAGCAGAACATTGAGCAAATGGCGTCGCAAAATCAGTATCCAAAGCATATAAATCACGCAAACTCTCTAAACCAGGAACTTGAACATCAAGTCGTGTCAATAACATGCTTTTCCGAGAGAGTGCATCAGCAACAACATTGTCTTTTCCTTTCTTATACTTAATGATGTATGGGAAGGATTCAATGAACTCAACCCATTTAGCATGTCGTTTATTCAGATTTGACTGGCTTTTTAAAAACTTCAAAGCCTCATGATCAGAATGTATGATAAATTCTTTTGGCCACAAATAATGTTGCCAAACCTCAAGAACTCTAACGAGAGCATACAATTCTTTATCATAAACAGGATAGTTCAATTGTGCACCATTCAGTTTCTCAGAAAAATATGCAATTGGGTTACCCTCTTGCATTAGCACACCTCCGATCCCAATGCCACTAGCATCACATTCGATCTCAAATTGTTTATGGAAATCAGGAAGTACAAGCAACGGTGCAGTAATTAAACGACGTTTCAGCTCATCAAATGCAGAATCTTGGGCTGTGCCCCACACAAACTCAACACCTTTTTTGGTAAGGTCATTCAAAGGTGCAGCAATAGTACTGAAATCTTTCACAAAACGTCTATAAAAACCAGCAAGACCATGAAAGCTTCGTACTTGACTAACATTCAAAGGAGTAGGCCAATTTTTAATAGCTTCAATTTTAGATTCATCGACCTCAACTCCATGAGCAGAAACAACATAACCCAGAAATATGACCTTATCTTTGCAAAATGTGCATTTATCTAGATTACCATAAAGCTTAGCATCACGCAACACTTGCAAAACTTGTCGAATATGATCAGAATGTTCAGATGCATTGCGGCTGTAAATAAGTATATCATCAAAATAGACAACCACAAATTTACCAATAAAGTGCCTCAAAACATGGTTCATTAACCTCATGAAAGTACTAGGTGCATTAGTTAACCCAAAAGGCATGACTAACCACTCATATAAACCAAACTTTGTTTTAAAGGCTGTCTTCCATTCATCCCCTTGTTTCATCCTAATTTGATGATAACCACTACGCAAGTCAATTTTAGAGAAAATAACAGCACCACTCAATTCATCTAGCATATCTTCCAAACGTGGAATAGGGTGACGATATCGAATAGTGATGTTATTTATAGCTCGACAATCTACGCACATGCGCCATGTACCATCTTTCTTAGGAACTAAAATTACAGGAACAGCACAAGGACTTAAGCTCACGCGAATATAACCTTTGTCGAGAAGCTCTTGTACTTGTTTCTGAATTTCCTTAGTTTCCTCGGGGTTGGTGCGGTATGGGGCCCGATTGGGCAGCGACGCTCCTGGTATCAAATCAATTTGATGCTCGATACCCCGCAACAGTGGCAAACCAGTAGGGACCTCCGCCGGGAACACGTCACCAAATTCCTGTAACACATTAGAAACACCAAGAGAGAGAGGAGTCATATCATTAGAAATCAAAATTTCACCCCTGCACAAAAGCACAAGAGGAACAACAGTGGGATCCTCACGGAACTCTCGCAAATCAGATTTGGTGGCTAACATGACTAAGGAATTCACTCCCTCACATTTACTTTTACCGCTCAAATAGGGCTTGTGGCTCTCACTCACCGGAAGTGGAGTCTCTCGCCTATCTAATCTCTCGCTCTCGTTCTCAAGATTCACTTCAATTTTTTGACGAGATTCAGTTACAATTTGCTGCGGAGTCATGGGTCGCAAAATAATGTCCTTGCCATGCCAAGTCAACTGGTATGTGTTGGCTCTCCCATTGTGAAGAACGTTTCTATCATATTGCCATGGGCGACCCAACAACAAGTGACAAAAAGTCATAGGAACCACATCAAACTCAATGGAGTCTTTATATGGTCCAATCTGAAAGTCCACACGCACCATGTGGCTGACCTTCATCTCTCCAGTATCGCTCAACCACTGAATATAATAAGGGTGTGGGTGCGGTAAATATTTCAGCTTTAGTTTGGCACAGAGCTCTTTACTAGCCAAATTGCGACAACTACCACCATCAATGATCACTTTGCACGCCTTGCCAGGACCAATAATAGCCTTTGTTTGAAACAAATTACACCGCTGATTATCAGCACTAGGCTGAACACTTAACACTCGTTCCGAGCAAACGATAGTAGGAAAGTGTGTTGCATAAGCATCGAGAGCCCCATCAGTGGTATCCTCATTCTCCCAATCTTCAGAAGTAGGATCAGCATCATCACCGGTCTCATACTCTAAATCCTCATTAATCAACATGACCTTCTTATTGGGACAATCCTTCTTGAAGTGACCTTTGCCTCCACATGTATGACAATGCATATCCCTATTTCGTGCTGTAGACATAGAGGAACCAGTAGCACTCGCAGTAGGGTGCACCGGTTTCGTTGCAGTAGAAACAGCAGAATCTGACTTGTTCCTGGAAGGAACAAGAAAACCAGAAGTATCACTTTGTGGGGGCGCCCCACCAGTAGGTCGTGGGAAACGACCACGAGCAGAAGCAGAACGAGAGGTAAACTTGGCTTCTTCGGCCAACTGAATTTCTGCTTCACGGGCTTGATGTAACAAATCTGACATGTCTTGATATTGGTGATGCCGAACAATACGCTTGATATTGTATGTCAAACCAGAAAGAAATCGCTGCATGGTCTGTTCGGGCTGTTCACGGACTCGGGCACGCTGCATAATCAACTCCATCTCCTGAAAATAATCATCCACAGACATTGTACCTTGCCGCAAATTCTGCAACTTATCATAGAGAGAACGAATATAGTTGCGTGGAACAAACCGGGCACGCATCACTTCCTTCATATTGCGCCATGTAAGAATTGGAGGATCTCCATCTTCCCATCTTGTACGCACAAGATGATCCCACCAACGCAAAGCATAACCATCAAAGTCAGAAGATGCCAACTTGATTTTTCTGTCCTCGGTGTACTCATGTAAACGCCACAATCTCTCTATCTTGAGCTCCCAACTAAGATATTCTTCCACATCAGTAGAGCCCTCAAATGACCACCATGAACACTTGCCTCACCATCATCATCAAGATCATCATCTTGCTCCCGAATGCGCCGTTGACCCACGGAAGCTTGCAAAGTAGCTACGGCATGCGTCAAATCCGTAACGGACTGCTGAAGTGTAGTCATAGTGTCACGAGTTGTATTCATGGTATCTTGAGTGTCAGCAAGCTTTAAGTCAATTGCACGCACATCCTCGTGTATACCATCACAAGCAGAATTAAATTGGTTTGTCAAATGATCACGAAGTGCCGCATATTCATTCCAATGCACCACGGATTTAGGGTCCTTTCGCTGCTGGACATCAAAAGACTCTTCGGACATGATTAGGGAATTAGAACGCACAGAAAGAAAAATATAGTGGGTGTATGTGGAAAACTCTCAACTCACTCAAAACTGAAAGAAACAAAGGTATCTTACCGTTCCAAAGTGAATTAGAATCGCTTACCAACTTGGAGAGGCAGAACTTGCACGGATGTGAGGAAGCGAATACCGAGGGAAAAACTATCACACGACAAACCAGGGTATATAGTGGAGCTTGGTTGGGATACCTAACAACACCGAAGATAAAGCCTAGTGCTGATCGTGTGAGTCACACCCAAGGAAACACAAACGGTGGAGAGAAACTTGGCAAAGCAACTTTCGCACGGTACGCAGCTCCACAACTGCGAAAGATAATAACAAGGAACTGCCCTCGATTCTTCTCTTTCTTTCTTTCTTTCTTTCTTTTTTGTTTTTTTTTTCAAATGTCACGTGAACAGTGCCGTGAACAGTAACGCGGATTTTTTTTTAACTACTTGGAAACAAATCTGGAAATCTAAACTCCAATGGAAATAGATCGGATCACAAGGATAAACCCAACGACCATCAACTAAAACCAATCTACGATGCAATCTAGGCTATGGCAAACTATGAAGAACCCTAATATTTTTGCGAGGCTTTTTCTGGATAGGAGGAAAACAACACTAATCTAAGGGATTGATGGATGCTCACCGAGTAAACACTGGATATCTGATACCAAGATGATAAGGGGTGTCCCGATCTTCTCGTTGAGCTCGATGTAGGTGGATGATAACTTGTGGGACGCTGACGAATCTCTGGCTGTTCCCCCGTTGCCAATGCAACAGTTCTCAACCCTATTCGATATTCGCAACTTCACACACTTGCGCACGCAGCCGCCGACCATGAAGCGGTTTGCAATCTACCAATTCCCAATGGAACAGCAGAAGACACTTGAATCTTGCAGTAGGATAAACACCAGATCGCAACAAAGTGGTGAAGGCAGAATACTCCTGATCGAATCAAAGAGGAATATTGATTACAGAGGAATACTTAAAGCAATTCAATCTGAAAAGAGGTTTAATCAAAACGTGGTCTGCCTCTAACTAACCCTAAGGAAGGGTATTTATATCCTAAGATAGTTGGAAGGGGTACACGGGACGTCAGCCCAAAAGCCTGCGCGCAGGCAGCACGGTAGTACCGCTTATAGCATGCGGTACTACCGCTCCAAGCGGTACTACCGCTTAAGTACCACTCTAGTACCGGTTAGGTCGTTTGGATGCCAGAACTACTTTGCTAAGCGGTACTGAGTACGGTAGCACGGGGCGGTACTACCGCTTTAAGCGGTACTACCGCTGGTGTGGGGCGGTACTACCGCCCTGGAAACTGCAGGGTCCTCCTCCCTGCCCAGCTGCACTGCCTCCTTGCTCTCCTCCTTGCTCCCTTGTGCTATACCTTCCTCTCCAATGTACCTAATGACACACACACACACACACAAGGATTTAGGCAGTATAAAGCTCTCATTAAAATAAATAGCATTATCAACTAAGAGAGAATTCACCTGTTGTTCTAGTAGTTTAGCATGAGCTCTTGTAATGGGTCCAATCCTGATTTCATCATTGGACATCTTCTTTGTAGCAACAGGTTGTTCATGAGGTAGAGATGGAGTCATAGTATAGATGTCCTCATCAGCCGGGGAAGCTGACTACGATGACGAGGTGGCCACCAAGGCCGCCGGGGAAGCTAACTACGATGACGAGGTGGCGTCCGAGGCCGCCGGGAAATCTAACGACTACGAGGCTGTAAGACAGCGGGTTCCCATATGGATGCATATCAACGCATCCAGCTATGATATTGAGCTCGTTGACAGTGACGGCTTGTCACGGGCTATGTCACAGGTTAAGTGGCCCAACCCCGAACCCTCGGGTTCAACCCTCATCGACCTCATGGAAGGCCCAGCCGCTGATCTCCTCTGCTTCGCTGTCAAGAATTTGCCTTCCTTCATCGCCATCGAGCCCCTTTTGTCATTTCTGAAGGACACGTTCTATGGAAGTAGCTCGGCATCGTCAGCTGCCAAGTCAGACCTCATCGACGACACCGACGCCGACAATGGGACCCTATCCGCCTCTTCCAAGGGAAAGAGCTCATCCGTGACACTAGGGAGGTCACCCTGCATCCGTGCTCTTCCAAGGGGAAGGAGCCCATCTGTGACAACAGGGAGCACACACAGAATCCGCGCTCTTCTAATAGGACTGAGCCCAACTGTGACAGGTGAGGAAACCCATGTCATGTCAAATTATTTCACTCATGCTAAATGTATGGACTCTGCTGTTGAATTTCATCAATACCTGTTTCAATAGCCATATATGGTTCCTGTTAAACCTGGTGTACTTAACACGTGCACTGTTTATTTCAGTTCTTTCACATGTGATGTTCAGTTATACAATTTCATGTTTAAGAATGATAACCCACAAGTATAGGGGATCACAACAGTTTTCGAGGGTAGAGTATTCAACCCAAATTTATTGATTCGACACAAGGGGAGCCAAAGAATATTCTCGAGTATTAGCAGCTGAGTTTTCAATTCAACGACACCTGAAAGACTTAATATCTGCAACAAAGTAATTAGTAGCAAAGTAGTATGGAAGTAACGGTAACGGTGGCAAAAATAACAGTAGCACTTTTGTAGCGATTGTAACAGCAGCAACGGAAAAGTAACTTAGCAAATATCAATATGTGAAAAGCTCGTAGGCAACGGATCAGTGATGGATAATTATGTCGGATGGCATTCATCATGCAACGGTTATAACATAGGGTGATACAGAACTAGCTCCAATTCATCAATATAATGGAGGCATGTATTCCATATATAGTCATACGTGCTTATGGAAAAGAACTTGCATGACATCTTTTGTCCTACCCTCCCGTGGCAGCGGGGTCCTAATGGAAACTAAGGGATATTAAGGCCTCCTTTTAATAGAGAACCATACCAAAGCATTTGCACTTAGTGAATACATGAACTCCTCAAACTACGGTAATCACCGGAAAGAATCCCAGTTATTGTCACCCTGGGGGATGCGGATCATAACTCGTAATAGGTGTCTACAACTTGCAAGATAGGACCAAGACCACATATATATTCATGAAAACATAATAGGTTCAGATCTGAAATCATGGCACTCGGGCCCTAGTGACAAGCATTAAGCATAGCAAAGTCATAGCAACATCAATCTCAGAACATAGTGGATACTAGGGATCAAACCCTATCAAAACTAACTCGATTACATGGTAGATCTCACACAACCCATCACCGTCCAACAAGCCTATGATGGAATTACTGACGAACGGCGGAGAGCATCATGAAATTGGTGATGAAGGATGGTTGGTGATGACGACGGCGTCGATTTCCCCTCTCCGGAGCCCAAATCAGACTCTAGATCTGCCATCCCGAGGAAGAACAGGAGGTGGCGGCGGCTCTGTATCGTAAAACGCGATGAACTCTTCTCTCTGATTTTTTTCTCCCCGAATAGGAATATATAGAGTTGGAGTTGAGGTCGGCGGAGCTCCAGGGGCCCCACAAGACAGGGGGGTGCGCCCTGGGGGGGGGGGCGCCCCCCTGGCTTGTGGCCAGGTGGTGGACACCCTCCGGTTGATTCTTTCGCCAGTATTTTTTATTAATTCCAAAAATATTCTCCGTAAATTTTCAGGTCAATCCGAGAACTTTTATTTCTGCACAAAAATAACACCAAGGCAATTCTGCTGAAAACAGCGTCAGTCCGGGTTAGTTCCATTCAAATCATGCAAATTAGAGTCCAAAACAAGGGCAAAAGAGTTTGGAAAAGTAGATACGATGGAGACGTATCAACTCCCCCAAGCTTAACCCATTTCTTGTCCTCAAGCAATTCAGTTGACAAACTGAAAGTGATAAAGAAAACTTTTACAAACTCTGTTTGATCTTGTTGTTGTAAATATGTCTAACTATTGTTCAGATTTTCAGCAAGGATTATAGACTAACCACATTCACAATAACATTTAGGTCTCACATTTACTCATATCAATGGCATAACCAACTAGCGAGCAATAATAATAAATCTCGAATGACAACAATTTTATCAAAACAATCATGATACAATATGATATAATGGTATCTCGCTAGCCCTTTCTGAGACCGCAAAACATAAATGCAGAGCACCTCTAAAGAACAAGAACTAACTAGACATTGTAATTCATGGTAAAAGAGATCCAGTCACAATCATACTCAATATCAATTAATAACAAAGCACACAAATGACGGTGGTGCTCTCTAACTGGTGCTTTTTATAAGAAGAGGATGACTCAACAGTAAAGTAAAATAGATAGGCCCTTCGCAGAGGGAAGCATTGATTTGCAGTGGTGCTACAGCTCCAGCTTTTAAAACAGGGATGAATAATAATTTTGAGCGGTATGCTTTCATTGTCAACATAACAACCAAGAGATCTCGGTATCTTCCATGCTAGATACATTATAGGCGGTTCCCAAACAGAATAATAAAGTTTTTACTCCCCCTCCACCAATCAATCACACTCCACGGCGAGCCGAATCCACGGGTACCGTCTATACATACAACAATCCCGGGGGAGTTTTATTTCATTATATTTTGATTTGATTTTGAGCATGGAACTGGGCATTCCGAATACCAGCCACTTTCTCGTGAATGATAGTGAATCAACACATATCGTGAGAATAACCCACCTAGCATGGAAGATAATGACAGCCCCTAGTTACTACATGAGCGATTCGGGCATGCAAAACAGAATATTATTTGAAGGTTTAGAGTTTGGCACATGAAAATTTACTTGGAACGGCAGGTAAATACCGCATATGGGTAGGTATGGTGGACTCATATGGAACAACTTTGGGTTTATGAAAGTGGATGCACAAGCAGTATTCTCGCTTAGTACAAGTGAAAGCTAGCAAGAGACTGGGAAGCGACCAACTAGAGAGCGACAACAGTCATAAACATGCTTTGAGATTAATCAACATTGAATGCAAGCATGAGTAGGATATAAATCACCATGAACATAAAATATCGTGGAGGCTATGTTGATTTTGTTTCAACTACATGCGTGAACATGTGCCAAGTCAAGCCACTTGAATCATTCAGAGGAGGATACCATCCCATCATACTATATCACAACCATTTTAAAATGCATGTTGGCACTCAAGACAAACCATTATGCACTCTTAGCTAATTAAGCATGGCATGAGTAACTATAATCTCTAATTGTCATTGCAAACATATTCCATCCATAATGAGCTGAATCCAGAATGATGAGCTAATCATATTTACAAAAACAAAATAGGTCGACTTGATACCAGCTTTTCTCCATCTCAATCACTTCATCATATATCGTCATTATTGCCTTTCACTTGCACGACCGAACGGTGTGAATAATAATAAGAGTGCACGTGCATTGAACTAAGCTGGAATCTGCAAACAATAACTTAAAGGAGAAGGCAAGGTAATATGGGCTCTCTGTAAGATAAACAATAATGCATATGAGAGCCACTAAACATTTTCATCGTGGCCTTCTCCTTACGACCCAAAGAAAAGAAATTTCAAAACAAGAATGGGAAAAAGTATTTACACGGGAAAGCTCCCAACAAGCAAAAGAAGAACGAGAAATCTTTTTGGGTTTTTTTAATGAAACAACTAAACAAACTAAAAGGTAAAGCTAGAACTTTTTTTTTTGATTTTCTCAAGGTTAATCAAGCACACAAGAAGAAAGCGGAAAGAAGAAATAAAATACCATGGATGATACAATGAAAACGTATAAGCACCAACAACTGGAATGAGTGTGTGAACATGAATGTAATGTCGGTGAGAAATACGTACTCCCCCAAGCTTAGGCTTTTGGCCTAAGTTGGTCTAGGGCCATGGCTGGCCCGGATAATATCCAAAGTCATAGTTGGGGTTGTAATGGGTTGCGGTGGCTACCGCTTGAACGGCTGCAGCGCGGAGGTGAGCGGCTTCCGCCTCTCTCTCGTACTCGTTTGCCTCCTCTCTGGTTATAAAGTGTCTCCGTTTTTCCTGAAAGTTAAAGAAGGCAGGAGCAGGAAGGGTAATATGGACAGCACACTGTTTGTCAAAAATTAGTCAGTACAGGAGGGATTGTTCGTTCCTCTCAAGAAACTGGTAGCGCACCATAGACTCATAATCAAGAAAAGCAGGTGGTAACTCAATATCATTTCCCCTTATGGGTACCCCAAGATAATTAGCTACATGGGTGGCGTAAATCCCGCCAAAGAAATCTCCTTCCTTAGCATTTTTATGTAGCCTCCTAGCAACAATAGCCCCCAAGTTATATCGTCTATCGCCCATGACCGCACTCTTAAGAATACTAAGATCAGGTACGCAAAGGTGGCTATGATCATGTTTACCGTTAATACATCTACCTATGAAGAGAGCAAAATAGTGTATAGCAGGAAAATGAATGCTCCCCTAGGTGGCCTGTGTAATGTTTCTAGTTTCTCCCACAGTGATGCTAGCAAGGAAATCATTATATTCAGTTTTGTGGGGATCACTGTGGCTGCCCCATTGTGTGATTTTGCATGCATCATTAAAATATTCCAGGTCCATGGTATATGATTCATCATAAAGATTAAATAGAACAGAATGATTATTACGCCTGGATGAAAATTCGAACCTCCGCACGAAGGAATCAGTGAGTTGATAATATCGCCTGCATTGGTCTGAAACGAAATCTTCAAGGCCAGCATTTTGTATGTACGCGTAAAATTCTTCCTTGAAACCGGCTTGAACCATGAGTTGATTCGACGGCCATTCACAAGGCCGCACTTGAGCTTCTCTCGGTGGTTCAAAGTCGGGCTCACGTATCGCGAGTCTTGGGGTCTTCTTGCTCAAGGAACCACCTTGGTATATTCTCCTCAACATCTTTCTTTCTCTGAAAAATTTCTGAAATTTTAGTGACTCACAATAAAGGTGAACAAAACTCAACAAAACTTATAGCAACTACTCCCACAAGAGCCTACAGGCTATATCATGCATCAAAACTACTTGGGACCATACAAATTTGACATGCAAGCTCAAGAATAAGGTCACCACAGCAGCAAAAATGTGCAATATATAAAGCACTAGAACAAAAACTAATTGGACCATTGGAGGAGTCACATACCGAAGAACAATCCCCTAAAACAGTTTTGCAAATGGAGCTTTGCACAAGGAGATCGAAAATGGTAGCAAAATGAGCTAGAACACGAGTTTCACTACTGGAATCAGGTACTTTGCCGTCTGCCATGGCGGACGGCAAAGGGCAGGACCACCGACGGCAAAGCCTTTGCCGTCTGGCAGCGGACGGCAAAATTTCCGGCACTGGGAACTCCGGTAAAGGAGTGCTTTGCCGTCTGCCTTTATACAGCGGACGACAAAGTGTTTTTGCCGTCAGGCAGCAGACGACAAAGCGACTGGACGGCGTAAACTTGAGTTAGCCCCGTTAGTGGCTAACGGAGCCTTTGTCGTCTCCCACCCCGCCTTTGCCGTCCGCACGCTTTGCCGTCTGCCGCCCCTCCTTTGTCGACGGCCATTCCTTTGCCGACGGCCACCGTCGGCATATCTTCTTTGCCGTCCGCCCCCCCCCCCCCCCGCTACCCTCCTTTGCCGACGGCCACCGTCGGCATAGCTTCTTTGCCGTCCGCCCCCCCACCACCCTCCTTGCCGAAGGCCCCTCCTTTGCCGACGGCCACCGTCGGCATATCTTCTTTTCACTCCCAGGCCTACACTCCCAGGGTGCACAGGTGAGTGCCACGTGTCACCGTTGTCGTCGATGCCAGACGGCAAAGAAGCTATGCCGACGGTGGCCGTCGGCAAAGCTTCTATATTGCCCCAGTTTTTTCTGTTTTTTCTTATATCCAATTTTCACACGCAAAATATGCTATATATGTATATATTTCACAATAACCCTACTGATGATCATCCAACAACAAGCACAAGTATCCAACAAACATACCAAAACAAATGTCACATTGTTCACCATATTACAATAGTAACAAGTTTCACATATGTAGCAAGTTTAACATTGTTCATCGATACAAAATCACAAGCACTCCATCAATGCAAGCTTCCGTGAAGTGACTCTAATCTGCAAAATAGGAAATACGAAAGTTAGATGAAGAAGACTAGAATAAGAAGAAGAAGATGAAGAAGCGGTTTTCTTCTCTCTATCTTTCTCCTCTTGTTTTCTTCTTCTTATTGCTTATTTGTGTCATTCGGGCGAAAGTTAGATGAAGAAGACTAGAATAAGAAGAAGAAGATGAAGAACACTAATATTTCGGAAGGAGCTAAGTTTGTCTAAGTGCTAAGTTTGTCATTCTTTGAGAAAACGAGCTAAGTTTGGGGCTTACCGTCCTCGTCATCACGGAGGAGAGGCACCGCGGTTGCTCAGACCGGTTTCACTTGGAGAAGGCTGCCCTGGAGAAGGGTCGTGCGATGCGACTCCGGAGTTAAGCTGCACCAAAGATGATTTGCAATGTCTCGTTAGCATGATGACACTGAAAAGATCATTGCATTGAAATGAAACTCACCGTTGCAGCCGTGGTAATGACTGGCATCGACGGAGCGGTCTGGCCGGTCTTCTCGCACATAGTCTGCACATTTGGTTTTCAAAAGTCAACGATATTTATTATTAATGAAACAAACATTAAATGCAAGATTTGACAAATATGAAGAAGAATCTTACCACGAAGAGCTCGTAGATGGCCCGGTAAGACGCATCGGACCATGCCCTCTCCTCCTCCAACAACCTTGCCGTCCTCTCCTCCATCTCCTTCGCCGCCATAAGCGCCTGTGCTGCCTCTCTCTCTTTCTGAATAGCAGCCTGCAACACAACTCCTCGTTAGCATTGTAATCATCTTTGTTCACACACACAACGTAATGAGGAAAGATATCTGAGTCCGTATAACTAACCTCGATGGCGAGCTCGACTGGCCGTGGACGAGGCCTTATCTCAGGACAGGAGCTCGTTTGGCGCGCCTTGACCTCCCGGAGGTTGCTAGGACAACGTATAAGGCCATCTCCAATGGCAATCGAGCCATGGGGCCTCCCGCCGCCAGCTATCATCACCAGCTCAGGATCAATAGGCTCTTGGCTCGGGTTAAAGTCCTCCCCTTTCCTCGCCTTCCCCTCATCTCTGTACCTCACGAGCTTGTTGTGGGAGGAGATGTTGCTGAACTTCAAGGGATCATCGAGGTCAGACTCAGAGAATGCCTTGACCTTCTTGTACGAGGCAGTATGGGCCATCGCATAGAGGTCGTACATATGTGGCACCTCCGTTTTATTGTGATGCGCCTAAAAGAGAGAGAGAGGAACAAAGTATTAGTAAAGGGCTCAAGCTAGAATCAAGAATGAATTGCATGAATCATGAAGCTAACCACATACCCAGTTCAGACCAAACTGATTTAAGTTGGCGCTCCCTTGATGGTGTGGCACACCAACCATTTTGTTACGCCGGTCCTTGGCATTGTTGTGGACGGATAGCCATTGTTCTGAGCACCACTCATCCGCCAACGCCTCCCAAGAATCCATCTTATCCGCACACCATCTCGGGGGCACCTAAGTTAATAAAGAGATATTTGAGCGCTACGCGTAGGAATCAAATGAAGGAAACTAAGTACAAGGCCTTAAGAATACGTAATTACCTTCATGTAATGCTCCTTCTCCATCTTCTTTCCGCGGCACGTCGACTTCTCCTTCCTAATATGCCGTGATGTGTAGTAGTCTCAAACAGCCTGCACCCGAGCCTCGTGCCGAAAGTTTTGCAGTAGGCGCCTGCATTGCTGATCGTTAACCTTTGCCGCGGCCTCCTCGTATCCCTCCTGACACCTGTAGAAGGTCTGCAATCAAACGACACAACACTTATTAGTACAATAACTAGCTATTGTTGATTTTTAATTGTGTAAAGGAGAAATTACCCAAAAATGCATGATCACCATCTCCGCCCTCGTGTGGCACAAAACACCGTCGATCCTCTCCTCAGGCGGGGCCAGTGCAGCCAAGTAGTGCTCCCAGGTCAGTCCTAACTCTAGAACCTGACCCTCACCGGGCAACGTGACAAACCCGGGAAGTTTTGCCTGACAAGGACACCAAGGATGCTGTTGGGCCTGCGGGCATCCTTGGGCTGATGCCAACCCCTGCAGTATGACAAAGCCAACACATTAGATATTTGAAAACACGTGAAGGCAAAAGGTTAAAAAAGAGTACATGCACTTACCTCTCCCCATCAGGCCTAATCAACCACCTCAGCTCGCGGGTCGCCGGCACAGGCAGGAGCCGTGTCATACCACGCTGGTAGACGGTGGCGCCCTCAGGCAGCTCCTCGTCGTCGCTATCAGAAAAACGATCCCCGCCACCATCAGCATGGCCACTAGGCTCCTCCGGCCAGGTATCCCATGGGGTCTGCCGGGACGTGCCCTCATCCCTACTCTGCTCCGGAGTCTCGTGGGACGAAGCCTCTGGGACAGGAGTCGTGTAGGTCGACGGCTCGTCGACCCGAGCCTCGTGGACCGGAGTCCGCGTAGCCTCGTCCTCAGACGGGTCCACCCTAGCAGTCCTGTGCTCGGGTGAATCAGCTGGGGGTGGCGGCGAGGAAGGCGTAGCAGCCACCCTACCTTTGCCGCGGCCTCCTATCCCTCCTCTCCCACCTCTACTACCTCTCTTCTTCCCCAGACCTCCTCTCACGGGGGTCGACGAAGGAGCGGCCACCGGTGTTTGCAGACTAGAGAGCAACGCTCTCCGGAGAGAGTCGGCAGGAATGGAAGTACCCATCCCACCACCCTCCGACGAAGGAGCCGCGGAGTGCTCTCGACCCTTTCCCACCATCTTTCAACAACTGCCATGACAAATAGTAAATGAAATTAGTACAACATAAAATTGAATACCGACATGAATAATAAAATGTATATAATTTAAGTGTATCATCACATACGTAACATGAACTAAAAGTTGATTACCTGACATGAATTAATAATAATCTTGATCGTCTATATATTCTCCGGGATCAATAAATGCATCATCATCATCACTATCATCAATAAATGCATGATCATCAGGAACAACGTGTGGAAGGCCTCCTTCATGTAATCGGTTAAGCATTGACAGGTCATCCGCATCAGTAACCTCTTCTTGTTCCGGCTCTTCCTGTTCCGGCTCAGGGGTTAAGTCGGATTCATTGTCGCTGTCTACTTCAATGTTCCGGGGTGAAGTAGGGCGGTTCTTGAAACGTTTTTTGGAAATACGTGTTTCTTGGAAGAATTCTCCTTCATATGTGTCTTGGTTAATGTGAGGTTCATAATCCTCTTAATTGAGGGGAGGTGGTCTAAAATGTGGCGGCACTTGATAAACGACATCCCAACCTTTCAGATTTGGATCAGTTTGGCAGACCCACGGTAGATAGAAAACTTGGGTCGCCTGTTGAGCCATAATATAGACATCGGGCACATCTAAATGGGTGCTTTGTTTGATTTCGACTAGCCCTATATGTTCATGAGTCCTTCTAGTCTCCTTCGGCTGGAACCAATGACATTTGAAGACTACAACGTTCGGTGGGTTTTCACCATAGAATAGAAGTTCATAAATTGCTTCAACTCTTCAATAGTACTCTGTACCTCCTTCGCCGATAGCAGAGACACAACAATTTGTAGTCTTCAGGTCGGGTATAGATAGCTCTTGGCCAAAGGTATGAAAGCGATACCCGTTGATGTCGTATCTGTCAAATGAACGGACCTTATAGTCAAAACCATTAGCGACTTGTCTCAGCTCGGCGTCCATAGACTCGGAATTAGCCTACAAGTTTAATACGAAAGGATTGTTGCATTAGCCGCAAATAAGATGAAGAAATGAAATGGTCCATTAATGGTAATTAATTACCGTTTGTTTGAACCAAGAGATGAAACCGGGATAGCCGCCTCCATGCTTCGCCAGGAGCTCATACTCTTCGGCGGAATCCTTTTTGGATGACCACTCCATCCGAGAATTTGGCGACGTATCGACTATATGAAATATCCAGGAATAAGAGCAGTTCTAAGGAATTACAAGTTGCGAAACAATAATGTACCGACAACTTACTCGATGTACGGCAGCACTTCTGTTAGGTTGTTGAAGATATACAACAAAATGGTCCGCCATTCATCGACATCCAACGCTTTTGCTTTAGAAGCACCGGCTGGTGCGAGCTTCTCTTTGAATAGGCTGAGGTTGGATCGACTTTTTTTTGGGTCGCAATCATTGTACCAAGGCTTCGGATTATGCAAATGACGATTTTTGGCTTCGTAGTGTGCTGTCACGAAGTTTGCCGCCTCCTCAGTAATGAATGCCTCGGCCATCGATGCTTCAATTCTACGTTTATTTTTACATTTTGCTCGAAGCGTCTTCTGCATCCTCTCAGTTGCGAAGCACCAACGGTTTTGCACGGGCCCCCCCAATCTTGCCTCGGTCGCGATATGCAAAATCAAATGCTGCATTGGATTAAAGAAGCCCGGTGGAAAGATCTTCTCTAACTTGCATATCAACTCTGACGCCAACTCTTCCATTTCATCTAGCACGCCAGGCGATAGTTCTTTCGCACAAAGAGAACGGAAGAAATAGCTCAGCTCTGCCAATACTAGCCATTCATCCCCAGGGATAAAGCCACGCAGCATTACCGGCATTACCCGCTCAAGCCATATGTGCCAATCATGACTCTTGAGACCAAATATCTTCAGTTTGTCAAGACTCGCTCCCCTCTTTAGATTCGCTGCATAACCATCGGGGAACATCAACTGCATTTTCACCCACAAGATCATTTCCCTCATAGCCGGCCTTCCAAGATTGAACCATGCCTTTGGCTTTGTCCAGTTCTGCTTTCCTTTCGCTTGTCGCATGTTTTGTAACGGTCTGTCACATAGAGCCTCCTGATCGATTCTAGCCTTAGGATTATCCTTTGACTTCCCCTCTATGCCGAACAATGTACCAAAAATGGCCTCGGCGATATTCTTTTCAGTGTGCATCACGTCGATGTTGTGTGGGCAAAGGAGGTCTTTGAAGTAAGGCAGATCCCATAAGCATGACTTGTGAGTCCATGCGTGTTCCGTATTATACCCTTTGAAATACCCAGGACGATTTGGATCCGGCTCGAGAGCGTTTAACTGATCCAACATCTGTTGGCCTGTCAACGCGGGTGGTGCAGAGTTTTTGACAACTCTACCTTTGATGAAATTCTTCTTGTCTTTTCTGAACTTATGGCGAGGATCCAGGAACTGTCTATGCATGTCGAAGCAAGAATACTTGTGACCCGCCTGCAGCCAACGGAACTCAAGAGCTGCCTTGCATGTGGGGCACGGGAACTTCCATGCACACACCAGCCAACGAATAGGGCATACGCCGGCAAGTCATGCGTCGAGTACATGTACCACACATGCATTTTGAAGGTTTTTTTGGTAGCGGCGTCGTATGTCTTGATCCCATTATCCCAAGCTTGTTGCAATTCATCCTTAAGCGGCTGCATGTACACATTCATATTCTTCCCCAGATAGTTGGGCCTTGGAATTATCAACGTTAGGAAAATGGTCTTTCTTTTCATAATCTCTCCGGGGGGGGGGGGAGATTGAGTGGAATGACAAATATAGGCCAACAACTGTATTGGGTTGCCGTCATACCAAACACATTGAATCCATCCGTGCTGATGGCGACTCGAGGATGCCTTGGATCTGCCGCTTTATCGTTATGTAATGCATCGAAGTGCTTCCACGCAAAAGCGTCTGATGTGTGTACCAACATCTGTTTCCCATCTGCATCTATTTCGGTTCTTTTGCCCAATTTATGCCATGTCATCTGTCTGGCCGTCTCTTCGACCATGAAAAGACATTGAAATCTTGGTACGATTGGCATATAGCGAAGAACGTTAACAGGAATTTTTGTCTACATCTTCTCACCCATACCGTTGTCTACGACAACATACCTGGAAGACTTGCAAATGGGACAATAGTTCAAGTCCGCATACTCAAGCCTAAATAAGGCACATCCACTCTCACAGGCATTTATCTTCTCATAGGGCATCTTAAGTACACGGAGAATTTTGTACGACTGGTACAGGTTTGCAGGCAGTACATGGCCTTTGGGTAGAAAGCGTCCAAATATTGTCATCATCGCGTCGTAGCATTCTCTGTCCAGGTTGAATTGAGCCTTCAGAGCCATTACTTGCGCGATGGCATCCAGCTGACAAAGCTCAGTGTGCTCGTGGAGAGGACATTTTGAAGACTCCAACATTTCATAGAATGCCTTTGCAGATTCCTCCATCTCATCGTCCGAATCCCGAGCATCATCAAAGTCTTGCACCATGTCTTCGATCCCGGTACCATGCTCGTCGGTGCTATGACGAACCACCTTAGCTCTGGCACGTTGGGCAGACTCACCATGAAAAGTCCACACCGTATAATTAGGCCTAAAACCCCACTTCTGCAGGCGTTTAACCATTTCACCCTCTGTCTGCCTTTTAAAGTTTTCGCACCGGGGACAGGGACACCATGTTTTTTTCCTGGCCATTTGCAAATGCAGCTCTCACAAACCCCTTGGTATTTGTAAACCATTCTTTCGTCATGTCGTTCTGACTGGTGTGACCGGTGTACATCCACGCACGATTAGTCATCTTGCCTAGCTACTGGACACACAAGAAATATATATATATAATTCAGCATATATATTCATCAGTTAATCAAGTTTGTCAGTTTTATTACGTCCATGCAACCTACACGCTAATAGGTAAAGATAGGTCCTAATCCCACCCCAGTATGTGTAGATTGGGTTCGTTTTCCCATGCTCTGCTCCGGATCCGACGCGGAATTTCGGCAGCACCTCCTCGATGTTCTCCTGATACACGTCTCGGCAATAAGCAGAGAGGATGTGTACCCGGAGAACAACAAGGCGGCACTGACGAAATTCCGCATCGGATCCGGAGCAGAGCATATGGGAAAACGAACCCAATGTACACATACTCAGGCTGTCCATGGATAACGTTGGACAATTCGAAAGGATGGCGGTTATAAATATGCAAAGACATGCATATTTATAGATGATGCCCTTTCGAACGGGAGACGCATACTGGTCACGCATACTGATGATTGAAGACACCTATAGCTAGCAAGTTTCATCGGCGCGAAGACCGAAACAGAGCAAATTAAGGGGGGGAGGAGATGTGTGCTCACCCACGAACGTAGGGGAGCTCGTCAAACACACAGGGAGGTCGTCGAACAGTAGACCCTCGCAGCGACGAAACAACTGCACATTGAAATCCAAAGATGAGTAACATAGCATTATTGTTTTTTCCGTCAACCTAACTAAATATTTAAAATACGATGCCACCGCCAAGTTGAAATTTAGGGTTCCATCGACGCCGAGGTACGCCCTCCGCCGACAGGCCACCCTGGCCCTCTCTTTCCTATCCTCCTCCTCCTCCTCCTCTTCTTCTTCTTCCTTCTTTTCCTTTTTCCTCTTCTTCCCTTTTCCTTTTTCCTCTTCTTCTCCTTATTTTTCTTTTCTTCTTAGTTTTTTTTTCATCTTTCTTCTTCTTCTTCTAATTATCTAAACCTAAACTAAACCTAGCCCTAACCTAAACCAAACACTAATTAACCTAAACCAAAATAGTAAAAAACAGAAAAAAGGAAAAAAAATCACCTTGAGGGCCGGTGGAGGAGGGCCGGCGCGGTGGTGGAGGAGGGTCGACGCGGTGGTGGAGGAGGGCCGACGCAGGGGGAGGAAGGCCGCGGAGAGGGGGGCAGAGCCGCAGCCTGCTCCGGCGGTGGGGCGGCGGTGGGGCGGTGGGGCAGAGCAGCGGCCGCTCCGAGGTCGTCGGGGGAGGCGCGGGCGCAGGGGCCGGAGAGCGGGGCGGCGGGGCAGGTCGTCGGGGAGGGGCGGCGGGGGAGCTCGTCGGGGAAGGGGCCGGCGTAGGGGCTGGGGAGCGGGGCGGGGCGGCCGGTGACGGTGGCGGCGGGGTGAGGGGCGGCGGGTGAGGGTGGCGGCGGGTAGGGGCGGCGGGTGAGGGTGGCGGCCGGTGAGGGGCGGCGGGGCAGGGGCGGCGGGTGAGGGGCGGCCGGTGGTCGTGTGGGGTGAGAGAGAGATGCACAGAGAGAGAGAGAGGGGGTCGGGGCCGGCCGGGGGGGTTTGTTAGGCCGGGTGAGGGTCTTTGCCATCTGCCGTTCGCCCCTTTGCCGTCCGCTAGCAGACGGCAAAGAGGGGGTGGGGCCGGGGGCTAATGACCGTTAGCCAGGCGTCTTCTTTGCCGTCTGCTAATGGAAGGCAAAGGGACGAACGGCAGACGGCAAAGATATGGCGGATGGCAAAGAGCTCGTCCATTTGACCTAACCAGCTTCACGTTCCAGTGGGGCCCAGCTGGGCTCTTTGCCGTCTGCCTTTGGAGCCTTTGCCGTCCGCTGGCGGACGGCAAAGATCTGGCGGACGGCAAACAATATCTTTGCCGTCAGCCTGTTTTTTGCCGTCAGTTTCTTGTCAGCGGACAGCAAAGACGTTCTTTGCCGTCCGCCAGCAGATGGCAAAGAACTGGCAGACGGCAAATTCCTGGATTCCAGTAGTGTTTGAGCAATGGTGGGATTTTTTCTGGAGGAAGACGAAGTGGATGATGGCTGGAATAAGTGAGGGGGGCCTACGTGGGACCCACTAGCCAGGGGGCGCGCCCAGGGGGGTGGGCGCGCCCTGCAGGCTTGTGGCCCACTGGTGCAGCCCCCTGATGTGTTCTCAGTGCCAAAAATTCTTAAATATTCCAGAAAAAATCATACTACATTTTCAGGGCATTTGGAGAACTTTTATTTTCAGGTCACTTTTTTATTGCACGGATAAAATAGAAAACAGAAAAATAATAGCATTTTTACTGTAATTAACTCTAAATAACAGAAAGTAAAAGTTGGGTACAGAAAGTTGTGCTTTCTAAATTCATTCATCTCATGCCCGTCAAAAGGAATCCATCAATAAGGTTGATCAAGTCATATTGACAAACTTTTTTCGAATGACACGGAACCGGAGAATTTTCGAATAACACTAGGTTAGCTCAATGGGGATATGCATGTCCCCAACAATAAGTATATCATATTTCTTTTTGGCAGTAGGGAGAGGGAATTCAAAATCTCCAATAATAATCGTTGAAATTTTTTCAATGGAGTTGATACTATGAACTTGAGATTTTTTCTTCGGAAAGTGAACCGTGTGCTCATTACCATTAACATGAAAAGTGACATTGCCTTTGTTGCAATCAATAACAACCCCTCCAGTGTTCAAAAAGGGTCTACCAAGGATGATCGACATACTGTCGTCCTCGGGAATATCAAGAATAACAAAGTCCGTCAAGATAGTAACATTTGCAACTACAACAGGCACATCCTCACAAATACCGATGGGTAAAGCAGTTGATTTATTAGCCATTTGCAAAGAGATTTCAGTAGGTGTCAACTTATTCAAATCAAGTCTATGATATAAAGAGAAAGGCATAACACTAACACCAGCTCCAAGATCACATAAAGCAGTTTTAACATAATTTCTTTTAATAGAGCATGGTATAGTAGGTACTTCAGGATCTCCTAGTTTCTTTGGTACTCCACCCTTAAAGGTATAATTAGCAAGCGTGGTGGAAAACTCAGCTTCCGGTATCTTCCTCTTATTTGTCACAATATCTTTCATATACTTAGCATAAGGAGACATTTTCAGAATATCAGTCAAGCGCATACGCAAAAAGACAGGTCTAAGCATTTCAACAAAGCGCTCAAAGTCCTCAGCATCCTTTTCTTGGATGGCTTAGGAGGAAACAGCATGGGTTTCTGAACCCAAGGCTCTCTTTCTTTACCATGCTTCCTAGCAACAAAGTCTCTTTTATCATATCTTTTATTCTTAGGTTGTGGGTTATCAAGATCAACAACAGGTTCAATCTCCACATCATTATCATTACTAGGTTGAGCATCAACATGAACATCATCATTAATATTATCACTAGGCCCATGCTCATTACCAGATTGTGTCTCAGCATCAGAAATAGAAATATCATTTGGGTTTTCATGCGTATCTATAACAGGTTCACTAGCAGCATGCAAAGTCCTATCGTCATTCTTTTTCCCTTTATTACTAGGACGATTAGGTGCATCAGAATTATTTCTCTGAGAATCTTGCTCAATTCTCTTAGGATGGCCCTCAGGATACAAAGGTTCCTGAGTCATTTTACCCCCTCTAGTCACAACTCTAACAGAATGATCATTGTTCTTACTACTTATCTCATTAAGCAAATCATTTTGTTCCTTAAGTACTTGTTCTACTTGAGTAGTTACCATGGAAGCATGTTTACTAATAAGCTTAAGATCATTGATAGTTCTACTCGTATAATCACCTAAGCGATCAAGCATGTAAGCATTGTGTTTCAATTGTCTACTAACATAAGCATTGAAATTTTCTTGCTTAACAATAAAGTTATCAAACTCATCCAAGCATTGGCTAGCAGACTTATTATAAGGAATATCACCTTCATCAAATCTACGGAGAGAATTTACCTCTACTACCTGTGTCGGGTTATCAAGACCATGTATTTCTTCAATAGGTGGTAGATTCTTAACATCTTCAGCTTTAATACCCTTTTCTTTCATAGATTTCTTTGCCTCTTGCATATCTTCAGGACTGAGAAATAGAATACCTCTTTTCTTCGGAGTTGGCTTTGTAGGTGGTTCGGGAATAGTCCAATCATTATCATTGCTCAATATATTATTCAATAGTAGTTCAGCTTGTTCAACAGATCGTTCCCTGAAAACACCACCAGCATAACTATCTAGGTGGTCCCTAGAAGCATCAGTTAGTCCATTATAAAAGATATCAAGTATTTCATTTTTCTTGAGAGGATGATCAGGCAAAGCATTAAGTAATTGGAGAACCCCCCCCCCCCCAAGCTTGTGGGAGACTCTCTTCTTCAATTTGCACAAAGTTAAATATTTCCTGCAAGGCAGCTTGATTCTTATGGGCAGGAAAGTATTTTTCAGAGAAGTAATATATCATATCCTGGGGACTACGCACACAACCAGGAGCAAGAGAATTAAACCATATCTTAGCATCACCCTTTAATGAGAAAGGAAACAACTTAAGAATATAGTAATAGCGAATTTTTTCCTCATGAGTAAATAGGGTGGCTATATCATTCAGTTTAGTAAGATGTGCCACAACAGTTTCAGATTCATAACCATGGAAAGGATCAGATTCAACCAAAGTAATTAACTCAGGATCAACAGAGAATTCATAATCCTTATCAGTAACAAAGATAGGTGAAGTAGCAAATTTAGGATCATATTGCATTCTAGCATTCAAAGATTTTTCCTTCCACTTGCATAGCAATTTCTTAAGATCATCTCTATCCTTACAAGCAAGAAAGTCCCTAGCTACCTCTCCTTCCATAACATAACCCTTAGGTATATTAGGCAGTTCATATCTAGGAGGGCTAGGTCTAGCAGGTGTATCATAGTGTTCAGTTTCAATAATTTCATCAGATTCAGAAATATCATCAGCTTCAGCGTTCACTCTAGCAATTTGTTCATCCAAAAATTCACCCAGTGGCACAGTATTATCAAGCAAAGTATCATCATAAGCATCATGCATAGCAGAAGTGGCATCATCAATTACTTGCGACATATCAGAATTACTAGCAGGTGGTGGCGTCGCAAGTTTACTCATAACAGAAGGTGAATCAAGTGCAGAGCTAGATGGCAGTTCCTTACCTCCCCTCGTAGTAAAGGGATAGATCTTGGTTTTTGGGTCTTTCAGATTCTTCATAGGGATCAACAGATATAAATCCCAAGTGACTCAGAGAATAGAGCTATGCTCCCCGGCAATGGCGCCAGAAAAAGGTCTTGATAATCCACAAGTATAGGGGATCGCAACAGTTTTCGAGGGTAGAGTATTCAACCCAAATTTATTGATTCGACACAAGGGGAGCCAAAGAATATTCTCGAGTATTAGCAGCTGAGTTGTCAATTCAACCACACCTGAAAGACTTAATATCTGCAGCAAAGTATTTAGTAGCAAAGTAGTATGGAAGTAACGGTAACGGTGGCAAAAATAACAGTAGCAGTTTTGTAGCGATTGTAACAGTAGCAACGGAAAAGTAACTTAGCAAAGATCAATATGTGAAAAGCTCGTAGGCAACGAATCAGTGATGGATAATTATGTCGGATGGCATTCATCATGCAACGGTTATAACATAGGGTGATACAGAACTAGCTCCAATTCATCAATGTAATGTAGGCATGTATTCCATATATAGTCATACGTGCTTATGGAAAAGAACTTGCATGACATCTTTTGTCCTACCCTCCCGTGGCAGCGGGGTCCTAATGGAAACTAAGGGATATTAAGGCCTCCTTTTAATAGAGAACCGGACCAAAGCATTAGCACTTAGTGAATACATGAACTCCTCAAACTACGGTAATCACCGGAAAGAATCCCAGTTATTGTCACCCTGGGGGATGCGGATCATAACTCGTAATAGGTGTCTACAACTTACAAGATAGGATCAAGAACACATATATATTCATGAAAACATAATAGGTTCAGATCTGAAATCATGGCACTCGGGCCCTAGTGACAAGCATTAAGCATAGCAAAGTCATAGCAACATCAATCTCAGAACATAGTCGATACTAGGGATCAAACCCTAACAAAACTAACTCGATTACACGGTAGATCTCATCCAACCCATCACCGTCCAGCAAGCCTACGATGGAATTACTCATGAACGGCGGAGAGCATCATGAAATTGGTAATGAAGGATGGTTGGTGATGACGACGGCGTCGATTTCCCCTCTCCGGAGCCCAAATCAGACTCCAGATCTGCCCTCCCGTGGAAGAACAGGAGGTGGCGGTGGCTCCGTATTGTAAAACGCGATGAACTCTTCTCCCTGATTTTTTCTCCCCGAATAGGAATATATAGAGTTGGACTTGAGGTCGGCGGAGCTCCAGGGGGCCCACAAGACAGGGGGGCGCGCCCTAGGGGGGCGCGCCCCCCTGGCTTGTGGCCAGGTGGTGGTCCCACTCCGGTTGATTCTTTCGCTAGTATTTTTTATTAATTCCAAAAATATTCTCTGTAAATTTTCAGGTCAATCCGAGAACTTTTATTTCTGCACAAAAATAACACCAAGGCAATTCTGCTGAAAACAGCGTCAGTCCGGGTTAGTTCCATTCAAATCATGCAAATTGGAGTCCAAAACAAGGGAAAAAGAGTTTGGAAAAGTAGATACGATGGAGACGTATCAAAGAACCAGCCACATTCTATGCAATTTCAATAGTACACTACGAATGATTATTTTTTGTTGCTATCAAGCCTGTTGTAGTGAGCATATGCCTTGTTTAACTGTTTTTCCTAGCTCGGTTGTTATATAGTATGCCTTGTTTGTTTCAGTTATTCACATTGCGAAGTTTTATATCTGCAAGTATGTACTTTCCAGTTCAATTTCATCATACCAGTTTTAATGGCCATATGTGGTTCCTGTTAAGCCTGGTGTAGTTAACACGCCCACTATTTATTTCAGTTTTTTCACAATGTGATGTTCAGCTATACAATTTGATGTGTAAGCACCAGCTACATTCTATGCAATTTCAACAGTACCACTATGAATGACTATATTTGGTTCTTGTTAAGCTTGTTGTAGTGAGCACAAGCCTTTCCATTTTTATGTAACAATAACTAGTGTGCTTAAACATGCACAATACCAGTTTGAATGACTATATTTTGTTGTTGTTAAATGCTAAGCCTATTGCAGTTAACACACATCTCCACTTCTTATTTGCTTAGCTAGCGTGCTTAAACCTGCACACTGAAGCTATCATTTGTGATCATGTTGTCTACCATGCATATATTTGGTTCATGTTTAGCCTGTCAGTACTTAACATGCCTTTTGATGTACTTACCCAGGACAATATTGGGAACGGCTGTTGTTTTCCATCGAGGTTAGTTTCATCACATGGCTTATATATATACTCTATCCACCCCAAAGTATAAGATGTTAATAAATCAAATATGTGAGTATTTTGGATGTAATAAGATCATATATACTGGGACAGGGAATACTGTACTACGCCATTGTGCAATTTCAGTTTACCTTCTAATACTAACTTGTTGCTTGTAGGTACATATGTCACTGGTAAAGATCCGCGCGTCGATCCTTTTTGTGTATGGGGCAATGAGATATTCATGAACTAGCATCAAGTGAGGAAACTAATAAAGGTTGATAATAAAATGGGACAAAGTATGGCAATTAAACTATTTATTTACACCTTATCCAAGACAACAGTGAACTGCAAGATGGTAACTACGAACTCTATACCCTTCTTTTTACTGTCCATAATGAGTTGTTAGCTTACAAATTTACAATATCTGAATCTTTTTTGTTTGTGGTGGTTCTCAAATCAGCTTACTCGGGATTACCTCTCAAACTACATGATTGGTGGACGTGCAAACATTAAAGTATATCTACCAGGCCACGATGACTACCTAGATGTCCTCATCAAGACAGAGAAGGATGGGCGGTCCGCCATCACAAGGGGCTGGCCTAGAGTCGTCCGTGCATTCTGCATGGAGGAGGACACAATATGGGCACTCTGCTTCACCTTGTACAACTACCAGAGTTTCTTTCGCCTCTTCCTTTACCGTATTTAATACAAGTATGCAACCATGGTTAGTCATTCTTTATTTGGTCCTAATGTAATTATTATTTCTTAATATAATTCTTGAACATATGTACCTATGAATGGAATAATGCAATGGCTATTGAACCTATGTCTATATAAGATGGATATGAAAAATGTTATAGCCTACTTTCAAATTCAAATCCTGTAGAATTTTAAATTGTGGCGATTAAAATAGCAGAAAAATAAGCTCTATAGGTCAATACACCGCACACAGTTTGTAAAGCAGAACGTGTGTGATATACCTCATGATTCGAGACGTTTCAGAGAGAGAAACTGTGTGCGACAATGCACACAATTGCCGTCTACAAACCGTGTGTTATGTTAGACAATATCAGAAACGGTTAAGCAGACCTAAATGTTTTGTGACAGTCTCCTTATCATACACGATTTATAATGTTTAACTGTTTGTTATGTCGTATGCATCCGAGACGAGTATGATAGTTGGAGCATTTGGGAATCTTGGTATATCGCAAACGACGTGGTAGGACAAAATGTGTGTGATTGTCTCCTTATCGTACATGCTTTACAATTATGAACTATTTGCGATTCACACTGGGGTGCACTCGCTCTCCTGCCCTACTCTGCCTCACAACCTCACAGCGACTCTCGGGCGGCTCGAGCTAAGGAAGACGAACAGAGGACACACAGTTTACCTAGGTTCGGGCCTCCTCACGGTGTAAGACCCTACTCCTGCTTGTCTGGATTGCTTGAGGATGAGAATGAATACAAGGTGCATTCTTTCTTGCCCGGGGTTCGATCTCCCCTCTACGGCGGCTGGTTCCCTACTCTTATACTGGCCTTGGTCCTCTTCCCCCGAAAACACAAGGCGGGAAGGCTTGCCACAACGGCCAATTTGAAGGGGGCAGGACTACAACCCATCCTGACAAAAGTGGTCTTCGCCTGCCAAAGCTTCTCGTCGTGATGTGCTTGTGGGCTCGGGAGTGACCTCCTACCTACCGAGCTCCCAGTCTTGGTCTTCTTGCACAAAAAGGGAAACCATTGGGGATTGCTTTAGGAGCCCGTGAGCCGGTGTTGCTCCTTTATCACCAAAGGGGAAAGCCTCTCTATCCGTGCCCGCTCGCACCGCTCCTCTCACTGCCTGGTGCAGCGTGCGTTACCCATGAGGTCGTAATGGCCGCGCGACCTTGACAGGCCGTCTTTGATCAAGCCGCCCCTGCGAAAGCCTCGGGAGGCTCCCCAGGAGGCGGCCTCATGAAGGGGGGCTCTGCGAGGCCCTTGATGGCGAATGTTGCCTCTTGCCTCGCGAGGCGGGGGCCCTCGCGAGGGCCTCGCCCGTGAGGTTTGACGGTGGGCCGCATTAGCCCACGGCATGCGTCGTGCCATGGGCCGCAGGTAGACGGGCCTGGGTACTCCCAGTCCCATGGGCCCGACAGTAGCCCTCGGGGCCGCGACGTACACAGTCCCACCTGCTGGGGGGCGGACGCGACGCGGACCCAACTGCCTGCGGGCCAAGGCCGACGCGTGGCGCACGACAGATCGTGGGATGCCTCCACTTCCCTTGATGCCTCGATAACCGCTTCATGCTGGAATAAAGCCTACAAGCAACACCGGGCCATCATTGGCCTTCCCTGTCTCACGTCGCCCTCCTGCGCCTTCCTTCTTGCGTACACTTGCCCTCAATCCGCCGAGCGACCGTTGCCTCCCATCTCGCTGCGTCGCCATGGCATCTCCCTGTAAGAGAAACAGGGTGGCAGCAACGACGGAAGAGCAGCCTGCGCTGGAACCCACCCTGGGCAGGTCAACAGTGCTCAATCGCGAGGAGCTCAACAAGGTCCTCCCAATGACCGCGGACGCCTCCAACGAGTGGGGGCAGAGCAAGATCTCGCCAGCCTCGTTGCCCCCACTGAGTTGGATGCCACCTCCATCGTCCTCCACCTTCATGCGCTCTTCTTCGGCTTGCTTCCTCCGTTCTCGGATTTCTTCGACGTCGTTCTCTTGCATTACCAAATCCACGCACTGCATCTCGAGCCAAAATCCGTTCTCCTTCTCTCGTCATTCGCCTTCTTGTGTGAGGCCTTCCTGGGCGTTTCCCCCTCGGTGGAGCTGCTTCGACACTTCTTCTTCCTCCAGCTGACAGCGCCCAGCCAGCACTCTGGGTGCGTGTCATTCCAGGCCGAGGACACGACAGCGGGGGAATGTATCGACATGAGGATCAATCCCGACGCGGGAGGCTTCAGGCGTCAGTGGGTGTATGTGGACGCCGGCCGATATAGCCCCCTGCTGCTGACCCCGTCAACCCCGGCGGTGCCAAGTCCTGGGTGGGGGCACGAGAAGCTTCATGACCCGAGGTTGTCATCGATGATGAGGAGACTGGCCACGCTGAGGGCAGCAGGGGTAACCGCGACGCTAGTTGTGAGGGAGTTCCTCCGGCGAAGGATTGCTCCCCTTCAACACCATTCCCGCCCGATGTGGGCCTTTGCTAGTCCAATGGATCCCATGCGGCTCCACCCGGATCGCCTGCCGCCCGAAGTATTGGGCGGGGTGCTTCGAGTCTTGACCGGCGAACCAGCCGGTGGCCTCCCCCGGGAGGGGCGCCCCCTGTACAAGTACAAGAACAAGGAGGACTTCGTCCAGGCCATGCCCCACTTCGACCAGTGGGGGTTGCTCCCGGAGCGCCGCGAGGGGCCTCGGAGTGACCCTGCCCTGGTGGTCCTCGAGCCTGGGACCCTAGTGGGCCTGGGGCCTTCAGCCAAGACAGCGGGGAGGGACGAGCACCTACCCCAGCAGACCCGCTGCCAACTCTTCCCTATGCCCGCGGGTGCTAGCAGTGCCGCCTCGCCCGGAGGCGGGGCTATCTCCCTTGGCATGACGAGCGGCGCCATCAACCCCAGGGCGGCACCCTCCGTGCCACACTCCCTTGAGGGGGGGGCACTGCGAGCGTACCCCCTGTTCCTTTCGCGAGGGGGGCGGGGGCTGGCGTCGAGGCCGTGCCATTGCCCCATGGGGTCGGCCGCGGGGAGAAGGCCCTGCCTGAGAGCAGCGCCGGCGTGCTGCCGAGGGTGTTGAGGAAGAGAAGATGGGCCGCCAGAGATGAGTAAGCGTTGCATCTTGGCTTTGTTTGCTCCTGCACTCCGGGCGTGCTTGACCCCTTGTCCCTCGCAGGTTTCCCACGAGCAAAAAGGCTAAGGAGCCCCCGCGCCCAGCGAGCTCTTTCACATCGTCGGCCGAGCCCGGGGAAGGCAGGAGGTACGTGCCCCATCAGAGCCCGGAAAACGTGCCCGTGAGCAACGCGGTTTCTCCTTCACCCGTCGGGAGCGCGGGGCGAGGGCCGATAGCTCACCCCACACCTCCCGGGGGGGACCCCGCTTACGGAACGAGGTAGTGGTCCCTCCGGGGGCGCCCTCGAGAGGCCGCTGCTCGTCCTTCGGAGCGCCCGGCCCTGCGGCGTGCGCCGAGCAGGCGGGGATGGAAGTGCCAGCCAGAACTACCACCCAGGCCAGCGCCGAGGGCGGCCTCGATGAGCCCCCTGCCTCAAGGAGGGTCTCGAGCCCGCGGAGTGCGCTGTCCTGCCAAGACGGGGCGGAACGGGCATCGGCCAGCCCCCAGCCCCTGATGGGCGGCGCCGAAACCTCCAAAGCTTCGGCGGTGGACGAAGGCGCAGGGCCTGGCCCGGACTGTCCCTGACACTTGTGAACTCCCGGACCACGATCCGGCACGACCTTCTGCGGGACGCAGCGAGTTTGCTGGGAGAGGTCGGGGCGGAACTTTGGGGTGCCGAGGAGCCATTGCGCTTGGCTCACGGGTGGCATCAGCTCGATGTCGCCGTCAAGCTAAGTCATCGCCAACATGAGACGGCACGCTCGAAGGACGAAAGATCTGTCGCCGAGGCGAGGGAAGCACGCGACTGCGCCCTCCGAGGGGGCGAGGAAGTAGATGAGCGTCGCGAGGCAACTGAGGCCCGCGAGTGGGAACTTCAGGCCTCAAACGCCATCCTGGAGCAGCAGCTTCAGGAGCGGAGGAATGCCCTTTCCTCGCGCGGTGAAGGGCCGGCGGCCGAAGGGAAGAAGGCGCGTGAGCTCGCTCTCCCCGAGGCAAACCTTCAGGCTCTCGAACAACAACTTGCCCTGGTGTCATTGGAGCAGAGCCTGGAGCGCGAGCGGCTGGATGTGCTTGATCATGACATCACCGCTGCCATGGCCACCTACAAATAACGCGTGGAGGAGGTCCAGGGGGTGCCGATGCGAGGGTCGAGCGAGCCCGCAAGGATTATAACAATAAACTGAAGCTCCAGGAGAGCCGCTTCAAGACCCGACGCGCAGAGCTGCAGCGTGAGATTGATGGCCTCAGGAAGAGGCTTACCCAAGTGGAGGTGCAGTGGAAGGCCGTGCTTAAGGCCCAGGCTACTGCCTCAGCCGAGCTAGCGTCGCTCCAGGAAAAGGTGGACGGCGCTACGTCCCTCGTGAAATGGGCGACGGACGAAGCGAATTAAGCCTGAGGTCGGCAGCATCTGCGCTCGAAGATGTTCCAGGGCCTCGAGCAGCGGGCTCGCCAGGCCTTGGGATCCATCTGCAGGGGGGACGTCTCCATCCCTCTTGTGCCTGACGACGTCGGCTATCTTGATTTTTTCACCAAGGTCGTGGAGCGGCTCGAGGCGGGTGCCGAGAAGGTGGGCGAGCTGATTGAAGGAGAGAGCCGCGACTTTCTGTCCCAGGCGCTAATGCACATCTTCAGTCATCTCCTTTGTGCCGACCCCAGCTTTGATTTCGAGGTCGTGATGGCCCCGCTTCCTGACCCGATCCGCAGCGCCCTAGGGGAGGCTGTGGAAGATTATGTGAACGCACTGAGCGCGCGGTCTACCCTTGGCAACCACGAGGACCAGCAAGGGTCTGAGGAGCGCGAAGGTAGCGACGACGGCAAAAGCGACGCGTCTCCTTAGGCCCCCTTTAATCCTTCTGCTAATACTAGTTTGTAGTCCCGCTGGGGTGTGAAGCCAACATTTTGTTTTGAACACTATGTTCCTATAATTGGTACTCGTGCTTTGTATGGCTTCCTCTGGTGTTGCTTTCATACCTCGGGATACCGAGATGTGAACTTTGCGTGAGGCTCGGTCGTCACCAGTAAACCGGGTCGCGCTGCCTGGGCGAGACCTGCCAGGAGGCAAGGGCATCCAGCCTTAGGGGTATGGCGCACGCTCATCAGCTTACTCATGCACGTCGCGCGAGGAGACCGGGCCCATGACCCGGAGCCATGGAGGCCGGTCCGGGCATAAACAATGTGCCCCAGCCCCCGCCCGCGTGGCGCTCAAGAGAGAGACGTTGAGAGTGCGCGGCTTTGAAAAAGGAAATCCAACAAAACTCAGCAAAAATCCGAAAAAACAAATCTTTATTAAAACGGGGGGCAAAATCGTTTACAAGCAAAAAAGAGATGCGACTGCCGTGTCCTACACAGGTCAGCCTGGGGTTAGTGTGGCCCGTGGGGCGTCTTCTTGATCGCGATGCATGGGGCTTCCACTTGGGCGTGGGCATAGCCGCGGTTCGATGGTTATTCCGCCAACGCGGAGCATGGGGATTCGATTGGGCAAAGGTGGGAGTCCACTCGGCGTCACAACATGGCGCATCGGGAGGCTCCGGGGCGTGTACAGCCCCACTCATTCTTACGTGAGAGTGTCACGGGTAGAACTTGCGGAGGTGCTAAATGTTCCAATTGTTTGGCACCTAAACCCCACCCTCCGTCTCCAAGCGGGCGGTGCCTGGCCTGGAGACATGGGCAATCCTGAAGGGGCCCTCCCACATGGGCGAGAGCTTGTGGAGTCCCTCCCTGGAGAGGACCCGCCACAGGACGAGGTCCCCAACCTCGAGGGTGCGAGGGCGGAAGTTGCGGCTGTGGTAGTGCCGCAAGGCCTGCTGGTACCTTGCGGCGCAGAGGGCAGCCTGGCGGCAGGCCTCCTCAAGTAGAAAAAGGTCGGCTTCCCGCGAGTCATCCTGACGCGCCTCGTCGAATGCTAAAACTCACGGGGAACCATGCTTAAGTTCCGAGGGAAGGACCGCCTCAGCCCCGTAGACGAGGAAGAAGGGGGTTTCGCCGGTGTGCTTAGTCACGGTGGTGCAGATAGACCACAACACGGAATGCAGCTCATCCAGCCACCCCCTCCAACAGGCCTCAAGCTTCCTCCGGAAGCTCCTGGTCTTGAGGACATTGAGGACCTCGGCGCTGGCGCGCTTGGCCTGACCGTTGCTACGCGGGTACGCCATGGAGGCGTAGCATATCTGTGTACCAAGGTTAGTGCAATATGACTTGAAAAGGCCAATCGTGAACTCAGAGCCGTTGTCGGTGATGATGTGGTTGGGGACACCGAACCGGCATACGAGGCCTTTGATGAACCTAATGACCGAAGCAGCCGGGATGGTGCGGACGGGCTCGTCCTCCGCCCACTTAGTGAACTTGTCGATGGCGACGTAGAGGTAGCGATAACCGCCGGTCGCGCGGGGGAAGGGCCGAGAATGTCCAACCCCCACACCGTGAAAGGCCAGGAGAGTGGAATCGTCTGTAACCCCTTCGCGGGCTGGTGGATCTGCTTGGCGTGGAACTGGCAAGCTTCACAGGACCGGACCAGCTTGGCGGTGGCGTGGAGTGAAGTGGGACAATAGAAACCGCTGCAGCACACCTTACCAATGAGGGTGCGTGACGAAGAGTGATGCCCGCAATCTCCCCCATGGATGTCGGCCAGCAACTCGCGCCCTTGCTGCTCCGAGATGCACTGCAGCGAAACGTCGTTGGGCCGCCTTCAGTACAGCTCACCATCGAGCAGGTAGTACGCGGTAGCCTGACGGGCGACGCGCTCTGCTTCTGCATCCTCCGCATGGAGATCACCGCAAAGCTGATATGCCTTGATCTCGGCGGTCCAATCGCCCTCTTGAGGTTCTAGCGCTAGAAGCAAGCGATCTCCTAAGGGCAGGCCGAAGTCCGGCGCGCCCGCTGGTGGTGCGGGCGGCAGCTCCTCTTGCAGCAGTGCGGTGCCGAGGACGAGCGGCGCAGCCGATGGCTTGAGAAGTCTTTCCTCGAAAACGCCGGCGCCTTGAGGCTCGCGGCGAGACGCTCGTTTGGCGATGTCGTCGGCCTCCTGATTAGCACCACGCGGGATATGCTGCAACTCCAAACCAAGGAAGCGTTTCTCAAGTTTGCGTACCTCCTCCAGATACACCGCCATGTGCTCGTCCTTCGGTTTGTACTTTTTGTTGGAGAAGTTGACGAGGAGTTGAGAGTTGCCCTTGATGACAAGACACTTGATGCCGAGGGCGGAGGCGGCCTTAAGGCCGGCGATTAGGCCCTCATACTCTGTGATGTTGTTGGAGACCTTCTCATCATGCCTGAAGCATAGCTGGACCGCATAGCGCAGTTTGTCGCCTTCTGACGAGGTGACCACGACGCTAGCCCCCGCGCCCTGCATGGAAAAGGCGCCGGCGAAGCACAAGACCCAGCCGCAGGGTGCCTCATCCCGAGGCAAGAGGGATTCGCCCTCGCGAGGATCCTCCTCTCCCGGGGCTATCCACTCTGCCACGAAGTCTGCCAGGGCCGCACCCTTGATGACCCTGGTGGTGCAGAACTACGGCTCGAAGACCTGTAGTTCGATGTTCCACTCGGTGATCCTGCCCGCGACGTTGGGGCTACGCAGAATCTGCCCCAAGGGGTACACGGAGCCGACCCTGATAGGGTGCCCTTGGAAATAGTGACACAGTTGCCTGGAGGCCATGAGGAGCGCGAGGAGGAGCTTCTGCTGCATGGGGTAGCGCTCGCGTGCATCGCTCAGCACCGTGCTGACATAGTATACAGGGTGCTCGACGTGGCGCGTGACCGTGGTGTCCATGTCATCTTCGCCAGAATGTTCGAGAAGCGGGACCGTGGGGGCTCCTAGAGGCGCGGTGTCGGTGTAACAGCCCGAGACCGATGCTCCAAAAGAATCTCGTTTTATTCCATTATCGTCGTGTGATTCCTTTGGTTGTCGCATTCATCATCGCATCATCGCATCATCTGCATTGCATCGGCACTCTCTTGTCGTCATTTTTTCAAAACTTGCATCCGTTCATAGTTTCCGGTTCTCTCCGTTTTTGTCGTTGACCGTTTCGAGCCCAACCACACACGCAAACACCCGCGGCATCGATAAAATATTGTTTTTAAAAGCGGGTATAAAACATTCTTGGATTGGGTCGAAACTTGGCGTGCGGTCTTGTTTTAGTGTAGGTAGACCGCCTGCCAAATTTCATCACATTCGAAGGTCGTTTGCTAACCCAACGTTCAACTGTAGCGGTATCGTCATCTGTTAAATTAGCGGACGTTTCTGGTATTTTAAAACCTGTCACAGGCAACAAATCTCCCTCTCATCTCATCCCCATGCCACTCTACTCAGCCCACTAGCCCACCTAGCCAAACACCGCCACCGGAGCCGTCCGATCGAGATCAAATGGCTCGAATCGGGCTAAAAAACCCTAACCCTAAAACCTGCCTATATAAGCAGCTCCCCATGTCCATTTTTTGAACCCTAAACCCTCCCTGCCTAGTTTTCCGTTCCCCCCAACAGCCAGCGCCGCCGTCCCCTTGAAATCCGGCACCGGCCAGCCCTAGCCCACCACTTGGCGCCGCTGCGCCGCCAGCTCCACCCACTCGCGTGCGGCCACATCGCCCTCCAGCTCCATCAGCCACCGCGGCCCACCTAGGCCCTCCAGGCCCGTTCGCTGCCACCGCCCGGCCTAGGGCGCCCGCCCCTGCGCCCAAGCAAGCTCCCACGCGCGCCCTGCGCCCGAGCCCCGCTGGCTTCCCGTCGGCAGGGAGCTCGCCGGAGCTCCTCGCTACGCCTCCCCTCCAACAGCCTCGCCGGCAAACCCTCGCCTCGCCGCGCCGTCTCCGCTGGAGCGCTGCCAGCCCCACTGCCGGTCGCCGGTCGCCACCTTGCCTCCTCTCCTTCCTCTCTACTTCCTCTCCTCCCTAATCTCTCTCTCCCTCTCTACTGGACAGCGCGCCACCGCCGGAGAGCCGCCGTTGCCGCCTGATCCGGGGCCCCAAGCCCAGATCTACCCGATCTCGGCCTCGCCAGGCCTCACCGTCGCCTCCTCGCCATCCCCCATCGCCGGCGAAGCCGCCACCGCGACCTCCCTGCGTGCGGGCAGGAGGTTGGGGATGAACCCCGCTGACCTAGCACGCGTGGGCCTCGGCCTAGCAGGCCTGCCCCTCTGCAGATCCAGCCCATGGCCCAAAGTGAGCAGCCCCCCCTTCCCCCATTTTTTTCCAAGTCTTTTTGATGTGTTAAAAAATCATTATATGTTGCATTTTGAAACATCCATATCTATGTGCACATGTGTCCGTTTGTGATGAATTGTATATGTAAATGCATCTACTCTTCGTGCTTTACATGTTAGTGTCATTTGCATTAATTATAAGATTCGTCTAAGTGCTCATATCGGAGTTGCAAAAGTGCATTCCGACATAGTTGCGAATCTGTTATTTTATTCAAACTTGGCTTGATGATGGAACTACTCCGTAGGTCTTTTGCATGTGGTGTCTTCATGAGTATTGCCCTATGTGATGTCTATTTTGATGCCATGCCTCTGGTTGCTATGTAAAACTTCATTAGCATGTCTATTTATTCAAGTAGCCATCGTGTTAAATCTAAAATCTGTTAACATCAAGTTCCATTTTGAGAGCGTCATATTAAGCAAACCATGACTATTTTAAGCTTGTGCCAATGGAGTTATTTGTTGTATGCCATGTCTAGTTGTTGTTAGTATGTTTGCCATGCCATGGATTACTTGTGTAGCTGTAGTTTTCATCATGCGTACATGCGTACTCAAAGTTGGTGTTTTGAGGGGTCTAAATAATTCTAAGTCTGAAACTGTTATTTTGTTGTCATGTTGCCATGTGATTTGCTAGTGTTCTAGGACTCTTTTGGTGTTGCCACAATAGGATGCTTTGTTAACCATGTTATGCTCTATCGTTTTGTGCCATTTGTTTCGATGTATAGGATTTTCATCATACGTATTTCTGCTGTCCAACATGCCAATCTGTTAAAAACTGCTGCTCATGTCTAGTCTAATTTTCACGAAGTCTGAGGATCTGTTTTCTTTATAATGCCATATTGTGTTGTTGCTAGCCATGATTCCATGCATAATTAGACCTTGCCATTATGGAATGAATTTAAGTGAATCATGTCCTCTACCGTGCTATAAATTTTCATGCCATGATATGCCCTGTAGCATATAGTTTCATTGCCGCCAATATGCCTTCATGAAAAACTACTCTGCTGAAAACTGTTATTTTCACAAAGTCCTAATCTGCTATATTTTATAGTCATCTTGTGAGCTCATTTGCTATTGATCCAAGCTTCTATTCAATTTGCTGCAATGAGATGAATTGTTGTGCATCATATAGACTACATCACCATGTCCTTGTTGTGCATTTTAGATGATTGTAGCTTGTTGATTTGTGGGTTGCAAAATGCTATGTTGCTATTTTTGGGCAGATTATAACAAAAACTCTTGTTGCTTGTATGTGTTGAACTGTTGCTCCATTCCAATTATGTTGCATATGAAACTTGACTAGAATTTCATGTAGTTTCATAATATCTTACTGCATCCATGATTTGGAATGTTTTTGGTTGTCATTTGCATGCATTTTGCATTCATGACATATTCATCTTGTGTTGGTCATATCTTTTAGGCCGTAGCTCTGTTTTAAATGATCTATATATCTAAAACGACTAGAATGACGAGTAGAATCACATGGTGCATTTTGTTTCCTGTTTAATAAATATCAAAAACATGATTAGTTCAGATCTGGACCAAATTCATAATTTGCATATGGGGCCGATTCGGAAATACTATATGTTGTTTTCGGACTCATTTAAACTTGCCTAAATGTCTAGTTTATTTATGCTTCACCTCTTGCCATGTTTAACAACATTTAAACTTGTTGTGTAATTAAACGAGAGTGAACTAAGTAATTCAAGTGTAGAGTTTCTTCAATATGCAACTCGTTGCATATTGAGTTTCACTTAATGTGTAGAAGTTGATTGTTGTGCTTTGCCATGTCATGCATAACATGCATCATCCTTGTTTGTGCATCATATCATAAATATGTTACGGAGTTTACCGTGTGTTGATTGTTGTTTCCGGATTGCTTCTTCTCGATAGAGTTCCGAAAGCGTTCGGGGTGTGAGGATTCATTCGACTACGTTGGTTCGTCTACTTCACGGATTCGTTCTTCTTCCAAGCGGGATCTCAGGCAAGATGAACACTTCCCTAGATACCACTACTATCATTGCCATGCTAGTTATCTCATTTCTATCGCTAGGTCTCGCTACCTACCACTTGGTTTTCAAGCCTCCCAAAATGCCATGATAAGCCTCTAACCCTCCACATCCTAGCAAACCATTGTTTGGCTATGTTACCACTTGCTCAACCCTTCTTATAGCGTTGCTAGTTGCAGGTGCAAGTTGTTTCCATGTGACAAGATGGATATTTCGAGATATTACAATATTATTGCTATTTAATTTAATGCACATATATACTTGGTAAAAGGTGGAAGGCTTGGCCTTTTGCTCGGTGTTTTGTTCCACTTTTGCCGCCCTAGTTACTTCTCTACCGATGTTATGTTCTATATTGAGCGCTCCTAACATGCTTGGGGTTGTTATGGGGACCCCCTTGATTTTCGTTTTGGCATAAAACTCGTCTGGCAAGGCCCAACATTGGTACTACATTTGCCTAATAACTAATAAACTAGCATAGGGCGTCATGAACCCGTGGATAATTTAATCAACAACCCAGGCCAGTGCTCCTCATGAGTGTTGGTCCAAACTAGAGTACTGTGTGGGGCCAACTCTGGGCAACTCGGGATATTTCTATCAGGCCACTGTATGCGTCGCTCATTCGTCGTGTCCTGAGAATGAGATATGCGGCTCCTATTGGGTTCGTCGACACGTCGGGTGCTCTTGCTGGATTTGTTTTACCTTTCTCGAACGTCTTGTGCATGGGATTCTGAGGATACTTTGGGCTATCTCGAGGTCGAGGTTTTCCACCGGAATTCTAAGGATACTACGGGCAATCCCTAGGTTGAGGTTTTCCACGCAGCGTGTGGTTAGTTTGTGATGGATGAGTTGGAGCACCCCTGCAGGGTTAAATCTTTTCGAGAAGCCGTGCCCGCGATTATGTGGCAACTTGGAAATTTTTTTAACATCCGGTCATAGAAAACTTAAAGTAAATTCAAATAAAACACACCAACCGTGTGTGTAACCGTGACTGTCTCTTCTCGTGAATTTTCTAATCCGAGAGAGAACACGGTGGGGTTATGTTTGACTCGTAAGTAGGTGTTCAGGATCACTTAGTGATCATTACTAGCTCACGTCACATTTATGCTTCGATCATCCCCCCCCCTTATTCTTGTACTCGTAAGTTAGCCACTCAAATAAATGCTTAGTGCTTGTTGTAGCCTCACCACTTAACCATACCTCACCCATTAAGCTTTGCTAGTCTTGATACCCTTGGAAAAGAGATTGATGAGTCCCTGTGGCTCACAGATTACTACAACAATAGTTGCAGGTACAGGTAATGCGACGCTTTGACGTGAGAGCAATACTTGTTTGATTTGGAGCTCTTCATCGATCATAGGATGGGTTCCAGGCCGGCAGCCTGAGATAGCAAGGATGGATGTCGTTTGATTTCATCCGTATACGGACCCTGCTCTTCTGTATGCTGATTGGATGTATTGTTGTATTTTATGTGATTATGATTTAGCTTGTGGAGAGTGTAAGCCAATTCCATATACTCATCTCCTCTTTACATGTACTTGCAACGATATCCATTCTTGCAAAACGACGAGATGTGCTTCTATCCCTGTCGAGGCCCTCGAGCCAAAATAAGGACAGGATCGCATCTTGGGTGTTACAGTCGGGGGCCGCAGGGGCCTCCAGAAGCATGGGGCCTCTAGAGGCGGGGCGACCTCCTGAGGGGGGGGCGGGGTCCCCCTGAAGCATGCCCTTGGCCGGCGCCGGCGGGGCTCGAGCAACCTCAGGCGATGCTTTCTGCGTGGGCTTCTTCTTGGCGCAGGCTTGCTCTTCTCGCTCTACCACAAGGGCCGCGCTGGCCGTTTGTGGGGTGGCTGCCAAGTACAGCAGCAGGCGCTCGCGGGGGCGCGGCACGACCATGACGGGAGGGCTTGTGAGATACCGCTTGAGGTCCGCGAAGGCCGCGTCCGCTTCAGGGGTCCACGCGAACGGCCCTGACCTCTTCATCAGCTTGAAGAATGGTAATGCCTGCTCGCCAAACTTGGAGATGAAGTGCCCGAGGGAGGCTAGGCAGCCTGCTAGCTTCTGTATTTCTTTGAGGGTCCGAGGAGGTTGCATCAGCTCGATGGCCTTAACCTTTTCGGGGTTCGCTTCGATTCCCCGATGGGATACGAGGAATCCAAGTAGCTTGCCAGACGGGACCCCGAAAACGCACTTGTCGGGGTTGAGCTTCAGGTTGACCTTGCACAGGTTGGCGAAAGTTTCCTCCAGGTCTTCGATGAGCATCTTGGCCTCGCGCGTCTTGACCACAATGTCATCGACATAAGCCTCCACGTTCCTCCCCAGCTGGGGCCCTAGCGTGATGTGCATCAGCCGCTGGAAGGTGGCACCAGCACTCTTTAGGCCGTACGGCATGCTCACGTAGCAAAATACACTGCTAGGAGAGTTGAAAGTCGTCTTCTCCTCGTCCTCTACCGCCATTTTGATCTAGTGGTTGCCCGAGAAGGCGTCCAAGAAGCACAATAGATCATAGCAAGAAGTGGAATCCACGATCTGATTGATGCGCGGAAGCGGGAAGGGATCCTGGCAGCAGGCCTTGTTGAGACTGGTGAAGTCGACGCACATCTGCTCCTTTCATCCCTTCTTGGGGATGATGACGGGGTTGGTGAGCCACTCTGGGTAGCGCACCTCGTGGACGACCCCTGCCTCTTGCAGTTTTTGCATTTCCTGAACAATGAAGTGTTGCTTTTCCAGCGCTTGGCGCTGCGCTTTCTGCTTGACGGGGCGCGCACTGGGGCACACCGCCAGGTGATGCTCGATCACTTCTCTCAGAACTCCGGTCAGATTGGTCGCCTTCCATGCGAACACATCCGCGTTTGCCCTGAGGAAGGTGACGAGTGCCTTCTCTTGCTCCGGAGTGAGGCCGGCGCTGATGGTGAAGGTGTGGCCCGAGTCGCTGCTATCGAACGGCACCTTCTTTGTCTCAGCTCCGCCCTGAGAGAACAACTGCTTCTTTCCTGCCGGCACTATCTCAGGGGGCGATGCCTCGCGCCTGCCAACCGATCGTGCGGCCGCGGCGGCTTTGTACGCATGCCCGAGGCAGCTAACCGCATCCTTCTCGTCGCATTTGACGGTTATGACGCCGGCGCAACCGGGTATCTTGATGACATTGTAACCCGGGTGGGTCGCTGCCATGAACTTGGCAAGCGCTGGGTAGCCCAAGATGGCATTGTACGGGAGGCCGACGTGTGCCACATCAAAGTCGATGAGCTCGGTGCCGTAATTGTCGCGCGTGCCGAAGGTGACGGGGAGGTGTATCTGCCCGAGGGGAGCCACGGTCCCGCCGACCACCCCGGAGAAAGGCCTGGGCTTCAGCTGGTCGTAGGGCACCTGGAGTGCCTCGAAGGTCGTGACGGAGATGATGTTGAGCCCTGCGCCCCCGTCGATGAGAGTCTTGGTAACCGCGACGTTGCAGACGGTGGGGGTGCACACCATGGGGAGAGCACCCGCGGCAGCCGCAGACCTCGGGTGATCCCTTGCGTCGAAGGTGATGTCGCATTGCGCCCAGCTAGGCGACGGCGTGGGCCCGTGCTCCCTGAGGGCAGCGCCCACCTTGCGGAACGATGGCTTGAAGTGGCGGTCGGCGGCCGGGGCCTAGGCCCCGCCGAGGATGCACGCCACCGAGTGTCGTTATCGGTACGTCTTGGCGTCCCCGCCGGGCGAAGGCAGGCCGCCTCGAGGCTCGGCCTAGCCGACGCGCCGGGGGACACGCGCCGCGACCTCCATGTGCGACGTTGGAGGGCGGGGCGAACGGGAGGACCCTTGGGTGCCTCCTGCAGCGGTGATGGGCATGACGAGGCGACCTCGCCAGGCATCGTGGCCAGTGTCGGCCGGGTGGTGACGGAGCGTCTCAGACGCCACGGGCTGCGCGGCCCGCGTGTGTGCCTGCCCGAGGCTGGTTTGGCAGGATGAAACCGCAGCGGTGCGGCCCTCCCGCTGCACGGAGGGGCACACACAGAAGTCCCGCTGCTCGCGGGCAGCAGGATTTGTGGCTACGGCGGCTTCAACACCGGCGGAGTGGTGGCGGCCGTCATGGCCTTCAGGCGCGGTCTGGGCGACCGGGGCCGCCCTGCGCTCGACGCGCACGCGGCGAGCGTCGGACATGGGGTTGGTGAAGCCGGAGCCAAAACGGAGCCGGAGAACGCTGACGCACCCCTACCTGGCGCGCCAAATGTCGGAATCGGGGCTTCGGGGACCCATAAAGGTTCGAACACTGGGGTGCACTCGCTCTCCTGCCCTACTTTGCCTCACAACCTCACGGCGACTCTCTGGTGGCTCGAGCTAAGGAAGACGAACAAAGGACACACAGTTTACCCAGGTTCGGGCCACCTCACGGTGTAAGACCCTACTCCTGCTTGTCTGGATTGCTTGAACATGAGTATGAATACAAGGTGCATTCTTTCTTGCTCGGGGTTCGATCTTCCCTCTACGGTGGCTGGTTCCCTACTCTTATACTGGCCTTGGTCCTCTTCCCCCCGAAAACAAAAGGCGGGAAGGGTTGCCACAACAGCCAGTTTGAAGGGGGACAGGACTGCAGCCATCCTGACAAAAGTGGTCTTCGCCTGCCAAAGCTTCTCGTCGTGACGTGCTTGTGGGCTCGGGAGTGACCTCCGTCCTGCCGAGCCCCCAGTCTTGGTCTTCTTGCACAAGAAGGGAAACCTTTGGGGATTGCTTTAGGAGCCCGTGAGCTGGCGTTGCTCCTTTATCACCAAAGGGGAAAGCCTCTCTGCCCGGGCCCGCTGGCACCACTCCTGGCGCCGCCTGGTGCGGCGCGCGTCACCCACGAGGTGGTAATGGCCACGCGACCTTGACGGGCCGTCTTTGATCAAGCCGCCCCTGCGAAAGCCTCGGGGGCCTCCCCAGGAGGCGGCCTCATGAAGGGGGGCTCCACGAGGCCCTTGATGGCGACTGCTGCTTCCTGCCTCGCGAGGCGGGGGCCCTCGCGAGGGCGGCGCCCGTGAGGTCTGACGGTGGGCCGCATTAGTCCACGGCATGCGCGGTGCCATGGGCCGCAGGCAGACGGGCCTGGGTACAGAATAGCGCGTGCGATGTTGGTGTGATCTCACATGAGTTGCAAGGATGGGCCGTATGGGAAGGATGCCATATCTCAAATGGTTGACAGGTGACTCTCGTTTGTGATAGATGCGGACATCCCGTAAGCTTAGTTTTGCCAAACGTTTGCATTCATTGGCCACCATCGCCGACGATTTTTCTGTGTCGTGTGGGATGGACCCCCCTATCGCCCACACAGGCAAGGCGACGGTTTAAAACTACGTCACGGCAAAGGGTTAAAACTGTTTGTATAGCATGTCGTTGCAACAGTGCTAGGGTCTTGCTGGTACTTCAGGTTCTTTCTCCTCTGGAGTTCTGACTATCTATATCTCTGTCTAATCGGATTCGTAGATCTGACTGACTCCTGATCATGTTCCAAACACTTTCTGTGGCTGTTTGCGCGCATTGATCTCTTGGTGCCTCCTCGAACCGATACGGGGTTTTCCACGGTATGTCCTCTGGGTGTCGTTCCTCCGCTTCTCAGAGCAATCCTTCGCAAACTGTCCTTGCTCCTTGCAGCTGAAACACTCGACAAGTCTCATGTCTCCCCAAGGTCTAACCTTCTTCTTCCTGCTATTTTCCCATTTCTCAAGCATTTCATGCATCTCTTCTGGGTCAATCTCTACAGTCTCACAGTCGTGCAGGTCTCTTTGCTGCCTTTTGTATCTCTTGAACAAAGACATTTCTCCTCCACATAGGGCACAGTCACTGTGTGGCGCTTCCTCTTCAAGGGGTTGCATTGGCCCTTTTTCTTTATCTCGGGCTCGGTCTTCAGGGGTTGGGGCTATTTCTCTCTCTTCGAGATCTTCGTTAGTCGTCTGTTCTGGTGCTTTGTCCTCCAATTCAGAATTCTCCATCTTCTTCCTAGCCATCAAGGGTTCCTCCATGTTCTTCTGCTAACATTGTACCGATAGTAGTACGTCAGGGTATATCTCCCATTGCAGTGGAACGTGGTCTGTACCTTCGCATAGAATAGATGTGACTTCCTCCATGTTCTTCTTCACAACAAGGGCATCTGCTCTGGTTTCTGGTTCTCGTCGATCATCTGGTGCATCTGCCACCAAGTTGCGGCTTCTTGAGCTAGGTGCATCATGGCGTATCGTACCATGTTCTTATCTTCAATGGCACTACTACTCATGTGTTGTTCCATCTTCTGGATCAAACGTTCTGCTTCCGTCTAGTTGATGTTACCAACAAAGGTAAGGCTCTCAAGGTCTCCATTCCATCCTTGTGGTCCGACTTCATAGATGATTCCTCTTCAGGGCTTGGGTTTCTCTTCCAGCTTCACAAGTCCGATGACTCTTCTGATTTCCTTCTTCATTTTTCCCCAGGTAAACGACACTCCAGTCCTGAATGCTGCTTCTTGCTCTCTGTACCAGTTGAGTGCGTTGTTTGACAGGTATGACTAGGCATAAAGAATCTTGCTTCTGTCAGCAATTCTATCTTTCCTCATTTCTTTTCAACAGTTGTGATCCAACTTCCAATCTTTGCTCTGGTCGATGGTCCGGACAGAATCAGTCGCTCGCGGTCCATGGTGATGGTGTCCTCGACTAGGGGGTACTCACCATGTCATCTCCCGACCAGTGGGTCGGGCCGAGGAGCCCCAGGGCGATTCACTAATGGGCCACTTCGGGCAGCCCATGATGCATACAAGGGAGATTCCACAAGACTTGGCGCACAAGACAAGGGCTCCTCTAAACCCTAGGCCTACGGTGCATTATATAAACTGAGGCCAGGCTAGTCAATAGACAACCTCAATCTCATATTCATTACAACAATCTCATGGTAGATACTTGTACTATGTACCATCCCCCATATGAATACAATAAAAAGCAGGACGTAGGGTATTATCTCCTTGAGAGAGCCCGAACCTGGGTAAAATCATGTGTCCATGTTACCATCGCTCCAAGACGCCTAGCTTAGGACCCCTACTACGAGATATGCCGGATTCAGAACCGACATTGGTGCTTTCATTGAGAGCCTACTGGCAGTCACCGCGGTGCGATGGAAATTCGGATCGTCTTCGGCGCGATCTACGCGTCGGAACCAAGCTTTGTTGTCGATGTCGGCATCTTCATCGCCGGCTCGACTGGTCACCTCGACTGGACCGAGGATTGCGCTCCGCGTCAGATCATCAAGATCGAATGGATACTTTCATCGTCATCATCTCCGATCTCTATCAAGATCACGGGGAATCATCCATGGAGCTTGGGGACTCGATGTTAACATCGTCCTTGAGCAACCGTGCAATTTTTCTGGACAGCGACTCGTGTTTGTCGTCCCCGCTTCCTCGAGCCTCGCTTTGACGATTGCTTCAGTGGAATTGTGTGGAATTAGGTCTATAATAACCCAGTAAAATTTCATCATGTTCCGATGGAGGAATCTCCGGGAAACTCCGATCTACCGGAGCCCTGTCAAATCTGGACGAGAATCTGGACGAATTTAGGGCGAGGAGTCCAGCGGCTAGGTCGGAAATCGTTTGCAAGATCCCACCGTTCATCTGCTGCGGAATTTTAATACCGATCGCCCCTGAAAAATTTCAGCTCGATCCGAACGTCCAAACTCCGGGAAATGTCTGATGAGTAGATCAATTTTCGGACATGTTTTCTGCGCGAAAACGAATCCGACCCGAATTCATCTTTCTTCATGAACGGGATATCGGACATCCTTTTTGAAGGAATTTTTTTAGGGTATTATGTGTTGTTTTCAAACACGTGCCCAAAAATTTTAATTCTTTTCCGAGGGGATCTTCACCGTCGCGCCGATGTCAAACCGGCCCGACCACGTTGCTCCATGGCTACCGAGCTGCGCCAACATCGACTGCGCCGTCGCTCCATCAAGCCGACGACAACCACCTCGGACCATCACCTCGGAGACCCGACCAAGAGTTCGGCATCATGAGGGACAAATAATCATCAAGACAAGATCGTCACCCCACGGATTGCACGGGTCGGGCGCGCCGGCATCGCCGCACGGTCACTTCTCAAGCCAGCATTGACCGCGTCACAAATTCTGACCTGCGTCGGCATCGCCGCACCGTCGCTTGTTCAAACCGACGTCCATCACGCCGACCTACTTTGACACGTCGGCTCGCATGGGGGATCTAGCGTCACCTTACCAACCTGCTCCGTCACCTCGGCTAGACCGGGGGCTTCGTCATCTCTTCATCAACCTGCTCCAGGGATTTCGACGTCACCAGCCGACCAGCTTCGTCATGTTAGTTGGACCGGGGACTTTGCCTCGCCACATCGACCATGCAGCGTCGCCACTTCGTCAAACGGAGCTCTTTGCTCAGGCACCTCGGCGCCCAGGCCATATTCCTTTAATTATTTGCTTCACTTAAATTAACTAAGTAGAAGATGTTTTTTAATATATTATTACCTTTAGTTGTTATTACTCTTGGCTTGCACTATGTTGTGTGCATAGGTAATCGACTTCGGCTGTGTCACGCGGTCACCTTGGCGTGCCTACATCGTCGTCCCGCCTCCATCAACCATATTGTGTCGTTGACTTGGTTGACTGACGTGGGGGCTTCATCATCACCCTACTGAACTACTCCGTCTCCTCGGCTGGACCGGGGGTTTCTCCTCGGCCCTTCGGAAGTGTTGTCATGTCACTTCATCAAACCGAGCTCTTCGTCGGCTACCTCAAGACCGGCTTGGGGGCTGGGACTTTGACCCGCTACAAGCTCGGCACACGTCACACCGAGCACATTAACCAGCTAAGTCGCTTTCATGCTCAACCTTTTTTTCAATCTTTAATTCCTGTGCAGTTCTACCTAGCATTTTACTTGTGTTAAACAAAAAAGTTCATTGTTAAAAACTTAGCTTGTTAATAGCGTTGTTTGTTAAAAACACTTATTTTTCCCATGATAACTGGGGGCTCTTAAATTTATATGATCCATTTTATAATAAATGTTCTTTTCTTCTTGGTTGTTGCAAAGTCTTTTTCTACTACTCCTTTTTCCGACGCGAGTGTTTGGTCAATAGTTGGGTAGCCTGGTTTCTCTCTAAAGCCATTCGAGTTTAGTTCGCTAAACTGGCCTGAGAAGCACTCTGCCTTCGGGATAGGAGGTTGAAGCCGAAGGCTGACCCGCTTGAAGTCTGGAGATCGGATGTATCATGCTAAAGCACGACCGAAGCACATATTAACTTTAAAACCAATTTTGGATTGGCACCAAAAAACTTGATTTAGTTCGGACGTCAAAGTTTTTACATAAGTTTTTTGGATTTTCGAGCTTATGGAACTTTTAAGCTATTTGTATGTTTTTCTTTTAGGAGGCGGGACATCCTCGTGACCGAGGTGCCCTGCATAATAATTTAGCTCAGGAGTTCTTTTCCGACCCACAACTCGGTATCTTTCCTGCTGACTTACACCTCGGCGTTTGCAAAACACATATGACATCTGGAAGTAGTTCCCGAGGAGATTCGATCCTCAGGTTGGTCGGCCGCACCCAACCTGAGTCTCGGGGGATGATGTGTGTCTCTAGCATAGCTCTCGTAGTACAACGTCGAATGCCTTTAAAGTATCGGCAATATCAACGAGGGACTTAGGCTTGAGCCGAGCCCACCAAAAGCCAGGGTACTCCGAGCAATCCTCGGCAAAACGTTCTCTGATATTTCCTTATATGCATCAGTTTCGAGTTGTGTCTTTGGTCAATAGTTGGGTTGCCCTGCTCCTATGATTGTGCCCTACATTCCGCTTTGTTCGGCTAGGTGTGCAAAGGGAGAACCACTGCGATTGTACTTCCGATTTAACTGGTCAAGTATCTCAGTGGAGAAAGCCGAAAACTGACTGTCGCAATGAGCGCGAACTGGTCAGCGATCCGATGACTCTCTCAAACTATAGACCGATAGAGGTTGCCCCGTGGGCCTTTCATAAATTTGCCCGAAGTGTTAATGGCTTGACCTCGGCTGACGCCGAACACTTACCGGGGGCTAGTAACTGGCCTCCCAAACTTTAAGCTCCTATGACTAAGTGAAATTTATAAAGCCTAGATATCTGATTGCCTCGTTTCCGCTAACACAGCCGCCTCCGGGCACTGAGACATCGGCTAAGGGTTGTCTTGTTACTACGGAAACACCCTGCATAGCATCTACAAAGGGGTAGAAGCCGACGATGGGCCACTCTCAAAAGATAAAGGGTCACAAAGGAGTCAAAATAGCATATAGCATAAAAGCATTTGTATTCAATATACGAGTGCTGCCTTCCGTAATCATTGTTATAAAGCCATAAATATGCATCAATTTGTCTTAAGATTTTGACCAAGCTGGGTTGCCTGGCTCCTGTCCTTACCCCCTATGTTCCCGATTGTTCGGCTAGGAGGTAAAGCGAGCACCTCTGTGATTGTTACTTCCGGGTCATCCGGGTTAGTACCTCAGACTGGGTGAAGCTGAAAGCTAGTCATCTTAAGAATATAATTGGTCGGCAACGACGGAAGTGAAAATTTCGGTTCATTAAAGACCACTGATTTCGGGAACATTTCCCAAACTAAATCCTCGCTATTCTCCTCCCACATTGATCGGAGGTGAGGTTTCACGATCATGGTCAACATGATAGCCTGGGAAAAGGAACTTATAAAGGAACTATTTTCCCAGAAGATGTTTCTTACGTTAAATAGTAATATAACATATCTCTCCGCGTACCTTTGTTTATAAAACCGTATGACCGGATTGCCTTGTTTGCCATGAATCTTTGCCCTTATAAAGGCTTCATAAAGTAGGACAAACACTCCTCAGCTACTGGCCGAGGAGGTTGAAGCCGATGGTCGGTCAACAAAGTCTTGTACAATGCGGATCCGAGCATTAATGATGTAAAGTACTTGGATACATAGAATCGTTACACATAAATTGTGTCAAACGTAACAAAATTTGTGTCAAACAAATATCGATCCTTAATTCGACCACCCGTGCCTAAATTAAGGCTCAGGGGCTACTACATTGCCTATTCAATGCATCAATCCAAAGTGCAATATGGTTTCCGAGGAGATTCGATCCTCAGGTTGGTCGGCCGCACCCAACCCGAGTCTCGGAAACTACTATGTACCGCGTTTCCATCCCTAACGTATGCTGTCGAGCAAGAACTTGATCCTCAGGCCGATTTTGCAAATCGACCTAAGTCTCAGGGGCTACTGGGATCAGTGGTTTTATTTTGATCATTATTTTTCCCTTCAGGTGCATCTCGGGTTATAGACCGACACACACCTTGAGGGCTACTGGCTGTAAATCTTGGTAGTAAATAAATTGCAGCGATCAGAAATAAATTCCGCAAAAAACAGCCCGAGACAGAGGTGGTGCACCACCTTGGAAGCAGTCCGGCATAAAGCTCAGATGCAAGTGGCTGGCTCCATAGAGGGAATTTCCGACATTAAGCTCGGATGAACTCCTTCAACTTTTTCAAGACCGAAGTAATCTGTGACACCTCGGATATAGTCCGGCGTTGGAGCTCGGACACAGTCCGGCGTTGGATCTCGGACATAGTCCGGCGTTGGAGCTCGGCTGTAAAAAGACACCTCGGATGCAATTCGGCGTTGGAGCCCAGACGCAAGAGGACACCGCCTCATGGGAAACACTTCAAACCCGAGGTGTGGCGTAAAAAATAATAAGGCATAAAGGCCGAGAACTTAAAGTGGCTCCTCAGATGCCCGACGTGTGAACTCTTCGGATTCAGCTCGGTGATCCTCAAGATCGGACATGGGAAGATTTGTTGAACCAGTTTTCAAGACCGACGACCGAAGACAAATAACTGTGCGGAAGAACCGAGGAGCGTCCCCAACTTGAAGACCGGTTCAGGGGGCTACTGATGGTGTCCTGGACTAGGGGGTACTCACCACGTCGTCTCCCGACCAGTGGGTCGGGCCGAGGACCCCCAGGGCGATTCACTAATGGCCCACTTCGGGCAGCCCATGATGCATACAAGGGAGATTACACAAGACTTGGCACACAAGACAAGGGCTCCTCTAAACCCTAGGCCTACGGTGCATTATATAAACCGAGGCCAGGCTAGTCAATAGACAACCTCAATCTCATATTCATTACAACAATCTCGTGGTAGATACATGTACTATGTACTATCCCCCATATGAATACAATCAAAAGCAGGACGTAGGGTATTATCTCCTTGAGAGAGCCCGAACCTGGGTAAAGTCATGTGTCCATGTTACCATCGCTCCAAGACGCCTAGCTTAGGACCCCTACTACGAGATATGCCAGATTCAGCCCGACACATGGTTCTAGGGTTTTAGGCGGTCTGGGTTAGGGTCGAGAGAATAGGCGAGAGAGGTAGATACCCTTATGCTAATACCTTAGTATTACATATAGGTTTGTAGCCTCGTATGGTTGTTAGTATACACACAATCATCATTCACACCTAGGGTTTGTTCGTACGGCATAGTCTTTTGTCTCACTTCTTTCGAAGTTTCCTACGTTTCCATTGTTCTCACCTTAACTTCCCAGTGGCGTTCTTATGACTTCCATCATAATGGGGTGGGTCTGCTAATTTTATAATTAAAGATTCACATTCCACACAATCAAAAGTTAATTTCACACATCAAACAAGACAATCAGTTCACACAAACAACCTAAGTAATGTCGTATTGCATCCAGTATGATCCCTTCCACTATGGTACAATAGCACGTCAGATTGACGTCATAGTGGTTGAACGTGAATCGCTCTACTTCAAATTGACATAGGCCCTGTTTGTTTGGGCTTTAGCTTCGGCTTTTGCAGCTTTTCCACTTTGGTCAAAAAGCCACAAAAGCTCCTAAATAGGTGCTTCTGGAGCTTTTATGGCTTTTGGAGCCAAATATTGTTATATTGATTCATCAAAAGCCATAAAAGCTCCAAAAGCACCTATTTAGGAGCTTTTGTGGCTTTTTGACCAAAGTGGAAAAGCTGCAAAAGCCGAAGCTAAAGCCCAAACAAACAGGGCCATAGTAGTGGCGGTCAGTCTAAGCTTCGTCACGTCTTCCACCTTCCAGTTCCTTCATCTAGGTGGTTGATCCTTCTCCTTCAACTTGCTTTCCTTTGGGGTTACCCCTGTTCTTCTCCTGAGTAAGTTCCATTCTAACTATGTTCAGGTCTTCCTCCAACTTGTGGACATGCTATTGGGTGCAGTATAGTCTGAGTCGGAGTATCACTCCTAGCTTCTTGATTGCTTCCTGATAACCCACAAGTGTAGGGGATCAGTTGTAGCCTCTTTCGATAAGTAAGAGTGTCGAACCCAACGAGGAGCTAAAGGTAGAACAAATATTCCCTCAAGTTCTATCGACCACCGATACAACTCTACGCACGCTTAACGTTCGCTTTACCTAGAACAAGTATGAAACTAGAAGTACTTTGTAGGTGTTGTGGGATAGGTTTGCCAGATAATAAAGAACACGTAAATAAAAACTAGGGGCTGTTTAGATAAAGTAACAATTAAGTTAGTTTAACGAGTGTGGAAAAGTGGTGGTAGGAGTTGCGGAATTGTCCCTAAGCAATTGACTACGTTACTAGACCGATAACAAGTTTTATGTGGGCGAGGCCACTGCTAGCATGTCATCCCTTACTTGGAATTCTATGCACTTATGATTGGAACTATTAGCAAGCATTCGCAACTACTAACGTTCATTAAGGTAAAACCCAACCATAGCATTAAGATATATTGGTCCCCCTTCAATCCCGTATGCATTAATTTCTATGCTAGGCTGAAGCTGCTATCACCCTTGCCCTCCAATATATAGTCCTATCAACATATAACTAACCCTATGGTGTGATCCACGCGCGCGCTCATATGATGGGCACCAAAGGACAGCAACATAACCACAAGCAAATTAAACCAATCATAGCAATTCACCAATCACCGATAGGACAACAAAAATCTACTCAGACATCATAGGATGGCAACACATCATTGGATAATAATATGAAGCATAAAGCACCATGTTCAAGTAGAGGGTACAACGGGTTGCGGGAGAGTGGACCGCTGTAGATAGATGGGGGAAGGTGATGGAGGTGTTGGTGAAGATGACGGAGTTGTTGGAGTAGATCGCCGTCACACGATGATTGCCCCGGTGGCGTTCCGGCGCCACCGGGAGAGAGGGGAAGAGAGCCCCCCTCCTTCTTCTTCTTCCTTGACCTCCCCCTAGATGGGAGGAGGGTTTCCCCTCTGGTCCTTGGCCACCATGGCGGCAGAGGGGCGAGAGCCCCTCCGTGATTGGATCTCTCTCTCTCTCTCTGTTTCCTTCTGTTTCTGCCTTCCCAGATTCTGGCCTTTCAATGTTTCTTAAATTCCCAAAGATCCGTAACTCCGATTGGGCTGAAATTTTAACATGATTTTTATCCGGATATTAGCTTTCTTGTGGCGAAAGAAGGGCACCAACCACCTTACGGGGTGACCACAAGGGTCCAGGGTGTGCCCTACCCCCTGGGCGCGCCCCTATGGCTTGTGGGCCCCTCGGGCATTGGCTCGCGTTGATTCTTTTTCCCAAAAATCACATATACTCCAACAAAACTCTCCGTAAGTTTTTATCGCGTTTGGACTTCGTTTGGTATGGATATTCTGCGAAACAAAAAAACATGCAACAAACAGGAACTGGCACTGGGCACTGGATCAATATGTTAGTCCCAAAAATAGTATAAAAAGTTGCCAAAAGTATATGAAAGTTGTAGAATATTGGCATGAAACAATCAAAAATTATAGATACGACGGAGACGTATCAGCATCCCCAAGCTTAATTCCTGCTCGTCCTCGAGCGGGTAAATGATAAAAAAAGATAATTTTTGATGTGGAATGCTACCTAGCATAATCTTGATCATATAATCTAATCATGGCATGAATATTAAGACACGAGTGATTCAAAGCAATAGTCTATCATTTGACATTAAGACAATAATACTTCAAGCATACTAATAAAGCAATCATGTTTTCTCAAAATATCATGGCTAAAAGAAAGTTATCCTTACAAAATCATATAGTCTGGCTATGCTCCATCTTCATCACACAAAGTATTAAATCATGCACAACCCCGGTTTTAGCCAAGCAATTGTTTCATACTTTAGTATTCTCCAACTTTTTCAACTTTCACGCAATACATGAGCGTGAGCCATGGATATAGCACTATAGGTGGAATAGAGTATGGTGGTTGTGGAGAAGACAAAAATAAGGAGATAGTCTCACATTAACTAGGCGTATCAACGGGCTATGGAGATGCCCATCAATAGATATCAATGTGAGTGAGTAGGGATTGCCATGCAACTGATGCACTAGAGCTATAAGTGTATGAAAGCTCAAAAGAAACTAAGTGGGTGTGCATCCAACTTGCTTGCTCACGAAGACCTAGGGCAATTTGAGGAACCCCATCGTTGGAATATGCAAGCTAAGTTCTATAATGAAAAATTCCCACTAGTATATGAAAGTGACAACATAGGAGACTCTCTATATGAAAAACATGGTGCTACTCTGAAGCACAAGTGTGGTAAAGGATAGTAGCATTGCCCCTTCTCTCTTTTCTCTCGTTTTTTATTTTTATTAATTTTTTCCTCTTTTTTTGGTGGGCTTCTTTGGCCTCCTTTTTTTGGGCTTCTTTGGCCTCTTTTATTTTTCATAAAGTCCGGAGACTCATCCCAACTTGTGAGGGAATCATAGCTTCCATCATCCTTTCCTCACCTGGGACAATGCTCTATAATGATGATCATCACACTTTTATTTACTTACAACTCAAGAATTACAACTCGATACTAGAACAAAATATGACTCTATATGAATGCCTCCGGTGGTGTACCGGGATGTGCAATGATCTAGCGTAGCAATGACATCAAAAAACGGACAAGCCATGAAAACATCATGCTAGCAATCTTACGATCATGCAAAGCAATATGACAATGATGGTGCGTGTCATAATAAACGGAACGGTGGAAGTTGCATGGCAATATATCTCGGAATGGCTATGGAAATGCCATTATAGGTAGGTATGGTGGCTGTTTTGAGGGAGAGAATATGGTGGATTTAATGCACCGGCGAAATTTGCGCGGTACTAGAGAGGCTAGCAATGGTGGAAGGGTGAGAGTGCGTATAATCCATGGACTCAACATTAGTCATAAAGAACTCACATACTTACTACAAAAATTTATTAGTCATCGAAACAAGGTACTACACGCATGCTCCTAGGGGAAGGGTTGGTAGGAGTTAATCATCGTGCGATCCCGACCTCCACACAAAGGATGACAATCAATAAATAAATCATGCTCCGACTTCATCACATAACGGTTCAGCATACGTGCATGCTACGGGAATCACAAACTTTAACACAAGTATTTCTACCAATCCACAATTACTCACTAGCATGACTCTAGTATCACCATCTTTATATCGCAAAACTATTGAAAGGAATCAAACACATCATATTCAGTGATCTACAAGTTTTATGCAGGATTTTATGACTAACCATGTGAATGACCAACTCCTGTTAACTCTCTAAATAGATATAAGTGAAGCATGAGAGTTTAATTCTTTCTACAAAAGATATGCCCATGCTCTAACAAATATAAGTGAAGCAAAAGAGCATTCTACAAATGGCGGTTTTCTATGTGTAGAGAAATAGGTAATCCAAACTTCAAATGATATAAGTGAAGCACATGAAGCATTCTATAAAGCCATACTCAAAAGATATAAGTGAGGTGCAAAGAGCCTTCTATAAATCAACCAAGGACTTTCTCATACCAGCATGGTGCATTATTAAAAGAAAAATAAAAAGCACATGACGCTCCAAGATTTACGCATATCATGTGACGAATAAAAATATAGCTCCAAGTAAAATTACCGATGGTTGTTAGAAGAAAGAGGGGATGCCTTCCGGGGCATCCCCAAGCTTAGTTTCTTGGGAGTCCTTGAATATTACCTTGGGGTGCCTCGGGCATCCCCAAGCTTAGTCTCTTTCCACTCCTTATTCCTTCATCCATCGTGATCTCACCCAAAACTTGAAAACTTCAATCACACAAAACTTAACAAAACCCTCGTGAGATCCGTTAGTATAATAAAGCAAATTACCACTTTAAGTACTGTTGCAAACCCATTCACATTTTATTTTTGCATTCCAGCTACTGTATTATAACTTCTTTATGGCTTATACCACAGATAAAATCGATAGTTTCATCAAAACTAGCAAAACAATGCATCAAAAACAGAATCTGTCTTAAACAGGACAGTCTGTAGCAATCTGAACATTTACTATATTTATTTAACACTAAAAATTCTGAAACATTAGGACAAAATAACCAATTTGTATATAAGTACTGTGTAAAAATTTCAGAAACTTTTGACATTCCAGTAAAAAATGTAAATTCACGCACTACAGCCAAAGTTTCTGTTTTTGAACTGCACACACCAAACAAGCAATCTAATCATCCTAAAGGCAAATCTTGGCACATTATTTTTATAATACAAGGGATTTATACAAGGGTATAATTATTTTTGTTGAAAATTTTCTGTAATTAAGATTCGCAAAGTTTACATGGGCATGAACAAAGTTCAAGGAGCTCCCCCACTTCAACGGTGCTCGTCCTTCTTACTTTCACTTCTGTTTTTGAAAAAGTTTTAGGTTCCCCTCTTTATTTTTTTGTTTTTGAACTATATAAAAGCACACAACAGAATAAAATGACTCTCTAAAACTTCCGGGTTGTCTCCCAGGCAGCGCTTTCTTTAAAGCCATTAAGCTAGGCATAAAGTGCTCAAGTAATGCATCCACCCGGATCCCAAGGTATATCAAAGCCAATTTTAATTAACAATGATTTGTAATTTAGTAGTGAGCACAAAGTAACATATATCATCCAACAACGAAGTATAACTCTCTTCCTATGCATCGGCATGTCATAAAAGAACAATTCATGCACACAAAGTAAAGGCCAATGCATAATATAAACAGTTTCTTGTAATTTTATCGTATTGGAAACATAGAGAGGCGGAGATGTAGTTCCTCTCTCATAATAATTGCAAGTAGGAGCAGCAAGCACATGCATATTATATTTATCAAAATTATAATGTGCAATAGTAGAACGCAACCCATCAATATAATCCTTAATAAGCGCAAACTTCTCCGATATAGTGTAGTTGGGAGAATTCAAAAAGATAATAGGACTATCATGCGTGGGTGCAATAGCAACAATTTCACGTTTAACATAAGGAACTATAGAAAGTTCATCTCCATAAGCATCATTCATATTGGCATCATGGCCACAAGCATAGCAAGCATCAAGTTCATCAAAAAGGGATATTTCAAATGAATCCAAGGGATCATAGCAATCAACATAGCATTCATCCTTCGGTAAGCACGAAGGGAAATTAAACAATGTATGAGTTGAAGAGTTACTCTCATTAGAAGGTGGGCACGGGTAGCTAATCCGCTCTTCCTCCTTTTGTTCTTCGCTCTCCTCGTCATCTTTTTCATCTAATGAGCTCACAGTGTCGGGAATTTCTTCTTCCATAGATTCCTGCAAAATATTAGTCTCTTCTTGGACAGCGGAGACTTTCTCAATAAAAGCATTAATACCGGCATTATATTTATAATTCTCATAGCAATATCGAAGTATAGCAAGATTTTCAGATCTGTAAACAGCATCATCATAATTTTCATACTCCTCAAACAAACATTTAATTTCACAAGCACCCATAAAAGCAACGAATTCTTCTATTCATTCCACATCATAGTAATCATATATACTATTAGCATAAGAAGCCAAGGTTTCATTATCATTAAATTTACATGAAAAGGCAAGGTGTGGAGCCTTCATCCTAGAGCAACAAGTATAATCATATCTCAAGCATAAATTCCAAGCATACCAATGTAACATATGAATTTGATCCCATAACAGTTTCCCTTTTTGAGTCAAGCGATAATCCCTAAAGTATTCACGTTGATCCAACGTGTGTCCCATTATATAATTGAATGGGGTTTTCTCAGGATTATTAAAGTAGTGCATAATATTTTCCACATAACGAGCATCGAGGGTTTTAGGAGGTTCCCCATCTCCAAGAGTAGCAAGTACACCTAATTTTTTTGGTATTTCGTGTTCCATATCCATAGCTAAAGATAAAGAACAACTTAGAACAACAGATAAAATCTACTTAGTGATAAAGCAAACAAGCACACACGAGAATATTCACCCCACGCTATTGCTCCCCGGCAACAGCGCCAGAAAAAGGTCTTGATAACCCACAAGTGTAGGGGATCAGTTGTAGCCTCTTTCGATAAGTAAGAGTGTCGAACCCAACGAGGAGCTAAAGATAGAACAAATATTCCGTCAAGTTCTACCGACCACCGATACAACTCTACGCACGCTTAACGTTCGCTTTACCTAGAACAAGTATGAAACTAGAAGTACTTTGTAGGTGTTGTGGGATAGGTTTGCCAGATAATAAAGAACACGTAAATAAAAACTAGGGGCTGTTTAGATAAAGTAACAATTAAGTTAGTTTAATGAGTGTGGAAAAGTGGTGGTAGGAGTTGCGGAATTGTCCCTAAGCAATTGACAACGTTACTAGACCGATAGCAAGTTTTATGTGGGAGAGGCCACTGCTAGCATGTCATCGCTTACTTGGAATTCTATGCACTTATGATTGGAACTATTAGCAAGCATCCGCAACTACTAACGTTCATTAAGGTAAAACCCAACCATAGCATTAAGATATATTGGTCCCCCTTCAATCAAGTATGCATCAATTTCTATGCTAGGCTGAAGCTGCTATCACCCTTGCCCTCCAATACATAGTCCTATCAACATACAACTAACCCTATGGTGTGATCCACGTGCACGCTCATATGATGGGCACCAAAGGACAGCAACATAACCACAAGCAAATTAAACCAATCATAGCAATTCACCAATCACCGATAGGACAACAAAAATCTACTCAGACATCATAGGATGGCAATACATCATTGGATAATAATATGAAGCATAAAGGACCATGTTCAAATAGAGGGTACAACAGGTTGCGGGAGAGTGGACCGCTGTAGATAGATGGGGGAAGGTGATGGAGGTGTTGGTGAAGATGACGGAGTTGTTGGAGTAGATCGCCGTCACACGATGATTGCCCCGGCGGCGTTCCGGCGCCACCAGGAGAGAGGTGGAGAGAGCACCCTCCTTCTTCTTCTTCCTTGACCTCCCCCCTATATGGGAGGAGGGATTCCCCTCTGGTCCTTGGCCTCCAAGGCGGTAGAGGGGCGAGAGCCCCTCCGAGATTGGATCTCTCTCTCTGTTTCCTTCTGTTTCTGCCTTCCCAGATTCTGGCCTTTCACCGTTTCTTAAATTCCCGGAGATCCGTAACTCCGATTGGGCTGAAATTTTAACACGATTTTTATCCGGATATTAGCTTTCATGCGGCGAAAGAAGGCACCAATCGCCTTACGGGGTGACCACAAGGGTCCAGGGCGCGCCCTACCCCCTGGGGCGCGCCCCTATGGCTTGTGGGGCCCTCGGGCATCGTCTCGCGTTGATTCTTTTTCCCAAAAATCACATATATTCCAAAAAAAAGTCTCCGTAAGTTTTTATCGTGTTTGGATTTCATTTGGTATGGATATTCTGCGAAACAAAAAACATGCAACAAACAGGAATTGGCACTGGGCACTGGATCGATATGTTAGTCCCAAAAATAGTATAAAAAGTTGCCAAAAGTATATGAAAGTTGTAGAATATTGGCATGAAACAATCAAAAATTATAGATACGATGGAGACGTATCACTTCCCACGAAGCATCTCTTGCAGCATCGAAGAATGTAGCTTGGAGCATTGGGCTAGTGATCACATGAAGTCCTCTCGCCTCATGGTTATCCTCAGAATGGGCATACATGTGCAGTTGCACTAGCCAACAATTTCTTCCCTCATGCCAAACGGGAAATCCTTTGTACACTGTGATTCCCATGCTCAGCATGATGTCCTTTAGTGCTCTTGGGAATTCCACGTCACCCTTCAAGGTCATACTCAGCATTTGGTCTCTGCTCTTCTGGCTCCATGAAGGTGGTCATCTATGTTTAGAAAAGGCAAGGACTAGAAAAGAATAAGAAGTGTGTGTGTGTGTGTGTGTGTATGGATTCTTTGGCTTTCCATTTCTTAGGGTCACATCATATAGACAGCATGCGCTCTTATACTGTCGCGACCCGGTCCCGTGATAGGGCCCCGAATCTCTGCACTTACTGTGCCAGTCCCTGGATTAATAGCTGACACGCACATTCGACGATAAATTAATAAGAATACATCACTTGTCATAGTATTTTCATTGAAGATCCAGTGCAATACAATACACACCTGCTTAGCTCATGGCTAGCTTACAATAGAATCATGAAGCGGAGTAAATATCTAGTTTTGTATCGTCTATCGACTCACAGGAAGTAGTTTAGTATAGCATCGTAATCCTACTTCATAACCTTCCCTTCGATACGATAACCTGCAATATGAAGGAAGTGACCCTAGCTCACTTGGCTAGTGGAGTGGATGTACAACCCAGCCAATCAGGTTCAAGTCCTCACGGACGCGAATTTGGGTTCTTATTATTTCAAAAAAAAAACTCGCTGTGGGGGGCTTTCCTTACAGTTTTCCTTCAAAAAAAACTGCAATATGATACGTTGCAGCGACAAGGGTCAATACATAGAATGTATTAGCAAGCTTCATCAGGATTTGGCTTGTGGAACATAAATATACAAAGTGTTGCGGCTGGTTTTTCTTTGCGCAAAAATAGTTTTCTTATCTTCATAAGGTGGTCTAATCTAGCAGCAGTGAGACACTTCCGGTACGCTCCTGTCGTAGTGAAGGTCACTCCGGTAAACCCCAGTCGCAACCCAAGCAGTTTGAGCACGTCGACTCCCGGTATGCCCCAGTCATCCCAAGCCTCTCCACAGACCCTGGTAAACCCCAGACCTCTGAGATCAGCTCCGATACTCCCCATTGGTTCAACCCATTAATTTTAGATGGAAGAGGCGAGTGAGATCAATTTGACAATTCTTGGATGAGTTGCTCAAAGTTGTCTGTAACCGGGGACACGGCTAATCATGATCAGTTTTTACACTCTACAGAGGTTTGTGTACATTACTAGTGATTCCCGCTCACACCCTTTTGCCACTAGACTTCATACGTGAAGTAGCTAGGTAGATCAAGACAAGACTTTCTGTAACAGCCCGAGACCGACGCTCCAGATGCCTTCCATGTATTCCATGGCCGCCGCATTAATTATTTATTTTTGTATTGCATCATTTCATCATGTCATCATGCCATCAAGTTTTGACAACCAAATGTTTCTTAAATAAATAATCTGCATAGATCTTTTGATCTATTTAAATTGAGGGAATTCACATGGTGATTTCTCTTTATAACATATATCTTCCCAATATTATTGAGAGCTATAAAAATATTCTAATCATAACACACATGCAATTTAATTTCATGCCTTTTCTATATCAAATTCTTGGCCTCCAAGTTTACCCATATATTCTTTCATCACTTTTCTAAGCACCGCCAAAATTCTCAACATTTTTTCTACCTTCCTATCACCCGCTTCCTTTTACCCATTTGAATATGATTCAAATGTGTTTGAATCCAAAACTTGGAATCAGTCCCACCTCTATTTTCTTGAGACATACACAGTTTTGTGAGACCAGGAAAATTAACCTCTTGCACATTTCCATTCCTAACCCCCTCTCCTTTTATTGTTTCCTCTGTTTATATTCAATAAATAGAGAGAAATAGAGTAGGGAGAGAGAAAGCCCAGCCAACCACCAATGCCCCCAATCCAGCCCAAAGCCCAACCGCCTCCTAACCCTAGGCGCGACCGACTCCCACGCACAGCCAACCTCCTTCGTTCGATCTCCATCTCTCCCTCGATCCCCACCTCGCGCCGCCAGGAGAACACACACACACACACCTCGTCACCAATGGAGGCAGTCGATCCCCTTGACCCAGAGCTCAGCCTCCAGCCATGGCGCCCATCGGCCAGCGAGCCCGGGCCATGGTCGTGCCTCTCCCCCGACCTCCTGCTCATGCCACTAGGAAGACCCCCATCCCAGCGCCCATTGCCCCCTCTGTCACCCTCGCGTGAGCCTCCTCCTCCTTCTCGCGCGCCCAGCCACATCGCCTCCATGCCATGGCCGTGCTCTGCCCTTGCTCTCGGTCTCTTCCTTCATCTCCTCAAAGCCTTCATGCCGCTGTTGCGATTCTCCCCTACATAGCCTCCTTCCTCCGAGCTCCCTCCTTCGCCATGGCCGCTCGGACCTCCCGCGCCGCCCACTTCTCCTATTGTAGCGCGCCGGCGTGCGCGTGCCTTCCTTTGACCGCGCCGCCACTCGATCTCGCATCCATGGCAATGATCGGGACTGCCCCTCGCTGCTGCCGCTAGCCGCGCACCATGCACTACAGGAATCAGCTATTTTGCCGACATGTATCCTCTTTGCCGTCAGCATATCGTCGGGGTAGACGGCAAATGGTTATTTTGCCGTCATGGGCAGACGGCAAAAAAATGTTGTAGGCAAAAAATCACAAAAACTGACGGCGAAAGGCAACACATGGCAAAGGCAGGTTTGCCGGCAACTATTTGTGCAAATGACGGCAAAGATTGCATCTTTGCCGTCTTCCCCCACTGTGGCTGACGGCAAAAAAGCTGTCCACAACTGTGTCTAACGGACCTCACCTCCTCTCATTGTTGTGGCTCTCTAGGGTTCCTCACCGCCGCCGCCGGTCGCCGCCGCTGCCCTCGCCGGTCGCCGCCGCTGCCCTCGCCGGTCGCCGCATCTGCCTTCACCGGTCGCTGCCCCCGTCGGTCTCCGCGACATGGACGGAGGATAGGCCATCCCGCCGCTCCATTCCAGCCCCACGGCGAGAGTGGAGACCGACCGGTTGGCTCCTCCACGCCGGTCGCCGCCCGCCGCCCCCAAGGACCAAAGCCGGTCGTGCCCGTCCCCGTCGGTTGCCGCTCCGGATCCAGGCCTCCCGTGGCCCGCCCCTGTCCGCCTGGTACTCTGCTCCCCCCCCCCCCCGCCCGTGCAACCTCTGCCCCCCCACACCCCCAGGGCCGTGCAACCTCTGCCCCCCACCCCCAGGGTCGTGCAACCTCTGCCCCCCAAGCCCATCCATCGATCCATCGAGTAGATGAACTCATAATCAGTATTCAGGAATTGAGGGAGTAGATGAACTCATACACATCTTATATTTAGGAATTGAGGGAGTAGCTGCTAATGTTAGGAATTTAGGCAAGACACATTCTTCCTGTTCTCAGTCTATTTTTTGTATTCATCATCTTATATTTAGGCAAGGCACATGCTTAGTATCTTTATATTAGCATATCACAATGTTTGTTTTTCTGAAATCAGAGATGACATTATTAGTAGTATGGTGATCGGAGTCTCTATTTTAGGGTGCTCAGATTCTTTATACAGCTGTGCTTTTTTAGCTCTATGGCAGCCGTGCTTTTTTAAAGCTCTTTGGAAACCGAGTCTTTTTTCTATAGGAGCTGGCAGCCGTAATTTCCAATGCTATGTACGTTCAGGTCTGATTGTTTTTTTTTGCGGGATAGGTTTGATTGTCTTGGATAGACGTGTCAAGCTATTTTTACGTGGCATGCCTATTTGTTTGTACATAACTATATTTGTATGTAACGCCATATCTTTTAAATCCTAACCGTTAATATATTAAATTGACGATCAAGATAATTTAATATATGTGGACGAAACGTGATGGCTTGTTTGACTCTTGTTTATAATAGATTTTAGTGTGTTTGTAAGACCATATTTGATCTATTTCTATGTGATATTGATATATGTCGGTGTTGTGTGCGTGCTTATGTTGGTGCTGTTCATGTGCAGGGATCTTCTCTTCACCTCCAGGAGCACAGTTGGTCTCGTCGTCGTCATCGTTTTACTAGGGGTGAGCTCGACTGTCATCCTCCCCTATTTTGCTCTGTTCCGGTCATCGTGCCAATGTGACTAGATTTTACTTTCATGTCAAGTCTCGTAACCTAGGCGTCTCTCGTTCGAAAGGACGGCATCTATAAATATGCATGTCTTTGCATATTTATAACCGTCATCCTTTCGAATTGTCCACGTTATCCATGGACAGCCTGAGTACGTGTAGATTGGGTTTCGTTTCCCGTGCTCTACTTCGGTCTGAGGCAAAATTTCGTCAGCGCCACCCCGTTGTTCTCCGGGTACACATTCTCTCGGCTTGTTACCGAGACGTGTATCTGGAGAACAGCGGGGAGGTGCTGTCGAAATTTTGCCTCGGACCGGAGTAGAGCACGGGGAACGAACCCAATCTACACGTACTTGGGTGGGATTAGGACCCATCTTTACCTATTAGAGATAGGATTCAATCCATGAATGCCCGTTTCCCTTTTGTATGGTAAAAAATAAAATTGTGGCGTAAATAATATGACAAAAGTAATTAGTTGTGTATGTAGTCTTAATTACATTATATATAACTTGATGAATATGAATTTGGTTCCCGTATTGTCAGTGCAAGTAGCGGTATGGATGATCGTGAGTGGATGTACACTGGCCACCCTAGTCAGGGTGACATGACCGCTGAGTGGGTGGGCAAGACCAATGAATTCGTATATGCAACATTTACTAGTGGCAAGAGAAAAACTTGGTGTCCCTGCTTGAACTGCGACAACTATAAAGAACAATCAAAGAAGACGATGTGTTTACACCTGCAGAAGCATGGGTTTAAGCCTGGGTATACCCGGTGGACCTTTCATGGCGAGACTGAACGTAGTAGAGAGGAGGTGGTGCGTCGGCACACCGACGACAATGGTACCGGGATGAATGACATGGTAGCTGACTTCAACGATGCACGTGATGCGGGATCAGAGGAAGAACCAGAGGAGTCTGAGAGGGCGTTCTTAGAAATGTTGAATTCGTCACAACAACCTCTTCACGACTACACAGATCAGTGCCAGCTGGATGCCATCGGACAAGCAATGTCTATGAAGACCCAATTCAACATGAGCAGAGCTAACTTTGATTCAATGATGACTTCTTGGGGTCACTCTCTCCCTAAAGGTCACAAACTACCTAAAAGCTGGTATGAAGCGAAGAAAACCCTACGTGCACTTATGATGCCGTATGAGCAGATACACGCTTGCCCAAACGGATGCGTCTTATTTACGAAAGAGCATGTAGACGACAAGTACTGTGCCAAGTGCTGCTCCTCTAGGTATATCGAGAGAGTCCTCGGTGATGGTACAAAGAAGCAAACCAAATTCCCTGCAAATGTTCTTCGGTATCTGTCAATCCTGCCAAGAATTCAATGCCTTTACTTGAATGAAGATACGGCCAAACAAATGGTATGGCACAAATATGGGATGAGACGCGACAAGGATGATCATGGGAGACCAATGCTGATACATCCGTCTTGTGCCCAAGCATGGAAGAATTTCGACCGATTACATCCTGAGAAAGCAGAAGAGGCAAGGAATGGCTGAGTCGCCATCGGACTCGATGGGTTCAATCCGTTTGGTTTGGTCTCAAAGACATATAGTTGTTGGCCTGTGTTTGTTGTTCCCCTCAACCTCCCCCCTGGCGTCCTAATGCAACACAAGCACATATTCCTATCGCTGATAATTCCAGGGCCCAAGTATCCGGGGAAGAATATAAATGTGTACCTCCAACCACTGATAGATGACTTGAAAGAAGCTTGGGTGAATGGGATACAGACATATGACGCTGCTAGCAAGAAAAACTTCAAAATGCATGTTTGGTACCAGTACTCAATGCATGACCTACCGGCGTTTTCACTTTTCATGGGGTGGTCTGTGCATGGGAGGTTCCCATGCCCTAGATGCAAGGCAAACCTTCAGTGTCGTTGGCTGCAACATGGTCGCAAGTATTCTTGCTTCGATTTCCATAGACAACATTTGTCGCCTGACCATCCATTCAGACAAGACAAGAAGAAATTCATGAAAGGTGAAGTTGTCGAACACTCGGCACCACCTGAGATGATGGGTGAACAGATTCGTGATCAACTAAGCGCTCTCCAGCCTGATCCCAACCGTCCAGGGTATTTCTTGGGATATAATGAAGAACACGCCTGGACTCATGAGCCATGCTTATGGGATCTCCCCTACTTCCACCAGCTCGAGCTTCCGCATAACATTGATGTAATGCACACTGAAAGGAATATCGCCGAGGCCATTTGTGGCACATTGTTTAACATTTCTGAGAAGACAAAGGATAATCCTAAGGCTAGACTTGATGTGATGAAGCTATGTGATAGACCTGAACAAAACTTGCGGCAACCCGAGGGCAGGAAAAACTGGAGGACGCCAAAGGCCAGGTTTGTTCTTACTAGGGAACAAAAGAAGGAGATACTCATGTGGTTCAAAACTTTGTTGTTCCCCGATGGGTATGCAACGAATCTAATGAGGGCAGTGAATCTTGATAAATTGAAGCTCAACGGGATGAAGAGTCATGATTGGCACATATGGCTTGAGCGGTTAATGCCGGTGATGATTCGAGGCTATATCCGTGAGGATGATTGGGAAGTATTGGCAGAGCTTAGCTATTTCTTCCGTGTTCTTTGTGCTAAAGAAGTATCTCCTACTGTGATAGATGACATGGAAAAACGGGCACCTGAGTTGCTCTACAAGCTAGAGAAGACATTTCCACCAGGCTTCTTTAATCCGATGGAACATATGATTTTACACCTCCCGTCTGAGGCAAGATTGGGTGGCCCTGTGCAGAACCGTTGGTGCTATGGACTTGAGAGAATGCAAAAGACTCTTCGAGCTAAATGTAGAAATAAATGTACAATTGAAGCATCCATAGCCGAGGCATTCTTGGCGGAAGAGGTGACAAACTTCACGACATCACGCTATGCAGCCAATATTCCAAGCTTGCATAATACAAAGTCTCATCACAATACCAGCGACCGCAAACATGAATCCAAGCTCAGCCTCTTCAAAGGGCAACTCAGACCTATGGGTGCTTCTGGTTCAAAGATTTTGGCTCTGAAAGAGTGGAGCTCGCTTACGTTGTATTTGTGCTATAATTGCCTTAGTGATTCTCATTCCAATTTTTTCTTTGAACTTATGCTTATTTATTTGAACTATAATGTTTTATTCATACTAATTGCTTTACTATTTGTCGTTGTAGGTGAGTGAAGCATGGTGGGCCTGCATCGGAAAAGGACTGCTAGTGCTACGACAGAGAAGGCCCCAATCAAGATAGCGAGAAATCTGCTCACCAGTTTTCTCGCCGATCCTCTTAAGGAACCCTCTCATCCTCAGCCTCGGCGAGGAAGAGGCCGAGGAAAAGTTGGACGTGGAGGAAAGGCTAAGAGAAACCCGGTTCGGCCTCGCTCGCCACCACCTGCCGCGACACCACCTGAGGAGGGGAGGTTGGAGGCGCCGGTGTCTCACTCCCCCGTGTCTGAGGTGGAACGGGTGGAGGAGCCGGTGTCTCGCTCCCCCGTGCCTGAGGACGAGTCGGTGTCTCACTCCCCCGTGCCTGATGATGGGGAGGAGGAGGATGATGGTTTAATCACAGTTCTGGAGGGTCAGTCTGTGTTCCTGCGTGGTGCAGCAAGGCTCCCGGAACGAGGGAAACCTGTCGAGCAGAGGCCGTGCATTACTCCATATGGAGTAAGGTAACAAACTTTGGCTTCCCATTTTTCTACCTTCAATGTATGCAACAATTGCTCATAACTTTGGCTTCTCATTATATAGCGCTTGGACGGAAGCTGGAGATGAGGAGCCGGGTAAGTACCGGCTCGTGAACGGCGTCATTGGGATCCCCCTTAAGGAGCATTTCCCTGGCATGGTTACTTTGCCAGGGGAGGGCAATGTTCCGCAGGTAGCATGGACTTGGGACCACTATAGAGCCTGTGAGGATGTTGGTACATTCAACAACATTGAGGTTCACAACAAAGCCGAGCGGGTCTTTGCCGAAATTTGGGTAATCATTAAGTTTACTTCACACATTGCATATCTAATCCATAGCTAGTTAATTTCTAATCTCGTCTGTTCTAACGTGTATTTGCAGGATTTCTATAGATGCAAGGATGGAAAGTTGGAGGAGGCACAAGCGAACGTCAACATTCATTGTAAGAAGCTTGTGCGCAATATGTTCTATGATGCGCGCATTATTGCCGTCCGTTCTTATAAGGCATCTAAGGGCATTAAGATGACTACTAAGAAACCAGCTACGAAAATCTTTCTTGAGAAGGAGGAGTACATACAGGTAAATAAATCATGTTCATCCTTGTTATTTGCTCAACTGGCTGGCACTCAATTTCTTTTTAACGTATATGAGATGCAAATGATAAAATAGGCTACTCCTAGATGGTGTGTCGATAAGGGTGAGTGTTGGGAGCGGATTGTGGACTACTGGTGTTCTGAAGAGTATATGTTGAAACACATTGATTACAAAAATGTGGCAATAACCCTGATGGTTCTCCGCATCTTTGAGATCTACTACGGTTAGTGCCTCCATATCTCATTTACATGTAGAGACCACTTGAAGATCTTCATGATTTAGAGATCATTTGAATATATGTCCATGATTTAGAAACTGACAAGTAAAGATCATTTGACCCATTAGCTATGCATTATTGAAGCTATATATTTTCTTGATTTAGAGACCATTTGAAGCTATGTATTTATGATTTAGAGACCACTTAAAGATCTTCATGGTTTATATCAAACCATTTCAATCAAACCATTTGTACTTATTATCATGACTTAGAGATCTTCATGATTTAGAAATTGTAAGTGTTGATTTATTACCATTTGAAGATCAAACTTATAACTAGAGACCATTCATGAAGTTCTTCGTGATTTAAAGTGTTAAATTTGACATCTTCAAAATTTGACAAGTGTTAAAGAAACCCCTTATGGGGTAGAAGCTATTTTTTTGGAAACTTGCAATGGAATATGGATATGGTGTGTTTAGAAACTTGCAAGTGTTGATTTATTACCATTCGAACCATTTGAAGATCAAACTTATAACTAGAGACTATTCATGAAGTTCTTCATGATTTAGAGTGTTAAACTTGCAAGTGTCGATTTATTACCATTCGAACCATTTGAAGATCAAACTTATAACTAGAGACTATATGGATATGGTGTGATATGGATCACTATTTATTTTGTTGGGTCTTGGAGTACTTTTTTGTCTGTTTGACATCTTCATGATTTAAGGCACCTTATTTTGTTGTTGTGGACATAACGCCCTTTATTTTAGTGTGTGCCAAAATTTGACATATGTACAGGATTTCATCTTGTAGGTTGCCATATGGATGCTCTTTGGACTATGATATGGACATGAAGTGATTTATCATAGTGCCAAATATTATGTGGTGATGTCCGCTATATATATACATATGTTCATATGCTATATGGATGGATGTATGTATGCTATATGGATGTGCTATGGAGTATGCTATATGGATGTGCTATGGACTATGCTATATCGATATATATATGGATGTGTTATGGACTGTGCTATATGGATGTGTTATGGACTGTGCTATATGGGTATATATATGGATGTGTTATGGACTGTGCTATATGGATGTGTTATGGACTGTGCTATATGGGTATATATATGGATGTGTTATGGACTGTGCTATATGGATGTGTTATGGACTGTGCTATATGGGTATATATATATGGATGTGTTATGGACTGTGCTATATGGATATATATATATATATGGATTATGCTATATGTGTAAGGAATCATTACTGTGATATGTACTGTTACATTGTCAAAATATATTTTTATATTGTCTATTTATATTGTTATATTGTCAAAACAACATGCTGAACCTGAGGTTTAAAAACCCAAAAAAAGTGCATCCTCTTTGCCGTCATGAACATGACGGCAAAAAGAGCACGTGGCGCCCCATTGTGGGAACTGGGCGATGGGTTTTCCGTCTGTGTACCAGCAGCTAACGGCAAAGATGTGAGGTGCTTTACCGTGTGGTGCTACATTAGCAAACGGCACAAACGATGGTTGGCTTTGCCGTCTGTGCGCCAACAGCAGACGGCAAAGATGTGAGATGCTTTGCCGTCTGGTGCTGAATTAGCAGACGGCAAATATGTGAGGTGCTTTGCCGTCTGGTGTTGAATTAGCAGACGGCAAAGATGTGAGGTGCTTTGCAGTCTGGTGCTGAATTAGCAGACGGCAAAAGAGGCTAACGCCGTCCGTCCAAACAGGCCATTCCGTCTGCTGCCAAAATTTTGCCGTCTACCCGCGCCCACTGACGGCAAACTAACTTCACCGACGGCACATTTTTTGCCGTCTGGTCACAAAGTTGCTGACGGCAAACCTTCCCTTTCCCGACTTTGTCTATGCTGGCATTGTTTGCCGTCAAGGGCTGACGGCAAAAATGGCTAACGCCGTCCGTCCAAACAAGCCGCTCCGTCTGCTGCCAGAATTTTCCCGTCTACCCGCGCCCACTGACGGCAAACTAACTTCACTGACGGCACATTTTTTGCCGTCTGGTCACAAAGTTGCTGACGGCAAACCTTCCCTTTCCCGACTTTGTATATGCTGGCATTGTTTGCCGTCAAGGGCTGACGGCAAAAATTTTGCCGTCTGTGATTCGCTCTTTGCCGTCTGTAGAGACCTGACGGCAAAATGCCTGATTCCTTTAGTGATGGTGCCCACGCCCGTAGCTGAGCCCGCCCCGGTCGCTCCTTTGCTGCTCCTCGCCCTACCAAAACTCCCGTCGCCATTGCTTGCCACTGCTCGCCTACCTTGCTTCGTCATCTGCCATGGTTGCTTGCCTCTGCTAGCGTTGGGGTCCCACCTGCATAGTTGCCGCTACCTTCCGCACCACCATGGCCATAACCTTCTCTATCCTACCACGCCACAGCTCATCTTGTGGCCCGATCCATCCACTTCGGTCACACCAAGCCGGCTATGCCACTGTTGTCTTTTGTCATATGCCACGACCAAGTCCGAAGACCCCGTTGAATTGCTAAGTTCCGTTGCAACGAAGACATTGGGCACTTACGACCAATGAACCCGAAACACCAAGACACATGTGTGGTTGTCGCCAAGACCGTCGAGTTTGACTACCGCACCGTAACACAAGTACACCGTCTCCCTTGAAGATCTCGGATGGATCAAATTTTCCTCTTCGACCTGCATACAATTACCGTCGCCGGAGATCAACTCGTGTACATCTACCGTCGCCATGGATATGATAAGACCCGTGTACGACTACCATCGCCGAAGACCCGTGTAGCACTACTTCAACTACGTCCGCGACGACCCGTGAACATCTACACCGCATCGAACCCTTCCGCCTCGCCCGCCCTTCAAAGGTATAATCATCGAGTCGACCGCCCATGGACAAATGCATGTGTTGTATGCCTATGCTTGCTCCGTGTCTGTATTGTTACCTACATGTTTCGCGTTTGCCACACCCTCGACACGTGGGAACCCGGTAACCGGGATCACCCCATCATCTTTGCTGACACGCACACGACCAAACTGGTTATTTTGCACCATCATCTCAATGAGTTGCCGAAACTGAAACGTTGTCGTGGCACCGTTTTCGTATTCGTCGCCGTGGCACCCAATTCTTCCGCCATGCCGACAAATTCTCTATACCATGTTATGTCGACGTTTTCATAAAATTGCACAATATTTGATCATGTCATCCTCATGCATGTTAAAAACAATTAAAATGATGTTAGCATTGAGATTGCCTAAATGCCATGGTAAAAACGGTTTGTCTCATAACTAAATAACCGTAGCTCCGAATTAAATAAACTATGTATGTAGCTTTCTTAGAAAAATGAGTTGAATCACATGGTGCACTTTATTTTCCTGTTTAATAAATATAAAAATATGTTTAGAACAGATCTGAACCAAATTAATAATTTGCATATGAGGTCATTCGGAAACGCTATATGTTTCTTTCGGACTCATTTAGGATGCCTAGATAGTGTAGTTCCTTTATGCTTCACCTCTTGCCATGTTTAACAACATTTAATATTGTTGAGTACCTAAACGAGGGTGAACTAAGTGATTCGAACGTGGAGTTTTGTCAATATGCAACTCGTTGCATATTGAGCTTCACTTAATGTGTAGTGTTTGACTGTTGCATCTTGCCATGCCATGCCTTGCATATTTAAACTTGAGATGCATCATCATTGCTTGCGCATCATGTCATGCATATGTTGTGGTGTTTATCATGTGTTGATTGTTGTTTCCGAATTGCTTCTTCTCGATAGAGTTTCGAAAGCGTTCAGTTTGTGACGATTCGTTCGACTACGTTGGCTCGTCTTCTTCATGGACTCGATCTTCTTCCAAGCGGGATCTCAGGCAAGATGAACATTTCCCTGGATACCACTACTATCATTGGCATGCTAGTTGTCTCGTTTCTATCGCTATGTCTCGTTACCTACCACTTGTTTGTCAAGCCTCCCCAAATGCCATGATAAGCCTCTAACCCTCCACATCCCAGCAAACCATTGTTTGGCTATGTTACCGCTTGCTCAGCCCTTCTTATAGCATTGCTAGTTGCAGGTGCCAGTTGTTTCCATGTGCCAACATGGGTATTTCTGATATATCACAATATTATTGCTCTTTAATTTACTGCACATATATACTTGGTAAAAGATGGAAGGTTTGGCCTTTTGCTCGGTGTTTTGTTCCACTTTTGCCATCCTAGTTAGTTGTGTATCGGTGTTATGTTCCATATTGAGCGCTCCTAACATGCTTGGGGTTGTTATGGGGACCCCCTTGATTTTTTTTGGGGGGATAAAACTCTTCTGGCAAGGCCCAACATTGGTACTACATTTGCCTAATAACTAATAAACTAGCATAGGGCATCATGAACCCATGGATAATTAATCAACCCCCGGGACAGTGTTCCTCATGAGTGTTGGTCCAAATTAAAGCACTATGCGGGGCCACCCCGGGGCAACTCGGGTGATTTCTATCAGGCCACTGTACACTAGCTCATTCTGTCGTGTCCTGAGAACGAGATACGCGGCTCCTATCGGGTTCGTCGACACGTCGGGTGGTCTTGCTGGATTTGTTTTACCTTTCTCGAACATCTTCTGCACGGGATTCCGAGCATACTTTGGGCTATCTCGATGTTGAGGTTTTCCACTGGAATTCCGAGGATGCTACGGGGTTATCCCGTGGTTGAGGTTTTCCACGCAGCGTGTGGTTAGTTTGTGATGGATGAGTTGGAGCACCCCTGCAGGGTTAAATCTTTTTGAGAAGCCGTGCCCGCGGTTATGTGGCAACTTAGAAATTTGTTTAACATCCAGTCATAGAAAACTTAAAGTAAACTCAAATAAAATACACCAACCGTGTGCGTAACCGTGACTGTCTCTTCTCGTGAGTCCTGAACCAAGAGAGAACACGCTGGGGTTATGTTTGACCGTAAGTAGGTGTTCAGGATCACTTAGTGATCATTACTAGTTCACGATTGTTTATGCGTAGATCAACCCCCCTCTTATTCTTGTACTTGTAAGTTAGCCACTCAAATATATGCTTAGTGCTTGCTGCAGCCTCACCACTTAACCATACCTTACCCATTAAGCTTTGCTAGTCTTGATACCCTTGGAAATGAGATTGCTGAGTCCCTGTGGCTCACAGATTACTAATACAACAGTTGCAGGTATAGGTAACGCGATGCTTTGATGTGAGAGTGATGTTTGTTTGATTTGGAGTTCTTCTTCTTCTTCGATCTAGGATGGGTTCCAGGCCGGCAGCCTGGCATAGCAAGCATGGATGTCACTTTTATCGTTTGATTTCGTCCGTAGTCAGACCCTGCTCTTCAGTATGGTGATTGAATGTATTGATGTATTGATGTGATCATGATTTAGCTTGTGGCGAGTGTAAGCCAATTCCATATACTCATCTCCTCTTTACATGTACTTGTAACGATATCCATTCTTGCGAAATGACGAGATGCGCTTCTATCCCTGTCGAGGCCCTCGAGCCAAAATAAGGATATGATCGCATCTTCGGCGTTACACTTTCGGGAAGTAGTCGCCCTCTCCGAAAAGACAGACCCAGTCCAACCTACATGCAAGAACTACATGTGTTGGTCCGCCGCAGGAGGGTTCCCACAACTTACTCGATTCTGACACAGCCCATATTGCCTCAAGGTCACACATGGAAGCTACTCAACTTTTGAACTCGTCCAATCTCTGGTGACTGGGTGGCATTCCCCACCAATGACTACACTCCGATGACCCAATCAAAGCCCGTCCACACAGATAGATTCATTGATTAGGTGGTAATAGTTAAGTAGTCAACCATGCGGTTGTATGGTGGAATTAATAATGGTGTTTTCCAATAAATGTTTGCGGCTAAACAACTACTTGTGGGTTACAAGATCAGGGTATAATGGACCTATTCATACTATTGGGCTTTGTCAAGCATAAAGCAAAAATCCTATAGGGATTCCTAGTTGAAAATCAACTACAATGCATAAAATGGGTTATGATTAAAGGTTCCACTTGCCTGTATTGACGATTCTTCAACTTCACGATCCTCGATCAACACACTTCGCTCTTCGTAACAATCGATCGCAAGTAAAGACCATTCATGAACAACCACACAAACAATCAAACAATGGTCAGTGATGTGCATGGTGTGAGTGTCGTTGTGTTGTGTGATCAAGTGTCAAGGCTTAACACATAAGAGTTTGGATAATAACATAGTCGTTGTCTTTGGGATACATGTGGCATAATGGTCCACATGCAAGTTTCAATTTACGGTTCATCACATAAGGAGTATGTGATGTCAATGATGGTTTTTGATCCAGACAATGGATCATGGCAACAGGTTCATGGTCTATGAATCTTGGGTAGCCAAGTTCAAGTTCAAGTTTGAAGGATAATTCAAACTTGTTGACCTTTCATGAGCTTGAATACACTAGGTCTGAAAATGATAACTTGGACTGGCTTTCGTTCCCAATTGGTTTTGAAATAGGTTTCAACTTACTTGGCTTCATTTGAAGAGGGTTTACAATCCACTTTTAATTTGGGTTAGGGTTCATCCTATTTGAATTCAAATTGAATTGAGTTTCCAATTTGATTTGGTTTCACAAGTTCAATTTGAATTGGGCTTTCATAAAATATTTAAGTTGGTTGTAGACTATTATATTTGGTTCATTTGATTTGGCTTAACTAAAGTCAAGTATAACTCCAAATATAATTACGAAGTTTCAAATAGTTTTCAAACAAGTTTGAGATTGAACCTAATTTAATTTGAGTTCATCTTTCCCTAAAGTCAAAGTCAAATATTAAATCCAACACAACAACTAAGTTTAATTTGATTTAAACAATCTATTTGATTTGGTTTAGTTCAATTAAAACTTTGGTTTCAAATTAGGTGTCAAACTAGGTTTTAATTGAAGTTCAATGGTATTTGAGTCAAATAATAATCCAAAAATTATTTACTAAAGTTTCATTAATTTTCTGAAACATTTTTTAATATTTGTTTTATTAAACAATTTCTTAATTCAAATTAAACCTAATTAGGTTTGATCTCTATTTGATTTATGTCTAGATTGTATTCTGTTTAGAACACAATTTAAATTATTTAAATTTGAACTAAAGTGTTCTAAGATGAAAGTATGTTTAATCTCATTCAATTTGCAAAAATAATAAATTAATTTGGATATATAAATTGCAAGTGATGACCTATTCAAATTTAAGTTCATTGTGTTTGAATTTGATTTTAAAATATTCAACGTGAGATATTTTTGGGCAGGGTGATAGTAGATTCCTTAAGGTTCATTTTGCAAAAAGAAACTCCTAATTTGGATTTTTAGATAATTATTTATTCGCATTTCAAACTCAGGGTCTTTCCTGTAAAATTCCAATTTAACTGAATTTCTCTGGATTAAACCGAACAGACAGGGGCTACGTGGCCGAATCCGATTGGCTGGGAGGGCGTGCGCGTAGGTGCTATGGGCCAATGGCCAAATGCTAAGTAAAAACGGTTCAAGCGTAAGTGTGCGCATGTGATCCGTTGGATAGGTCAGGGCACGGTCTTACCGGAGCTAGGTCGCCGGAGCTTCGTCGTAGGATGTGTGCGGCGCAGACGGCTCTGGATCTCTTCGGAATGGAGCTCCGGTGGTCCCTTGGTGGCTTGGAAGGCACGAGCGAGTACGTCGTTCCATGGCGAAGATGAAGGTGGCCTCTGCGTTCGCCGGGGGTGACGGGGATCAGCAGGGTGAGCTTGTCGGAGACAAAAAAAGTGGTGGGGAGGTTCACATCGATCCGCAGCAGCCTTGCGGCCGTGGCGTGGGGAAACAGGGGGATTTGGAAGAGGGGTTATGGCCTTCTTAAAGCACCGAGCCAGGGGCTCCGTGGGGCTTGGGACGTGGGGTTCTTGCGGGCATGGCCGGAGCACGCGCTCGGATGTGCGCGCGTTGTAGGAGCCAAAGTATGTCCCGAGGGGGGTGATTAGACTACTTGACCAAATTAAAATTCTAGCCTTTTCCCAATTTTAGATGTTGGCAAGTTTTAGCAATTGTATCAAGTCAAGAACACCCTACACATGCAAGTCTAAGAGTATAGCAGCGGAAAGTAAAGACATGCACATATAAGTAGAGGGAAGGGATAGGAGAATCAAACGCAATTGGAGACATGAATATTTTTCCCGTGGTTCCGATAGGTGGAGCTATCGTACGTCCATGTTGATGGAGACTTCAACCCACGGAGGGTAGCGTTCGCAAGCGTCCACGGAGGGCTCCACTCATAAGAGTACACAAAGTAGCAACCTCATCATTTCCATCACGGGTTACGTCCACGAAGAACTAGCCTCACTCGGGGTAGATTTGCATGAAGTAGGCGATCTCCTTGCCCTTACAAACTTCTTGGTTCAACTCCACACACGAAGACGTTGGCTCCCAAGCGACACCTAACCAATCTAGGAGACACCACTCTCCAAAAGGTAATAGATGTGGTAAGAATGATGAACTCCTTGCTCTTGTGCTTCAAAAGATAGTCTCCTCAACACACAATCACTCTCTCATAGATTTGGCTTGGTGGAAGAGGTTGATTGGGTGGAAAGCAACTTGGGGAGTCTAGAAATCAAGATTCATATGGTTGGAGTGGAAGATCTTGATCTCAACACATGAGTAGGTGGTTCTCTCTTAGAAAATGGATGGGGCAAGTGTTGGTCTGTTCTGAGTGCTTCCTCTCTGAGTGAGAGGCAGGTGGAGGGGTATATATAGGCATCTCCAAAAATCCAACCGTTACAACATTATTGCCCAACTTGGTGAAACCATAGCAAACACTCGGTTGCACCGACTACTGCAAAATGTGGCAACTTTTGGCATTTCGGTGAGACCGATATATCAATCTCGATGGGACTGAATTGGCTGACCTAGGCAGTTACCAAAACTCGGTGAAACTGATTTCTAAAACTAAAAAATTCTGATTCTTAGAAATAGGTTAACCGAAAGTTGATCACTAATTTTGGTTTCACCAAAATAAAAACTTGGTGTCATCAAGACCTTAGGGTTTGGCTTAGGATCTGTCTTGGGTGAAACTCGATAGGGCCGATTTGGAAATATTGGTGGCACCAAATTTGAGTGGTAGGATTTAGACAGAGTATATTTTGTGGGAGAATTTCATGGGTATTTTTGGTGGCTAACTCTAAGCACTTAAGCAACCAGATCATCATGCACACCTCATCCCCTTTTAATAGTATTTGCTTTCCTATGGACTCAAAAGTGATTTCTCACAAAATTCAAAATGTAGAGTCTTGAAGGTTGTTGCCAATTGATGATCCTTGCATCTAGGGGATCTCCACACAAACCTTTGCCAATCCATTCATTGAACTTTACCTGAGATATACGTGGTAGAATCATTAGTCCAATGAAATATATGTTGTTATTAATTACCAAAACAACTTAGGGAGAAGTTGTGCTTTCAATCTCCCCCTTTTTGGTAATTGATGACAACATATAGATCAAAGCTTTGATAGGGATAAAACAATGGATAGCATCGTCTCTTTCAGAGGTATGTGATAAGCAAGAGGTCCCCCTAAATTTGTGCACTAGTTTAAATTTGCGTTTGAATGCAATGCACAATCAATTAGGATCATGGGTAACTCTTCCATGTCACATACAACTTGGTAGTGCGCATAAATGATATGCATGGATTACAATGCACATAACACCAAACAAGAGTGATTGATCATCATATATGTATCACAAAGATAGGAAATAGTAGCATCATCAAACAAAGTGTATGATCAACCACGACAACCACACGATAAACCAAATGTTTTTAAAACGAAGAGAGCAAACAAAATGCAACACTCTCTCTCGAAGCCCTATGATCTATAACACTTCTCCCCCTTTGGCAAAAAGTTACCAAAAAGCTTGAAGGTACAGAGCTAAGCGTCACTATGGGCTCTATCTCCTCCGGTGCCCGTGGAAGGAGTCGAAAGAACAGCGTCCACGAATGCTTCAGCTGAAGTCCTCTAAGGTGGTGAAGTACATACTGGAGGTGCTGAGGGTGCTGATGGAGCTGATGCAGGTGCTGATGAAGAAGGTCTCGTCTTGGGAACTGGCACGACAGAAGATCTGACATGTATCCTGAACTGAGTGTGAGTTTGGAGAGGAGGACTATCATCATCACTGGAGCTAGGGCTGGGCACTGCATCCACTTCATTCTTAAGAGCATTGATAGTGGTGGTCAGCTCAGTCACCTTATTATCCAAATCGTGAAATTTTGTCTCCACTATCCTCTCAAGACTCTCCTGGTTCTTGAGGATCTCACTCATGTTCTTTGCTATCCCCTAGATAGTGCTGATGAGATAGGACATTTTCTCACTCTTCCTCCTCGGTACTTGAGCACTAGTGGATCTAGCTGCCTCTGCCTGGGCCTCAGCCTCAACCTCAGCATGTGTTGTAGATGAAGTGGGATGACTAGGATCCATCACCATAACATTGTCCTCAAAATCTGGCTGGAGTGGCAAGTGTGGACGATCAAGTAGATAGAGGCACTTTCCAACTTTGGAATTAATGAGCATCTGGATATATGGAGCATATCCACAAGATATTTTTTGATCAGCAGCAGTCCTCTTGATTGTCTGTAGATCAAATCTATCACCCTAATCATGGTGTGGGTGATGTGCAGCATGTTGATGGAATACCCCCTGATCATCTTGTCATCACCTGATTTAGGCATCAAGGTGTACCTCATAATGATGTTGGTGGTGGGTAGTCCTTCTTGCAAGAAGTAGACAAAGCCAATCATCTGTGTCTTCAAATATGCTTTGGGAATGGGTTTGTACATGTTGCTCATAGAGTTGTGGTTCATCTTTGCTTCTGCATATACATCAAGATCAACATCCTAAATCTCCAGGGCTCCTAAGATGGTAACCCATTCATCAACAGTAGACTGGTACCTGGTACCCTCAGTCATCCATACAATCCTTCCATCTAGATAGAAGTGAGCTGTGGAATAGAATTGCATGATCATCTCATCAATCCAAGTTGTCAACTCTCTGCCAACAAAAGCATCAACGTCAATTGCAATGATGTTTTCTAGCACATGAGGGAAGTAGTCCTCATTCTCCTTGATGAACTTCCAATCAACATATCTTATGTCACTGATAGTTGGACTCTTGTCTAATAAGACAGTCTCATAGAAATCTTGTTGGTACTTAGTGTGGAAGCGAGCATCAACATCAGTCCTTCTCCTGATAGCATATGGATCAGCTGCTCTCCATTTCATGAGCCCTTGATCCTTCCCCTTCTTCATGTCTTCTGCCACTGGATGATCATCATAGTGTTCTGCCAGGTGAGGTCTCAGCTTCCTCAAAAGAACAATATCTTCTTCTTCTTCCCTGAAGGTAGAACCCTTGTTCTTCTCAGCTTCTGGGATGCTTCTGGGATGCTTCTGGTGGTCTTCTTGGGCTTGGTGGCAGCTGGCTTCTTGGGAGCACATGGCTTGGACTTGAAAGATGGCTTGCTAGGAATGGCATCAGCGAAAAGCTTCCTCTGCTTGGAAGGAGGTGGGGTAGCAGCAGGTTCTTCCTCTTCCTCTTCCTCAAGCTTAGCTGGGTCTTCATGCATAGAAGTTGCCCTACCTTGGACATGAATGGTCCTCTTCCTCTCTGTCTCTTCTTCTTGGCTAGTTTCTTTGTCATAGACTTGGTTTGCCTAGAGGAGCCTGGATTCTCAACTGTAATGGCCATTCCTCTCTTGGCAGTCTCAGGAGCCTTCACAACATCAGAACTGGCATACTCCTTCCTGACAGTCTTCCTCTTGGAAGTAGCTTCATCTCGGATGAAATCTTCATCCTCCTCATCTGAGTTTAGCTTCCTTCTGGCCTGGTGGCTGCCTTGGGCAAGCCATATGAGCTAGGGGTGCCTGTGTCTGAGAAACTGGTTTCTGGACTAGTGTCAGCATCAAGATCAACACTAGGTTCTCTGTAGGCATTCTCACTGTCATCTGAGCCTGACATGCTGAAAAACTGACCCTGTGAGTAGATGTAGAAGAGTGGAGTGGATAAGCATCACAAAACACAGCTATTTTGCGTAAATTTGAACTCAAAATCTCAGTTTTAGACTTCTGTTGTATGGGTTTCGGTTCCACCAAGTTTAGATTTTCGGAGCATGCAAGACTAACATCCTCCTTATCAGAGACTTGGTCACCGTTTTTGGTTTCACTGAAAATAGTGACTCGGTCTCACCGAGAATGTTCTTAGAATCCTAAAACCCGAATCGGTGACACCGATTCGTTTCCGCTCGGTGACTCCGAGACGCATACGGATGAAACCTAAACCTAAAAAATTTCGTTCACCTAGTCTTAAGGAGTTTTCTCATGGGTAGATGAATTGCAAACGGTGGAAGGATGTGGAACTTATCCTAATGCGCATGAATCAGAGCTTGGAGCGCACAAGGGGCAGAAATCTTACCCTAACCCAGTGAAGATTTCGCTACGGCATCAATGGAGGGGAAGATTCCCGTTGACGGCGGCGGACTCCGACGGCGAGGACGCACGGGAGACAAGTAGGACGTCCGTAGACACGAGGGGCGGCAGCACTGGGAAGCGAAGACGATGTTTGAAGATTTAATTTCAAAGTTCGGGTCCACGGGATATATCTTTATCTACCCAACTGTCATCAGTAACACTGATTCCGAAATTTCGGTTCCACCGAGTTTCTTAACTGCCTGAGGACACAGAAACTCGGTGTCGGGTCACGATGCACTCGATCACCTATGGGGCCACGGGCCCCTTTGTGGTTCGGCAGGGGTAAGGTCACGTTGCACAAAGAGCAGAGGTGGTGAGACAACGCGACGACGAGACGCTGATGTTTTACCCAGGTTCGGGCAGTTGGGAAGCGTAAAACCCTGCTCCTGCTTTGGTGGATTGATCGGGGGAGCACGAAGCACACGCAGTGCTCAAACCCGGCAAGGTTGCCTTCGGGAGAGCTGCTACGTGAGTACAAGTGTCCATAGGTCCAAATCCTTAGTTAGGTTGCCTTGGGCCTCCTTTTATAGCTCAAGGGGCAACCACAGTGGCAAAACAAACATTATCTAGTGATTAGATAGCCAACAGTGCTATCATACCTAACTCTAGCATTTAGGACAAAATGCCATAAATGCTAGCCTAGGTGGCTTGCAGGGATGCATCCCCGGCAGGCTTTTACCACCGCTTTAGCTAAATATGGCTCAATATCTTGACACGCCTCTAGACGGGTGTCAAATTGGCATAATCTGTCTCCTGGCGCGTCGCCACGTGCTTAGCGAGAGCCACTTAGCCACCAGAGGGCTTGACACCGCATCGACAAATGACTGGCGTTGCGATGCAGTGGAGCGGTGGCTGATCGGCTCGCGCCTGCCGGGGGATGGCTTGCCGGGTCTTCCTGAATATGTGTGCGCCTCGGTCCCCGGCAGGCACCGGGGACGTGACTGGCAACGTTCGGGCCCGTTCTGGGCCGCTGCATCGACCTTGCCGGTGTTGCTTAGCCAGCGTAGGTTGCTTCTGCCGGAGTCTTGGTCTTGAATGCTGGTTTCGTCTTCTTGATGCGCTCCTTGATCTCACATAGAGCGGCTTCTCTGGTTTGGACTGGTCTTGACTATATTTATGTTGATGGGTTCTGCTACTACTGCATGTGCATAAGTCAGGGGCACTGGGTACCCCAGTCCTAGTGCACCGGCAGGAGCCCCCGGGTCTGGCCCAAACGAGCTCGCCCAGCGCCGTTGGGTCAGGCCCAAAATTTATGCATAGGCGCGCAATATGAGGGAGCAACTGCCGACTTTCAAGCTAGCACTTACTTACTACCTTAAGCCATTTCCACCACGCGCGCCGTATGCGCATGGCTCAAAGGCGTGGGAGTGGCAGAAACTGCAGCTCCAGGAATTGGAGCAATGGGGCGGTTACATGTTCGCACGTGATCATGGGTAGTGGGATTGGTGGAGATGGGTGGCCGCCTTAGAGCGGAGGAGAGCTAGCCCTCGTGCCCTTCCCTATAAATTGGGGGGTCACAACGGGCGATGCTCATCCATTCCCTTCTCCTCCTCGATCTCAGGTTCACATAGATTGCCCTTCTTCTCCGTCTTTGGATGCACTAGTCACCACCATGGCGAGGGGGCTAGGATGACTCCTAGCTTCCGCCGCGGCGACGAGAGTTTCCCTTCGAGATCATGCCGCTGCTTTAGCCGCGGTGATGGGAGGTGGTTCTAGCGTGCGGGGTGGGAGCGCTGGAAGAGGCGGCCAGTGCGGGGCTCGCGGCCGGGGGAGGCGGAGTGCCGCACCCGATCCTCCTCCGTCGACGGTTCCTTCCCCAGCGATGGGACATACTGAAGGTACGGCGCTGGAGTTCGCCGTCAGGCTACGTGGCCCTCCCCGTAGCCGTTTGTGACTCCCTCGCCCTTTCGCCAGGGTGATGGAGGCCGGCAAGCTGCACACGATGTGGTTGCGCGTGCATGGCTGTTGTAATGGCGCCGTGCAGGCTGTCGTCGAGTTTTCGGCGCCCCGCGTCATGTTCCTCGGGCGCGGGTCGAAAACCTTCGCACGTGCCCATAACTTCATGAGTGGGTATGTCCTCCGCTTCCAGCTGGTGGAGGCCGACATGCTCTCTATCAAGATCTATGGGCATTCGGGCACTCGTCTTGGCTGCTGCGAAGAGAGCTCGAGCGACGATGAAAGCTCCTCCTCAAACGACAGTGACGAGGAGGACAGTGTCGGTGAAGACGGCGACAGCGAGTCCCCGGTCGTCAAGACGAAGGACGACGACTCGGACTCCAGCTGACCATCGGTCGCACCGTCACCGTCAACTAGCCTCCCGGCAGAGCGATTTACCGGGGGTTCTCGATTTGGGCGCCTCCTCCTCCCCCAGCTGGACCCTGGCAGGCTCGTGGACTCCGACTTCGTCTTCCCTGTCGGTGGTCTTGCCGAGCCGCGCCCTGCCGGTCTTCACGGGGTCAGGCTGGGCTTCTGCTTAGGCCCTCCTTTCGTCCTTTCTCCTTTTTGTAGCCTGTTCCTAGGGGAGAAAGTCAAATAAAGAGTTATTATAGGGCGTCCTCTAATGTATCTCTATCCATTTGGTACCGAAAATGAATGAAAGAATGCTATTTCTCTTCCTTAAATTCTACCCCTTTCTCCCCTTGTTTATATTGTGTCAGCATGTTTGTCCTTGCCGCACGAAACTATTTGCTGGGTCAGTACTAATCACGAGCGCAAGGGGGAGCGAGCCACCGACAGCAGGCTGGTATCATTCCCCGGCAAGGCTCCTTGTCGGTATCGGCGCGGCCCCCAAGAGCTGATGTAACACCCTGGTTTTCGTTTCTATTTTTTTTCCTTTGCGGGATTTGACCCCCGTCTTTTTTCTCGGTGTTACCGGATTTTTCTAGCTCTTGGGTATGTGAAGATATAGTCATCTAGCCTTGCCTTCCCTATCCAACCAGAGATTCTCTCCAGTCCAACCTTGCCACGCAAGATCTTCCCTCAAGGCTTTGCCATCGAAACCTTACCTTCCGAGTTGCCGGAAGGGAAACCCTAATCTCTTCTGTTACAAAGGAACCCCAATTTCCTTTGATCTGTTGCCTCCCAAACTTTTCCCAGTGATCATTCCACATCTATAAACCCTGGATATGCAAAAATATTGCCAAGTCATTTGCAATATTTTTCATTTATAATTAATTCCTTTTTCTGCCAGTTAAAGGAATTAAATCCAGGAAAATATCTATCCATCTCCAAAGTTCATGAAAACTGGTGGAGATATTCTTTGTGATTATATTGAGCTCCCACAAAAATATATTGGCCATAATTAAATAAGGAAAATTGCCTTTTCCTATTTAATGCCAATATTGCATTTTGGGCACTTTCTAAAGGAGCTACCATTTTGGTAGACAGGAAAAATCCCAAAAAATTTGTGGAGGTTCTCCTATCCATATCTTCACCATTTCCATCAAGAACCCAAGTTCCATAGTTCAAGTTTTGAGCACAACATCAATTTGCAAATTCTATCCAGTGGGGCAATTTGCAAAGGAAGTGCTTGAACCCTTGATTTATTTGAGCTGAAATTTTTCATGGTGATTAACATTGATAAATCACTCATGGAAACCAAAGACCAGCTAAATTCATCCATCCATTCTTTCACGGCATTTTTCCTAAGTTTTTGTTCATTTGGAACCTCTATGAAGCAAGTACCATTTTGGTGTACCCAAATGGTATGAAACTTTTACAGTGGCTTCATATATTCAAATAACCTCCCTATAACAAATTTCAGCCCAATTCATTTAGTCATTTTTGCCCAGCATCATTATCTTCATTTCTGTCCAGTTTGCCAATTTGTAATGGAAGTGGTAGCTACGTCGATCTAATTGAGGTGAAATCTTGTGTACAGAGTGACCTCACTAGATCATGCCTCCACCCCAAAAATCAGCCATTTTCAAGAAGCCAATCTCCTCCAGAAACTTACAAACACCTTCTGCCAGGATAATGTCCAGAACCTTCAACCTCATTCTAGAGAGGGTATGACCAAACCCCGGGCATGGGCCACCTCCTGGATGTCAGGTCGACGCCAATGACAAAGAATGCCAGGCCAAGTCACACCGCGTGCGCCAGTGCATGCGGTGACCACGCGGTCGGCGTGCCATGGCTACGCTCTAGTCACTGACCGTGTTCGGTCGCGTCGGCCAAGCCAGCTGTGGCCACCCCCGGTTGTCTGCTGGTGCCGACTACGTCGCCGCCGCCCGGGTTCCCCCTCTGGAACCCTCTCCCCCTCCGTCTTCTTCTCCGTCGCGCCGCGACGAACATCTCTGCTCCGCCACTGTGCTGCTCGTGCGCCGCCGTATCCGGCCAAGCCGAAGCTCCTCGAGCGCGCCAACGTAGCTCCACAGCTTCCGCGTGACGCTCCCGACGCCCAGCTAGCCGCCACCGCCTCGAGTTCGAGCTCTGTGCACCGGCCAGCGCATCACCACGGCCATGCATATCCACTCTCATCACCGGCTATAAATAGCCCGTCCCCCGAGCCTCTTCGAACACCCACAGCCTCTCCTCTCCCTCAAGTCCCCTACCGCAGGCTCGCCCGGTCGCATTCTTCGCCGGAGCGCCGGAATTTAGCCGGAGATGTCGCCCTCGGCCGCGCCGCGCAGTTCTATCCCCGGCCGTCCCCGGCCCCGTATGAGCCCGCCACCAAGCGCGCCGTGCTCCGCAGACCTCGCCTGCACCCTCTCCCAGTTTCCTTAGTCGCCGGAGCCCCGCCGCTGCCCGAGGCCACCGCCTACTGCCTCCTTCTGTCGCCGCACTCCTAGCCATCCCCGTCGTCCCTACCCACCACCATTGGATGCGGCGCTCCTCCCCGAGATCTCCGGTATCTGGAACACCGAAGATGATGGCCGGAGTCGCCGGCCTCGCCGACGCCTCTGTTCGTCGGGAGGGAAAGGAGAGAGGTGAGGAGGAGAGAGAAAGGCCCGGCGGGACCCGCCTGTCGGTGACTAAGGGCCGGCCACGTGGGATAAGTGGAGGTGCCCTGTGCAAAGTGCGCTTTCCCAACTCCGAAATCGTATTCTGCCAAATGCGCTTTCCATTTATATTGCGGACGTTCACTGGTTTAGAGCGAAAATGAATACATTTTATTTATTTTATGCCTAAACAACGAACGGCCACAACCTTTCGCTCGTAACTCCGATTCAGGTGAAACCAACGCTCACGTCTTCAGTTCGTCGAGCCCGTTCCGATGGTATTATTTTCATAATGTTTTCACACTGTGAAAATGACCATTTTGCCCTTGACCTTCATTCAGCCCTCTCCGAGAGAGAATGGTTTCCGGCGATCCCTTCCGCGGATTCTCCGCACTTCTTCCCGGAGTATTCTTCGACCCCCAGGCAAGCCAACCATCTGATATATGCCCTAAAGCATTGCTCTGTGTTGTTCCTGCATGTTTAAATTAATATTCTTGTGATTGTATGCGTAGTAGTGGGCTGTATGTGACTCTGATGAACCCTTGTTTGTACTTTCTTCGATGACGGCACCACGCCTGTGTCTGAGCTACTTTCGGCCGTCCGGGGTGGATGCCGACTTTATGTTCTCTTTTCAACAACTGGCCGTGTTCTGAGCTATTTTGCGGCCGTCTCGGACAGTTGTTGAATTTCTTTCTGTAGTAGTGACCCTATGCTTTGAGCTGGTTTTTGGCCATATTAGGGAACTGCTACATTCTTCTTATCAACACCGTCTCATGCTCTGAGCTGCTTTCCAGCCGTCTTGAGACGGGGTTGAGTTATTCCGGTAACGTCCCATATCTGAGTTGTAAAGACCGTTCTGGTGGCTACCGGTTTCCTTGCCGGTTTTATGCAAGGGTTCCGATGGTCATCACTTACAGCTAGAACTTGTAAAGTGCCAGCTTGTCATTTAAATCTTGTTTCACTAATGACTAGTGTGATGTTATATGGAGATAGGTTGTTATGCTTCCACCGCTGTTACCTCATATGTAGTTACCACCATGTTAAGTTATTCATGATGAATATCATGCTTGCTAAGTACTTGCTGAAACTAAACTTAGTCGGTTGATCTGGAGTCACCTGTCCGGGCTTATCCGTGCAACCACATTTGCCGGTATGGGACGGCCTTGACTTGGTCTGATCGCGTGCTCTTTCACCGGTACCTCCAGACAAGGAAGGTTATGTGCGCGCGCTACCCTGGCCTGATAGGCGGCGATAACCTTGTGAGCCCAGTTCAGTTTTGTGCCGGCGTCCCCGTTTGGGACAGTTTAGTTTGGCCACGACGGTGGCAGGTGTCACGAGGTGACACAGGGGCCACCCAAGGCAGGACTCCGGGGGAGGATGAATGCCAGTGGTACGATGGGAGAGTCACGGGTCAGGCGGGTTACGTTGGAGCAACGCTGGTCCACCCGAATGGGATCACGAGGCCAGGTGCTCCATGGTGTGGGCAAAGTGCGCAACCTCTCCAGAGTGATGAATCTATTCGAATAGCCGCGTCCACTGTATTGGACAGTCAATCCAGGCCTCACTAGGTAGTCAACCATAGTAATGTTAATAATGATGGAAGAACTCGTCTTGTGAAGACATCAGTTGATGCCAGGAATATGATATGTTAGCCATGGGATGGCTATCTGATGAGTGGTCGGATGACCACATGATTTGGATTGGATTTGGATCAGATTTAGATTGGATCGTGAGAATTGTTCGGTGTATGGAATATTTACTTAGTATGCTTTACTTTACTGTATTTACTTCAGTAGTTATCTTGCTAGATAATCCTGTTATGCCATGATAATTAATATTGCTAGATAGGTAGGCTACGTCATGATGATTAATATTGCTCTATTAACAAATGCATGCTTGAATGCCATGGATTGCATTGCTTGGTGTATATGTTAGTTTGGTTTGCTTGCGAGTACATTCAAAAGTACTCAGCGGCCTTTAACATGGCCAGGTTCACATAAGGATTCATCGTTCGTTGTCAAGGAACCGGAGCGTTCGCGGGCTAGAAGAGTAACCTAGTCAGATCCCTGTAGATTGGAGCTGCACCAAGACCATGCTGCCTTAGATAGAGCTTTTCCGCTGCCATGACCCTTGTAATATATCACGTAATACTTATATATCCATTAACAGAAATGCCTGTGTTCATGATACTTGTTGTAAACGCGCATGCCAGAGTGATTTCCTGGGCTGGTATGCGTGGAGACCGTCTGTCTTCAGTGGTAATCAGGCGGGGTGCCACAACGGATGGTATCAGAGCAGCCAGGCTGACCATAGGTTACCCTAGCCAGACTTCACTGTCTTGTGTTCGGTAGAAAGCCCAGATGGATTTCAGCCATCTTTGCCACCTGGCACGGCTACTATTGATCATAAGGCAACCCCATAGGTCTTCGGCTCCATCCGGCCCCAACTCTCGTGGCCTTTGCCTCCGGTGTGAAATGCTCGCACCCGGCAACGACCCGTGAGCCCTGAAACCCCTAGGTAAACTAGATATCCTTACCCTGCTTGCTAGCCATGGCATTTCTCTTCTTACTCTAGTTTCCTTTGGGAAATGCCTATAAATTCCATCTTTCCCCGATAACCCTAGGATCGTTGACCAAGCCACTTTGGCTATGGTCCTGCATCGAGTGTGATGTTCTCTAAGGAAGTAGTAGGAGCTTGACACCAGTGCTACCAGGAGCATTGTGTGGTTTCGTTTCTAAATCCTTACAGGTACATTGAGTGCGCTATAATAGTTATACTAGTGGATCCCTGGCCACATGGGTAAGGTCCGCAACACTTGAGCTTTATTTGCTTCCTGTTTTCTTCGCGGTTTTTGTTTCTTTTGTCGGTTCCATTTCTTCGCTCCGACTGGATCCATCCGCAAGTGCCGTCAAGAAGACCAGCATGCAACTGGTATAATACCCAATAATCCCAATTCAGCAAGAGTCCTGTCCAGCCAACTACCTGATATTCAGAACAGCAACCTCGGATCTGTCAAGAACGAAGAATGGGTCAGAAGCAAAATATGTGTGCAACAGACAAGGCCAGAATATACCTAAGAAAGTGGGCTTCAGAACAGATCACGCCTAAGGAGCAGTCAGATGAGCTACAAAGAATGAACACCAGTAGGGACAAATTATTCCGTCCGCGATACAAGGACTATTTCAGTCAGCAAGGTGAACTGAGTCTTTCCTCAATGCACTCAAGAATTATTACCCACTGTAGACATATTTCAAGGATGTGAATGTGCTGAGAGCACAACAAAACTCCGGTACATTGGTACCAATTTCAAAGCATATCTTGAATTCACCGATGCAACTACAAAATTTTCTGGGCACTGTGAACAAGGTTTGCGAGAAATATGGATAAGTTTACGGTTGCCTAGAATCAATGAGAACTTCAAATGCTTGGAAGTTCAACTAAATCAAATGGAATTATCCGCCGACTATGTACTACCGGCAACATATGTTATGCAGGATTAATTGTAAACATGAGGTCTACATCAGTCGTGCAACCTTTACAGCAACAATGATCAGACCAACAAAAGACAAGCGATGTGCGCGACCATCGGAACATCTTCAGTCAAGGTATGCCCTATACCAAGTTTTGGCTCTGCTATGGGTAAAATTCCGGATACTTCGGAAGGAAGCCAGAATCGGCCATAGATCTAACTGTGTACACAAGGCTTCTGGTATAAGGAACCCAGCCTTCCCCCGCAAGTTACCGAGAAGAGCTTATGATACCAGACTGCCAATCTTCCTCGGTACGCCACTCGGTGAGAGATCCTTCTGGGATACGGCACTCCCATCTTCCACAGCGTGCTACCGCGGAAAACTTCCGGCATAAGGCACCCGACCTTCCGCGGTAAGCCACATGAAGGAAAACTTTCAAGGCATGATACCCAGCCTTCTTCAGCACACTACCCTGGCAGAAGCTTCAAGCATGAGGAATTCAGTCTTCTTCAACGCGCCAACATGCCTACAACAAGCTTGTCCAGAGCATGAACTAGTCTGGACACACATCCGCCGCAGAACTCAGTGGTTATGAAAGGATTTATCCTACACCTGCATGTGTCGTGAGCATGCAGTCCAGTGGATCAATTCATGTGAGCCACTCGTACACGGGAATGACTGTGCCCAGAGAAACAGTGGCCCCATACTTCAAGGAAGGATATGAGCACAACAATCCCTACAAGGTATGCAAGAGTAAGTTCTGAGAACAAGCCCGACAAACCGGGAAAACAATCAAGAAGCCGTGTTGGCAGGTCATTACAGGTCCATTAAAGGAATCCTCAAGAACAAAGAAGTGGTGGACAAACAACCTCCGTGACGGTCAGCAAAATACAGTTAAACAGACAAGGTATTATTACCAACTCTTGTCAAACTCTTGCATATACGGCCACAACAATGCAGCCAGCAGGTCATACTCATCCTAAATATAGGCCATCAAAAAGGCTATGCTCCAGAAGGTACACCGGATGCTAGCCATACTATGCTCAGCTCAGTGGTCATAGCAAGGACTACAGAAGCTATATATATAACAGAATTCTCTCCACAAGCGACAGAGTTTGAAACAAGGCATTCATATAGAATGACTCAAAGCACGTCAGCATCAACAGCTCATAGACATAATGACATCATTGGAATAAGAGATTACTATCTATGATTACTTTGTGATTATGCCTGACATTTCAGTTGAGGATATAGCAGCAATAGCTCGGTCATGTTGATTCCTTGAGTTATGGATCACCTAAGGGCAAAGTCAGGATGCATAAGCCAGAAGGAAACATCAGAATGGAACCCACAACCAGACCGAGCATTCTGACACAGCAAAAAAGAAAGCTACTCTCACTCATTCTAGACCATACGAGCACATAAGCCTGGTACCAGGAAAGGATGTCTTGCCCATAACAGTCAGGGTACGAAGCATTACAATAAAACCCGAAGCAGTTACTTCCAGGCCATGGAAACCGAGCTATCTGTATTACCCGCTACCCCACCAAGCAACACCACTGCCAGATTAAAAGGTACACCTGTCAGGAAAGAGAAGGATTCAATGCAGCTATGTGCAGAGACCACACATAGTCCATCAGAAGAGGTAGTTAAAGGGGTCAGTGAACCAACGAAGACATGCCAACTGATGGATCCAAGTCTCACACAGGTAAGTTTCCCCCTTCACTGGGAGGTAAGCCCGGAAATCTCGAGCACGAGATTTTCTTAAGGGGGGTAGGTTTCTAACACCCTGGTTTTCGCTCCTGTTTTTTTTCCTTTGCGGGATTTGACCCCCGTCTTTTTTCTCGGTGTTATCGGATTTTTCTAGCTCTTGGGTATGTGAAGATGGTCATCTAGCCTTGCCTTCCCTACCCAACCAGAGACTCTCTCCAGTCCAACCTTGCCACCCAAGATCTTCGCTCAGGGCTTTGCCATCGAAACCTTACCTTCCGAGTTGCCGGAAGGGAAACCCTAATCTCTTCTGTTACAAAGGAACCCCAATTTCCTTTGATCTGTTGCCTCCCAAACTTTTCCAAGTGATCATTCCACATCTATAAACCCTGGATATGCAAACATATTGCCAAGTCATTTGCAATATTTTTCATTTATAATTAATTCCTTTTTCTGCCAGTTAAAGGAATTAAATCCAGGAAAATATCTATCCATCTCCAAAGTTCATGAAAACTGGTGGAGATATTCTTTGTGATTATATTGAGCTCCCACAACAAAATATTGGCCATAATTAAATAAGGAAAATTGTATTTTCCTATTTAATGTCAATATTGCATTTTGGACACTTTCTAAAGGAGATACCATTTTGGTAGACCGGAAAAATCCCAAATATTTTGTGGAGCTTTTCCTATCCATATCTTCACCATTTCCATCAAGAACCCAAGTTCCATAGTTCAAGTTTTGAGCACAACATCAATTTGCAAATTCTGTCCAGTGGGGCAATTTGCAAAGGAAGTGCTTGAACCCTTGATCTATTTGAGCTGAAATTTTTCATGGTGATTAACATTGATAAATCACTCATGGAAACCAAAGACCAGCTAAATTCATCCATCCATTCTTTCACAGCATTTTTCCTAAGTTTTTGTTCATTTGGAACCACTGTGAAGCAAGTACCATTTTGGTGTACCCAAATGGTATGAAACATTTACAGTGGCTTCATATATGCAAATAACCTCCCTCCACCAAATTTCAGCCCAATTCATTTAGCCATTTTTGCCCAGCATCATTATCTTCATTTCTGTCCAGTTAGCCAATTTGTAAAGGAAGTGGTAGCTACGTCGATCTAATTCAGGTGAAATCTTGTGTACAGAGTGACCTCACTAGATCATGGCTCCACCCCAAAAATCAGCCACTTTCACCAAGCCAATCTCCTCCAGAAACTTACAAACACCTTCTGCCAGGATCATGTCCAGAACCTTCAACCTCATTCTAGAGAGGGTATGACCAAACCCCGGGCATGGGCCACCTCCTGGATGTCAGGTCGACGCCAACGACAAAGAACGACAGGCCAAGTCACACCGCGTGCGCCAGTGCATGCGGTGACCACGCGGTCGGCGTGCCATGGCTACGCTCCGGTCACTGACCGCGTTCAGTCGCGTCGGCCAGGCCAGCTGTGGCCACCCTCGGTTGTCTGCTGGTGCCGACTATGTCGCCGCCGCCCGCGTACCCCCTCTGTAACCCTCTCCCCCTCCGTCTTCTTCTCCTTCGCGCCACGACGAACATCTCTGCCCCGCCACTGTGCTGCTCGTGCGCCGCCATATCCGGCCGAGCCGAAGCTCCTCGAGCGCGCCAGCGCAGATCCACAGCTTCCCCGTGACGCTCCCGACGCCCAGCTAGCCACCACCGCCTCGAGTTCGAGCTCTGTGCACCGGCCAGCGCATCACCACGGCCGTGCATATCCGCTCCCATCGCCGGCTATAAGTAGCCCGTCCCCCGAGCCTCTTCGAACACCCACAGCCTCTCCTCTCCCTCAAGTCCCCTACCGCAGGCTCGCCCGGTCGCATTCTTTGCCGGAGCGCCGGAATTTAGCCGGAGATGTCGCCCTCGGCCTTGCCGCGCAGTTCTATCCCCGGCCATCCCCGGCCCCGTACGAGCCCGCCACCAAGCGCGTCGTGCTCCGTGGACCTCGCCCGCACCCTCTCCCAGTTTCCTTAGTCACCGGAGCCCCGCCTACTGCCTCCTTCCGTCGCCGCACTCCTAGCCATCCCCGTCGTCCCTACCCACCACCATTGGATGCGGTGCTCCTCCCCGAGATTGCCGGTATCTGGAACACCGGAGATGATGGCCGGAGTCGCCGGGGCTCGCCGTCGGAGTCGCCGGCCTCGCCGGCACCTCTGTTCGTCGACAGGGAAAGGAGAGAGGTGAGGAGGAGAGAGAAAGGCCCGGCGGGACCCGCCTGTCGGTGACTAAGGGCCAGCCACGTGGGATAAGTGGAGGCGCCCTGTGCAATGTGCGCTTTCCCAACTCAGAAAGCGTATTCTGCCAAATGCGCTTTCCATTTCTCAGCCGGCGGCCGAAAGGCTTATATTGCGGACGTTCACTGGTTTAGAGCGAAAATGAATACATTTTATTTATTTTCTGCCTAAACAGCGAACGGCCACAACCTTTCGCTCGTAACTCCGATTCAGGTGAAACCAACGCTCACGTCTTCAGTTCGTCGAGCCCGTTCCGATGGTATTATTTTCATAATGTTTTCACACTATGAAAATGACCATTTTGCCCTTGCCCTTCATTCAGCCCTCTCCGAGAGAGAATGGTTTCCGGCGATCCCTTCCGCGGATTCTCCGCACTTCTTCCCGGAGTATTCTTCGACCCCCAGGCAAGCCGACCATCTGATATATGCCCTAAAGCATTGCTCTGTGTTGTTCCTGCATGTTTAAATTAATATGCTTGTGATTGTATGCGTAGTAGTGGGCTGTATGTGACTCTGACGAACCCTTGTTTGTACTTTGTTCGATGACGGCACCACGCCTGTGTCTGAGCTACTTTCGGCCGTCCGGGGTGGATGCCGACTTTATGTTCTCTTTTCAACAACTGGTTGTGTTCTGAACTGTTTTGCGGCGGTCTCGCACAGTTGTTGAATTTCTTTCTGTAGTAGTGACCCTATGCTCTGAGCTGGTTTTCGGCCGTCTTAGGGAATTGCTACATTCTTCTTATCAACACCTTCTCATGCTCTGAGCTGCTTTCCAGCCGTCTTGAGACGGGACAGAGTTATTCCGGTAACGTCCCAGATCTGAGTTATAAAGACCGTTCCGGTGGCTACCGGTTTCCTTACCGGTTTTGTGAAAGGGTTCCGATGGTCGTCACTTACAGCTAGAACTTGTAAAGCGCCAACTTGTCATTTAAATCTTGATTTACTAATGACTCAGTGTGATGTTATATGGAGATAGGTCGTTATGCTTCCACCGTTGTTACCTCATATGTAGTTACCACCATGTTAAGTTATTCATGATGAATATCATGCCTGCTAAGTACTTGCTGAAACTAAACTTAGTCGGTTGATCTGGAGTCACCTGTCCGGGCTTATCCATGCAACCACATTTGCCGGTATTGGACGGCCTTGACTTGGTCTGATCGCGTGCTCTTTCACCGGTACCTCCAGACAGGGAAGGTTATGCGCGCGCGCTACCCTGGCCCGGTAGGCGGCGATAACCTTGTGAGCCCAGTTGAGTTTTGTGCCGGCGTCCTCGTTTGGGACAGTTTAGTTTGGCCACGACGGTGGCAGGTGTCACGAGGTGACACAGGGGCCACCCAGGGAAGGACTGCAGGGGAGGATGAATGCCGGTGGTACGATGGGAGAGTCATGGGTCAGGCGGGTTTCATTGGAGCAACGCTGGTCCACCCGAATGGGATCATGAGGCCAGGTGCTCCATGGTGTGAGTAAAGTGCGCAACCTCTGCATAGTGAAGAATCTATTCGAATAGCCGCGTCCACGGTATTGGACAGTCCGTCCAGGCCTCACTAGGTGGTCAACCGTAGTAATGTTAATAATGATGGAAGAACTCGTCTTGTGCAGACATCAGTTGATGCCAGGAATATGATATGTTAGCCATGGGATGGCTATGAGATGAGTGGTCGGATGACCACATGATTTGGATTGGATTTGGATCGGATTCAGATTGGATCGTGAGAATTGTTCGGAGTGTGGAATATTTACTTAGTATGCTTTACTTTACTGTATTTACTTCAGTAGTTATCTTGCTAGATAATGCTGTTATGCCATGAATATTAATATTGCTAGATAGGTATGCTACGTCATGATGATTAATATTGCTCTAATAACAAATGCATGCTTGAATGCCATGGATTGCATTGCTTGGTGTATATGTTAGTTTGGTTTGCTTGCGAGTACATTCAAAAGTACTCAGCGGCCTTTAACATGGCCAGGTTCACATAAGGATTCGTCGTTCGTCGTCAACGAGCTAGAGCGTTCGCGGGCTAGAAGAGTAACCTAGTCAGATCCCTGTGGATTGGAGCCGCACCAAGACCATGCTGCCTTAGATAGAGCTTTTCCGCTGCCATCACCCTTGTAATATATCATGTAAGACTTATATATCCATTAATAGAAATTCCTGTGTTCATGATACTTGTTGTAAACGCGTATGCCAGAGTGATTTCCAGGGCTGGTATGCGTCGTGACCGTCTGGCTACAGTGGTAATCAGGCGGGGCGCCACAAAGATCGACGCACACGGGTGTGCCCCGTATCATATTGGTATCATGAGCCACGTTGATCACGAATTTGGAGTCTCCCCCACCGTTTTCTAGCCAATTTTGTTTTCTTTTGACCCAATTTCGAAAATTCGCCACAAAAATAGCCCTACCAAATTTCTTCGATTCATTTGATTTGAGGAGATTTTGTTGATTTGGATCCATGGATTTCGTTGTGGACAGGTAGATCTAGCTTTTCCCCACCATCCCCATCTTTTTCCAACATCATATCGCCCAATTTTGCCGAAAAATTTTCGTGTTCATCCTCTAGTTCTTAGGGATCCTGAGATTGGATCCGGATTCGGGAGGCCCGAACATCCGGCCCAGGCAGCCCGGACATCCGGCCCCTGGAGAATAGCAAAGTTGTTTTGCCTCCGGTGTCGACAGATTTTGTTCTTTTCTGCCATTTCTTCAGCAACCCTCCGCCATTTCTTCCGCAACCCATTTGCACTGGAGGATTTGAGTCGCGAGCTTCACCACTTCCAAAGGTGTTTTGGCTAATTAGGAGTGGTTCTTCTTCGACATCGCCGCTCATCATCGCCCCGGATCGTCGCCGACCAACTCTTCGTTGAAACCTCTCCGTAAGCAAGGACGGTAACCGCGACGACACTCTTGTGTATACCCTTGCCATTGCATTGTTACCCCGAGCCTCTTTGCGTTACTTGCCTATCGAGACTAGCCATTGAGTATTGTCGGGCTACGCTACATGTGCACGTTAGTGATACATACTGCGCATAGCTTCATTTTCGTGCATATATCTTAGTATCATCTTTTGTGTTACAACATAGTACCCGCATACATAATTGCTATCTTGGTGTGCACGTCCCGCATTGTGACCATACAAAACATCGTTGCAAAAGAAAAGAGAAGCAAAGCTTTTAAGCAAGTGCACAAGAGCAAAAGAGCAATAGCATCGCAAGATTCGCATATCATACTTGATCATCTTGGATCACTTGAGCGAGTGACACGTGCCGCATACACATATAGCATGTCGGGAATAGGAAGACGACACTTTTGATTCATTGTAGGGTGTGCACAAGTGCGTATCGTGCCCATTGGAGCAATCGTGCTACCGTCTCTCTAGTGTTGTGCAACGAGAGCATTTTCCATGGATTCCACATTTTGGCTCATTCTTGGTTGCATGACCCCAATTTTCTTCGTGTGTGTGTTTCCGTGTCCCATTGCTATTGATCTACATTGTCTCACTTGAGAAGTTCACGAATCTCTTTCAACATTTTTGAATCTTATCTTTCGAATTGCTTGAAATTTTTGCCACTATCCTAACCAAGCTACTCCATAAGCCTTATTTGTGTAGGTGTGAGAAGGACGATCTTCGGTACCAATTCTACTATTTTCATACTTGCACATTGAGTGATCTTGATCCACTTTCAACTTTTGGAACGGTAATTGGTATTGTCTTCTCACTCTTCCACTTATATCTTGTTGAGTGCTATGGATAGGAACATCATGTCGAACCCGGCCTTCGAGGAAAATGAAGACGACGTGAACACCCACATCACCAAGTTGCACTTCTTCGGCGCACACAAGGCAATTACTCAAGCTCAAGATGTCTTGAATGACCGCATCGACCATCTCGCCTCCAACTTTTGTGAATCCGAATTGCGCACAAGGGAATACCTCAACACCAAGCTCTCAAGCCAAATGGAGGAGCTCCAGTCCTTGATGGTCACTCGGGCACCTTCCTCATCTACATCGACAAGGAGTCGTCACACAAGTCGCAACTCATCGACGTACTCTTCCAACGCAAGTCCACAATCGCGTCATCACCGTCGCGACGAACACTCCGGCCCAAGTTCTCCACAAGGTCGTCACCGTCAAGACAATCCATTTCATGGCAATGGATTGCAAGATCGCGTCCGTGCTCGCGAACGTCGCCGCCAACAAGATCAAGATGCGTCGGAGCAAGAACGACAAGGCCAAGAACAAGAACAAGCACAACGACGCCGAGAAGAAGAACAACATCGCTGTCATGAACGCGCACTTGACGCACATCGTGCTTTACAAGAAGCTACTCGTGCCTTGGAGGAGCGCAACCGCTAAGCTCATCACGAGCAAGAAGAACTTCGTCGACAATGAAAAGAAGAGGCCAATCGCCAAGAGGAGCATCAAGAAAGGCGCAACCGAGCGTGTCCACCTCGTCGCCGTCCTCAAGATCATCGCGTTGAACCCAACCATGAAGATGAGCAAGAACAAGATCAACGTCAACACGCTCACGGCAATGACAACGAGGATCCACCTCCATGACAAGGATTTTGGCATCACAACCACAATGATGAACAACGCTTCGGCAAGCTCAAGTTCACAATGCCTAAGTTTTTCGGAAGCAATGATCCCGAAGACTACTTTTCATGGGCCCTCAAGGTTGACCAGATATTTCGCCTCCACAACTATGATAAAGAGAAGAAGATAGCCATGGCTTCCCTTGAGTTCCAAGACTATGTCCTTATTTGGTCGGAACAAGTGATTGAGCGAAGAAGAGAGAGAGGGGAACCTCCTATCAACACTTGGGCCCAAAAGAAGGATCTCATGCGAGCTCGTTTTGTGCCTACACACTACAACCGGGATCTCTTCAAGAAGCTACAACAACTCAAGCAAGGCACCAAGTCAGTAGAAGAATACTACCAAGAAATGGAGATTGCTATGCTCTGAGCAAATGTCAAGGAAGATGACGAGCAAACAATGGCACGCTTCTTGAATGGTCTGAACTACCAAGTCAAGAAGATAGCCGACTTCCAACCTTACTCCAACCTACTTGAGCTCGTGCACCAAGCAACCAAGGTGGAACGGCAAGTGCAAGATGACTACAAGTACTCCAAGTTCTCCTGCAAGACCTACGGCTCAAGTGCTCAAGCTACTACGACAACGACACCGTCAACTACGAAATCTACAACACCTACCGGTGACAAGTCAAGCTACAAGGACAAGGCGACTTCGTCAAGCCGACCAACCTCAAGCACCTACAAGCCGAGAGCTACCGCAAGACCGGATGCTACCGCCAAGACAAGCTCCATCAAGTGTTTCACGTGCCAAGCGCGAGGCCACAAGACCTTCGAATGTCTAACCAAACGCAACATGATCCTCCTAGACGATGGCACCTACGACTCTATGAGTGACGACGAGATGCAAGCTTTGGAGCAAGTGGCCATACACCGCCAAGTGAATGAAGATGAAGATTCGCAAATCTTTTGCGACAACGATTCGAGCCCCGCTCTCGTTGTCTCCAAAGTTTTGATGCTCCAACAACAAGAAGACGAGGACCAACGTTGCCACATCTTCCACACCAAGGCGGGCAATCAAGGGAAATCATTCAAGGTCATCATCGACGGAGGGAGTTGCCACAACTTGGCAAGTGAAGACCTTTGTTCCAAGCTACAATTGGTCAAGAAAAAGCACCCTCGTCCCTACAAGGTCCAATGGCTTAGTGATTCCGGAACACTCCAAGTTGACCACACCGTGGAAGTTTCCTTCAAGATAGGCGCATATGAAGACACTTTGGAGTGTGATGTGGTTCCCATGTCCGTTTGCCACCTCCTACTTGGTAGACCTTGGCAATTGACAACCGGCCCACAGCCCCGGAAATCCGGCCCCTACGCAACAGAACCAAACGAAATGTGGCGCCGCCAGCCCGGACATCCGGCCCAAGCCCGGACACCCGGCGCCTCCCGAAGCCCCGGACATCCGGCCTCCGCCCCAGACATCCGGCCAGGGGCACCCGCGTCCACGGCTCTCTGACCAGCACCAGGCTGGACATCCGGCCCGTGCCCCAGACATCCGGCGGCTCCCGAAGCCCCGAACATCCGGCGGCTCCCGAAGCCCCGGACATCCGGCCCCTGGCCGGACATCCGGCGCCTACCTGCGCGCATGGACGGGCCCGAGGCCCATGTATCTTCCTCTCCCTTTCCCCCCTTCGTGGCTAGCACTATATAAACTCCTCTCCCCCTCTTTCTAGGGTTAGCTTAGGTTTAGCGAATACACTTGTTGAGCCTAGCTCCATTATCTCCCTTCCCTCGTGGAGTGATTCCCCTCTACGTGAGAAGATCCAGAGTGATGCCAAGGCCCCTCTAAGGTAAGATCCCCTCGGGATTCAAGACCTCTTCCTCCGGAGCAAGGAGACTGCCATTACGTGTATCCTTTGGTTGTTTGTGGACCGTGATTCTCATGTACTCGGGTGATTCTAGTGGATGCGTGATCGTGGATCGTTCTTGAGTGCTTTCCTCTTGTGATTTCCCCCTCATGTTCTTCGTGTTCTTTGTGTTCACTCACAAATCCACCTCCAATTCGTGAAAGATCGACGCACACGGGCGTGCCCCGTATCAGCCTTCCTCAAGGCTCCGGGCATGGATCATGCGGCTATGATAGCGGCGCAGGGCTTGCTGGTAGCGTGCAACACTCTCTCTCGAAGCCCTATGATCTATAACACTTCTCCCCCTTTGGCAACAAGTTACCAAAAAGCTTGAAGGTATAGAGCTAAGCGTCACTCTGGGCTCTATCTCCTCTGGTGGCCGTGAAAGGAGTCGAAAGAACAGCGTCCACGAATGCTTCAGCTGACGTCCTCTAAGGTGGTGAAGTAGATACTGGAGGTGCTGAGGGTGCTGATGGAGTTGATGCAGGTGCTGATGAAGAAGGTCTTGTCTCGGTAACTGGCACGACAGAAACTCTGACCTGTATCCTGAACTGAGTGTGAGTCTGGAGAGGAGGACTATCATCATCATCACTGGAGCTGTGGTTGGGCACTGCATCCACTTCCTTCTTAAGAGCATTGATAGTGGTGGTCAGCTCAGTCACCTTATTATCCAAATCGTGAAATTTTGTCTCCACTGTCCTCTCAAGACTCTCCTGGTTCTTGAGGATCTCACTCATGTTCTTTGCTATCCCCTAGATAGTGCTGATGAGATAGGACATTTTCTCACTCTTCCTCCTCGGTACTTGAGCACTAGTGGATCTGGCTGCCTCTGCCTGGGCCTCAGCCTCAACCTCAGCATGTGTTGTAGATGAAGTGGGATGACTAGGATCCATCACCATAACATTGTCCTCAAAATCTGGCTGGAGTGGCAAGTGTGGACGATCAAATAGAGAGAGGCACTTTCCAACTTTGGAATTAATGAGCATCTGGATATATGGAGCATATCCACAAGATCTTTTTTTATGAGCAGCAGTCCTCTTGATTGTCTCTACAATCAAATCTATCACCCTAATCCCGGTGTGGGTGTTGTGCAACATGTTGATGGAATACCCCCTAATCATCTTGTCATCGCCTGATTTAGGCATCAAGGTGTACCTCATAATGGTGTTGGTGGTGGGTAGTCTTTCTTGCAAGAAGTAGAGAGAGCCAAGCTTGTGTGTCTTCAAATATGCTCTGGGAATGGGGTTCTACATGTTGCTCATAGAGTTGGGGTTCATCTTTGCTTCTGCATATACATCAAGATCACCATCCTAAATCTCCAGGGCTCCTAAGATGGTAGCCCATTCATCAACTGTAGACTGGTACCTGGTGCCCTCAGTCATCCATACAATCCTTCCATCTGGATAGAAGTGAGCTGTGGAATAGAATTGCACGATCATCTCATCAATCCATGTTGTCAACTATCTGCCAACAAAAGCATCAACGTCACTTGCAATGATGTTTTCTAGCACATGAGGAAAGTAGTCCTCATTCTCCTTGATGAACTTCCAATCAACATATCTCATGTCACTGATAGTTGGACTCTTGTCTAATAAGACGGTCTCATAGAAATCTTGTTGCTACTTAGTGTGGAAGCGAGCATCAACATCAGTCCTTCTCCTGATAGCATATGGATTAGCTGCTCTCCATTTCATGAGACCTTGATCCTTCCCCTTCTTCATGTCTTCTGTCACTGGATGATCATCATAGTGTTCTGGCAGGTCAGGTCTGAGCTTCCTCAAAACAGCAATATCTTCTTCTTCTTCCCTGAAGGTAGAACCCTTGTTCTTCTCGGCTTCTGGGATGCTTCTGGTGGTCTTCTTGGGCTTGGTGGCAGCTTCTTGGGAGCATATGGCTTGGACTTGGAAGGTGGCTTGCTAGGAATGGCATCAGCCATAAGCTTCCTCTGCTTGGAAGGAGGTGGGGTAGTAGCAGGTTCTTCCTCTTCCTCTTCCTCAAGCTCAGCTGGGTCTTCATGCATAGAAGTTGCCCTACCTTGGATATGAATGGTCCTCTTCCTCTCTGTCTCTTCTTCTTGGCTGGTTTCTTTGTCATAGACTTGGTTTGCCTAGAGGAGCCTGGATTCTCAACTGTAATGGCCATTCCTCTCTTGGCAGTCTCAGGAGCCTTCACAACATCAGAACTGGCATACTCCTTCCTAACAGTCTTCCTCTAGGAAGTAGCATCATCTCGGATGAAATCTTCATCCTCCTCATCTGAGTTCAGCTTCCTTCTGGCCTGGTGGCTGCCTTAGGCAAGCCATATGAGCTGGGGGTGCCTGTGTCTGAGGAACTGGCTTCTGGACTAGTGCCAGCATCAAGATCAACACTAGGTTCTATGTAGGCATTCTCACTGTCATCTGAGCCTGACATACTAAAAAACTGACCCTGTGAGTATATGTAGAAGAGTGGAGTGGATAAGCATCACAAAACACAGCTATTTTGCATAAATTTGAACTCAAAATCTAAGTTTCAGACTTCTGTTGTATGGGTTTCGGTTCCACCGAGTTTTGATTTTCGGAGCATCCGAGACTAACATCCTCCTTATCAGAGACTTGGTCACCGTTTTTGGTTTCACCTAAAATAGTGACTCGGTCTCACCGAGAATGTTCTCAGAATCCTAAAACCCGAATCGGTGACACCGATTCGTTTCCGCTCCGTGACTCCGAGACGCATACGGCGGAAACCTAAACCTAAAATTTTTCATTCGCCTAATCTTAAGGAGTTTTCTCATGGGTAGATGAATTGCAAATGGTGGCAGGATATGGAACTTATCCTAATGCGCATGAATCAGAGCTTGGAGCGCACAAGGGGTCGAAATCTTACCCTAACCCAGTGAAGATTTCGCTACGGCGTCAACGGAGGGGAAGATTCCCGTTGACGGCGGCAGACTCCGGCAGCGAGGACGCACGGGAGACAAGTAGGACGTCCGTAGACACGAGGGGCGGCAGCAGTGGGAAGCGGAGATGATGTTTGAAGATTTAATTTCAAAGTTAGGGTCCACGGGATATATATATATATATACCCAACTGTTGTCAATAACACCAATTCCGAAATTTCGGTTCCACCGAGTTTCTTAACTGCCTGGGGACACAGGAACTCGGTGTCGGGTCACGATGCACACGATCACCCATGGGGCCACGAGCCCCTTTGTGGATCGGCAGGGGTGAGGTCACGTTGCACAAAGAGCAGAGGTGGTGAGATAGCGTGACGATGAGACGCTAATGTTTTACCCAGGTTCGGGCCGCTGGGAAGCGTAAAACCCTACTCCTGCTTTGCTGGATTGATCGGGGGAGCACGAAGCACACGCAGTGCTCAATTCCGGCAAGGTTGCCTTCGGTTGAGCAGCTACGCGAGTACAAGTGTCCAAAGGTCCGAATCCTTAGCTAGGTTGTCTTGGGCCTCCTTTTATAGCTCAAGGGGTGACCACAGTGGCAAAACAGACATTATCTAGTGATTAGATAGCCAACAGTGCTATCATACCTAACTCTGGCATTTAGGACAAAATGCCATAAATGCTAGCCTAGGTGGCATGCGGGGATGCATCCCCGGTAGGCTTTTACCACCGCTTTAGCTAACTATGGCTCAATATCTTGACACGCCTCTGGACGGGTGTCAAATGGGCATAATCTGTCTCCCAGCGCGTCGCCACATGCTTAGCGAGAGCCACTTAGCCATCTGAGGGCTCGACACCGCATCGACAAATGACTGGCGTTGCGATGCGGTGGAGCAGTGGCTGATCGGCTCGCGCCTGCCGGGGGATGGCTTGCCGGGTCTTCCTGAAGATGTGTGTGCCTCGGTCCCCGGCAGGCACCGGGGACGTGACTGGCGCGGTTCGGGCCCGTTCTGGGCCGTTGCATCGACCTTGCCGGTGTTGCTTAGCCAGCGTAGGTTGCTTCTGCCGGAGTCTTGATCTTGAATGCTTGTTTTGTCTTCTTGATGCGCTCCTTGATCTCACGTAGAGCGGCTTCTCTGGTTTGGACTGCTCTTGACTCTATTTATGTTGATGGGTTCTGTTGAAAGCACATTTGCTCCCTTGGTGGTTTTGGTAATTAATAACAACATATATGTCATTGAACTAATGTTTCCACTAAGTATATTTCAGGAAAAGTTCAATGATAGGGATGGCAAAAGGATTGTGGAAATACCCCAAGATGCAAGGAAATGGATTGGCAAAGCTTCAAGCAAGAGGACTCTACATTTTACTTTGTGAGAAATCACTTTGAGTCCATAGGAAAGCCAACACTATTAAAAGGGGGTAAGGTACTGTTGGTGAACAAAATGCTCCACGTGCACAAGAGATAGTCACCAAAAACACCCACAAGCTCTTCCACAAAAGTCTGTCCAAAGCCAAATATCCAAAATCGGTGCAACCAACAATTTCCACTCAGTCCCACCTATTCCCAAACTCAGACAGACACATGCAAAACCCTAGCCAGTCGGTGCAACCGATTCTGCATCGGTGCCACCGAGTTCAGTTGCCAACTATTTGTTTAGCTATTTTCAGTCTTTGGTACCACCGAGTTTTGCCAGTCGGTCTCACCGAGTTTCTGGATCAACTCTCTAGATAGCCATTCACAAGAATCGGTACCACTGAGTTTCTGGACCAACTCTCTGGTAAGCCATGGTCAAGAATCGGTACCACCGAGATATGAAAATCGGCGTCACCGAGTTGCGCAATCTGACCGTTGGTCACCTGATCGGTACCACCGAGAAGTATATATCGGTCTTACCGAGATTCAAAAGTTGTCGCCTTTTGGTCACTTCGGTACCTCCGAGATTAACACATCGGTGTCACCGAGTTGGTCACTTTAGGTGTAACGGTTGGATTTTTGGGGATGCCTATATATACCCCTTCATCACCACCCACTCGAAAGAGAAGCACTCAGAACTATTCCATACTTGCCCCATCATATTTTCTGAGAGAGAGCCACCTGCCCTTGTGTTGCGATCAAGCTATTCCACTCCATCCATATGAATCTTGATCTCTAGTCTCCCCAAGTTGCTTTCCGCCAATTCAATCTCATCCACCATAGCCAAATCTGTGAGAGAGTGATTGTGTGTTGAGAAGTCTATCATCTTGAAGCACAAGAGCAAGGAGTTCATCGACATTGCCGAGCCTATAACCTTTTGGAGGGTGGTGCCTCCTAGATTGGTTAGGTGTCGCTTGGGAGCCTCCTACTTCGTGTTGTGGAGTTGAACCAAGAAGTTTGTACAGGCAAGGAGATCGCCTACTTCGTGAAGATCTACCCATAGTGAGGCTAGTCCTTCGTGGAAGGAAGCCATTATGGAATAGTCAAGGTTGCTACTTCGTGGACCCTTATGGGTGGAGCCCTCCGTGGACTCTCGTGACCGTTACCCTCCGTGGGTTGAAGACTCCATAAATGTGTACGTACGATAGCACCACCTATCGGAACCACGGGAAAAATCTTCGTGTCTACAAATTGCGTTTGATCTTCCTTCCTGCCCTCTACTATACATGCTTGTTGTTACTTTCCGCTGCTATACTCTTAGACATGCATGTGTAGGGTGTACTTGACTTGCTATCATTGCTAAAATTTGCCAACACTTAACATTGTGAAAAGGTAGGATTTTTATTTGGTCAAGTAGTCTAATCACCCCCCCTCTAGACATACTTTCGGTCCTACAAGTGGTATCAGAGCTTTGGTCTCCATTGCATTGGTCTCACAACCTAGGAGAGTACGGCGTCTAGTGAGGGAAATTATCACCGTAGAGGTCCGTACTTTGATGGCACTAATTTTGCTAGTTGGAAGCACAAAATGAAAATGTATATTCTTGATCATAACCCCGCCGTATGGGCTGTTGTTCGTGTTGGCTTGCAAGGTGAATTCTTTGGTGATGGAAAGGAACTGGATCGTGAAGCGACCGTGGATGAATTGAAGATGTTGCAATACAACGCTAAAGCATGTGACATTCTCTTCAACTGCCTATGCCCCGAAGAATTCAACAAAATCAGCCGTCTTGAGAATGCAAAAGAGATTTGGGATACTTTGGTTGATATGCACGAAGGTACCGAGTCCGTGAGAGAATCCAAGTTGGATGTTCTTCAAAGTCAACTTGACAAGTTCAAGATGAAGGATGGTGAAGGAGTCGCGGAGATATACTCTAGGCTAGCTCTCATCACCAATGAGATTGCCGGCTTAGGAAGCGAAGAAATGACCGACAAATTCATCATCAAGAAGATACTTAGAGCTTTGGATGAGAGATACGACACCGTGTGCACATTGATCCAAATGATGCCCAACTACAAAGATCTCAAGCCTACGGAAGTCATTGGAAGGATTGTTGCTCATGAGATGACACTCAAAGACAAAGAAGAGCTTCACAACAAGGCTAGCGGTGCTTACAAAGCCACAAGTGATGCTCCCGCAACTTCAAGCGACAATCTTGTCACCAATGAAGAGATAAGCCTCATGGTCAAGAAATTCAACAAGTTCTACAAGAATAGAGGCAAAGAACGAAGCTCCAACTCAAGATATGAAGAGAAGCATTCGTCAAGTCGTGACCGTAACTGCTACAATTGTGGGAAGCCCGGACACTACTCCAATGAGTGCATGGCTCCCTACAAACAAAGAGAAGAGTCACCTAGAAGACGAAGCTCAAGGAATGAATCACCTCAAAGATAGAGAAGGAGTAGAGATGATCGTTATGAACGAAAATCCTCAAGGAGAAGTAGGGACTCGGAGAAGAAGGACAAGTACACCAAGAGCTACACAAGAAGAAGATATCAAGCTCATGTTGGTGAATGGGTTTCCGGCTCTGACTCCAACAACAACTCTGAGAGAAGCTATCACTCCAACTCCGACTATAGTCAAAATGAAGGTGTTGTCGGACTTGCACTAGTGACTACTAACTCCTATGATCTATTTGATTCACCAAATGAAGGGAGTGGAAGTTGCTTCATGGCTAAAGGCCCCAAGGTATCACACCCCGAGTATCTTGATTTCGATATTGATGAAGACGACTTACTTTGTGATGATGACTTGCACTTTGATAGTACTAGTGATGTTAGTCAAAATGAACTTGATAATTCTCATGTTAGTCAAGATAAGTCATTTGATGATGATAAGATGAAAATAGAACAACTAACTAAAGAATTAAACACTCTTAAGTTAGCCCATGAATCTACTCTCGAAGATCATAGAGAGCTTGTAAGGACTCATGAGAAGCTACGCTTCGAGAAGCTCACCTTGGAGCAAGAGCATGAGTTTCTTAAAGCTATCAATGACGATCTCCGAAAAAAGACTTCATCTTATCCAGCCAAACGATTACTCTTGTCTACATTCATGCCACAAGTTAAATCTAGACAAACTAGTAACAAAGGTGTCGTGGTATTTTCACGGCAGATGTCCTCATAGGACTTGATCTCGAAGCCATCGCGTAAGTAGTAGACCGAAGGGGTTAAACGAGGAACACGGGAGGCAAGGTTTACCCAGGTTCGGCCCCTCTCGTGGAGGTAAAAGCCTACTCCTGCTAGATGTATTGAAGATCTCGATTACAAGGGTTTTGGAACTTGTCTAGCCCTAGCTCTCGAAAGGTTTCAACGTGATCTCTCTAGCCCCAGGGCTCCCCCCTTATATATAGGCGGAGGTCCGGGGCTTACATAAGAGTCCGGGTCGGGATAGCAATCCGAGCCCAACTCTCCTTTACTTGTTTCCTAAGTTATACCTCGAGGCGGTTTGCACATACCGCCTCTCACGGCGGGTCTTGGGCCGGCCCTTCCCTGGGCGGCTCTTCTTCTGGGCCTCTTGAGAACGCTCCAGCCCAACTAGCCTATCTTCAATAAAGATCCCCAGAACCCGGCCCTAAACGGGCGGGTCTCACCGAAATATATTTCCCTGACATTAGCCCTCAAGTTGACTTGAACTGGTTCTGGACAACCTTGTCTTCATACAAAACTGTCTTTGACATTTGGCGAGTCTCCGCAGAACCCGCCACTTCTCAATATTTCTTAATTGTTTTTCTTTTAAACCTGTTCGCCTTGTGACGTCACCGAATCTTTAAAACGGATATTTCCATGACATCATCCATATCTCAAATGAATCGATTAGGCACGAAAATCGGGGCATCGGGGTACTGTAGATCCATAATTTCCGCCCCGACTCTTGAGCGTCCCATCCTCTAATAAATACCCCCTCGGGTCATTACTTTATCATTTCCTCGTCTTCTTCCTCCTGCCGCCCGAACCGTCGCGTCCTTGCGCCACCTCTCGAGCTCGCCGGCTACTGGAAGGAGAAGCAGCCCCGACGCACCGCCGTCGCCCGTCCGCAACCGCGCTGCGCCGCCGTCAATCCAGGTAATCCCTGTCCCTTTTCATCTCTCTTAGGGTTCCGCCATTGTAGAGCTTCAACTCCACCTCGGCTTCTCCGTGGCTGCCGCCGCCGGCCTCATCTTAAGGCCTCCTCGGCATAGAAGCGGTGCCGTTGAACTCCCATTTATCCCAGGAATCAAATCTGCGTTAGAATAGATCTAAGAAAAATCCATCAGTGATGACTTGCTGCGGCTGGACGAACAGTAGCATGAACTGCTCTTTTCCTTATTTTTACAGGCTTCTTGATCCAAAATTTCACCTTCCTCGGTAGAAAACTGTTATCAAAGGCTTAGTAAAAAATTTCACCTCGCCAAGCAGCTCTCACTTGTGGCGACTTATGTAAGCCGCCGTATATATTCAATGATTTCTCCAACCATATGTCTCAGGCCCTAGGAACATAATCCAACTGCCGTCTTTCATTTCTTGTAACATCCCTTACTTTGTGCCGAAAGCCGCTAACTCAACTCCTTGCTCCCTTAACTAGGATGACAAAGAAAACAATTGAATGCAACTGGGTTCCTTCTGAGATCACCAACGATTTTCTCAAAAATGCCATTCAGACAGGCATACTGAAAGGGGCTACCAACACCCGACTTGGAAGAGGCGAATGTCCCCCAACGCCTAAAGAAGGAGAAGTTATTATATTCCTTGATCATGTGGAGAGGGGATTTTCCCCTCCCGGCTCCAAGTTCTTTAGGGACCTTCTGAACTTCTATGGGTTGCACCCACAAGATCTTTCCCCCAATTCAATTGTCAACATGAGCCAGTTTGTAGTGATATGTGAAGCTTATCTTCAGTTAGAACCTACAGTTCTATTGTTTCGGGAATGCTTCTATGTCAACAAACAAACTGAAACCGCCCAAGGCCGTCATCAAGAGCTTGGTGGCGTTTCTTTCCAGAAACGACGAGGAGTCACCTTCCCCGGAGCTGATCTGCTAAGCCACCCCAAGGGCTGGGGCAAGTCTTGGATATACTGTAAGGCGCCTGTTCCTGAAGGAGAGCACCCATTGCCGGGTTTCAGGCCAGGGCGCTTGGATCACAAAAAGAAATACCCTCCCAGGCCTACACCCGCGGAACAAGCAGAGCTGAAACCTTGGATGGATAAGATAACTGCCTTGGCCGCCAACGGCCTGGAAGGTGCCGATTTAATCCGTTGCTGGCTATCATGGAAAATCCAGCCACTGAGTCTCCGGAGTAAACTGATGCATGAATACTCCGGCTTACAGGATCCACAAAGGATCAGCGCTACAGACATCTCCTTGTCATCTGTAATCAATCAGATGAGAATTATTGTTAACTTGCCAGACAAATACACTGGCGAGTTTGGATTGGCGCCTTTCACCAGTACTAACCCGCCACCAGCAGTAAGAAACTTTCAAGCAATCTTTCATTTTTCTGCTTAAACTTTCATATCATGAAAACCTTTTCTCTGATAAACCACAGGCGGATAGCTCCTTCTGGCAAGCGAGGCCGATGTTGAAAGAAATAGCTACGAAGGGCCAGAAGAAGACGGGGAAAAAAGCCGTCGCTAAGAAGAAGAAGCAGAATACCATCAATCCTTTAGAGGTGGATCCGTCCATCTTAGAATCCTCTAAAGATGAGTCAGAGGCAAGTATATAACTTGAATCAATCTGTCTTTCATCTGCAACTTTCTGCTAATAATTTTAATCTGTAACTTTCCAGGACGAAGAAGAAGAAGAAGACCAGGATGAAACTGAGGTAACTTCGACCTTGTCTGACTTCGACATTCGTAACCCTAAGAAAAATAGAGCAGCTGTGAGAAAATACCCTTTTTCTCATCCTTTTGCTCGTTTGGACCCAAATTATTCATGGAAGACGTCTCAGTACGCCGAGCTCCGCCAAACTGATTGTGGCGGCTCTAGGACTGGTACGGGCGGGTCTGACGCCGATGCGGGCGGCTCTCATAAGCGCCCTCGTGAGGTACTTCTTCACCCGACTCTTCTGTTTCCCAAAGCCGGCTTGTTTAAACGACCTCTTAATCCCGAAGATCCGGACTATCAGGACACATCCTCTGATGATGACGCCTCAGAGTCGCCAGATACGACTTTTGTTATTAAAGCAGGGTAAAGATATGATCACCCTTATTCTCACTCCTCTTACATAAAGCAAAAGATAGTAGTTATTGAGATCTTTGTCGAAAATGCAGGGTTACCTCCAAGAAACTAAAACCCACAACTTCTGCTTCATCCCCGCTTCCTGAGGCCTCTGGAGACCCGGCCAAAGACTCAGGGGAAAGGGTCAATGATCCTCCTCTACCAGATGCTTCCACCGCTCCAGAAATTCAGGTGTCTTTGGAACCAGAGATGGAAACGCCGACTGATAACATCGATCAACAGCCGGATATTGTTATCCCCTCCCTCAATATTGAGGAGGGTATTGTTGCTACTGCCACTGCCACCGCCCCAGACTTGTCGGCGGCTTTGGGCAAGTCTTCCTTTGAAGCCATGTCTTCTAAAGAGAAGAATAAATTAGATCTCTCCTCCTTGGAGAGCACTGATTTAAATGATCTTCATGAAGCCCTTCAGACTCGACTACTTGAGAGTCAGGAGATTGCCAAGACCTTGGCCAACAAACCAAAGGTGAGTCATAATTAACTTATGGCCCTTATTAGTCGCCCAAACCTGCATATTACTGATTTCATAGTTGTATGAAGGTTTGTAAGCTTACATATTTGAAAAATACGTAAATACACACATGCAGTCCCCAAGAGCCGGCTGTTTTCTTGAAACAGCCGGGTCTTACATGGAGCAAAGAACCACATGCTTATATAGAACAAAGAGCCAATTGTAGTCCCCAAGAACCGGCTGTCTTCTTGAAACAGCCGGGTCTCAGAGCAAAGAACCACATGTAGTCCCCAAGAGCCGGCTGTCTTCTTGAAACAGCCAGGTCTTAGAGCAAAGAACCACATGTAGTCCCCAAGAGCCGGCTGTCTTCTTGAAACAGCCGGGTCTTAGAAGCAAAGAACCACATGTAGTCCCCAAGAGCCGGCTGTCTTCTTGAAACAGCCAGGTCTTAGAGCAAAGAACCACATGTGTCCAAGTCTTAAATGCTTCCAGCTATTCGATAATATTCCTTTGTAAAACTTCGGGATTGCATTAGCCCCCAAGTGCCATGTGGATTACTTGTAATCAATATGGAACTTCATCTGCATAAATAACTTGAACTTTTCCTTTCTTTCAGGTTCAAATAATTTCCCTTCACACCTAGCTGGCTGACAGTCAGAAAGAGCTGAAAACTGAGCAAGAGCTGAGAGTCGCCACTGAAGAAAGGGTGAAGACATTGGAGGAAGCCGCATCTGAGGCGGCCACCAAGCTGGCTGCTTTGACCGCTGAGCATGAGAAGGAGAAACAGCTCCTTGTTCAACGTGCTAAAAACGCTGAAGGCCGCCTGAAGACTGCCTCCGATGAGTTCAGCGGATTAAAATTGCACATCCAGCAAATGAGCAGCGCCATCTTTGGTAAGTCGCCTGTTTACAATCCCTATTTTGATAATCTTGATAACTCTGACACCTTTCCTTTGCAGGTCCTAGAAGTGATAAACTGGCGAAAGAACCAGTAATGCAGCTCAAGGCGGCTTATGACTTCCTTGAACAGTTATACACTGGGAGTCGGCGGGCTATTCAAGCCGCCTTCTATGGAAAAGAAAACCCATCCACCATCAAGGAAGTCCTGAAGACTTTATCCACTCTGCCTGCTCAGCTGCAGATCATGAAAGAGTCCAGCGCCCGCATCGCCACTATGCACACCATGGCCCGCGCTAAAGCTCATTACGAGAATTTAGAACTTTCAACTTTAGTTGGCGGCTTTCCCGAAACTTATAAGGGGCAAGCTCTTGATCAGCTCACCTATAATGCTTTGAAGAAGGAGACCTTTGTCCCTGCAAGCCAGTTGGTCCAAGAGATGAAGCTTACAAGGTTTCAGTCAGCCTACAGCGAAGACGGAAAACGCGTAAAGCCCGGTCCTCTTCCGCCACTCGATCTTATTCCTGAAGGCCGTAAGGACGAGTTTGCTCCGGATATTGATTCTTCAGATCTTATTGATGATGGAGAAATTTTTGATGCCTTTGCCACTGTTGACTGGGCTGCCGATCAAGCCAAGACAGATCCTTCAACAGACGCGGCCCAAGCCGAAGGCAGCAAGACCCGGGAGTAAAACCGGAACCTTGAAAGTCGCCAGTTGTTTAACTGCTTGTAATATATGTCTTGAACAATGATTCTGAAATGCCCTCTAGTGGCCTTTTGTAATAGACTTAGAAAAAAATTCTGTTTAAATTCATACTGGCTTCCTTGGGAAGCAAGTCTGCTTCTTTTGCCCGAAGCTTCCTTATGAAAAGTTATTCTGGCTGCTTCTGGAAGAAATTGAGTCCTTTGACGCTGGCGGCTCTTGGCCAAACATCAAGACAGTCATAAAGCTTGATAAGATGTATAATTTATTCTTAACAAGTATTAAACCAATAACTAAAGCAGTCATGGCGGCTTATAACCAGTAAACTTGCAGATGCTTAAGGTGTAGCCAATATAATACAACTGGCGGCTCTTGGCCAAATACGAACATTAAAAAGAGCTCATAAGAGAGGTCATAAAACTCTTTAAAGCATTATATCTTAAATAAAAGCTTTAGCGAATTTCTAAAGATTGCAAAGTCCCCAGTATGGTGGCGACTCTTGGATCACCCCCAACCAGATCAGTTATTTCTTTTCCTGTGTGGTGGCGACTTCTGGCTTGCCAGTTAGTTCGGCCCATAAGGTTGATTATTTCAAGATGGTAAAGCCTTCTGGATTACCAGCAGGCAGCATCCCATCTAAATCGTTTGTGCCCGTACACGGATGAAGGTTCTGGATTACCAGTAACACAGCCCGTTTGTTAGGTCTTTTTCCCAATATGGCGACTTCTGGTTTACCAGTAAGTTTAGCTTCATAAGGGCTGAAGGTCCCAAGATGGTGAAGGCCTCTGGATTACCAGGAGGCTCAACCCACATGAGTCTTTTATGCCTGTACACGGATGAAGGTTCTGGATTACCAGGAACACAGCCCGTTTGTTAGGTCTTTTTCCCAATATGGCGACTTCTGGTTTACCAGTAAGTTTAGCTTCATAAGGGCTGAAGGTCCCAAGATGGTGAAGGCCTCTGGATTACCAGGAGGCTCAACCCACATGAGTCTTTTATGCCTGTACACGGATGAAGGTTCTGGATTACCAGGAACACAGCCCGTTTATTAGGTGCCTGTACACGGATGAAGGTTCTGGATTACCAGTAACACAGCCCGCTTATTAGGACTTTGACCCGATATGGTGGCGACTTCTGGCTTACCAGTAAGTTTAGCTTCATAAGGGCTGAAGGTCCCAAGATGGTGAAGGCCTCTGGATTACCAGGAGGCTCAACCCACATGAGTCTTTTATGCCTGTACACGGATGAAGGTTCTGGATTACCAGGAACACAACCCGTTTATTAGGTGCCTGTACACGGATGAAGGTTCTGGATTACCAGTAACACAGCCCGCTTATTAGGACTTGACCCGATATGGTGGCGACTTCTGGCTTACCAGTAAGTTCGGCCCATAGGGTTAACTGTCCCATGATGGTGAAGGCTTCTGGATTACCAGGAAGCTCATCCGAAGTGGGTCTTTTGTTTCTGCACTTTCACAATATATGTATGATAAAGCACAAGTAATAATGTAATAAAACTTACTCATCATGTTGGATGGAAAACGATGCAGAGCGAAAGCATCCATAATGTGACACTGTTCCCAAGTATGCCTTGCTGGTCTCTCTTTGGTACCGTGTTTTGGACACGGCCCCTTGAGGAACTCATCGAAGTTTTGTGGCTTAAAAGGTCTGTTACCAGAACCACCCTTCTGAAACTTAGCCCCTGCATTGGTATTAGCCACCAGCTCAGATCCGGCTTCTGGACCCTTACGCTTCTTATCATTGTTCTGCTGCTGACTCTTGCCACCAACAGGCTTTTTACCTTTCGGATCAGGAACCTCTGGCTCATAAACTCCTGGGTCCTTCGTAGGATCAGACTCAGCATACTTGGTGAGAGCATTCATGAGCTCCCCCATATCTTTGACACTCCGTTTGAGCCGCCCTAACTTCTGCGTGAGAGGCTCATAGTGGCAAGCCTTCTCCAGCACCAAAACTGCCTGAGGGGCGGAGATATTATCTGAAGAATGAATGATCTCTGCAACTTAGCTGACCCAATGGTGAGCCGACTCTCCCTGCCGCTGAACACAATGCTGAAGATCAATGATAGTCTTCGGACGCTTGCAGGTACCTTGGAAGTTTTTGATAAAACGTTCCCTTAACTCGCCCCATGTATTGATGGAATTCGGGGGTAAATTCTTCAGCCACGTACGCGCTGCTCCTTCCAACATCATGGTGAAATATCTTGCACAAGCCTCATCGCTAACCCCCTGCATATCCATGGCAAGCTCATAACTTTCTATCCACTGAGCCGGGTCCTGGTCTGGTGTATAACTGGACACCTTCCGCGGGCCCTTGAAATCCCTGGGCAGGGGTGCGCTGCGGAGAGCCGGGCTCAAGCAAGGCACTCCAATGGATCTTCCTGTTGGGGTGACTGTTGTAGTCACGACTGGCGCGAGAGCCGCCTCCTGAGCCGCGAGAGCCGCCGCATGAGCCGCCTCCTGATCCGCCGCGTGAGCCGCCGTATGTGCTGCGTGAGTCTCATGTACTCCGTGCCCTGGGATCATGGGATTTGGTGAATACGGCAAGCCCCCAGGCGCACCCCGATGATGGCGGGTGCTAGACACCGCAGGGCTTTCAGCGTGGCGGCTTCTAGTGCGGCTTCTGTTAGGAGCGGGTGTAGAATGCAGTCGCTCCCGGCTGTACGAATAATTCGCTTGTTGGACCACGGCGGTTTTCAGTTTTGCAATTGCATTGCGAACCTCGATCTCAAGGGGCGTGTCTCCATTGATGGGCAGACGTGCCAGCGCCGTGGTAGCCGCGTAGAGGTTGTCCACAGGGTTCGTAAAGTGCCCTTGTGCCGTAAGCATCGGTACCTCTGGCCGCTCCCCATGACCCGCCGAGCGTCGGGTTCCCGGGGCTGGCGACCTCTGGGGAGTTCCTGTTGCTGGACCTCGAAGGCGTTCCCCTGGCGGGGTGCTGAACTGCAGAGCCTGACCTTCAACCTGGGCCGTAAGCCGGCTCTGGTGTCGTCTGTGATGAACCGCGTCAGACTCCACCCGGCGCTGCTCCAGATGATAATTCTCCTGTTGCAGACGCGCCGATTCTTCCCGTAACTCTCGTTCACGAGTCGCCAGACGGACGTTCTCCGCATCAATGCCAGCTTGAGCCTGTACCATCTGATCCTTAATCCTGACGATCTCTGCATTGAGCTCTGCCTGATTTTCCGCAGTGACCTGTGTGCCCAGCAGTGTAGTCAACGTAGCCGTCAATCCCACCAGGGTCTGTGCTGGCGAAACTCTTGACACCGCATTGGAGGTTCCAGCATCCGCTGCCGGGTCTGGTGTAGCAGCCGCCCCCGCCATGTAGACAACAGGGCGAGTGGGCGGGCCTAAAGAATCCTGCGCCGGCGAGTTCTGCTGAAAGACCCCAAGATCCTCTTGGTGAAGAGAATAAAGCGACTCTCCGCCAGAGGAATAGCCACCATCAACGTAAGTCGCCGAGCCCTCCGTGGGGGCCGACGATCCAGAATACTCCACCCCTTGAGTGAAGCCAACGAAGACGTGCTCTCGCCTGGCGGGCTGCGTGTCCTGGACCGGCTTGAAGGTGTCGGTGAATATATCCGGCCCAGATCCAGATCCGCCGGCCTGCACAGGAGCCGGAAGCCTAGGGGCGGCTCTCGCCACGGCGGGTTGCGCGCGGCGTGCCGTTTCAACGACCTCCGTGGAGGTGGCCGGCTTAGAGCCGCCGGCCTTCCCGATGAAGACATGAATTCCGCCAAAGGGGACCCGGTACCCGTACTCAAGAGAGTCGGCCTCGGGGCCCCAGCCTGAGTCGTCGATGAGCAGATTGCCGCGGCGACTCTTGGTTATCCGGCCAATCACGTATCCCTCGAGTCCTTGGGGAGGACCCTTCGAATACTCAACACCACCATGCGATAGCCCCACGGTGGGCGCCAACTGTCGTGGTATTTTCACGGCAGATGTCCTCATAGGACTTGATCTCGAAGCCATCGCGTAAGTAGTAGACTGAAGGGGTTAAACGAGGAACACGGGAGGCAAGGTTTACCCAGGTTCGGCCCCTCTCGTGGAGGTAAAAGCCTACTCCTGCTAGATGTATTGAAGATCTCGATTACAAGGGTTTTGGAACTTGTCTAGCCCTAGCTCTCGAAAGGTTTCAACGTGATCTCTCTAGCCCCAGGGCTCCCCCCCTTATATATAGGCGGAGGTCCGGGGCTTACATAAGAGTCCGGGTCGGGATAGCAATCCGAGCCCAACTCTCCTTTACTTGTTTCCTAAGTTATACCTCGAGGCGGTTTGCACATACCGCCTCTCACGGCGGGTCTTGGGCCGGCCCTTCCCTGGGCGGCTCTTCTTCTGGGCCTCTTGAGAACGCTCCAGCCCAACTAGCCTATCTTCAATAAAGATCCCCAGAACCCGGCCCTAAACGGGCGGGTCTCACCGAAATATATTTCCCTGACAAAAGGCAAGAAAGGTTCTTCATCTAGTAGCAACAATAAAAATGCTAAACCTAATGATGTTGCTTCTAGTTGTTCTATTGATTCCACTAATGATGATTCTCTTAGCCAAGTTGCACTTGAGCAAGAAAACGCTTTATTGTAAGGAATTATAGAGAAAGGTATCTACAAGAGTCTTGCCGGGTGTAAGCAATTTGAGGAAATTGTACGCAAGCACGGAGGATACCGGAAGAACCATGGCATTGGCTACTTCAACGCTAATGGAGTTGAATGGGAAGAAGGTCGATTCCCCAAGCCCAAGTTTGTTCCTCAAAAGGAGAAGTGTGAAAATACTCCTCCCAAGGGAACAAACACTCAAGATGACCTTCGACCACAAGACCACAAGCTCAAGGGCAAGAACAAGCTTCAAGAGGACATTGACTCATATGAAGATGAATCCCAAGCTTTGGTGTAGTGGGTTCCCAAGGCTACTTCAAGCTCAACTTCTACAAGAGCCACTTCAACACCAAGGATCCCCATCAAGTTGATGTGGGTTCCCAAGAAGAAGAACTAGAGAGTTCTTGAGGGGTGACTCCGCCAATGAAATTCACTCACATTCATTATTGGCAAGAACTAGTTGCAATCAACATCAACTCTATGCAATAGTTCATGGAGTCACACATTCCCTCAAAGGTAAGCATGAGACAAGGTAATCAATAATTCCATGGACATCATCACACATGCTTTGCACTCCATGTCCATAGATATCCTTGTATTTGTCTCTTGTGTGTTGGGACTAAACCATGTAGGTGAGAAGAGTAGGGAAACAACAAGGATGCTCGCAACTCATGGTGATCTTCATCAACCTTGAGCATCCACCACTACCTCACCAACATGAAGTCTTCATCGACAAACCCAAGGTTAGTTTATCCCTCCTAGGGGGGGATGTCACATCAAAGGGGAGCTTTACTCTAAGACTTGAGTTAAAGCATCTCATAGTATGTGACAATATTAAATGCTTTATGTAAAAGTGGTAACCCCACTTGTGCTTAAACGATGAGTATGACCTATGATCAAGTATTCTTACTTGGCTCCTAAGTCAATATACTCATATATAGATGACTCCGTCATCGCCAAAATGCTTGATAGATGCTAGTATGTATGTGCATGTTTGCCATGATTTCATTTGACATCTTATTGTGTGAGCATGTTGGTCTGCATTTATTTATCCATTCGAGGACATCCAATTGTTGCTATTTGGTTTTTGATTTTTCTTTTGCCAATTGGATGGACAAGAATGCCTAGGACCACTCTCTAGCTATCTATGCTTTCTTACCTCATATTCTATTCTTGCTGCATCACAAAATTTGAACAAGGACTTTTCGATCTCTCTGTGTGAGGAGCACTCGGAATTCCGTATCGACAAATGACTGACCATTAAAACCTCCCAAGTGCATCTCGGTGGAACCAACCGAAAATCTCGGTCTCACCGAATGCCTAGGGTTGATCGGGTTTTCTATCTCGGTGCCACCGATTCCATCTTCTCGGTTACACTGAGTTTCCCTGTCAGGTGACAGTTGAGGAACTCAGTGACACCGAAAAGTTTGAATCGGTGTCACCGACAGCCATGGGTTTATATAGAGGCGGACCCGACTTTTGAAATCTATTCTTCAACCATCGCCCCCTCCGAAACCCTCGCTGCTGAACCAAGACCCCTGGTCGTCGCCTTCGTCTTCCCAAGCGCCTCCGCCGTTGGAAGTCTTCGCCGTCGACGGAATCCTCTCCCCCGCCGCCGCCGTAGCGAAATCGTCACCAAACTAGGGTACGATTTCACCCCCTCTTGCGCTCCAACCTCCGATTCTTACGCATTAGGGCTGTTCCATCTATAAGACAAAGTTTGAGATTGATTCGTCCATGAAAACCTCCAGTAGATTAGCGAACGAACGATTTTTCAGGTTTTGCCGTCCGCCACATGAATCTCGGTAGAACCGACGCAAAAGAATCGGTAGCACCGATTCGTTTTTTCTGGCAAACTGAGAACACCTCGGTGGAACCGAGTGCCAATTTTCGGTGTGACCAAGAATGGTGCCAAGTTCCTGGAAAGCAGGTTGTCTGTCTCGGTGGGTCCGAAAAATTTGCTTCGGTTGTACCGACATACATTTGGCAGAATGCAAAATTTGAGAAATCTTAGTTCAACCTTTTGAAAATGTCTGCATTTTGTGATGACTCATCCCTTCCACTCTTCTACACTCTATTCATAGGGTCAGATATGTCAGATGATGAAGATAGTCAGAATGATCTCAGAGAGCAGAGTGTGGACATGAGCTCAGGCACTAGTCCTGAGGGGAGCTATGATGATGTTCCTAGCTCTCCTGATTTGCCCAAGGCTGCTACTAGAACAAGGAGGAAGCTCAATTCTGATGAGGAGGATGAGGACTTCATCCCTGAGGAGCTACCTAAGAAAGATGATACTGCCACTTCTTCCAAGAAGAAGAAAGCTAGCAGGAAGGAGTATGCTAGCTCAGAGACAGTGAGAGCACCTGAGAGCTCCAGAGCAACTATGACAATTCAGCCTCCCAAGAAATCTATGCCTAAGAAGGCAGGGGAGAAGAAGAAATCCAGGAAGAGGATTATCCATGTCATTGGCAGAAAAACTTCTATGTTTGATGATCCAGAGGAGGCAGCTGCTGAAGAGGAGGAGGTAGAGCCAGCTGCAAAGGCCCCTCCTAAGAAGAAGAAGAACCTTATGGCAGATGCTATGCCCAAAACTAACACATCCAAGAGCACCAAGACTGCACCCAAGAAGGTTGCTGCTGCTGAAAAGCCTAAGAGGTTCTCCAGAGAGATACCAGCTTCCAGCAAGAACAAGACCTCCACTTTCAGCGAAGCTGGGGATGATGATGACATGACTGCTTTGATGAAGCTCAGACCACACCTTCCAGACCACAATGCCAGCCACCTACTTGCTGAAGATATGAAGAAGAGGAAGGATTCAGGTTTGAGGGAATGGAGAGCAATTGATCCATATGCCCAGAGAAGGAAAACAGTTGTGGACTATAGGTTTTATACCAAGGAGCAACAAGATTTCTATGAGACTATCTTGCTTGATAAGAGTCCAGCTGTGAGTGACATGAGACACGTTGATTGGAAGTACATCAAGGCAAATGAAGATTACTTTCCCAATGTTCAAGACAACTTTCATTGCATTGGCTTAGATGAATTTGTTGGCAAGGAATTCACTGCATGGAACGATGAGATGATCATGCAATTCTACTCCACTGCTCACTTCTATGGAGATGGTAGGATTGTGTGGATGACTGAAGGAGCAAGGTATGAGTCTACTGTTGAGGAATGGGCTGCCATCTTAGGAGTCCCAAAGGTGGAAGATGGAGACTTGGATGTCAATTCTGAATCCAAGGAGAGCCATGATTCTATAAAGAACATGTACATTGTGATCCCTGCTGCCAACTTGAAATCTCACAAGTTAGGATCCATCTACTTCCTCCAGGCTGGCCTCCGCACCATCAACACCATCTTGAGGCACACATTGATGCCTAAGTCTGGAGATGACAAGATGATTAGAGGCTACTCCATCAACATGCTGATCCATCTTGATAGACACACCAAGATAAGGGCGATGGACTTGATAGTAGAGACTGTGAAGAGGGTTGCTGTTGATCATAAACGCTCATGCTGCTATGCACCCTACATTCAGATGCTCATCAACTCCAAGCTAGAGAAGCACATTTTTGCTCTTGACAGGCCCCATTTGCCCCTACAGACAGATCTTGAGGACAATGTCGTGGTGATGAACCCAGATCATCCCACCTCAGCTGCAGCACAGGCAGAGGCAGAGGCAGCTAGAGCCACTAATGCTCAAGTCCCTAGATCCAGGAACGAGCAAATGGATCTCTTGATCACCACCGTTCAGGGCATGCAGAAGGACATAAAGGACATATTGGAGAATCAGCATAGTCTTGTGAGGATCATGGAAAATAGGATCAAGACCCTCAATGACAAGGTGGATGGGCTGACCAAGACCGTGAATGAGCTCGAGAAGGAAGTTGACAGCGTGCCCAGTCCCGACACTTCAGATGATGAGGATGACTCTCCTCTCAGGCCAGGCACTCACTTCACTACTCAAGCCAGATCAGCCATAGTGCCAGCTCCAGAGTTGAGGCCTTCTCCATCAGCACCTGCTACAGCCTCTTCAGCTCCATCAGCTCCAGTACCTCCCGTTGCTACACCAACTCTGTCCATGACGTCTGCCGACATCTTCGCCGACGCAGTTCTCTCGACTCCTTCATAAACCACCGGAGGAGATCAGCCCCAGAAGAACGATTAGTTATATCTCTTTGAAATTTTTGGTAACTTGTTGCCAAAGGGGGAGAAGTTGTATATAGATCTTTAGGCTTCGAGTGAGAGAGCGTTGGTTTTTATCGCTTTTTCAAAAACATTTGGTCTTTTGCTTTGGATGTGTTAAACTTTGTGGTGTTTGATCATACACTTGATATGTGTTGCTACTATTTCGTATCATTTTGATGCTTATGAGATGGTCATTCACCGTTACTTGTTTGTGTTGTGCTATGATGTTCATTCTTATTATTCTCTCACACCACCAAGTTGTATGTGACATGAAAGAGTGCCCTATGTACCTAATCGATTGTGCATTTGCATTCAAACGCAAATTTAAAATAATGCACAAATTTAGGGGGAGCTCTTGCTTATCACATACTTCTCAAAGCAATGATTATATTCATTGATTATATCATATGTCGAAGCTTTGATCTATATGTTGTCATCAATTACCAAAAAGGGGGAGATTGAAAGCACATTTGCTCCCTTGGTGGTTTTGGTAATTAATAACAACATATATGTCATTGAACTAATGTTTCCACTAAGTATATTTCAGGAAAAGTTCAATGAAAGGGATGGCAAAAGGATTGTGGAGATACCCCAAGATGCAAGGAAATGGATTGGCAAAGCTTCAAGCAAGAGGACTCTACATTTTACTTTGTGAGAAATCACTTTGAGTCCATAGGAAAGCCAATACTAGTAAAAGGGGGTAAGGTACTGTTGGTGAACAAAATACTCCACGTGCACAAGAGATAGTCACCAAAAACACCCACAAGCTCTTCCACAAAAGTCTGTCCAAAGCCAAATATCCAAAATCGGTGCAACCAACAATTTCCACTCGGTCCCACAGATTCCCAAAATCAGACAGACCCATGCCAAACCCTAGCCAGTCGGTGCAACCGATTCTGCATCGGTGCCACCGAGTTCAGTTGCCAACTATCTATTTAGCTATTTTCAGTCTTCGGTACCACCGAGATTTGCCAGTCGGTCTCACCGAGTTTCTGGACCAACTCTCTGGATAGCCACTCACAAGAATCGGTACCACCGAGAATTGTGGATCGGCGCCACAGAGTTTCTGGACCAACTCTCTGGTAAGCCATGGTCAAGTATCGGTACCACCGAGATATGAAAATCGGCATCACCGAGTTCCGCAATCTGACCGTTGGTCACCTGCTCGGTACCACCGAGAAGTGTATATCGGTCTCACCGAGACTCAAAAGTTGTCACCTTTTGGTCACTTCGGTACCACCGAGATTAACACATCGGTGTCACCAACTTGGTCACTTTAGGTGTAATGGTTGTATTTTTGGGGATGCCTATGCATACCCCTTGATCACCACCCACTCGAAAGAGAAGCACTCAAAACTATTCCATACTTGCCCCATCATATTTTCTGAGAGAGAGCCACCTACCCTTGTGTTGAGATCAAGTTATTCCACTCCATCCATATGAATCTTGATCTCTAGCGTCCCCAAGTTGCTTTCACCAATTCAATCTCTTCCACCATAGCCAAATCTGTGAGAGAGTGATTGTGTGTTGAGGAGTCTATCATCTTGAAGCACAAGAGCAAGGAGTTCATCGACATTGCCGAGCCTATTACCTTTTGAAGGGTGGTGCCTCCTAGATTGGTTAGGTGTCGCTTGGGAGCCTGCTACTTCGTGTTGTGGAGTTGAACCAAGAAGTTTGTACGGGCAAGGAGATCGCCTACTTCGTGAAGATCTACCCATAGTGAGGCTAGTCCTTCGTGGACGGAAGCCGTTATGGAATAGTCAAGGTTGCTACTTCGTGGACCCTTATGGGTGGAGCCCTCCGTGGACTCTCGCGACCGTTACCCTCCGTGGGTTGAAGACTCCATAAACGTGGACGTACGATAGCACCACCTATCGGAACCACGGGAAAAATCTTCGTGTCTACAAATTGCGTTTGATCTTCCTTTCTACCCTCTACTATACATACTTGTTGTTAATTTCCACTGCTATACTCTTAGACATGCATGTGTAGGGTGTACTTGACTTGCTATCATTGCTAAAATCTGCCAACACTTAACATTGGGAAAAGGTAGGATTTTTATTTGGTCAAGTAGTCTAAGCACCCCCACTCTAGACATACTTTCGGTCCTACATCTGCTACTACTGCCTGTGCATATGTCAGGGGCACTGGGTACCCCAGTCCTAGTCCACCGACAGGAGCCCTGGCGCCATTGGGTCAGGCCCAAAATTTATGCACAGGCGCACAATATGAGGGAGCAACTGCCGACTTTCAAGCCAGCACTTACTACCTCAGGCCGTTTCCGCCCCGCGCGCCACATGCGCATGGCTCAAAGGCGTGGGAGTGGCAGAAACTGCAGCGCCAGGGATTGTAGCAATGGGGCAGTTACATGTTTGCCTGTGATCATGGGTAGTGGGATTGGTGGAGATGGGTGGCTGCCATGGAACGGAGGAGAGCTAGCCCTCGTGCCCTTCTCTTGATGCTCATCCATTCCCTTCTCCTCCTCGATCTCAGGTTCACATAGCTTGCCCTTCTTCTCCGTCTTTGGATGCACCAGTCACCATCATGACGAGGGGGTGAGGACGACTCCCAGCTTCCGCCGCGGCGATGAGAGTTTCCCTTCGGGATCATGCCGTTGCTTCAGCCGCGGTGATGGGAGGCGGTTCCAGTGCGCGGGGTTGGAGCGCTGGAAGAGGCCGGGGCCGGTGCGGGGCTCGTGGCCGGGGGAAGCGGAGCGCCACACCCGATCCTCCTCCGTCAACGGTTCCTTCCCCAGCGATGGGACATACTAAAGGTACGGTGCTGGAGTTCATCGTCAGGCTGCGTGGCCCTCCCCGTAGCCGTTTGCGACTCCCTCGCCCTTTCGCTAGGGTGATGGAGGTCGGCAAGCCGCACGCGATGTGGTTGCACGTGCACGGCTGCTGTAATGGCGCCGTGCAGGCTATCATCGAGTTTCCGGCGCCCCGCGTCATGTTCCTCAGGCGCGGGTGGAAAACCTTCGTACGTGCCCATAACTTCATGAGTGGGTACGTTCTCCGCTTCAAGCTGGTGGAGGCCGACATGCTCTCTATCAATATCTATGGGCATTTGGGCACTCGTCTTGACTGCTACGAAGAGAGCTCGAGTGACGATGAAAGATCCTCCTCGAGTGACAGTGACAAGGAGGACAGTGTCGGTGAAGACGGCGACAGTGAGTGCCCGGTCGTCAAGACGGAGGACGACGACTCGGACTCCAGCTGACCGTCGGTCGCACCGTCACCTTCAGCTAGCCTCCCGGCAGAGCGATTTGCTAGGGGTTCTCGATTTGGGCGCCGCCTCCTCCCCCAGCTGGACCCTGGCAGGCTCGTGGACTCCGGCTTCGTCTTCCCTGTCGGTGGTCCTGCCGAGCTGCGACCTGCCGGTCCTAACGGGGTCAAGCTGGGCTTCTTCTTAGGGCCTCCTTTCGTCCTTTCTCCTTTTTGTAGCCTGTTCCTAGGGGAGAAAGTCAAATAAAGAGTATTTATAGGGCGTCCTCTAATGTATCTCTATCCATTTTGTGTAGAAAATGAATGAAAGAATGCTATTTCTCTTCCTTAAGTTCTATCCCTTTCTCCCCTTGTTTATACTGTGTCAGCATGTTTGTCCTAGCCGCACAAAACTATTTGCCGGGTCAGTACTAACCGCGAGCGCCAAGGGGGTGCAAGCCCCCGGCAGCTGGCTGGTATCATTCCCCGGCAAGGCTCCTTGTTGGTATTGGCGCGGCCCCCCAGAGCTGATAAGCGATAGGAGCTGGGGGACGGCTCGTCCCGACAAGGGTTTCCATTGCATGAAGGACTCCATTGTACACAGTCAAAAAGGATAGGAAGGGTTTCCTTAAGGGAGCAAATGGCTCCGAGCTTGGAATATGTGATTAGACTTATCTTTTCAAGCAGTATCCCTTTCTGGAGTACAATGGGCCGCCGTCCTTGTTTCTTTGCCCTTCTTCCTTGTTTTCCTGACGGACAAACATGTAGGGCAAGAGGCCTATGTCCTCTGGGAAGAGAGAATGTAGTAACAAGGATCACAGGGTCATCAAGTACTCTAGCAAATTTCTAAAACTTAAAAAGCGATAACATTGCAACATAAAAATGCATAGTAAACATGCAGTTCGATGGTATGATGCATGCACAGGGTCTGCGCCTGGCTTTGTACCAAGGGTTACATGCACTGCGGCAAGGCTTGTACAAAAGGTGGTTGCCGGGGACTGAGCCTGGCAACCGCGCCTTACGGGTAGAACTTACGAAGATGCTCAATATTCCATGAGTTAAGCATTTTGATGCCATCTTCGGTCTCCAGATGGACTGCGCCAGGTCTGGTGACTCGTGCTACCCGGTAAGGGCCTTCCCACTTCGGCGTCAACTTGTTGGTACCCTTGGCGGACTGAACGCGCCTAAGGACCAGGTCGCCTTCCTCAAGGCTCCGGGCGTTGACCCTGCCGCTATGATAGCGGCGCAGGGCTTGCTGGTAGCCTGCAGCACGCACAGCGGCCCGGAGACGATCTTCCTCGAGGAGCATGGCATCGTCATGTCGTAGCTGCTTTTGCTCTACTTCATCGTAGGCAAGTACTCAAGGTGACCCGTATATGAGTTCCGTGGGGAGAACTGCTTCTACCCCATATACTAGGGAGAAGGGCGTATGGCCGGTAGCTCGATTTGGTGTCGTTCTGAGGGACCAAAGAACCACCGGCAGCTCATCTATCCAGTGCTTGCCGCTTCTTCGCAGTCTATCGAAAGTTCTTGTCTTGAACCCACGCTACACTTCAGCATTCATCCTCTCGACTTGCCCGTTGCTTCTCGGATGGGCAATAGAGGCGAAGGAGGCCTTGCTTCCAAGGCTTTGGATGTATTGCATAAAGGTGCGGCTCGTGAACTGGGTGCCATTATCGGTGATCACCCTGTTGGGCACTCCAAAACGGCACACTAGTCCTTTCAGGAACTTGACAGCTGACTGCGCGGTCACCTTTCTTACCGGTTCCACCTCAGGCCACTTTGTAAACTTGTCGATTGCTACGAACAAGAATTCAAAGCCCCCGACGGCGCGGGGAAAGGGGCCCAAAATATCGAGCCCCCAGACCAAGAATCGCCAGGATAAAGGGATCGTCTAGAGAGCTTGCGCTGGTTAATGAATGTTCTTGGAATGGAACTGGCAGGCTTCACACTTGGTGACTAGCTCAGTTGCATCCTGGAGGGCAGTGGGACAATAGAAACTCTGCCGGAAGGCTTTTCCAGCAAGGGCCCTTGATTCAATACACAAGCCTCCGTGAATCTCTGCCAACAGCTTCAGTCCATCTTCCCGGTTAATGCACCTCAATTTCACACTGCTTGGTCTTTTTTTGTACAGATTGTCATCGACAAACTGGTACATACTTGACTAACGGGCTACTTCTTTGGCTTCTTCCTGCTCTTCGGGAAGTTCTCCTGTTTGAAGGAAGTGGACTATATGATGTGCCCAAGCTGGAGCCTGTCGCTCGACAACGAGGACTAAAGGCGTCTCTTCATTCGTGGGAGCGCTTACGTCGACCCCAAGAACCCGGGGTTCTGCAGGAGGGAGCTGCTCACCAACCGAAACGAGACTGTCCCCGGCAGCCTCTCTACCAGCGGCTTCAGGAAGCTCTGCCGGGAAATGCTTGCCGGAGTTTAGCTTTCTCCTTTTCCTGGTCATCGTTGACGGGGATACTGATGGCTGAGTGAGGTGGAGGCGAAAGTTCCTGGTTCCACAGGAAGCTTTTGTGCGGCGCACTTTGATAGATAATCAGTGACGCTGTTTTCTGCACATGGTACATGCTCTGCTTGCAATCCATCAAAGTGCTCCTCTAGCTTCCTCACCTCTTCCACGTATGCTTCCCTCAACGGACTCTGATAATCTTTGTTGACTTGTTTTACCACGAGTTGAGAATCTCCTCGGATGATCAGTTTCTTAATTCCCAACTCCACCACGATTCTGAATCCGGCAAGGAGCCCCTCATACTCAGCGGTGTTGTTGGTGGCCTCCTCCCGGGGAAAGTGCATTTGAACCACATATTTGAGATATTCTCCGGTGGGGGCAATTAGGAGCACACCTGCTCTGGCGCCCTAAAGCGAGAAAGCACCGTCAAAATACATGATCCATTCCTTAGGCGCTAATTTGCCGGGGAGAATTGTCTCTAGAACCTCTTCGTCTGGCGTGGGCATCCATTGCGCAATGAATTCCGCCAACGCCTTGCTCTGAATTGTGGAAGTGCTCTCATACTTCAAACCAAAACTTGACAGCTCTAGCGCCCACTCAACTATCCTGCCAGTGGCTTCGGGGTTCCTCAATATACGCTGCAGTGAAAAGCAGGTGACAACTGTGATCTCGTGGCCTTGGAAGTAGTGGCGCAGTTTCCTCGAGGCCATGATAAAGCCAAAGATCAGCTTTTGCATTCCAGAGTACCTTGACCTAGCCCCTTGTAACATGGAGCTGACAAAGTATACTGGTCGCTGCACCACTTTCTAATTTGCCACTTCCTTGAAACTGCCTTCGTTTGCTTGCTTAGGTTCCCCTCGGTTTGTATCAGGTCCTGCCGTGAATGCTTCGGTTCCACCCCTGGTGAAATCTATCACAGCGGTTGCATCTTCACCCACTTCTCGCTGCGCCACCAGTGCTGCACTAACCACTTGATTCGTTGCCGCCAAGTATAGTAGCAACGGTTCTTGCGGTTTAGGCGCGACCAAGGTGGGAGCGGAGGAAAGGTAAGCTTTTAGGTCTTGCAGCGCTGCTTCTGCTTCCGGGGTCCACTTCATCGGGCCGGCCTTTTTCAGAATCTTGAAAAACGGCAGGGCGCGTTCAGCGGATTTGGAGATGAACCTACTCAACGCGGCAATGCATCCGGCCAAGTGTGTTACGTCCTTGACGGACTTGGGCGCTTGTATCTGCTCGATTGCTTTGAGCTTGTCGAGATTGGCTTCTATTCCTCGCTGAGATACAAAGAACCCAAGCAGCTTGCCGGATGGGACACCAAACATACACTTCTCAGGGTTGAGCTTCAAATTGATCTTGCGCAAGTTCATAAAAGTTTCTTCCAAGTCTTGTATGAGTGTTGCTTCATCTCTGGTTTTGACTACTATGTCATATGTAAGCTTCCACGTTCATGTGCAACTGAGGTTCAAATCCTATCTGCACGGCCCTTTCAAAGTAGAACCAACGCTTTTTAATCCGAAGGTCATACGTACAAAGCAGTACGTGCCACACGGAGTTATGAACGCGGTCTTTTCCTCATCTTCCTTGGCCATGAATATCTGGTGGTATCCGGAGTATGCATCCAAAAAGGAAAGCAAGTCACACCTAGAAGTGGAATCAACAATCTGATCGATGCGCGGCAAGGGAAAAGGGTCCTTCGGGCATGCTTTATTCAAGTCAATGAAATCAATGCAAATCCTCCATTTCCCATTCGCCTTGCGCACCACTACCGGGTTGGCTAACCATGTTGGAAGCAACACCCCTCTGACCAAACCAGCTGCTTCGAGCTTCTTGATCTCTTCGGTGATGAGGCTTGCTTTCTAACTTTTTGCTTGACGGGCCTGGCATGAGGGCAGACTGCAAGGTGGTTCTCAATTACCTCCCTGGGAACACCGGGGATGTCAGATGGTTGCCAAGCAAACACATCGACATTCGCCCGCAGGAAAGCAACGAGCACGCTTTCCTATTTGTCATTAAGGGTGGCACTGATTGTAAACGTACCATCAGCGCCATCCTGCCCTGTCGGGATCTTCTTCGTCGCAGGATTGGTGACCTTTGATCTTTTGCTAGTGGAACTCTCCGGCAGGTCATCGACGAGTGCGGCGCACTCCGAAGAGGCATGCTTCCCGGAGTCCTTGCCGGCGTCTCTGTTAGACTTCTTCCCCTTCTTCGATTCCTTGGCGGGAGCTGGGGTTTCCGCGACCTCAGCTGCTACCGCGTCTCGATACATCTTGTCCACACATATAACTGCATCCTTCTTATCAGATGGAATGGAGATGATTCCCATGGGCCCTGGCATCCTCAAAGTGTTGTAATCATAGTGGGATGCTGCCATGAATTTTGCCAGAGCTGGGCGACCAATAATTCCATTGTAAGGCAGAAGGAGTTCGACCACATCAAACACCACCTTCTCAGTCCGGTAGTTCAACTCCGCGCCAAACGTCATAGGCAAAGCGATCTTTCCCTTGGGTCGGCTCCTGCCGGGGTTGATTCCTTGGAACGTACCCGTAGCTTTGAGTTATTCGCCACGGATCTGTAGCTTTTCAACCACTTTAGGGGAGATTAAGTTCAACCCCGCCCCATCGTCAACTAACATCTTGGTTACTTTGAGGTTGCGGGTTGTTGGGGAGACCAACAATGGCAAACATCCGACCGCAGTGGTGCGGCCAGGATGATCCTCTTCGTCAAAGATGATAGGCGTGCGGGACCATTTGAGTGGCCTTCTGGACTCTGCAGCTGGCTCCATGGCGTTGATCTCACGGGCCCACTGCTTGAGCTGGCGATGAGAGGAATGCAAGGACGCACCCCCGTCAACACACTTGGCTTCAGTTGCCTTCTGGAATTCTCGATCACTGGACTCTTCTTCATCATCCTCATCATCACTTATATCATCTCCTTCTTTCTTCTCATGGCCTCTAGCAGGTTTTTCCTTCTGCTGCGGGGCCTTGCCGCGGCGGCCTCCCCTACCACCACGGCCCTTCCCGACAGCACCATCTTGGCCTCTCTCCTTGTCACGCTTCTTGTATTTAGCCTTCTGCCTCTCAGCAAGCTGCTCAACTTGGCGGCATTCTTGGAGATCATGACCTTTGGTGCGGTGGATTTTCCAGTATGGCCCGTCGGACTTTCTGGTTTTCTCTGCCGCCGCGGCCTCCTGGCAATCAACACACGCGACAGCTCCCTTGCCGGGGGTCTCGGCCTTGGCCTTCTTGCCGGCACGGAGATCACCAGAGCTCTCAATGGCCAACACTGCCTTTCCCATACGCTTCTTGTTGCGCCTTCACCTTTTCCCCTTCGGGCCAGAGGCATCATCGTCGTCATCTGAGTCGACTACGACGCTAGCCTCCTCCCCGGGTTGTCGCCTTCCTTCCTCAGCACGAGCACACTTGTCCGCCAATGTGTACAACTCATTGACGGTCTTGGGGAGTCTAACATTCATCTTGGCCCGCATCCTCCTGTTGTGCACGTTCGAATGGAACGCGGCAATCACGGCTGCGGGGTGTATCTTTGGAATATTGCGGTGTACTCGATTGAATCTCTGGATGTACTTCCGCAAGGTTTCTCCCTCCTTCTGCGGAAGGACTTGCAGGTCGCTGGGCCATCCTGGCTCCTAGTGGCCACCTGTGAAGGCGCCGACAAACTCGTTGCACAAGTCAGCAAATGATGAAATAGATTTCTCCGGCAGGTGCATCAATCACGATCTCATGTTTGGCTGGAGCGCCAAAGGGAAATAGTTGGCGAGCACCTTCTCATCTCTTCCCCCGGCGGCTTGAACGGCTATCATATAGATGCCCATGAATTCCGCCAGGTTTAGCTTCCCGTCATATTTCTCCGTCAATTCAGGCTTGAAAGCTCGGGCCGATGGCCAGCGGACCTGTCGCAGCTCGCGAGTGAAGGCAGGGCACCCAACCTCATAAGGCAGGTACCCACCAGCACTGGGCGCGGCGTCGCCAGCATCTGGGCCGTTGCGCCTGTTGGATTGGCGGTGTGCTTCCCGGTGTCGCTCTATGGTGATGCGCGCGTCTTCCCTCCGCTGGTCTTCTAGGACACGCCGCTGGTCCCGGCGTTCATGCTGGCCGGACGAGGCCATAGATGCTTCGTCAGGCTCGTCGGAATGTGGAGCTCGTTGTGGCTGCCTCTGGGTCTGTTGTCGCGGAGGGGATTGCACCGTTGACGCGGCCCCCTCGACACGACCATCAGCCTGGGCCGCCGTCGCCGTCCGCGGGTGTCACGACGGCTCTGCATGCTGGGATTTGCTTTCTTCGACGAAGCCGATCAAACTCTAGATGGTGGCTCTCCACTCGTCCATCTTGTCAGCCGCCGGCGGGAAATTTAACATTAGCTGGGCCCGCGCCATCGCTTCCGCTGCCGTGGCCGGCATGCCTAGAGAGGCGGATCGCGACTTCGCTCGACTCCTGGTGGAGCCAAGAGGGATGTCGCCACATTCTTGTTGCCGTCCACCGATCGCCGGGGCGGTTTGACGTGGAGGAGGTCGAGCTTGTGGGTCTACGGTCCCGCTCGGCGCTCCGTCTTGCTCTGGGCGAGGCGCACGCCCAGTAGCCACACCTGTGACAGGCACAGCAGGAAGATCATGGCTTGCCCCAGATTGGGCACCGCTGTTGTGGCTGCGGCCACCAGTGCGACGGGGAGATGGAGACTGAACGTTTCCTCCTCCCGTGGCACTAGGGCCGAGCTCGCCAAAGTGTTGTTGCTGCTACTCCTCTTTGGCGTTCCCCGCTCCAGCTTCCGGCTTGGGGGACACGACGGTGGTGCCGCCTGCGCCAGTCACGTCGCCCATGACGCCCACCTCACTCGTCGCCGCCACGGTGCCAACGGCGTTCGCAGTTGTGTGCGAGGGGGTCTTCGAAGTGGAGGGATGCGTGGTCGCGCCGAGCTTCTTCTTGGGAGCCATAGAGGAAGAAAACGGCGAATAAGATCGACACGCTGCTCACGAACTCGGGTTCGCGCAAATGACGCTCCCCGATGGCTAGCGGACCTGTCGCAGCTCGCGAGTGAAGGCAGGTACCCGCCAGCACTGGGCGCGGGGTCGCCAGCATCTGGGTCGTTGCGCCTGCCGGATTGGCGGTGTGCTTCCCGGCGTCGCTCTATGGTGATGCGTGCGTCTTCCCTCCGCCGGTCTTCCAGAACACGTCGCTGGTCCCAGCGATCGTGCTGGCCGGACGAGGCCATAGACGCTTCGTCATGTTCGTCGGCATGTGGAGCTTGTTGTGGCTGCCTCTGGGTCTGTTGTCGCGGAGGGGATTGCACCGTTGGCGCAGCCCCCTCGACATGACTGTCAGCCTGGGCCGTCGTCACCGTCCACGGGTGTCGCGACGGCTCTGCCTGCTGCGATTTGCTGGCTTCGACAAAGCCGATCAGACTCTGGATGGTGGCTCTCCACTCGTCCATCTTGCCAGGCGGCGGCGGGAAATTTAACAGCAGTTGGGCCCGCGCCATCACTTCCGCTGTCCTGGCCGGCATGGCTAGAGAGGCGGATCGCGACGTCGCTCGACTCCTGGTGGAACCAAGAGGGGCGTTGCCGCATTCTTGTCGCCGTGCACCAATCGCCAGGGCGGTCTGATATGGAGGAGGTCAAACTTGTGGGTCTTCGGTCCCGTTCGGCGCTCCGTCTTGCTCTGGGCGAGGCGCGCGCCCAGAAGTCACGCCTGTGACGGGCGCAGCTGGAAGATCACGGCTCACCCCAGATTGGGCGCCGCTGTTGCGGCCGCGGCCACCAGTACGGCGGGGAGGTGGAGACTGAATGTTTCCTCCTCCCACGGCACTAGGGCCAAGCTCGCCAAAATGTTGCTGCTGTTGCTCCTCTTTGGCGTTCCCCGCTCCAGTTTCGGCCACGGGGGACACGTCGGTGGCACCACCTGCGCCAGTCGCGTCGCCCACGACGGCCACCTCACTCTTCGCCGCCGCGGTGCCAACAGTGTCCGCCGGTCGTGTTGGGCTTCTTCTTGGGAGCCATAGAGGAAGAAGACGGCGATGAAGATCGACACGCTGCTCACGGTCTCAGGTTCGCGCAAATGACGCTCCACCTACCTGGCGCGCCAAATATGTCGGGTCACGATGCACACGATGACCTGTGGGGCCACGGGCCCCTTTGTGGTTCGGCAGGGGTGAGGTCATATTGCACAAAGAGCAGAGGTGGTGAGACAGCGCGACGACGAGACGCTGATGTTTTACCCAGGTTCAGGCCGCTGGGAAGCGTAAAACCCTACTCCTGCTTTGGTGGATTGATCAGGGGAGCACGAAGCACACGCAGTGCTCAAACCCGGCAAGGTTGCCTTCGGGACAGCTGCTACGCGAGTACAAGTGTCCAAAGGTCTATATCCTTAGCTAGGTTGCCTTGGGCCTCCTTTTATAGCTCAACGGGCGACCACAGTGGCAAAACAGACATTATCTAGTGATTAGATAGCCAACAGTGCTATCATAACTAACTCTGGCATTTAAGACAAAATGCCATAAATACTAGCCTAGGTGGCGTGCGGGGATGCATCCCCAGCAAGCTTTTACCACCGATTTAGCTAACTATGGCTCAATATCTTGACACGCCTCTGGACGGGTGTCAAATGGGCATAATCTGTCTCCCGGCGCGTCGCCACGTGCTTAGAGAGAGCCACTTAGCCACCTGAGGGCTCGACACCGCATCGACAAATGACTGGCATTGCGATGCGGTGGAGCGGTGGCTGATCGGCTCGCGCCTGCCGGGGGATGGCTTGTCGGGTCTTCCTGAAGATGTGTGCGCCTCGGTCACCGGCAGGCACCGGGGATGTGACTGGCGTGGTTCGGGCCTGTTCTGGGCCGTTGCATCGACCTTGCCGGTGTTGCTTAGCCAGCGTAGGTTGCTTCTGCCGGAGTCTTGGTCTTGAATGTTGGTTTCGTCTTCTTGATGCGCTCCTTGATCTCACGTAGAGCGGCTTCTCTGGTTTGGATTGGTCTTTACTGTATTTATGTTGATGTGTTCTGCTACTACTGTCTGTGCATAAGTCAGGGGCACTGGGTACCCCAGTCCTAGTGCATCGACACTCGGTGACGCCGCGATTTTGGGATTGGTAGTACCGAGATTGAAAACCAGATCTGCCCTAGTGCTTCGGTGAAACCGAGTTTTGGGAATTGGTTACACCGAGTGGCACATGGAAGTTAGCTCTTCTCGAAACGGAACACCAAGTGCTCCTCACATAGAGGGTGCGAAAAGTGCTTGCTCAAATTTTCTGATGAAGCATGAATAGAATTTGAGGCGAGAAAGCATAGATAGCTAGAGGGGGTACTTAGGCATTCTTGTACATCCAATTGGCCAAAGAAATTAAAAACCAAATAACAACAATTGGATGTCCTCGAATGAGCACAAATATGCATATCAACATGCTCACACAATAAGATGCCAAATAAAACATGGCAAACATGCAAAACCACTCTAGTATCTACCAAGCACTATGGTGATGACGGAGTCATCTATATATAAGTATATTGACTTAGGAGCCAAGTAAGAATACTTGATCATAGGTCATACTCATCGCTTAAGCACAGGTGGTGTTGCCACTTTTAAATAAAGCTTTTAATGTGTTCACATCTTAAGAGATGCTTTGACTCAAGTCTGAGTAAAGCTCCCCCTTGATGTGACATCCCCTCTAAGAAGGACAAACTAACCTTGGGTTTTGTCGTTGAAGACTTCATGTAGGTGTTGTAGTAGTGGATGCTCATAGTGGATGAAGATCATCTAAAGTTGGAAGTCATCCTTGTTGTTTTGTACTCTTCTCACCTACATGGGTTAGTACCACACCAGGAACAAATACAAGGATATCTATGGACATGGAGTGAAACACATGTAATATCATGTCCATTGATTCATTAATTACCTTGTCCCTTGCTTACCTATGAGGGAATATGTGACTCTTTGAACTATTGCCTAAGGTTGGAGTTGGTTGCATTAGTTCTTGCCAATGATGAATGTGAGTGAATTTTTTTGGCGGAGTCGCCCCTCAAGATCTTCTCTAGTTCTTCTTCTTTGGGACCCACATCAACTTGATGGGGATCCTTGGAGTTGAAGTAGAACTTGTTGAAGTAGAGCTTGTAGTAGTTTTGGGAACCAACTTGACCATGTCTTGGGATTCTTCTTCAAATGTGTTAATCTCCTCTAGAAGCTTGTCCTTGCCCTTGAGCTTGTGGTCTTGTGGTGGAAGGTCATCTTGATCTTTTGTTCCCTTGGGTATAGTAGGATCATACTTCTCCTTTTGGGGAACAAACGTCGTCTTGGGGTATTGACCTTCTTCCCATTCAACTCCATTGGCGTTGAAATAGCTAATGCCTTGGTTCTTCCGGTGCCATCCTTGCTTGTGCACAATCTCTTCAAATTGCTTACTTCCAACAAGGCTCTTGTAGGCACCTTTTTCTATAATTCCTTTCAATAAATCGTTTTCTTGCTCAAGTGTAACTTGTCTAAGAGAATAATTAGTGGAATCAATAGAGCTACTAGAAGCAACATCATTGGATTTAACATTTGCATTGTTGCTACTAGATGAAGAACCTTTCTTGCCTTTCTAACTAGTTTGCTTAGATTTAACTTGTGGAACAAACGTAGACAAGAGTAGTCGTTTGGCAAGATAGGAAGAACTCTTATTTTGAAGATCGTCATTGATAGCTTTAATAAACTCATGCTCTTGCTCTAAATTTAGCTTATCGAAGCGTAACTTCTCATGTGTTCTTAGAAGCTCTCTCTGATCTTCTTGAGTAGATTCATGAGCTAACTTAAGAGTGTTTAGTTCTTTAGTTAGACATTCAATCTCCTTCTTATCATCATCACACGACTTATGTTGACTAGCATGATTATCATCAAGTTCATTTTGACTAACATCACTAGTTTTATCAAAGAGCAAGTCATCATCTCCTAGTAAGTCATCATCATCACTATTAAAGTCAATGTATTTGGGGTGTGAACATTGGGGCCTTTAGCCATGAAGCAACTTCCACTTCCTTCATTTGGTGAATCAAATATGTCATAGGAATTGGAGGATACGAGTGATAATCCGGCAACACCTTCATCTTGACTATAGTCGGAGTTGGATGGTAGCTTCTCTCGGATTGGTTGTCGAAATCGAAGCTGAAAACACATTCACCAACATGAGCTTGATGTCTTCTTCTTGTGTAGCTCTTGGTGTACTTGTCCTTCTTCTCTGAGTCCTTGGTTCTCCGGGAGGGTCTTCATTCATAGCGATCTTCTCTACTCCTTCTCTCTCTATGAGGTGACTCATCTCTTGAGCTTCTTCTTCTAGGTGACTTTTGTCTTCTTTTAAATTTGGAATGTTAATAGGATCATTCATTTGCATAATGATTTCTATGCATATTTGAAAATTGTGGAGTTTGATTGATTTATTTTGGTAATTTTATGAACTCAAGTTTATTTTAGAGTTTGTTTTGAAGGATTATTTTGGCCCTTATTGCATTAAATTTTTTCCAAAATTTGCATTTGTGTTATAAAAATGTTCACTGTTTTACATAGCAGTAATAATGTTTTACTAGGTGTTCTAGTATTTTTTTTAGGATTTAATTTGGTATTTTATTTAGCTATATTTCTTCCTGTAGCAAAGGTTGTTTTTTTTAAGAAAACAAAGGCACTGTAGAGCCCAACTCATTTTTCCTCGCCCGCGCGCGCAAAGCAGCTAGCATGCCAGCCCATTTCGGCGCAGCAACAGCCCACCCCGCAGGCCTCTTCTTCTTCTATTTTTTTTCTCACTACCGCTGCCAACTGGGTCCCCCTTGTCATCATGTTGCTCGAGTCGTGTTCATCAGGGACACCGTAGCCAATCCAAATTCGATCGAATTGATCGGTCTCTTCCCTATTCCGCACGGGAAACCACCCTATAAGTATTCCCCGTCTCTCATCCGCACGATTTTTGCCAAAATCTCCAACTCCCGTGTCCGTTTTGCCCAGATCCGATCCCGTCGGAGTTCATCGCTGCCTGAAGCTTCCGCCAGAAGAATTCGTCGCCACCGAAGGTTCCCAGCGTCTCCATTCTACTCTGCTATCTTCTCCTAGATGTACTATACATCCATGACTCCTTATCTCGCGCATGGAGTCACCGAATCGAGCGCTAGGACCTCCGCCCGAACCAGAGCACGGCCGTCGTTGCTTCAGTCGCCCACCAACGCCACCAGAAGGCGTAATCCTCCCTGACGAGATCCACTTTGTCTTCATTGTAGAGCTCCACGTCCGCTCATCTCTTCCTCCGTCGCTGGAGACCCGCGGAAGCCGCCGGCCGCATCACCACCGAGCCCCTCGTGCCGGTCTTCTTTGAGTCCGACAGTGGTTGTTCTCTGTTGTTATCCGATGAGTCATCCCCATTTGTCCGATCGTAGATGTGCAACCAAAAACAAGGCGAGAGCCCCTGCGACTCATGCCCGCCCCTGCGACTCGAGTTCCCCACCTACCATCGTCGCCGCCGCCGCCACCACCACCCCCACCACCGCCGCTGACGCCCTCGACCGCCGCCAAACAGCACGCAACTACTCGTTGGGGCCAGGATGTCGAGCCACCCTATCTCCACCGGAGTCCGAGATCGGGGAGGCTATCGGATGCCGCTCCCGCACATCTACCAAGCCTTCCTGGAGATGTTGCGGCCGATCCATTTGATTCCGGCGGAAACCTTGAGGGAGTCGCGGGAGAGGCGCTGGCGCGAGCGGGCAATGCGGATCCACGACGATGCCCTCTCATGGTCGCTGTGCGTCCGCAAGTGCAGGGAGGCGGATGCGCTGGTGGAACCGGGATCGGATCCACTCTCCCATGCGCAGCGATTTGCTCAGGTTTGTCGAGACCAAGCCAACTGGGAGATGCTGAACCTGGCATGGAGGATCTACTTCAAGGGGATCGCGGAGGAGAAGCGCAAGATGCCGCATCCGTCAAGGCCGCCGAAGGAGTTCATCAACTGGGCGCGACGGGAGGCGAGGGCAGAGGATCCGACCCGCGCGGAGAGATGGAGGTGTATCGTGGGTCTGATGCCCACCGGGGTCCCTCCAGAGCCTCTCCCTATGGATCCACTGCCGTTCCTGTCCCCGACACCAGCCTCGGACTGATCAACGGTCGACCTCGCCGGCCCGATCTGGAACCGCCATGGACAGGTAACAGAGGTGAGGTCCCGATCCCTTTCCAATCTAAATTGAGAGCTAAAAAAACTTCTTAGTTGTTGGTCGATGGAGCTGGGTTATCCCGCAAACAACCGTGCGATTTTGATAGAGTAATGTCTGATAAGTCGAGCTTATGCTCTATTTCGCCGGAATTCTCACCGCCGGCGAGCAATTCCCCACCAGGTTCGCCCACCGCTTTTCGAAAAGAGGCGATGGGCCTGACCTGCAAGCCCATCGAGGGAACACCCATAGTGGGCCTGGGCCCTTCAGTCAGGCCGCTACCTTCCATCAAGTGTAAGATGCCAGGCCGTTATCGGCCCAAAAAGCCCACCCCACACCGCGAGGATATTGAGACAGTCACTAGGGTTTTTGGCCAGCTCTGGTCCATTCCCTCTCCCCGCCGTCGCCCCACTCCCCGCAAACCCTCGACTTCCACCATTGCCTGGATTCGCAAGATCTGATCCAATCTGGCAGTTTCTCCCCGTCAGATCTATTTCCTGTTGCCAGAGTTCGCCCGTAGGATCCTATCCCTGTTAACCTGAGAATTGTCCCGGAGGGGATCGGCCCTGGATCAAGATCCTTTGCAGAAGTTGTGGCCATGACTGACAAGCCTCAACACTAGGGTGCGGGCAAACAATGGGCGCCAGCCCCTCGAAAGGCCGCTGGGGCTCGACAGCAAGCGGGAGCTGGTGGGCGACCCCCTGCGGCTAGTGAAGCTGGGGGAACAGGTGTCCCGAAACCTGCTCCATGCCAACCAGTTGGCCCGGGTGGTCGGCCTCCTGCAACAACTATGCCGGCAGCTGCTCCTCCTCCACCAGCGCCGCCTGTCCAGATCCTAGATGAAAGGTACAAGGATATGGTATGTTTTACATGTGGAGGTCTAGGGCATTATGTTGGTAATTGCATTGAGAAAAAAGTTGCTTTATCTGTAGATTAGAGGGACACAATGTCAATAACTGTGCATCCTGGACTCATCCCCATCCAGTGGCTACTTTCTTTGGGAGCTCTGCCCTGGGTTTGGGGTTCTATCACATTGAAGCCCCTGTGGGTAGAGAGGTAAATTGGCTCAATTTCAGAAACTGTGGAGAAGTGCATTGTCAAAGGGAAGATTAATCAGGAGGAGCTCCGCAAAAACCTTTCTGAGATTTTCTGCAAAAGTAAATAGTGGCCTTGGTAGATCAGAGCCCTTTCTGAAAAATCTTTTCTGGTCAGGTTTCCCCCTTGGAAGAATGTGGATGAACTCATTGAGTTCCCTGCTTTTGATCTCCCTATCAGTGGTGTCTCTATTTTTGTTGAGAAGTGGACGGGGGCAGTTGACCCTTTCAATGAACTGACTGAAGCCTGGATAGAGATTCTGGGGTTGTCCTCAAAGTGGTGTACCTAGAAAGTTTTCTCCCAAATTGCTTCATGTTTTGGGATCTTGGTGGATGTTGACTGGAATGGAATGATGAAGAGCTTTTATGAGAAAGTCAGGATCAAGATTGTGTGCAGGAATCCAGCCAAGATACCTTTTGAGAGATTGATGGAAATGAGGAAAAAGTTGTACATTTTGGAATTCATTGTGGAAGGGTTTGATCAGATTGGTGCGGATGATCCAAATGATGATGATGGACCTGCTGACATTAAGGTTGATGAGGATGGTAAAGAGATGGATGATGCTGATAGGGATATCTTGAAAGAAGGTGAAGAGGAATTTGATGAACTGGACCTTGCCAACAAGGTTGGCACTTCTAACTCTGCAAACTCCTCCAAACTGACAGAAACTCTATCCTTCCACCCTGCTCCATTGATGGCTGCTTTTCCTCCCCAGTAATTGGTTCCAAAGGATTGCATCTAGAAGTGGGCTCTGGCAATGAAGAAGTTAAAACTATCCCATACAACCTGGCTGTGGAAACTCTGTCTTGTGACACATTTCACAATGAGGTGGGCTTTGGGACTAAAGCATATATCAATAGCATGAAATCCCTAGACTCTTCCCAAAAGATCTACTGCTCTGATCTGCTACTTGACCTTGATGGAGCAAGCTCTGATTCTGAAGATGAGGATGGAAATGGTACCTCTGATGTGGAGATGGCTACCTTTCATATACCTGTGGCTCATGGTTTGAAGATGATGGTGCTTAACAAATGCAATAATTCAATGACCCCAGCCCCTGAGGTGTCTGACAACAAAAAAAATACTCACACTCAGTGGGGACCAGTGATATCTCGAAGGCCTAGCACCAGGATGCAGAAAAGGCAAAATGTCATTGAGAAGGCTGCTGCTTAAAAGATGAAGATGAACCTGGAAATTCCTCCTAGTTTCAAAAGTAAGTCATTTACCTCTGAGTCTTGTAATACTTTAGAAAATTATGCTTCTGCTGTGAATTTGAAAATTGGACATAGTGAAGAAGAAAAGAATAGTATTGTTAACAATATTATCAAATGTGAAACTGAAAAATGTCTAGTTTTTGCTAGTCAGAATCCTGAAGTAGCACTTCCTAAGGATCTAGATGTAGACTTTTCTGATCTAGAGGGAGTTTGTACTCCAGAAAAATCAAACAGCACTGTTTCACACATGTCAAGGGGCACTGCTGGTTCATGTGGGAATTCTGGTGCTGTTCAGAAAGCTGGGCTATGTAGCCTATCACACCCTTTCAAAATATCATGACAGGTCTCGTCTGGAATATTAGAGGTGTGAGCCAAAAAGGGAAACTACAGTGCCTGTCTGATATCATTAGCAAAAATAAGCCAGATTTTGTTGGTTTTCAAGAGACAAAAAAAGAGAAGTTTGAGGATTCTTTCCTCGTTCTATTGCTGGTTCTATTCCCTATACTTGGGACTGCAGGTGGTATCCTGGTTGGGATCAATAGCAACATTATGGACACTATTGGTGTCATTAGTAAAAAATACTGTTTAGTTATTACTTTAAAAAATAAGAATGACCAGTTAGTTTGGCACCTGGTTGTTGTTTATGGCACAGCTTATGTTGTTGATAAGGTTGATTTTGTAGCTGAGATTCATGAGGTTATGGAAGGTCTCTCCCACCCAGTTTTGTTTGGGGGTGATTTCAACCTAGTGAGAGAGGCCAAAGACAAGTCATCTGGGGTGGTTAATACCTCTTGGACTTTCCTATTTAATGACTGGATCAATAAATGGGGACTCATGGAGACTAAAATTGCAAATAGGGTTTTTATCTGGAGTAACAATCAAGATAATCCTATATTTGCAGGATTGATAGAGTTTTCTCTTCTACTAACTGGGATAGCCATTTCCCACTCACTACCCTATGTGCACTACCCAGAGTGGGGAGTGACCATGCACCCCTGCTTCTGGATACTGGTATTAGAAGCACTGCTATAGATAACCCTTTTAGGTTTGAAATATGGTGGCTGGAAAAACCAGACTTCTCAGCTTTGGTTGAGAGAACGTGGTCCACCCCTTCTCCTTACAGTACAGCCATAGATACTTGGCAATTCAAAACCAAGCTTTTGAGGAAGAAAATAAAAGGGTGGAGTATCAATGTAGAAGCTGCTATGAAGAAAAAGAAAAAAGATCTGCTACAAGAATTTGATATACTAGATGTGTTCTCTGAGCAAAACAGAGTGTCTAATGAGGATATCCTCAGAATGAAAGAGATTAGGGCAGAGTTAGATGAGATTTGGAGGAAAGAAGAAACTGCCATGTGGCAAAGATCTAGAGATAGAAAAAAATTAGAAGGGGACAGAAACACCTCTTATTTTCATGTTGTAGCTAACCAACGCAAGAGGAAGAATTTTCTTTCGGTGCTCGAAGGTCCAAATGGTCCTGTCCATTCTACTAATGAAATGTTAGGGGTGGCTACAAATTTTTATAAAAATCTGTTTGGCCATTAAGACAAACCTAACATACATCTTGATGATCATTTTTGGTCAGAGGAAGAGAAAGTCACACATGAGGAAAATATAGAACTAGAAAAACCCTTTTCTGAGGAGGAAATCAAGGACGCTATTATGGGATCCTATGCATGTGGTGCCCCTGGGCCCGATGGGTCATCCTTCCTCTTCTATCAGAAGGTCCATTTGGATTTTGAAAACGGGACTCTAGACTTACAACGACTAAACTATTCTATTGTCACCCTAATTCCTAAAGAACCAGATGCTAGACACATGAAAAAATTTGGACCGATTTGCTTGAGTAATGTCTCGATCAAGATTTTCGGCAAGGCAATGACCAATAGAGTTTCTCCGCTTGGTCATCGTTTACTTTCGCCTTGTCAAACTGCTTTTGTCCGTGGGCGGTTCATCTTAGAAAGTGTAGTCACGGCTCATGAAGCGATACACGCAGTTCACAAGTCTGGAAAAGCTGGGGTTGTCCTCAAGCTAGATTATGAAAAAGCTTACGACAGGGTTAACCGGGATTTCTTATTAGAGATGCTGACTTCTAGAGATTTTGGGAATAAATGGATCAAATGGATTTTTTTCATTTTGAAACAAAGCTCCTTTGCTGTAAAAATTAATGACACTATAGGCCCATATTTCGTGGGTGGTAAAGGTCTTAAACAGGGTGATCCATGGTCTCCTATGTTGTTCAATTTGGTGGTAGATGTATTTTCACGTATGCTTGCCAAAGCGACAAGGGAGAAAATTATTACTGGGATCCTTCCGGAGGTGATCCCTAATAGCTTAATTAGTTTACAATACGCAGATGATACGATCCTATTCCTAGACCCAAATCCAGAATGTGCGAAAAACCTGAAATGGCTATTAGCTTGTTTTGAGAACCTCTCTGGTATGAGGATCAATTATGATAAATGTGAATTGGCTGCGATTAATTTGGGAGAAGAAGAGAACAAGACTCTTTCCAAATTTTCTGCTGCAAGATTGGGGGTTTCCCCTTGAAATATTTGGGAGTACCACTTCATTTTCTAAAACTTAGGAGGGAGGATCTACAACCTATCATTGACAAAATTATTAAGAGAATTTGTGGATGGAGAGCCAGATTACTTAGCTATGAGGCCAAACTAATTCTACTACAGACTTGCATTGCAAGCATCCCTATGTATTTAATGTCTGTGATTAAATTTCCGAAATGGGCAATTAAAGCCACTACTTCCCAAATGTCTCACTTCTTCTGGGGTAATATGGGTGACATCCACAAATATCATCTGGCCAACTGGGGTTTAGTTTCCCAGAAGAAAGCCTTTGGCGGACTAGGGGTAACTAACCTGAGGGAATTTAATATGGCCCTGCTGGCTTCTTGGTCCAAAAGATATATGCAGGGGGCGGAGAAAACGTGGGTGACCTTGATTAACCACAAATATAACACCTCGAGTCCCAATGTCCTATGGGCTAAAGAAGCTGTGGGTTCGCCGTTCTGGAAAGGGGTTACCTGGGCTTTCGCTGGGGCCCGCCCTTTCTATAGATGGATTTTAGGGAATGGTAGACACATCAGTTTCTGGCACGATAATTGGGTGGGAGGAACCCCCCCTTAAAACTAAATTCTGGGACATTTTTGACATTTGTCAGCAAAAAAATGTTTCTGTTGCCCGGGTATGGGATGGTGTAGAGCTTAGTCTTACTTTTAACAGATGTGTGGACGAGAGGCTTATGGGTATGTGGCGGGAGCTTTTGCTGACTGTTACTGACTATATACCAAATGATGAGGAGGATAAACCTGTTTGGATGCTAGAACATAATGGTATATACTCTGTGAGGTCCTTTTATAACACTATGAATTGGGGAGGGGTTTATACCCCCATTTGGAAGAAGTTTTGGAAAATCAATGTCCCTAATAGATATTTGGTGTTTATTTGGCTGGCCTAGACAGCGCCGTGGAAGATGAAACATGTTTATTCTGTAGTGATAAGGAATCTGTGTAGCACCTTCTTTTCGATTGTGTTGTTGCCAGAGCCATTTGGCATGATATTCCTGATATTTTTGGTTTCATCCAACCAACCTGTATGAATGTATTTTCTACTCTGTGAAATGTCAATAATAAGAAAAGTGTGATAAATATTGCATGTGTTGCTACTATTTGGAGCGTTTGGTCTATGCATAACAAGATGTGTTTTCAGGGCGTTCCATGGAGAAGTACTCACGTTATCCTGGGGATGATCGGCTCATACATCCACCAATGGAAGATTCTGTGCAAAGGGGACCAATATGTTCTACTACGGCGCTGTCTCCGGCTCCTGGACCATCGAAGAGGAGAACTGCTTCGCATCGCCTGGAGATGATACGCCAAGGTGAAGATGCTGCTGGATCCAAAGGCAACTACATGAGGGCGCATGCTGGATGAGGGATGTCCTGTTTCAGTTTACGCTAGGTTGTAATAGGATCTAGTTTATGTCTTCATGTTGGCTGGAGTTTGGTATGACTCTGTTGTTAAGACTGGTTAGTTTTCATTTGACATTGGATAACTCTGTGCTCCGTTTTATTCAATAAAATGGAGTGGGGGGAAGCCCCTTTTGATCAAAAAAATTAGATAGGTTTATTGTTTTGTTTGGTGCCGAACCGTTATCCATTAATTTGCGACCGTCCGCCTCGTAAGCTTGGTAGCAAATAGTTTCTATCCACTAGCGTCCTGCCATGTGGCCGTACTACAGTGACCACAACAACAACTAAATGTTTAGGCAGAATTTTGTTCAAATTTCTTTTGGCTATAACTTGAGATCCGTAAATCAAAATTCATCGATTCTTTTTCCTGTGTACCCATATTGATCACTAGAATACATTAGAACCGAAATTTCACACTTTTGCACTGTTTAAATTTGAATTCAACCTTCCGTAGGCCATATCTTTCAAACCGTCCACTCAAATTGGTTGATTCTTTTTGCATTGTGATCCTACTAGCATGTAGTTAATGAATACCTACTGATATTGTTCTATTATTGAAATTTTAATTGAATTGTTTGCTGTTGACTTTATTTTAGTGTTATGTGAGTACGGTTTATTTATCGATGCCTATTTTAAATATATAGATTGTCTGGAGTGTGAAGCGGATCAGAATTAAGCGTTAGAGTATTTCAGCACCGTTCAAGGCAAGTTTCACTTTTGATCATGTTCATCCTATATGTCTGCTATGCAATGTTATGATATGTTGTATGTTTGTGTGATTCTTATACTTTGGTCGCCATGTGCGTGTCCTGTTTGCATTGTTTAATTGTATGCTTGGATTTGCTATGGTAGATGTGGGCTTGTATCGAGTGTTTCATGAAAGTGGTGAGTGTTTATAGCTGTAGGATCAGGACGTTTCATCAGGTGAATGCGTCTTGGCAGAGCGCTCTATTGTCCCTAGAGAATGCGCCATTGACAGAGCGCACTTGAGTTAGTTCGGGATTTAAATCAGGTGAATGCGTCCTTGGTAGAGCGCTCTATGGTCCCTAGAGAATGCACCATTGACAGAGGGAAATTGAGACTTCTGAAGTTCTTGTCATGTCAACTTAGAATTCTTGGGGTTCTCGTGTGATAACTATGCTTGAGTAAACCTTGACTGGAGGGTAGGTGAAGTTAGTTCATGCCAACCCAACTTGAGTGTTCTGTTTGTCATACCTTGCTTGGGGATGTAGGTTTTGCTATATCATTATGTGTTATTTGCCAATACATTCAATGTATTGACCCTTGTGGCTGCAACTTATCATGTTGCAGGATATTCAGATGATCAGTAAGATACAGTAGGGTCGCGAGTCTTCACTCAACATTTTCGCCAGTGGGCATTGATGGGACTCATCGTTTGTTTATGTTACATTTCCGCTGTCATTATTTGATAAAGCTAGCTATGTGCTATGATATTGTAATATCTTATAAATTCTGGATCATGCGTGATAGTAAATGATGCACTTGTCACTTTGATATTCTTATGTACTGTGTGTGCTAGCGAATCGAACCAGGGACTAGCATGGTAAGCACAGAGACATCGAATCTTATTAGATTCGGGTCGTTACATTTGAGTAGTGTCCGGGCCTTCCACAATTGTAACAATTTTGGTCACGACTAGAGGAACGCTTCTCTTCATATCTTGAGTTGGAGATTCTCTCTTTGCCTCTACTCTTGTAGAATTTATTGAACTTCTTGACCATGAGGCTTATCTCTACATTGGTAACAAGGTTGTCACTTGAAGTAGCGAGAGTATCACTTGTATCTTTGTATGCATCGCTTGACATGGTGTGAAGCTCTTCTTTATCCTTGAGTGACATTTCATGAGCAACAATCCTTCTAATGACCTCAGTGGGCTTGAGATCTTTGTAGTTTGGCATCATTTGGATCAATGTGCACACGGTGTCGTACTTTCCATCCAAGGCTCTAAGGATCTTCTTGATAATGAATTTGTCGGTCATCTCTTCACTTCCTAAGCCGGCAATCTCATTTGTGATGAGAGCAAGCCTATAGTACATTTCCGCCACTCCATCACCATCCTTCATCTTGAACTTGTCAAGTTAACTTTGTAGCACATCCAACTTAGATTCCCCAGCGGATTTGGTACCTTCGTGCATATCAACCAAAGTATCCCAAATTTCCTTTGCATTCTCAAGATGGCTTATCTTGTTGAACTCTTCCGGGCATAAGCAGTTGAATAGAAAGTCGCATGCTTGAGCGTTATATTGCAACATCTTCAATTTTTCTGCAGCCGCTTCACGATCCGGTTCATTTCCATCACCAAAGAGTTCACCTTGCAATCCAACATGAATAACAGCCCAAACGGCGGGGTTATGACAAGAATATGCATTTTCATTTTGTGCTTCCAACTAGCAAAGTTTGTACCATCAAAATATGGACCTCTACGATGATAATTTCCCTCACTAGATGCCATACTCTCCTAGGTTGTGAAGCCAATGCAATGGAGACCAAAGCTCTGATACCACTTGTAGGATCCAAAGTATGTCTAGAGGGGTATGATTAGACTACTTGACCAAATTCAAATTCTAGCTTTTTCCCAATTTTAGATGTTGGCAAATTTTAGCAATTGTATCAAGTCAAGCACACCCTACACATGCAAGTCTGAGAGTATAGTGATGGAAAGTAAAGACATGCACATATAAGTAGATGGAAGGGATAGGAGAATCAAACGCAATTGGAGACACGAAGATTTTTCCCGTGGTTCCGATAGATGTTGCTATCGTACGTCCACGTTGATGGAGACTTCAACCCACAGAGGGTAGCGGTTGCGAGAGTCCACGGAGGGCTCCACCCATAAGGGTCCACAAAGTAGCAACCTCGTCTATTCCATCAGGGCTTACGTCCACGACGGAGTAGCCTCACTTGGGGTAGATCTTCACGAAGTAGGTGATCTCCTTGCCCTTACAACCTTCTTGGTTTAACACCACACACAAAGACGTAGGCTTCCAAGCGACACCTAACCAATCTAGGAGACACCACTCTCCAAAAGGTAATAGATGTGGTAAGAATGATGTACTCCTTGCTCTTGTGCTTCAAAAGATAGTCTCCTCAACACACAATCACTCTCTCACAGATTTGTCTTGGTAGAAGATGTTGAATGGGTGGAAAGCAACTTGGGGAGGCTAGAAATCAAGATTCATATGGTTGGAGTGGAAGATCTAGATCTCATAACATGAGTAGGTGGTTCTCTCTTAGAAAATGGACGGGGCAAGTGTTGTTCTGTTCTGAGTGCTTCCTCTGCGAGTGAGAGGCACATGGAGAGGTATATATAGGCATCTACAAAAATCCAACCGTTACAACATTATTACCCAACTCGGTGAAACCGAAGCAAAAACTCGGTTGCACCGACTAGTGCAAAATGTGGCAACTTTTCGCGTGTCGGTGAGACTGGTATATAAATCTCTGCGGGGCCGAATTGGCTGACCTAGGCAGTTACCAAAACTTGGTGAGACCGATTTCTACAACTCGGAAATTCCGATTCTTAGAAATAGGTTAATTGAAAGTTGGCCACTGATTTCGGTTTCATCGAAATGAAAACTTGGTGTCACCGAGACCTTAGGATTTGGCTTAGGATCTGCCTTGGGTGCAACTCGGTAGGGCCGATTTGGAAATATTGGTGGCACCGAATTTGAGTGGTAGGATTTAGACATAGTATATTTTGTGGGAGAATTTCATGTGTGTTTCTGGTGGCTAACTCTATGCACTTGAGCAACCAGATCATCATGGATACCACATCCCCTCTTAATAGTATTGGCTTTCCTATGGACTCAAAAGTGATTTCTCACAAAATGCAAAATGTAGAGTCTTGAAGCTTGTTGCCAATAGATGTTCCTTGCATCTAGGGGATCTTCACACAATCCTTTGCCAATCCATTTATTGAACTTTACCTAAGATATACTTGGTAGAATCATTAGTCCAATGAAATATATATTGTTATTAATTACCAAAACCACCTAGGGAGAAGTTGTGCTTTCAATCTCCCCCTTTTTGGTAATTGATGACAACATATAGATCTACGCTTCGATAGGGATAAAACAATGAATAGCATCGTCGCTTTCAGAGGTATATCATAAGCAAGAGCTCCCCCTAAATTTGTGCACTATTTTAAATTTGCATTTGAATGCAAATGCACAATCAATTAGGATCATGTGTAACTCTTCCATGTCACATACAACTTGGTGGTGCGCATAAATGATACGAATGGATTACAATGCACATACCACCAAACATGAGTGAATGGTCATCATATATGCATCACAAAGATAGGAAATAGTAGCATCATCAATCGAAGAGTGTCATCAAACACGACAGAGTTTTAAGACAACCACGCAATAAACCAAATGTTTTTAAAACAAAGAGAGCAAACAAAATGCAACACTCTCTCTAGAAGCCCTATGATCTATAACACTTCTCCCCCTTTGGCAACAAGTTACCAAAAAGCTTGAAGGTATAGAGCTAAGCGTCACCCTGGCCTCTATCTCCTCTGGTGGCCGTGGAAGGAGTCGAAAGAACAGCGTTCACGAATGCTTCAGCTGAAGTCCTCTGAGGTGGTGGAGTAGATACTAGAGGTGCTGAGGGTGCTAATGGAGCTGATGCAGGTGCCGATGAAGAAGGTCTCGTCTCGGGAACTGGCACGACAGAAGATCTGACTTGTGTCCTGGACTGAGTGTGTGTCTGGAGACGAGGACTATCATCATCATCTCTGGAGCTGGGGCTGGGCACTGCATCCACTTCCTTCTTAAGAGCATTGACAGTGGTGGTCAGCTCCATCACCTTATTATTCAAATCGTGAAATTTTGTCTCCACTATCCTCTCAAAACTCTCCTAGTTCTTGAGGATCTCACTCACGTTCTTTTCTATCCCTTGGATAGTGCTGATGAGATAGGACATTTGCTCACTCTTCCTCCTCGGTACTTGAGCACTAGTGCTCTGGCTACCTCTGCCTGGGCCTTAGCCTTGACCTCAGCCAGTGTTGTACATGAAGGGGGGTGACTAGGATCCATCACCACAACATTGTCCTCCAAATCTGGCTGTTGTGGCAGGTGTGGACGATCAAGTAGATAGAGGCACTTTCCAACTTTAGAATTAATGAGTATCTCGATATATGGAGCATATCCACAAGATCTTTTCTGATTAACAGCAGTCCTCCTGATTGTCTCTACAATCAAATCCATCACCCTAATCCTGGTGTGGGTGTCTACATGGTGCAGCATGTTGATGGAATTCCCCTTGATCATCTTGTCATCACCTGATTTAGGCATCAAGGTGTACCTCGTAATGGTGTTGGTCTGGGTAGTCCTGCTTGCAAGAAGTAGACAGAGCCAAGCTTGTGTGTCTTCAAATATGCTCTGGGAATGGGGTTGTACATGTTGCTCATAGAGTTGTGGTTCATCTTTGCTTCACCATATACTTCAAGATCGCCATCCTGAATCTCCGGGGCTACTAAGATGGTAGCCCATTCATCAACAGGAGACTGGTACTTGGTGCCCTCAGTCATCCATACAATCCTTCCATTTGGATAGAAGTGAGCTGTGGAATAGAATTGCATGATCATCTCATCAATCCATGCTGTCAACTCTCTGCCAACAAAAGCATCAACATCAATTGCAATGATGTTTTCTAGCACATGAGGGAAGTAGTCCTCATTCTCCTTAGTGAACTTCCAATCAACATATCTCATGTCACGGACAACTGGACTCTTGTCTAATAAGACAGTCTCATAGAAATCTTGATGCTCCTTAGTGTGGAAGCGAGCATCAACATCAGTCCTTCTCCTGATAGCATATGGATCAGCTGCTCTCCATTTCCTGAGATCCTTCCCCTTCTTCATGTCTTCTGCCAATGGATGATCATCATTGTGTTGTAGCAGGTGAGGTCTCGGCTTCCTCAAAATAGCAATATCTTATTATTCTTCCCTAGAGGTAGAACCCTTGTTCTTCTCAGCTTCTCGGATGTCTCTGGTGGTCTTCTTGGGCTTGGTGGCAGCTGGCTTCTTGGGATCATATGGATTGGACTTGGAAGGTGGCTTGTTAGGCATGGCATCATCCATAACCTTCCTCTGCTTGGAAGGAGGTTAGTTAGCAGCAGGTCCTTCCTTTTCCTCTTCCTCAAGCTCAGTTGGGTCATCATACATAGAAGTTTCCCTTCGTTGGACACGAATGGTCCTCTTCCTCTCTCTTCTTCTTGGCAGGTTTCTTTGTCATACACTTGGTTTGCCTAGAGGAGCCTGGATTCTCAAGTGTAATGGCCATTCCTCTCTTGGCGGTCTCAGGAGCCTTCACAGCATCAGAACTGGCATACTCCTTCCTGACTGTCTTCCTCTTAGAAGTAGCATCATATGGGATGAAATCTTCATCCTCCTCATCTTAGTTCAGCTTCCTTCTGGCCCTGGTGGCTGCCTTGGGCAAGCCATGTGAGCTGGGGGTGCCTAGGTCTAAGGAACTGGTTTCTGGACTAGTGCCAGCATCAAGATCAACACTAGGTTCTTTGTAGGCATTCTCACTGTCATCTGGGCCTGACATGCTGAAAACTGACCTTGTGAATAGATGTAGAAGAGTGAAGTGGATAAGCATCACAAAACACAGCTATTTTGCAAAAAATATGAACTCAAAATCTCAGTTTCAGACTTCTGTTGTATGGGTTTTGGTTCCACCTGCGTGTCATGATTGTCAGCCGGCAGGAGCTAAAGTGTTGTCATTATAATGTATAATGACTTGCGTGTCGACTTGTGATTCTTTGTAAAATTCATTACTAGTTGTAGTACTTGGAGGACAGAGATCAAGTTTGAGGCTTTGGTGTCCCGGTGTGACGAACAAGATGGAGGTCCATCCTGGTCATCGGAGTTGGAGCCGGCCTGGAAGGACAACCATGAAGAAGCCATACTATTTCACATATTTATATTTATATGTGATTGATATTGCTTCTTGTTTCTATGCATGTTTAAATGGTAGAAAGATCCCTCATTAATATCAAGCACATTGCCATTCCGGATGTTACACCTTCGCACGTCAAGTACGTCTATTAGTGGGCTCATAAAATTGAGGTGCTACTAGGTGTCCTTGAACTGGAGGGTTCGTGTCGGACACGGACATGCACTGCATCAGGTTAACTTGACAAGGCTATCAAAACGGTTTTGGGCCTTGTGGCAAAGAAGGTCGGAAGCCGGGGTATGAGATACCTACCCGACCGACAGGAGTCGTATAGAGATACGATTAGCAAGGATTTGCTTGCCGAATAGGCAAGTTGGCTAGCAGTGATGCTAAAGCTCACTAGTCGCTCGCGCTAGACGGGTCCTGAATCACTGAGTGTTTGCGGAGGGATGCTGACTTCAGTGGGAGTAGTTCTGTTTAAGGCTTGGATTACTCTACATAAACACATTGCTTAGTAATTGCATATTTTCTGTTGTAGATCAATGGCACCACCTGCTCAAAATAACTTTGCGTTGAAATTAATTCTAGAAAAGGATAAACTGAATAGAACAAACTTTACCACCTGGTATATAAATATGAGAATTTTTCTCAAGCACGATAAAAAGGAACATATTCTACAGGATCCACTTCTAGAGGCACCTACCGATAATGCTAATGCCACAACCAAGAATGCCTACCAGAATCTCGTTGATGAACCAAACGAGATCAGATGCCTCATGCGGGCTTGTATGGAGCCCGGTTTGCAACAGCATTTCGAAGATGATGGGGCTTTCTATATGATCAAGAGTCTCACGAGCATGTTTCAGGTACAGTCTAGGACCAAAAGGTTCAACATCCGGCGATCCTTGATGGATTGCAAGCTGAAGGAAGGTGATCCATTGAGCCTGCATGTGATCAAGATGATCGGATACGTGCAAGCTTTGGATCGGTTGGGCTTCCCGCTATTGGATGAGCTGGCTACGGAAGCAGTTCTGGGTTCTCTTTCGGCTAGCTATGGGACGTTCATCTCGAACTATCATATGCATGGCATGGATAAGAAGCTCACTAAATTGCATGGGATGCTCAAGGTGGCAGAGCGGGATATTAGAAAGGCACGCATCAAGTGTTGATGGTGCAGAACTCGGCTAAGTTCAAAAGGAGTCGGTCCAAGAAAAAGGGTAAGGCAAAGGGCACGGAGAAGGTTGTCTCCGACGCTGAGCCAAAGTCTGGGCCGGACTCAAAGACCATTTGCTTTCATTGCAAGGAAACTGGTCACTGGAAGATGAACTGTAGCAGGTGGCTTGCTGAGCATGGCAAGAAGGCCAAAAATGCTTCTTCAGGCAAAGGCACGCTTGTTACATATGTTATAAATGTGCTGACATACCTAGTAGCTCTTGGGTATTTGATACCGGATCGGTTGTTAATATTTGCAACTCGATGCAAGGGCTGGTAAGAACTAGGTGTGTGGCACAAGGGGAGATTAACATCAGGGTCGGCAACAAAGCAAGAGTTGTTGCGTTGGAGATCGGCACGATGCAGCTCCATCTTCCTTCTGGATTTATTTTGGAAATGAATAATTGTTATTACATTCTCGCACTTAGTCGGAACATTATTTCTGCCTCATGCTTGATGAGTCAGGGTTATGAATTCAATTTAAAGGACAATGGTTGTTCATTTTATTTGAATCGAATGTTCCATGGCTATGCACCCATTGTGGATGGGCTATTTATTTTGAATCTAGAAACGGAACCAGTCTACAACGTGAATGTCAAGAGGCATAAGCCTAATGAGATAAATCTGACATACTTCCGGCATTGCTAGCTTGGACACATTAGTTTGAAACGCATGAAAAACTTTGTGATGATGGACTCCTAACTTCGTCCAACTTGGGGTCATTCGAGACATGTGAATCATGCTTGCTCGGCAAGATGACTAAGTCTCCTTTTGCAAAGAGTTGTGAAAGAGCGTCCGAACTATTGGAGCTTATACACAGTGATGTGTGTGGCCCAAGAAGCACAACGGCCAGAGGTGGCTATCAGTACTTTGTGACTTTTATCGAAGACTTGAGTAGATATGGATATATCTATTTGATGAGGCACAAGTCAGAAACTTTTGAAAAGTTCAAAGAGTTTCAGAACAAGGTTGAAAATCAACTCGGCAAGACGATAAAGCTTTTGCGATCAGATAGTGGAGGTGAGTACATGAGCCAGGAGTTTGATGATCATCTGAAAAGCCGAGGTATAGTACCTCAGATCACACCTCCGGGTAAGCCACAGAGAATTGACGTGTTAGAACGGAGAAATCGAACCTTGTTGGACATTGTCCGATCGATGATGAGCAAATCGGATTTACCCTTGTCATTTTGGGGATACGCTCTACAAACTGCAGCTTTCACACTTAGCAGGGTACCATCTAAATCCGTAGACAAGACACCACATGAGATGTGGACTGGGAAGAATCCTAGTTTGTCGTTTCTAAAGATTTGGGGTTGTGAAGCATTTGTCAAACGACTCATGTCGGACAAGCTTACACCCAAGTCGGATAAATGCATATTCGTGGGATAGCCGAGGGAAACCTTGGGATACATCTTCTACAACCGAGAAGTGAACATAGTGTTTGTTGCTCGGAATGGAGTTTTCCTAGAGAAAGAGTTTCCCAGTCGGGAAGCCATTGGGAGAACGGTGCGACTCGAAGAAATTCGAAAGCCATTCAGGGCCGACTCGGCTGGTGATGAGATCATACCGGAGTTGGTCAGGGAACCCATAGTGGAGTCGGCACCGGAGCCACGAAGGTCAGAAAGGTTGCGCAGAGTGCACGATGTGTTGTTGCTATAAAGCGACGAGCCGACCACGTATGCATAAGTGATGGTGAGCCCAGATTCTGAGGCATGGCTGGAGGCCCTGAGATCCGAGTTAAAGTCCATGGATGACAATCAAGTCTGGGACTTGGTTGATATGCCGCCTGGCGTAATTGCCATTGGTTGCAAATGGGTCTTTAAGAAGAAAACCGATGTGCATGGAAATGTTCAGATTCACAAAGCTCGGCTTGTCGCTAAAGGTTAAGGATGGGTTCAAGGAATTGACTACGACAAGACCTACTCGTCGGTAGCGATACTAAACTTTGTTAGGATCATTCTACCTATAGCTGCATATTTTGATTATGAGATATGGTAGATGGATGTCAAAACGGCTTTCCTTCATGGAAATTTGAAAGAGGATGTATACATGATACAGCCCGAAGGTTTTGTCAATCCAACTAACCCTGGTAAAATATGCAAGCTCAAGAGATCCATTTATGGATGGAAGCAAGCAGCTCGGAGTTGGAATATTCGGTTTGATGAAGTCATCATTGACCTTGGATTCATCAAGAACGAAGAGGACTATTGTTTATACAAGAAGTCTAGTGGGAGCTCGGTAGTATTTTTGATCATGTGTGTGGATGACATACTGCTGATCGGAAATGATGTTTCGATGCTAAACTCAGTCAAGGAATCATTGAATGGCAAGTTTTCAATGAAAGACCTTGGAGAAGCAGTGTACATTTTAGGCATCAAGATCTATAGAGATAGATCGAGGAGGCTGCTCGGCTTAAGCCAAAGCACGTACATAGACAAAGTGTTGAAGCGGTTCAACATGAGTGAGGCTAAGAAATGGTTCTTGCCCATCTCACATGGTATAAGGCTAAGCAAGACTCACAGTCCTACGACTTCTGATGAGCAAAACTGGATGAGTAGGATTCCGTATGCTTTGGTAATAGGAACCATCATGTATGCCATTCTATGTACTCCGCCTGATGTTGCCTATGCAATAAGCTTAACAAGCAGATGCCAGTCCGGCCCAGGTGAGAGTCACTGGGCAGCGGTGAAAACTATCTTGAAGTACCTGAAAAGGACTAAAGAGATGTTCCTAGTTTATGGAGGTGAGGAGGAGCTATGCGTAAAGGGTTACGTTGATGCTAGTTTCCAAACTGACAGGGATGATTGTCGATCGCAAACTGGATTTGTGTATGTCATGAATGGAGGAGCAATGAGCTGGATGAGTTCCAAGCAAGATACGGTGGCCGACTCCACAACAAAGGCTGAATACATTGCGGCTTGTGAAGCCGCAAAGGAAGGTGTTTGGATTTGGAAGTTCCTGGAGGATCTTTGTGTGTTCCCGGGCTGGTCAAAACCATTGGACCTTAATTGCGATAATTCAGGTGCCATCTCACAGGCCAAGGAGCCAAGACAACACCACAAGACCAGGCACATAGACCAAAAATATCACTTGATATGAAAGCTCGTAAAGAATGGTGATACTAATTTATGCAAGATTCATATGGATGCAAATGTTGCATATCTGTTGACTAAGCCGCTTCCACAACCCAAGCATGAGGGGCATGTTAGAGCTATGGGCATTCAATGTCTAATTGATTGACTCTAGTGCAAGTGGGAGACTGTTGGAGATATGCCCTAGAGGCAATCATGTATGATGATATTTCCTATGTGTTTATGAATAAAGATAGTCCTCGGACATTATCAATGGTGTGTATTAACAAGTACATGATTTGTTTGTGAAACTATGCATTGTATGATGACTGTCCTAAATGGTCCCTAGTCGAACAGTTAGACTAGCATATGACACGATGGATGGTCCGGCCTCACTCACCATGTAGCATTGGATGCTAGCCAGATAATATGGACTCAGAAAGATCTGGTCGGATTCGACATGGTTGGATCCGAGTCGAGATAAGGTCTGAGTTGGCCAGACCCGACTATGAGACGCAACGATAGGTCATCTGTGAGTCTCTAGTACAACATACGTTCTATGTCCTAAGACCTGAGCTGACGCATGTACTCGGGATGGTGATAGACCTGCTTTGGGCTGACCAAATGCTACTCCATAAATGGGTAGTTATAAGGTAGGTTTCGGGATTTGCCCCTGATACGTCCATTATGCATCATGATTTCCTACTGTTATTTATAATGTTTTGTTGAATAATAATGCTTTAGGGAGTGATTCTAATGCCTTTTCTCTCATAATATGCAATGTTTAATCAAAGAGGGGGAATACCGGCAGCTGGAATTCTGGACCTGAAAAAGCACATCATAGATACCTATTCTGCACATCTCCAAATAAGCTGAAACTTTACGGAGAATTATTTTGCATTATATAATAAATACTGGAGCAAATAACTACTGGAGGGGGCCAACCTGGTGAGCACAAGACATCGGGGCGCGCCAGGCCCCCCAGGCGTGCCCTGGCGGGTTGTGCCCAGCCCGTCCCACCTCCGGTGCCCATCTTCTGGTATATAAGGTCTTTTGACCTAGAAAAAAATAAGGAGAGGACTTTAGGGACGGCACTTTTGCCCTTCGGCGGAGCGATTCCGCCGGGGGAACTTCCCTCCTGGAGGGGGAAATCGAAGCCATCGTCATCACCAACACCCCTCTCATCTTTGGGAGGCCAATCTTTATCAACATCTTCAACAAGACCATATCCTCTCAAACCCTATTTCATCTCTTGTGTTCAATCTTTGTACCGGAACCTCAGATTGGTACCTGTGGGTGACTAGTAGTGTTGATTACATCTTGTAGTTGATTACTATATGGTTTATTTGGTGGAAGATTACATGTTCAGATCCATTATGCTATTCAATACCCCTCTGATCTTGAGCATGAATATTATTTGTGAGTATTTACCTTTTTTCTTGAGGTCACGGGAGAAGTCATGTTGCAAGTAATCATGTGAATTTGATATGTGTTCGATATTTTGATGATATGTATGTTGTGATTCCCTTAGTGGTGTCATGTGAACGTCGACTACATGACACTTCACCATCCTTGGGCCTAAGGGAATGCATTGTGGATTAGTTATTAGATGATGGGTTGCTAGAGTGACAGAACCTTAAACCCTAGTTTATGAGCTACTTCGTAAGGGGCTGATTTGCATCCAAACGTTTAATGCTATGGTTATATTTTATCTTAATACTTTTCTCGTAGTTGCGGATGCTTGCGAGGGGGTTAATCATAAGTGGGAGGTTGTTCAAGTAAGAATAGCACACAAGCACCGGTCCACCCACATATCAAATTATCAAAGTAGCGAACGCAAATCAAACCAACATGATAAAAGTGACTAGATAAAATTCCTGTGTACCCTCAAGAACACTTTGCCTATTACTAGAGATTGTTCTGGCCTGTCCTTTGCCACAAAAGGATTGGGCTACCTTGCTGCACCTTATTTTCCGTTACCGTTACTTGCTTGTTACCAATTATCTTGCTATCAAACTATCTGTTACCTACAATTTCAGTGCTTGCAGAAATTACCTTGCTGAAAACCGCTTGTCATTTCCTTCTGCTCCTCGTTGGGTTTGACACTCTTACTTATTGAAAGGACTACGATTGATACCCTATACTTGTGGGTCATCAAGACTCTTTTCTAGCGTTGTTGCCGGGGAGTGAAGCAATCTTGGTAAGTGGAAATCGGTAAGGAAAAACTTATACTATGTGCTGAAATTTATTGTCACTTGCTACTATGGAAAACAATCCTTTGAGGGGTTTGTTCGGGGTATCTTCACCTCGACCGGAACCACAATTAGTTGCCCTTTAACCTACTGCGCCTACAAAAAATATTGGTTATGAAATTCCTTCGGGTATGGTAGAACAACTGCTAGCTAATCCTTATGCAGGAGATGGAACTGAACATCCTGATATGCACCTATTACATGTGAATGAAGTTTGTGGATTATTGAAGCTTGCAGGTTTATCCGAAGATGAAGTTAAGAAGAAGGTTTTCCTTTTATCTTTGAAGGGAAAAGCATTGACATGGTATAGGCTATGTATGATATTGGATCATGGAACTGGAATCGATTGCAATTAGAATTCCACCAAAAGTTTTATCCCATGCATCTAGTTCATCGTGATCGGAATTATATATATAATTTTTGGCCTCGTGAAGGAGAAAGCATCGCTCTAGCTTGGGGGAGCCTTCATTCAATGTTATATTCATGCCCCAACCATAATATCCCGAGGGAAGTTATTATTCAAAATTTTTATGCTCGGCTTTCTCATAATGATCAATCCATGCTTGATACTTCTCGTACTGGTTCTTTTATGAAGAAGACTATTGAATTCAAGTGGGGTCTCTTAGAAAGAATTAAATGCAACTCTAAAGATTGGGAACTCGATGAAGGTAATGAGTCAGGTATAAAGCTTAAGTTTGATTGTGTTAAATCTTTTATGAATACCGATGCTTTTCACAAGTTTAGCACTAAATATGGCCTTGACTCTGAGATAGTAGGCTCTTTCTATGAAGCATTTGCTACTCATGTTGATCTCCCTAAGGTTTATATATCATCCCCCTATTAAAGAAGAAATTAAAGAACCGGTAAAAGCTAAGGATGAAACCATCATTTATAATGTTGATCCAGTTGTGCCTACTGCTTATATTGAAAAACCACCTCTCCCTATTAGGATAAAGGAACATGCTAAGGTATCAACTGTGGTTCGCAAGAGTAATATTAGAGCACCTAAACCCCCTGAGCAAATTAAGGTAGAACCTAGTGTTGCTAAGGTTAAAGATCTCTTGGTACAAAATATTGATGGGCATGTTATTTATTTCTGCGATGAAGCTGCTAGAATTGCTAAACCCGATGAAAAAGATAAACATAGACCCGTAGTGGGAATGCCTGTTGTCTCGGTCAAAATAGGACATCATTGCTATCATGGTTTATGTGATTTGGGTGCTAGTGTGAGTGCTATTCCTTTTACCTTATACCAAGAAATTATTAATGAAATATCACCTGCTGAAATAGAAGGCATTGATGTTACTATTAAACTTGCTAATAAAGACACCATCACACCACTTGGGATTGTTAGAGATGTTGAAGTCTTGTGTGGGAAAGTAAAATATCCTACTGATTTTCTAGTTCTTGGCTCCCCACAAGATGACTTTTGTCCTATTATCTTTGGTAGACCTTTCTTGAGAACCGTCAACGCTAATATAGATTGTGAAAACAAACAGTCGGTGTCGGTTTTGGTGATGTGTCTCATGAGTTTAAATTTTTCCAAGTTTAGTAGATAACCTCGTGATAGAGAATTATCTAGTAAGGATGAAATAATTGGTCTTGCTTCTATTGTCGTGCCTCCTACCGATCCACTACAACAATATCTGCTAGACCATGAAAATGACATACACTTGCTTGAAAGAAGCGAAATAGATACAAATTTCTTTGAACAACAGACTCTCCTAAAACACAATTTGCCTATTGAAACCCTTGGAGGTCCTTCTCCACCTAAAGGTGATCCTGTGTTTGAATTAAAGCAATTTCCTGATACTTTGAAGTATGTGTATCTTGATGAGAAAAAGATATATCTTGTTATTATTAGTGCTAGCCTTTCAGAACATGAAGAAGAAAGATTATTAAAAAATCTGAGGAAGCACCGGGCTGCTATTGGATATACTCTTGATGATCTTAAGGGCATTAGTCCCACTCTATGTCAGCACCAGATTAATATGGAACCTAATGCTAAACCCGTTGTTGATCACCAACGACGATTGAATCCTAAGATGAAAGAACTGGTAAGAACTGAAATATTAAAGCTTCTTGAAGCAGGTATAATCTATCCCATAGCTGATAGTAGATGGGTAAGTCTCGTTCATTGTGTCCCTAAGAAGGGAGGTATTACCGTTGTTCCTAATGATAAAAATGAACTTATCCCGCAAAGAATTGTCACTTGCTATAGAATGGTAATTGATTTTAGAAAATTAAATAAAGCTACTAGAAAAGATCATTACCCCCTGCCTTTCATTGATCAGATGCTAGAAAGATTATCTAAGCACACACACTTTTATTTTCTGGATGGATATTCTGGTTTTTCTCAAATACCGGTATCACAATCTGATCAAGAGAAAACCACCTTTACCTGTCCTTTTGGAACCTATGCTTATAGACGTATGAATTTTGGTTTATGCAATGCACCTGCTACCTTTCAAAGATGTATGACTGCTATATTCTCTGATTTTCGTGAAAAGATTGTGGAGGTTTTCTTGGATAATTTTTCCGTTTACGGAACTTCTTTTGATGATTGCGTCAGCAACCTTGATCGAGTTTTGCAGAGATGTGAACAAACTAATCTTGTCTTGAATTGGGAGAAGTGCCACTTTATGGTGAATGAAGGTATTGTCTTGGGGCATAAAATATCTGAACGAGGTATTGAGGTGGATAAAGCTGAAGTTGATGCAATTGAGAAAATGTCGTGACCTAAAGATATTACAGGTATTCGGAGTTTTCTTGGTCATGCTGGTTTCTATAGGAGGTTTATTAAAGACTTCTCTAAAATTGCTAGGCCTCTTACTAATCTTTTACAAAAGGATATTCCATTTGTTTTTGATGATGATTGTGTAGAAGCCTTTGAAACACTCAAGAAAGCCTTAACTTCTCCACCTATCGTTCAACCACCTGATTGGAACTTGCCCTTTGAAATTATGTGTGATGCTAGTGATTATGCTATTGGTATTGTTCTAGGACAAAGAGTTGATAAGAAATTAAATGTTATCCATTATGCTAGCAAAACTCTAGACAGTGCCCAACGAAATTATGCTACTACAGAAAAAGAATTTTTAGCAGTTGTTTTTGCTTGTGATAAATTTAGATCCTACATTGTTGACTCCAAAGTTATTGTTCACACCGATCATGCTGGTATAAAATATCTTATGGAAAAGAAAGATGCTAAACCTAGACTCATTAGGTGGGTTCTCTTGCTTCAAGAATTTGACTTACATATCGTTGATAGGAAGGGAGATGAGAACCCCGTAGCTGATAACTTGGCTAGGTTAGAAAGTATTCTTGATGACCCACTACCTATTGATGATAGCTTTCTGATGAACAGTTAGCTGCGATAAAAGTTTCTCAAAACACTCTTTGGTATGCTGACTATGCTAACTACATTGTCGCTAAATATATACCACCTAGCTTCACATACCAACAAAAGAAAAAATTCTTCTATGATTTAAGACATTACTTTTGGGATGACCCACATCTTTATAAATAAGGAGTAGATGGTATTATTAGACGTTGTGTACCTGAGCGTGAATAGGAACAAATCCTACGGAAATGTCATTCCGAAGCTTATGGAGGACATCATGCGGGAGATAGAACTGCTCACAAGGTATTGCAATCTGGTTTTTATTGGCCTACTCTCTTCAAGGATGCCCGTAAGTTTGTCTTGTCTTGTGATGAATGTCAAAGAATTGGTAATATCGGTAAGCATCAGGAAATGCCTATGAATTATTCACTTGTTGTTGAACCATTTGATGTTTGGGGTTTTGATTACATGGGACCTTTTCCTTCCTCTAATGTGTAAACTCATATTTTGGTTGTTGTTGATTATGTCACTAAGTGGGTAGAAACTATTCCAACTAGTAGTGCTAATCACAACACCTCCATTAAAATGCGTAAAGAAGTTATCTTCCCGAGGTTTGGAGTCCCTAGATATTTAATGACTGATGGTGGTTCACACTTTACTCATGGTGCTTTCAGTAAGATGCTTGCTAAATATGATGCTAACCATAGAATTGCATCACCCTATCATCCTCAATCTAATGGTCAAGTTGAACTTAGCAATATAGAAATAAATTAATATTACAAAAAATTGTCAATAGGTCTCGAAAGATTTGGTCTAAGAAACTAGATGATGCACTTTGGGCCTATAGAACAGCTTATAAAAATCCTATGGGTATGTCTCCATACAAAATGGTATATGGAAAAGCTTGTCATTTGCCTCTAGAGTTAGAACATAAAGCATTTTGGGCAATTAAAGAAACTCAATTATGATTTCAAACTTGCCGGTGAGAAGAGGTTATTTGATATTAGCTCACTAGATGAATGGAGAACCCAAGCTTATGAAAATGCCAAACTATTCAAAGAAAAGGTAAAAAGATGGCATGACAAAAGAATCCAAAAGCGAGACTTCAAAATAGGAGACTATGTTCTTTTGTTCAACTCTCGTTTAAGATTTTTTGCAGGTAAGCTTCTCTCCAAATGGGAAGGACCATATATTATCGAAGAGGTTTATCGTTCTGGAGCTATTAAGATTAATAATGCCGAAGGCACCAATCCGAAGGTGGTCAATGGACAAAGAATTAAACACTATATCTCAGGTACGCCTATTAACGTTGAAAGCAATGTTATTCAAACCATGACACCGGAGGAACACATAAAGGAAACCTTCCGGAACACTCCAGAATTCTGAAAAAGAGGAGGTACGTGATATGGTAAGTAAACGGACTCCAAAAAATCCGCAAAAATATTTTCTATCAATTTTGGAATATTAAAAAAATTAGGAAAATAAGAAATAAACGGGAAAGCAACCGAGGTGAGCACGATACACCAGGGCGCGCCAGCCCTACCAGGCACGCCCTGGTGGGTTGTGCCCACCTCGAACACCTTCCCGACTCTGTTTTCCTTCCCTATTCTTGCTTCTCAAGAATAAAAATTCTCTATATATACCCCTGACTATTTTGACCACCGCATCGCAGAAAAATACTCTGTTCTTGTTTCGTGTTGTTTTCATGGCAGATCTCAAAATATGTCGTCTCAAGATTCAGAGGGGGAGAGCTATGTTGCTGACTATATTGCAAACCCCACGATCTATGGAGAAGTGGAGCATTATGGATGGACCTCAGACGAGGAGGAAGACGCTGCCATGAAGGAATCAAAGGACGATAGCTCTGAGGAAGAGGATGACCCACTACCTCAGCCCGGAGACATGCATGTGGAATTCAATAAGTCAAGCCTCCTTAAAGGATACAAACCTGAGGTTCAATTTATTCCATCCCGTTTTCTGCAGGAGAGCAAGGCGGCATTATGCAAAAAGTTATTAAAACTCGAGTTGGAGAATGATGATCTAAGGGAGGAAAATTTTATGCTCAAATATAAGTTGAAGAAGAAGGCTACTTCATCACCCCCAGCTTCATCATCACCACCACCAAAGGACACTTGAACACACGGGTATGGGCACTCCCCTTGGCTCGAGCCAAGCTTGGGGGAGGTGACCCGGTATCGTATCACCATCCCTTTTATTCACCTTTACCTATTTTCGTTTGATCTTTAGCTTTTTCGTGATTTAGTTGAATAAAAGTTTAGTATGATCTATTTTCGTGTTCTAGTTTCATGATCTATCTATCTATGTAATCGAGTGAGAGTTATATAATAAAGTTTAGTTTGAGCTTTTGCTTCTTTATTTTTCTTGTTGCAATCAAAATAAAAGAAAAAAGAAATAAATGGAGAATCATATGCTAACCTCATGGTAAGCAATGACATCACGTAAAGAAAAGTATAAGTGGTAAAATTTATTGGAGATTAACAAACATAGCATTGGTCAATGATGCAATTCATGAAAGAGTTAATAAAGGAAGAGAAGATTCACATGCAAATACACTATCTTGGACATCTTTTATGATTGTGATCCCCCATTAAATATTATATGTCAAAATTGTTGACGTTGGACAAGGAAGACAATGTAATGATTTATGTTTGTTCATATTCACATAGAAGTTAGATTGTCATAGATCCTTCAACATGTGGTGCTTGCTCAATATCTTTGCTAGCCAAAATTTCCGCGCTAAGTAGAGATACTACTTGTGCATCCAAAAACCCAAAACCCAAATCCATGTTTTGAGAGTCCACCATACCTACCTACGGATCGAGTAAGATCCTTCAAGTAAGTTGTCATCGGTGAAATAATGCAATAAAAATTGCTTCTAAATGTGTTTTGATCAATTAGTGTAAGAGAAAATTGAGCGCTATACGAACTTATGATGGCTAAGTAATAAAAGCGACGGACTGCATAATAAAGGTTGCTATCATAGGGGGAAATATAGCGTGACATTTTTATATATTAAGGGATTGAGCATACAAACCAAAAAGCGCATGACAACCTCTGCTTCCCTCTGTGAAGGGCCTATCTTTTACTTTCGTGTATTTACTTTTATGCAAGAGTCAAAGTATTCTTCCCTATTCCTTTTTACTTTTTTCTTTTTGCATGCATCATGTGGTGAGGAAAGATCTAGGCACATATATCCAGTTGGATATGACTGGGCATGAGTTATTATTGTTGACATCACCCTTGAGGTGAATACGGTTGGAGGCGAAACTATAAGCCCCTATCTTCCTATGTGTCTGGTTGAAACCTTTTGTTCATGGGTATGCCATGAGTGTTAGCAATCATAGAAGACTAAATGATGGTTGAGTATGTGGACTTGCCAAAAGGCTCCGACATGAGACCCTTCCTGAAAATATAATGAATTGTAGTTGCAAAGTTGACTGAGAACATAGTTTGTTGGTTTTCAATAAGGTGTATGCTTTATACTTCTATGTTGTGATGACTTATTACTTGTTCATGAGAAGTTATATGATGAAGTTATATGAATAAGATTTATGATAAAGTTTGTTGTTGTTATGATAATAAGCATGATGCTACTATGTCCGTATTTTGTTTTTATCGACACCTCTCTCTCAAACCATGTGGACATGCTTTTCAATATCGGCTTTCGCTCGAGGACAAGCGAGGTCTAACCTTAGGGGAGTTGATACGTCCATTTTGCATCATGATTTCTTACTTTTATTGATAATGTTTTGTTGAATAATAATGCTTTAGGGAGTGATTCTAATGCCTTTTCTCTCATAATATGCAAGGTTTACACAAAGAGCGGGAGTACCGGCAGCTGGAATTCTGGACCTGAAAAAGCACATCAGAAATACCTATTCTGCACATCTCCAAATAAGCTGAAACTTTACGGAGAAATATTTTGGATTATATAATAAATACTGGAGCAAATAACTACTGGAGGGGCCACCCTGGTGAGCACAAGACACCAGGGCGCGCCAGGCCCCCCAGGCGCACCCTGGTGGCTTGTGCCCAGCACGGCCCACCTCCGGTGCCCATCTTCTGGTATATAAGGTCTTTTGACCTAGAAAAAAAATAAGGAGAGGACTTTCGGGACGGAACACCGCCGTCTCGAGGCGGAACTTGGGGCAGTAGCACTTTTGCCCTCCGGCGAAGCGATTCCGTCAGGGGAACTTCCCTCTCGGAGGGGGAAATCGAAGCCATCGCCATCACCAACACCCCTCTCTTCTTTGGGAGGCCAATCTTCATCAACATCTTCAACAACACCATATCCTCTCAAACCCTAGTTCATCTCTTGTGTTCAATCTTTGTACCGAAACCACAGATTGGTACCTGTGGGTGACTAGTAGTGTTGATTACATCTTGTAGTTGATTACTATATGGTTTATTTGGTGGAAAATTACATGTTCAGATCCATTATGCTATCCAATACCCCCTGATCTTGAGCATGAATATTATTTGTGAGTAGTTAGCTTTGTTCTTGAGGTCACGGGAGAAGTCATGTTGCAGGTAATCATGTGAATTTGATATGTGTTCGATATTTTGATGATATGTATGTTGTGATTCCCTTAGTGGTGTCATGTGAACGTCGACTACATGATACTTCACTGTGACGCCCCCATCTCGACCGTACGCTAATCATACATGCAAAGGCGTATGACCAAGATTAGGGACTCACTAATCAATATCACAACACAACACTAGACACAAATTAAAGTCATACAACTTCATATTACAAGCCAAGGGCCTCGAAGGCTCGAATACAAGGCTCGACAGGCACGAGTCAGCGGAAGCAAATAATATCTGAGTACAGACATAAGTTAAACAAGTTTTTCCTTAAGAAGGCTAGCACAAACATAAGCAGCGGATCGAAAGAGGCGAGGCCTCCTGCCTGGGAGCCAACCTAACTACTCCTGAGCGTCGGCACTCTCCACGTAGTAGTAGGCTCTAGCGGTGGTGTAGTAGTCGTCTCCGGCATACTCCATCTCCTGGGCTCCGTCATATGAACGTGGTAATCGTATCGAGGGGGAAGGAGAAATGCAAAGCAGCGTGAGTACTCATCCAAAGTACTCGCAAGAATGACATCAGAACTATGCTAAGTATGCATCATTATCAAGGAAAGGGGGGTTATATCTGGACTGACTGCAGAAAGCAAGAATGAGGGGGGAAGGCCTAGTCCTACCGAAGACTAGCATCTTCAACATCTTGCAGCATTAGAAGAGTGTAGATTGGTAACTCATATGTAACAATATCATGGTAGCAATTTTATTAGGTAACCACGCCCAGAGATTCTCCCTCGACTCGCTGCGAGGAAGCAAACTCGGAGCCAACATTCATTTCAATTTTAAGTCACAATTTTAGTTGTAGTAGCTGGGGATACAACTCCAAGTCGTCCTGTTACCGTGGACACGGCTATTCGAATAGTTAATTTCATCCCTGCAGGGGTGCACCACGTTTTCCATCATGCTTGACCACCTTTGGCCGGACACACTTTTCTAGGTCATGCCCGGCCTCGAAGATCAACACGTCGTTGCCCTACCTAGGCTGAATAGAGAGGCCAGCCCGCCGGTCTAAATCCTAAGCGTGCAGGGGTCTTGGGCCCACTCACCCTTTGCACTCCTGCACGGTGCGAGGGCGGCCGGTGTCAGTCCTGGCACCTCTTAAATACAAGACGGTGCTTTACGCGGGCCACCCGGGCACGCGCCACTCCATTGCTGACGTCCGAAGAGCTTCGGCTGATACAACAACGCCGAGTACCCATAACTTCTCCCCCGTGAAGGTTAGTGCGAAAAGGTCAAATGACCAACTCAGATCAAATACCCAAACCATTAGCATTTTATTAATTACGGTGACGAGCGCGATACACGATATGTGGTCCCATCGCCCCGTCTCGAGGTCTTGTGGCAAGGGCCAAGAATGCCCGGCCACGCCCCGTCGTATAACACCAACACCCTCCGGTCCTCCTGACCTCATCATGTATCAACAGTAAAGTAACTGTAACCGTGTGTCTATAACACCAAGGGGAAAACCGAGGAATCACCCTCGATGGATCCCACTCAATGTAACCGTCAAGCTGCCCAGAGAGGATTCACCCTCGATGGTCTACGCTTGAGGGGTTGCACGACAGAGTCGTCGTCGGGAGTGGTGAAGGAGTAATCACCCTCGATAACCACGACCGACTAGCTGCACTACAGAGTTAGCATCATGAGTATTTCACGAGGTGTCACCCTTAGTACTCGATAGTAGCTCTATAGAGTCGTACAACTAAGGGGTGTGCGGTGAATGTGACGGGCATGGCTGGTCGGTCGGTTGACCGAGTCTTCGAGTCGTCGAGTCGTCGAGTCATCGATGAAGAAGCAGGGGCAACTGGGACTAAGGGGGTCACAGGGGATCACTATCCATCCTATACTAAGCAGGTGATATGAAAGCAGGTACAGTAGTAGTTTATCAAAAATAGGCTATGCATCAGAGTAGGAGCTAGCTAATACAGTAGCAAAATCTAATGCAAGAATGAGAGGGAAAGAATTGGGCGATATCGGAATGCTCAAGGGGGGTTTGCTTGCCTTGCTGCTCTGCGGCAAAAGGCTGATCGTCAGTGTCGTAGTCGTACCCGGCAGCAGCGTTAGTCTCGATGTCTACTGGTAAGAAGAGGGGGGGAGAAACAATAAATATAAGGCAGACAGATGCACATGATGCATGACATGGCAATATGCAGAGCTAGGCATGCACTAGCGCAGTGCTACACGTCGCAGACGGGTCGGAATAATATCTGATGATATTTCCCGGGTCTCGGGCCACTACCGGACATACGATCCTAACCCAAAATGTCCATGTTCATCATGCTAGGAGCATGTGACAGATGAACGGACAGCGTATTCGGATTCGTGGGATTTTTCTGAGCAACTTTCATATATAAATTATTCTCATCCAAGTTACGGATTATTTTATATTAATTTTCAAAGTTTTATTAATATTCGAAAATTAACAGATTTAAATTAATTCGAAAATTCATTTATGATGTCAGCATGAGGTCAGCATTGCGTCAGCAGTCAACAGTGGGGCTGACTGGTCAAACTGACCAGTGGGCCCCACCTGCCATAGATAGTGGGCTAAACAGGAATTAAATTAAACTAAACAGGTTAATTAAATGGGTGGGCCCCATCTGTCATAGTCTAATTAGTCTAAATTATTTATTTTTATTATCTAAATAACCATCTGACAGGGGTGGCCCACCTGTCATACACAGCGGGGGTCGGGCCCCACCTGGCAGTGACTGGGTTGTGCCCAGTCAGCAGTTGACCCAGTCAACTGGTCAACTGGGCCCGCGGGACCCACTGGCCAGTGTCACTGGCAGTGGCCCCGGCTTGGCCACGTAGGCGGCGGCCGGCGACTCGCCGCCGGCGACCAAAAATCGTGGCGGAGGCACGGGAGGGGCTCGGGATTTGGCCACAGCGGGCCGTTTCGAGCGCGGGCGGTGGCGTTCGAACCGGAGCAGCGTCGCGAGTCCGTTCCGACTACCGGGAGGAGCTGGGGGGCCGCTAGTGTCGCCGGCATCGAGCGGAGCGTCAACCGGCGTTCGGGTGTCGGCGGGATCGGGGCTACAGGGCGCTAGCGAGCGAAGTAAGCAGCTGGGGAGGCTCTACGCGTTGCGGGGAAGCAAACGGTGGCGAGCGCCGGACCAAAAGGTCACCGGAGACTCGTCGCCGTCGAGCTCAGGCGGAGCCGAGCGTCGGGCATGGAGGGAAGGGGGGCTACGGGGCCGGAGCTAGCGCGAGAGGGAGAGGGGAAGAAGCAGGGGCTCACAGCGGTCCTTCAGAGGGGCTTAGCGGGCTCGGGGGAGGCTCGACGGCGGCAGAATCGTCGCGGCAAACGGCGGCGGCCCGAGGAGGAAGAAGGCGCGGGGACGGTGATGCAGGGGCTCCGGGCTCGGGCTTGCGGTCGGGGCGGATGCGCCGGTCGATGGCGGGGCTGCTGGCGCGGCCCTAGTCGACGGGGAGGCCGGAGAGCGCGCGGACAGGGGCGGTAATGGCGATGGTGGTGCTCGGTTGCGGGCGAGGGGAGGCAGGCGGCGCGAGAGGGGGAAGTGGGAGGGCGAGCTAGGGTTCGGGGCGCCACGGGGCACCTTGTAGGTGGCGGGGAGGCCGCTGGATGGGTGCCAGAGCGTCGGCCGCGGCCGCTGGCGCGCATCGGCGTGCCCACGTCTCCCCCCGTGAGCAGTGGGGAAGACGACGGGGGGGAAGATGGGTCGGGCCTGGTCACTGGGCCGGTAGGCCTAAGTGACCAGGGCAAATTGCCCTTTTTCCCTTTTTATTTTATTTTTGCTTTCTGATTTAAAACTTTCTTTTATTTATTTAAAATTTGGGGCTATAACACTTTAGTAAAATATGGCACTTGGCCTAATAATTGCAATGCAATATTAGGTACTGGTACAAAAAGTTTGGGGGGGCCTTTGGATTAATTTGGTATTTTCAAAAACCAAAAGGGCATTTAAATAATTGTTTTGGGCTCTGTTAAAATAGGTTTTAGGCACAAAACCACATGATAAATGTTGGTTCCAATTTTAGAATAGCTTAGTGAATAAATGCAACCTAAGCATGATTTTTAAATCGAAGTTTGTAAAACTTTTAAAACCACCTTTCAAAAGGATTTGAATTGAAAAAGGAACTGAATTTGCATTAGATTCCAAAAGTGATCACATTGGGATTAACAAAATGGATTAGCTTAATCCTGGCCATCACTATATCTTAAATACAAACATCACTGTAGCACTGACACCAGGGTGTTACATTCACCATCCTTGGGCCTAAGGGAATGCATTGTGGAGTAGTTATTAAATGATGGGTTGCTAGAGTGACAGAAGCTTAAACCCTGGTTTATGCGCTACTTCGTAAGGGGCTGATTTGGATCCAAACGTTTAATGCTATGGTTAGATTTTATCTTAATACTTTTCTCGTAGTTGCGGATGCTTGTGAGGGGGTTAATCATAAGTGGGAGGTTGTTCAAGTAATTACAGCACCCAAGCACTGGTCCACCCACATATCAAATTATCAAAGTAGCGAACGCAAATCAAACCAACATGATAAAAGTGACTAGATGAAATTCCCGTGTACCCTCAAGAACACTTTGCCTATTACTAGAGATTGTTCTGGCCTATCCTTTGCCACAAAAGGATTGGGCTACCTTGCTGTACCTTATTTGCCATTACCGTTACTTGCTTGTTACCATTTATCTTGCTATCAAACTATCAATTACCTACAATTTCAGTGCTTGCAGAAATTACCTTGCTGAAAACTGCTTGTCATTTCCTTCTGCTCATCGTTGGGTTCGACACTCTTACTTATTGAAAGGTCTACGATTTTAGAAAATTAAATAAAGCTACTAGAAAAGATCATTACCCTCTGCCTTCCATTGATCAGATGCTAGAAAGATTATCTAAGAACACACACTTTTGTTTTCTGGATGGATATTCTGGTTTTTCTAAAATACCTGTATCACAATCTGATCAAGAGAAAACCACCTTTACCTGTCCTTTTGGAACCTATGCTTATAGACGTAAGCCTTTTGGTTTATGCAATGCACCTTCTACCTTTCAAAGATGTATGACTGCTATATTCTCTGATTTTTGTGAAAAGATTGTGGAGGTTTTCATGGATGATTTTTCCGTTTACGGAATTTTCTTTTGATGATTGCTTAAGCAACCTTGATCGAGTTTTGCAGAGATGTGAACAAACTAATCTTGTCTTGAATTGGGAGAAGTGCCACTTTATGGTGAATGAAGGTATTGTCTTGGGGCATAAAATATCTGAATGGGGTATTAAGGTGGATAAAGCTAAAGTTGATGCAATTGAGAAAATGTCGTGTCCTAAAGATATTAAAGGTATTCGGAGTTTTCTTGGTCATGCTGGTTTCTATAGAAGGTTTATTAAAGACTTCTCTAAAATTTCTAGGCCTCTTACTACTCTTTTATAAAAGGATATTCCATTTGTTTTCGATGATGATTGTGTAGAAGCCTTTGAAACACTCAAGAAAGGCTTAACTTCTGCACCTATCGTTCAACCACCTGATTGGAACTTGCCCTTTGAAATTATGTGTGATGCTAGTGATTATGCTGTTGGTATTGTTCTAGGACAAAGAGTTGATAAGAAATTAAATGTTATTCATTATGCTAGCAAAACTCTAGACAGTGCCCAACGAAATTATATTACTACTGAAAAAGAATTTTTATTAGTTGTGTTTGCTTGTGATAAATTTAGATCCTACATTGTTGACTCCAAAGTTATTGTTCACACCGATCATGCTGCTATAAAATATCTTATGGAAAAGAAAGATGCTAATCCTAGACTCATTAGGTGGGTTCTCTTGCTTCGAGAATTTGACTTACATATCGTTGATAGGAAGGGAGCTGAGAACCCCATAGCTAATAACTTGTCTAGGTTAGAAAATATTCTTGATGACCCACTACCTATTGATGATAGCTTTCCTTATGAACAGTTAGCTGCGATAAAATGTTTCTCAAAACACTCCTTGGTATGCTGATTATGCTAACTACATTGTCGCTAAATATATACCACCTAGCATCACATACCAACAAAAGAAAAAAATTCTTCTATGATTTAAGACATTACTTTTGGGATGGCCCACGTCTTTATAAAGAAGGACTAGGTGGTACTATTAGACGTTGTGTACCTGAGCATGAACAGGAACAAATCCTACGGAAATGTCATTCCGAAGCTTATGGAGGACATCATGCGGGAGATAGAACTGCTCACAAGGTATTGCAATCTGGTTTTTATTGGCCTACAATGATGCCCGTAAGTTTGTCTTGTCTTGTGATGAATGTCAAAGAATTGGTAATATTGGTAAGCGTCAGGAAATGCCTATGAATTATTCACTTGTTGTTGATGATGGGTTGCTACAGTGACAGAAGCTTAAACCCTAGTTTATGCCCTACTTCGTAAGGGGCTGATTTAGATCCAAACGTTTAATGCTATGGTTAGATTTTATCTTAATACTTTTCTCGTACTTGCGGATGCTTGCGAGGGGGTTAATCATAAGTGGGCGGTTGTTCAAGTAAGAACAACACCCAAGCACCGGTCCACCCACATATCAAATTATCAAAGTAGCGAACGCAAATCAAACCAACATGATAAAAGTGACTAGAAAAAATTCCCGTGTACCCTCAAGAACACTTTGCCTATTACTAGAGATTGTTCTGGCCTGTCCTTTGCCACAAAAGGATTGGGCTACCTTGCTGCACCTTATTTGCCATTACTGTTACTTGCTTGTTACCATTTATCTCGCTATCAAACTATCAATTACCTACAATTTCAGTGCTTGCAGAAATTACCTTGCTGAAAACCGCTTGTCATTTCCTTTTGCTCCTTGTTGGGTTCGACACTCTTACTTATCGAAAGGACTATGATTGATCCCCTATACTTGTGGGTCAACAGCCCCTCCGATCAGGAGAAATATACTCTGGGCCCCTCGGGTGATCCGATCTGGATAAGCACGGCCATGCGATGAGGATTATGAGATAATCCGAAGTGTTGGTTGGATTCACCGGAATGAGAAAGAGGTCATGCTTGTTGGGTCACGATGCACACGATCACCTATGGGGCCACGGGCCCCTTTGTGGTTCGGCGGGGGTGAGGTCACGTTGCACAAAGAGCAGAGGTGGTGAGACAGCACGACAACGAGACGCTGGTGTATTACCTAGGTTCGGGCCGCTGTGAAGCGTAAAATCCTACTCCTGCTTTGGTGGATTGATCGGGGGAACACGAAGCGCACGCCGTGCTCAAAACCGGCAAGGTTGCCTTCGGGAGAGCTGCTATGCGAGTACAAGTGTCCAAAGGTCCGAATCTTTAGCTAGGTTGCCTTGGGCCTCCTTTTATAGCTCAAGGGGCGACCACAGTGGCAAAACAGACATTATCTAGTGATTAGATAGCTAACAGTGCTATCATACCTAACTCTGGCACTTAGGACAAAATGCCATAAATGCTAGCCTAGGTGGCATGCGGGGATGCATCCCCGGCAGGCTTTTACCACCGCTTGGCTAACTATTGCTTAGTATCTTGTCACGCCTCTGGACGGGTGTCAAACGGGTATAATCTGCCTCCCAGCAAGTCGCCACGTACTTAGCGAGAGCCACTTAGCCACCTGAGGGCTCGACACCGCATCGACAAATGACTGGTGTTGCGATGCGGTGGAGCGGTGGCCGATCGGCTCGCGCCTGCCGGGGGATGGCTTGCCGGGTCTTCCTTAAGATGTGTGTGACTTGGTCCCCGGCAGGCACCGGGTACGTGACTGGTGCGGTTTGGGTCCATTCATTACCGTTGCATCGACCTTGCCGGTGTTGCTTAGCCAGCGTAGGTTGCTTCTATCGGAGTCTTGGTCTTGGACGTTGGTTTCGTCTTCTTGATCCGCTCCTTGATCTCACATAGAACGGCATCTCTGGTTTGGACTAGTCTTGACTGTATTTATGTTGATGGGTTCTGCTACTACTACCTGTGCATAAGTCAGGGGCACTGGGTACCCCAGTCCTAGTGCACCGCAGGAGCCCCCAGGTCTGGCCCAAACGCGCTCGCCCAGCGCCGTTGGGCGAGGCCCAAAATTTATGCACAGGCGCGCAATATGATGGAGTAACTGCCGACTTTCAAGCCAGCACTTACTTACTACCTCAGGCCCTTTCCGCCACGCGCGCCGCATGCATTGCGGGGAGTTTGCGGTGGATGCGCATGGCTCTAAGGTGTGGGAGTGGCAGAAACTGCAACACCAGGGGATTGGAGCAATGGGGCGGTTACCTGTTCGCCCATGATCGTGGGTAGTGGGATTGGTGGAGATCGGTGGTTGCCTTGGAGCGGAGGAGAGCCAGCCCCCGTGCCCTTCCCTATAAATTGGGGGGTCACAACGGGCGATGCTCATACATTCCCTTCTCCTCCTCGATCTCAGGTTCACATAGCTTGCCCTTCTTCTCCCGTCGTCGGACCGTCCCTTCCCTCCTGATGGTCAAGGGGAAGGGTCGGGCGATCACGCCTGCCACCGCAGGGTCTTCTTTTTGTGTCCGTGCCCAGCCCCAGGATTGGGTCGATGGTTTTGGACTGAGAGCTGGAGGGAGGGGCCTTGGACGGGGAAGCGGGCGGCGCGGCGGCCACGCTAGGGGCAGCTGTGGTGGCGCACCTGCCGCTGCGTCGACCGCTGCTTCAGTCTTGGCAGAATGCCACGCGGACGACACCGCGCTGGAATCCATAGCGGAGACGCAGTGCTGTGGTCGACTGCGGTCTCAACACTCCTTCTTCAAGGCGACGGAGAAATATCGTCCGTACGGCCGTCGGCTGCGCGCGACTGGTCGCAGCAGCGGTCCATCATGGGTCATGGCAGAGTTCCCCACCCATGGCACTATGTATTCTGCCCATGGCTGGGAGCCTTTTGTCTGCGTGTACTCCTTAAGGGCAGGGAGTCTTCGCTGCCTAAAGTCGACGGGGACGACCATGCTCTCTTTGAGGCTCTTCGGGAGGCTTGGTGTTTGCCTCGGCTGCCGCGTCGAGGGCTCGGACGATGGCGGAGGTGTCCCCTCGTGCGGTGGCGATGAGGAAGATGGCGGCGGTAACCCACGACGCTTCAAGAGCGGGGACGACAGCTCCGACGCGTCGTGATTGCCGGCGGCACAATCTTCACCAGCTATGCTTCGGCAGCACCACCATCTGCCCCTGCCCTCCGTCTTCTTCCTCCCTGTCGGCTTCGTCCGCCATGCCTGGGGGCAGGATCCCCATGATCCTCCAAGGGACGCATCCCGCTGTCCCTGGCGAGGAGGCGCCAAATCCCAGCCAGGCGCTCCTTTTGCCCTCTTTTTCTTCTCCACCTGATCCCTAGGTAGAGAGGGACAAGAAAGGCATTACGGGGCACTTATCTTTTTATAAATCAAAAGATGTAGGCGCTTGCCAAGTTTTAGCTAATCATAATGTAATCTTTATCCATTTTGTACCGAAAATGAATGAAAGAATGTTATTTCTCTTCCTTAAGTACTATCCCTTTCTCCCCTTGTTTATACTGTGTCAGCATATTTGTCCTTGCCGCACGGAACTATTTGCCGGGTCAGTACTAACCGTGAGCGCCAAGGGGGAGTGAGCCCCCGGCAGCAGGCTGGTATCATTCCCCGGCAAGCCTCCTTGTCGGTATCGGCGCGGCCTCCCAGAGCTGATAAGCGACAGGAGCTGGGGAACAGCTCGTCCCGACAAGGGTTTCCATTGCGTGAAAGACTCCATTGTACACAGTCAAAAAGGATAGCAAGGGTTTCCTTAAGGGAGCAAATGGCTCCGATCTTGGAATATGTGATCAAACTTATCTTTTCAGGCAGTATCCCTTTCTGGAGTACGACAGGCCGCCGTCCTTGTTTCTTTGCCCTTCTTGCTTGTTTTCATGACGGTCAAACCTGTAGGGCAAGAGGCCTCTGTCCTCTGGGGAGAGAGAATGTAGTAACAAGGATCACAGGCTCATCAAGTACTCTAGCAAATTTCTAAAACTTAAAAGCGATAACATTGCAACATAAAAATGCATACTAAACATGCAGTTTGATGGTATGATGCAATGCCTAGCTTTATTTATTGCATGCATAGGGTCTGCGCCTGGCTTTGTACAAAGGGTTACATGCACTGCGGCAAGGCTTGTACAAAAGGTGGTTGCCGGGGACTGAGCCCGGCAACCGCGCTTTACGGGTAGAACTTACGAAGATGCTCAATATTCCATGAGTTAGGCATTTTGATGCCATCTTCGGTCTCCAGACGGGCTGCACCAAGTCTGGTGACTCGTGCTACCCGGTAAGGGCCTTCCCACTTCGGCGTCAACTTGTTGGTACCCTTGGCGGACTAAACGCGCCTAAGGACAAGGTCGCCTTCCTCAAGGCTCCGGGCGTGGACCCTGTGGCTATGATAGCGGCGCAGGGCTTGCTGGTAGCGTGCAGCACGCACAGCGGACCGAAGACAATCTTCCTCGAGGAGCATGGCATCGTCATGCCGTAGCTGCTCTTGCTCTACTTCATCGTAGGCAAGTACTCGAGGTGACCCGTATATGAGTTCCGTGGGGAGAACTGCTTCCGCCCCATATACTAGGGAGAAGGGCGTCTGGCCGGTAGCTCGACTTGGTGTCGTTCTGAGGGTCCAAAGAACCACCGGCGGCTCATCTATCCAGCGCTTGCCGCTTCTTCGCAGTCTATCGAAAGTTCTTGTCTTGAGCCCACGCAACACTTCAGCATTCATCCTCTCGACTTGCCCGTTGCTTCTCGGTTGGGCAACAGAGGTGAAGGAGACCTTGCTTCCATGGCTTTGGATGTATTGCATAAAGTTGCGGCTCGTGAACTGGGTGCCATTATCGGTGATCACCCTATTGGGCACTCCAAAACGGCACACTAGTCCTTTCAGGAACTTGACAGCTGACTGCGCGGTCACCTTTCTCACTGGTTCCACCTCACGCCACTTTGTAAACTTGTCGATTGCTACGAACAAGAAATCAAAGCCCCTGACGGCGCGGGGAAAGGGGCCCAAAATATCGAGCCCCGGGACCAAGAATGGCCAGGATAAAGGGATCGTCTGGAGAGCTTGCGCTGGTTGATGGATGTTCTTGGAATTGAACTGGTAGGCCTCACATTTGGTGAGTAGCTCAGTTGCATCCTGGAGGGCAGTGGGCCAATAGAAACCCTACCGGAAGGCTTTCCGGCAAGGGCCCTTGATCCAATGTGGGACCCACACATGCCTCCGTGAATCTCTGCCAACGGCTTCCGTCCATCTTCCCGGCGAATGCACCTCAATTTCACACCATTTGGTCTTTTTCTCTACAGAGTGTCATCAACAAACTCGTACATACTTGACTGACGGGCTACTTTTTCGGCTTCTTCTCGCTCTTCGGGAAGTTCTCCTGTTTGAAGGAAGTGGACTATATGCTGTGCCCAAGCTGGAGCCTGTGGCTCGACAACGAGGACTAAAGGCGTCTCCTCGTTCGTGGGAGCGCTTACCTCGACCGCAAGAACCCGGGGTTCTGCAGGAGGGAGCTGCTCACCAACCGAAACGAGACTGTCCCCGGGAGCCTCTCTACCAGTGGCTTCAGGAAGCTCTGCCAGGAAATGCTTGCCGGAGTTCAGCTTTCTCCTTTTCCTGGTCATCGTTGACGGGGATACTGATGGCTGAGTGAGGTGGAGGACAAAAGTTCCTGGTTCCATAGGAAGCTTCTGCACGACGCACTTTGATAGATGATCAGCGATACTGTTTTCTGCACATGGTACATGCTCTGCTTGCAATCCATCAAAGTGCTCCTCCAGCTTCCTCACCTCTTCCACGTATGCTTCCATCAACGGACTCTGATAATCTTTGTTGACTTGTTTCACCACGAGTTGAGAATCTCCTCGGATGATCAGTTTCTTGATTCCTAACTCCACCGCGATTCTGAGTCCGGGAAGGAGCCCCTCATACTCAGCGGTGTTATTGGTGGCCTCCTCCCGGGGAAAGTGCATTTGAACCACATATTTGAGATGCTCTCCGGTGGGGGCGACGAGGAGCACGCCTGCTCCGGCGCCCTGAAGCGAGAAAGCACCGTCAAAATACATGATCCATTCCTTAGGCGCTTCTTTGTTGGGAAGAATTGTCTCTCGAACCTCTTCGTCCGGCATGGGCATCCATTCCGCAATGAATTCCGCCAACACCCTGCTCTGTATTGTGGAAGTGCTCTCATACTTCAAACCAAAACTTGGCAGCTCTAGCGCCCACTCAACTATCCTGCCAGTGGCTTCGGGGTTCCTCAATATACGCTGCAGCGGAAAGCGGGTGACAACTATGATCTCGTGGCCTTGGAAGTAGTGGCGCAGTTTCCTCGAGGCCATGATAAGGCCAAAGATCAGCTTTTGCGCTCCAGAGTACCTTGACCTAGCCCCTTGTAGCAAGGAGCTGACAAAGTATACTGGTCGCTGCACCACTTTCTTCTTTGCCACTGCCTTGAAACTGCCTTCGTTTGCTTGCTTAGGTTCCCCTCGGTCTGTATCAGGTCCTGCCGCGGATGAATCGGTTCCACCCCTAGCGAAATCAGTCGCAACAGTTGCATCTTCATCCACTTCTCGCTGCGCCACCAGCGCTGCACTAACCACTTGATTCGTTGCCGCCAAGTATAGTAGCAACGGTTCTTATGGTTTAGGCGCGACCAAGGTGGCAGCGGAGGAAAGGTAAGCTTTCAGATCTTGCAGCGCTGCTTCTGCTTCCGGGGTCCACTTCATCGGGCCGGCCTTTTTCAGAATCTTGAAAAACGGCAGGGCGCGTTCAGAGGATTTGGAGATGAACCTACTCAACGCGGCAATGCATCCGGCCAAGCGTCTTACGTCCTTGACGGATTTGGGCACTTGTACCTGCTCGATTGCTTTGATCTTGTCAGGATTGGCTTCTATTCCCTGCTGAGATACAAAGAACCCAAGCAGCTTACCGGATGGGACACCAAACACACACTTCTCAGGGTTGAGCTTCAAATTGATCTTGCGCAAGTTCATAAAAGTTTCTTCTAAGTCTTTTATGAGGGTTGCTTCATCTCTGGTTTTGACTACTATGTCATTCATGTAAGCTTCCACGTTCCTGTGCAATTGAGGTTCAAATCCAATCTGCACGACCCTTGCAAAGGTAGAACCAGTGCTCTTTAACCCGAAGGGCATACGTACAAAGCAGTACATGCCACACGGAGTTATGAACGCGGTCTTTTCCTCGTCTTCCTTGGCCATGAATATCTGGTGGTATTCGGAGTATGCATCCAAGAAGGAAAGCAAGTCACACCTGGAAGTGGAATCAACAATGATCGATGTGCGGCAAGGGAAAAGGGTCCTTCGGGCATGCTTTGTTTAAGTCAGTGAAATCAATGCAAAGCCTCCATTTCTCATTCGCCTTGCGCACCACTACCAGGTTGGCTAACCAAGTTGGATGCAACATTCCTCTGATCAAACCAGCTGCTAAGAGCTTCTTGATCTCCTCGGTGATGAACTACTGCCACTCCAAGGCTTGCTTTCTAGCTTTTTGCTTGACGGGCCTGGCATGAGGGCAGATAGCAAGGTGGTGCTCAATTACTTCCCTGGGAACACCGGGGATGTCAGATGGTTGCCAAGCAAACACATCGACATTCGCCCGCAGGAAGGCAACGAGCACGCTTTCCTATTTGTTATTAAGGGTGGCACTGATGGTGAACGTACCATCAGCGCCATCCTGCCCTGCTGAGATCTTCTTCGTCGCAGGATTGGTGACCTTGGATCTTTTGCTAGTGGAACTCTCCGGCAGGTCATCGATGGGCGCAGCGCACTCCGAAGAGGCATGCTTCCCGGAGTCCTTGCCGGCGTCCCTGCTAGACTTCTTCCCCTTCTTTGATTCCTTGGCGAGAGCTGGGGTTTCTGCGACCTCAGCTGCTACCGCGTCTCAATACATCTTGTCCACGCATATAACTGCATCCTTCTTGTCAATGGAATGGAAATGATTCCCATGGGCCCTGGCATCTTCAAAGTGTTGTAATCATAGTGGGATGCTGCCATGAATTTTGCCAAAGCTGGGCGACCAAGAATTCCATTGTAAGGCAGAGGGAGTTCGACCACATCAAACAGCACCTTCTCAGTCTAGTAGTTCAACTCCCCGCCAAACGTCACAGGAAAAGTGATCTTTCCCTTGGGTCGGCTCCTTCCGGGGTTGATTCCTTGGAACGTACCCTTATCTATGAGCTCTCCGTCAGGGATCTGCAACTTTTTAACCACTTTAGGGGAGATTAAGTTCTACCCCGCCCCGCCGTCAACTAACATCTTGGTTACTTTGAGGTTGCGGATTGTTGGGTAGACCAACAACGGCAAACATCCGACCGCAGTGGTGTGGTCAGGATGATCCTCTTCGTCAAAGATGATAGGTGTGCGGGGCCATTTGAGTGGCCTTCTGGACTCCGCAGCTGGCTCCATGGCGTTGATCTCACGCGCCCACTACTTGAGCTGGAGATGAGAGGAATGCAAGGACGCACCCTCGTCAACACACATGGCTTCAGTTGCCTTCTGGAATTCTTGATCACTGGACTCTTCTCCATCATCTTCATCATCACTCATATCATCTCCTTCTTTCTTCTCACGGCCTCTAGCAGGTTTTTCCTTCTGCTGCGAGGCCTTGCCGCGGCGGCCTCCTTTACCGCCACGGCCCTTCCCGGCAGCACCATCTTGGCCTCTCTCCTTGTCATGCTTCTCGTATTCAGCCTTTTGCTTCTCAGCAAGCTGCTCAACTTGGCGGCATTCTTGGAGATCATGACCTTTGGTGCGGTGGATTTTGCAGTATGGCCCATTGGACTTCCCGGTTTTCTCTGCCGCCGCGGCCTCCCGGCAATCAGCGCACGCGACGGCTCCCTTGCCGGGGGCCTCGGCCTTGGCCTTCTTGCCGGCACTGAGATCACCAGAGCCAACACTGCTTTTCCCTTACGCTTCTTGTCACGCTTCGGCTTTTGCCCTTAGGGCCAGGGGCATCATCGTCGTCTTCTGAGTCGACTTTGATGCCAGCATCCTCTCCGGGGAGTCGCCTTCATTCCTCGGCACGAGCACACTTGTCCGCCATTGTGTACAACTCATTGGCGGTCTTCGGGAGTCTAACATTCATCTTGGCCCGCATCCTCCTGTTGCACACGTTCGAATGGAACGCGGCAATCACGGCTGCAGGGTGTATCTCTGGAATATTGCGGTGTACTCGACTGAATCTCTGGATGTACTTCCGCAAGGTTTCTCCCTCCTTCTGCGGAAGGACTTGCAGGTCGCTGGGCCGTCCTGGCTCCTAGTGGCCACCTGTGAAGGCGCCGACAAACTCGTTGCACAAGTCAGCCCATGATGAAATAGAGTTCTCCGGCAGGTGCATCAACCATGATCTCACATTTGGCTTGAACGCCAAAGGGAAATAGTTGGCGAGCACCTTCTCATCTCTTCCCCCGGTGGCTTGAATGGATATCGTATAGATGCCCAGGAATTCCGCCAGGTTTAGCTTCCCGTCGTATTTCTCAGTCAATTCAGGCTTGAAAGCTCGGGCCGATGGCCAGCGGACCTGTCGCAGCTCGCGAGTGAAGGCAGGGCACCCAACCTCATAAGGCAGGTACCCGCTAGCACTGGGTGCGGGGTCGCCAGCATCTTGGCCATTGCACCTGTCGGATTGGCGGTGTGCTTCCCGGTGTCGCTCTATGGTGATGCGCGCGTCTTCCCTACGCCGATCTTCTAGGACACGCCGCTGGTCCTGGCGTTCGTGCTGGCCAGACGAGGCCATAGATGCTTCGTCAGGCTCGTCAGCATGTGGAGCTCGTTGTGGCTGCCTGTGGGTCTATTGTTGCGGAGGGGATTGCACCGTTGTCGTGGCCCCCTCGACACGACCATCAGCCTGGGCCGTCGTCGCCGTCCGCGGGTGTCGTGACGGCTCTGCATGCTGGGATTTGCTGTCTTCAACGAAGCCGATCAAACTCTGGATGGTGGCTCTCCACTCGTCCATCTTGTCAGCCGCCGGCGGGAAATTTAATAGTAGCTGGGCCCGCGCCATCGCTTCCGCTACCGTGGTCGGCATGGCTAGAGAGGCGGATCGCGACGTCGCTCGACTCCTGGTGGAACCAAGAGGGGTGTCGCCACATTCTTGTCGCCGTGCACCGATCGCCGGGGCGGTCTGACGTGAAGGAGGTCGAGCTTGTGGGTCTATGGTCCCACTCGGCGCTCCGTCTTGCTCTGGGCGAGGCGCGCGCCCAGCAGCCGCACCTGTGACTGGCGCAGCTGGAAGATCACGGCTTGCCCCAGATTGGGCGTTGCTGTTGCGGCTGCGGTCACCAGTGCGACGGGGAGGTGGAGACTGAACGTTTCCTCCTCCCGCGGCAATAGGGCCGATCTCGCCAAAGGGTTGTTGCTGCTGCTCCTCTTTGGCGTTCCCCGCTCCAGCTTCGGCCATGGGGGACACGACGGTGGTGCCGCCTGCGCCAGTCGCATCGCCCATGATGCCCACCTCACTCATCGCCGCCATGGTGCCAACGACATTCGCAGCTGTGTGCGAGGGGGTCTTCGAAGTGGAGGGATGCGTGGTCGCGCCGGGCTTCTTCTTGGGAGCCATAGAGGAAGAAAACGGCGATGAAGATCGACACGCTGCTCACGAACTCGGGTTCGCGCAAAGAACAGAGGTGGTGAGACAGCACGACGACGAGACGCTGGTGTTTTACCCAGGTGCGGGCCGCTGTGAAGCGTAAAACCCTACTCCTGCTTTGGTGGATTGATCGGGGGAACACGAAGCGTATGCAGTGCTCAAACCCGGCAAGGTTGCCTTCAGGAGAGCTGCTACACGAGTAAAAGTGTCCAAAGGTCTGAATCTTTAGCTAGGTTGCCTTGGGCCTCCTTTTATAGCTCAAGGGGTGACCATAGTGGCAAAACAGACATTATCTAGTGATTAGATAGCTAACAGTGCTATCATACCTAACTCTGACACTTAGGACAAAATGCCATAAATGCTAGCCTAGGTGGCGTGCGGGGATGCATCCCCGACAGGCTTTTACCACCGCTTGGCTAACTATTGCTTAGTATCTTGACATGCCTCTGGACGGGTGTCAAACGGGTATAATCTGCCTCCCAACGAGTCGCCACGTACTTAGCGAGAGACACTTAGCCACCTGAGGGCTTGACACCGCATCGACAAATGATTGGCGTTGCGATGCGGTGGAGTGGTGGCCGATCAGCTCGCGCCTGCCGCGGGATGGCTTGTCGGGTCTTCCTGAAGATGTGTGCGCCTTGGTCCCCGGCAGGCACCGGGGACGTGACTGGCGCGGTTCGGGTCCGTTCTGGATCGTTGCATCGACCTTGCCGGCGTTGCTTAGCCAGCGTAGGTTGCTTCTGTCAGAGTCTTGGTCTTGGACGTTGGTTTTTTCTTCTTGATGCGTTCCTTGATCTCACACAGAACGGCTTCTCTAGTTTGGACTGGTCTTGACTGTATTTATGTTGATGGGTTCTGCTACTACTGCCTGTGCATAAGTCAGGGGCACTGGGTATCCCAGTCCTAGTGCACCGATAGTGCTGCAACAAGGATGACCATGTCGCCTTGAGCATGAAAACATATCTCGTGTGGCAAAGGGAATAGAAGTGTGAAGTACAGGTTCGCCTAACCAGCTTCATCGAACACTTGGAGTCCGCACGCTTTGCTAGAGGCCACTACCGACTAGTCGAGCCGGATGTGATCTGACTCGCGACCAAGTGAACGAGAACATAAGGGGTCGCGGGCTTAAGGGAAGGAACTTATGGGCTTTAGGATCTGTGCGAGGCCCAAGTGTTGAGCCCGCAACGGATGCCTATATATAGTGGAGGTGCGACAAACTCATTCAGTTGATTGCTTCAGCGCCGTCATTAGGGCTTTGCATGTGTTGCAAGTAGCCACCTCCACTCGCCGCCGAACTGTGTGATCGGACCTAGTAGTCCGCCGCACGGTGTTCCTCCTGCACGCGAGAATACCGTTAGAGGCGGTGCACTTGCGCCGCTTCGGCGAACCTGTACGTGGGATTCAGTGACCGGCTGTTCGAGGGAGATCGGACAAGGAGGAGACGAACCTCGCGGACGCGCTGCCCCAACTCGACTTCCGCTGCACAGCACTGCGCGTCTAGTGGTAACGATCCGTGATCCATCTCCATAGCATGTTCTTGGCTATTCTGCGCGTAGGAAAAATTTAATTTGCATGTGATGCTCCTACGGTAGAATCGAACAATTTGGACATTAAATTTATGCACTTATTTCCTTTTTGAATTTGAATTTGGTTTCAAAACCAAATTTCTTTCAAATTTGTTTTTAGGAAATTGGCAGGGGTCTGGGTCATTGTTTGGACTTGTGGAGTTTCTTTTCCTTCCAAAATAAATTCCAAGTCATACTTGATAACTCCTTGCTGGTTTTAAATTGATTGTCAAACAAATCAAATCAATTTCATTTAGGGAATTCTTGTATTTGGCTTGAATATTTTTGGGGCTTATTTGGAAGATCTTGCCCAACAATATTTCAAATGGTTTGGGTTTCCAGCTATTGGCTAGCTAGGTTTCCCCTAACTTCATTTGTCTTTTACCCCTCCTAATCAAACAATTTAACTAGCAAGCAATCAAATAAAGGTTCTGTTTGTGAAAAAAATTAATTCCTCGTGAATTTTCAACATACCGGATTGGGGAAAATATGGGACGTGACAGTCGCCAACGCTCACCTTATGGACTGAAAGACCAGACCTACCAACACTACTAGCATCCACATCCTGATTTCAATATCCACTCCTCCCGTCGTTTTAATGTTCAAAATAACAGTGGTTCGCAAAGCCACCAACGTCCACCTAATGAACTCAACCACTAGCATACCCATGGAGTCCAGTCTAATGGGCAAAGTTACAATGGCTTACAATCAGAGTTCAACAATACGTGCTCTTCCTGTCCACCTCTATGCCATTTTTCCACAGACATTCCTTCGATCCCAAGCAGCCATCCAGGTGTCGATGTGTCTGTAGCGCACATGCAGCACTAACCACGAGGGCTTATGATACAAACAAACAACTTCTATAATGAGGGCCGACAGAGAAACCATTATGATGCCCATCATCGTCTGAGTAATGGTCAAATTAGTTCCAGTGGACGTGTCTTACAGCATAATCATTCTCCTCTGCTACAGCAGACCAGATCCGTGATACAACGGATGACGACGAAGATTATTTCAGATATTTGGAAATAAGAGATTCTACGCTCGTAGAGAAACATGTGTATGAAACAGTTGTCGATAATACGCCAATGCTCGGTAAAAAACTACAGGTAATGAGTTCATTGTTCTTTCTCTACTAAAGTTTTGGTTCATTCTTTTATTATTCTAATGCTTTTAGCTTGAAGCGATGATATTCAAGTAGTTCTCCTGGATTTGAGGGAGTTTTTGAATTTCTTCCGTACTCACTTGAAATAGCTCTCGCTGTTTTAGTTTTGTCATATTTCAGTGTAACTGTCCTCAAAGTTTTTTAGCGCTACCTATTCTTCCGGTGATAGTAGATTAGCGGTAGACAGTATTTTTGCATATTGAATACTCATTGATACTTGTAAACTACGTTGGGATTTTCTCCGAAGAGGAGGGGATGATGCGACAAAGTAGAGGTAAGTATTTTCCTCGGTGAGAACCAAGGTTATCAAACCAATAGGAGAACCACACAAACTCCCGTATTCATCGCCTACACACAAAAGAGCAAACACTTGCACCTAACGCGGGCAAGAGGGTTGTCAATCCCCTTGAACTCGTTACTTGCAAGAGATAAGTAGTGATAGATAGATAATTTGATATATATAATTTGAAAATAAAAAGAAAGTAAATAATGGCAGCAAGGTATATAGAGTTTTTGTAAATATATTTGTGAGGAGACCCGGGGGCCATAGTGTTCGCTAGAGGCTTCTCTCTCGAAGAAAGCATACGGTGGGTAGACAAAATACTGTTGGGCAATTGATAGAAAAGCGCATAGTTATCTAATATTTATTCACGGCAATGATCATGTATATAGACATCACGTCCATAAGCAAGTAGGCCGACTCCTGCCTACATCTACTACTATTACTCCACCCATCGACCGCTATCCAGCATGCATCTAGAGTATTAAGTAAAAACAGAGTAATGCTTGGAGGATGATGACATGATGTAGACAAAGTAAATCCAGTTAATATGAATGAACCCCTTTGTTTTACCCTTAGTGGCAGCAATACAATACGTGTCATGTCCCTTTCTGTCACTAGGATTGAGCACCGCAAGATTAAACCCACTACAACGCACCACTCCCACTTGAAGATAAATCAATCTAGTTGACCAAACCAAACTGATAGATCAGAAGGCATTACAAAGCTATAACAATCATGCATATAAATAACCAGAAAGGATTCAATATATTTTCATGAATAGTATGAACATAAACCCATAATTCATTGGATCCCAACAAACACACCGCAAAGATGATTACATAGGTAGATCACCGCGGGTATCATGGTGATCTTTGCATTGAAAAACATAGAGAGAGAGAGATAGCCATCTAGGTACTAGCTACGGACACGTAGGTGTGTGGTGAACTACTCACACATCACCATGGGAGCAGCAAGGTTGATGTAGAGGCCCTCCATGATCGACCCACACTCTGGCAGGGCACCGAAACAGGGCTCCAGATGGGCACACAATGGAACAAAGACTTGCGGCGGTGGAAAAAGTGTTTCGGGGGGCTCTCTAGGGTTTTTGGGTTATATGTTATTTTATAGGCTAGAGATCGGGTCAGGTTGCCATGGGAGGTGGCCCCAAGCAATCAGGGTGCGGCCACCCCCCTGGGCGCGCCATGTTGGCTTGGCGCCACCCCGTGTGGCTTCCGGTCTCCCCCTGAGGCTTCCAGGTCTTATTTTTGTCCAGAAAAAATCGTCAAATAGTTTCGCGGTATTTGGACTTAATTTGGTACAGTATTCCTGAAAGGCCAAAAACAAGCAGAAAACAACAACTGGCACTGGGCACTGGGTTAATAGGTTAGTGCTCAAACATAACATAAATCAACAAGTAAATGCCTAAAAAGTATCCTAGAATGATAATACAATAGCATGGAACAATAAAAAATTATAGATACGTTGGAGACATATCACTCATCACCTCTCACGTTAAATCAGTAATTCATACAATTTAATGGACGTTTTTTGGCAGCCAGAATATATGTTACGGCAAACGGCGTTGGGCTGATCACCGAACTTTTGGTTTATCCATGAAGGTGTATGGTTATATGAGCACATTCGTGATGGATGCTGATGCCTACTATGAAACTTTATTCTTGTAGACTCGTGTTGGGCCTCCAAGCGCAGAGTTTTGTAGGACAATAGCAATTTTCCCTCAAGTGCATGACCTAAGGTTTATCAATCCGTGGGAGGTGTAGGATGAAGATGGTTTCTCTCAAACAACCTTGCAATCAAATATAAGAAATCTCTTGTGTCCCCAACACACCCAATACAATGGCAAATTGTATAGGTGCACTAGTTCGGCGAAGAGATGGTGATACAAGTGCAATATGGATGATAGATATAGGTTTTTGTAATCTGAAAATATAAAAACAATAAGGTAGCAAGTGTAAAACAACGAGCAAAACGGTGTATAAATGCTTGGAAATAAGGCCTAGGGTTCATACTTTCGCTAGTGCAATCTCCCAACAATGCTAACATAGTTGAATCATATGATCATCCCTCAACGTGCAACAAAGAATCACTCCAAAGTTTCTATCTAGCGGAGAACATTAAGATGAAATTGGTGTAGGTAGTAGAACCACCTCAAAGTTATTCTTTCCGATCAATCTATTGGGCCATTCCTATAAGTGTCACAAACAGCCCTAGAGTTCCTACTAGAATAACACCAATGATACATATCAATCAACCCTAATGTCACCTAGATACTCCAATGTCACCTCAAGTATCCGTGGGTAAATTATGCGACATGCATCAAACAACTTCAGATCTATCATATTCAATCCAACACAAAGAACTTCAAGGAGCACCCCAAGATTTCTATCGGAGAACGTGGTATGAAAACGTGCGATCAACCCCTATGCATAGATTCCCAAGGTCATCGGAATCCGCAAGTTGATGCCTTAACATATATCAAGTGAATCAATAGAATACCCCAATGTCACTACGGGTATCCCACGCAAGACGTACATCAAGTGTTCTCAAACCATAATATTCAATCCAACATAACGAGATCCCAAAGGTAAAGATTCAATTCATCACAACAAGGTAGCAAAGGAATAACATCATATGATCCGACTATATTAACAAAGCCCGTGATACATCAAGATCATGCCATCTCAAGAACACGAGAGAGAGAGAGAGAGATTGAACACATAGCTACGGGTACATACCCTCAGCCCCGAGGGTGAACTACTCCCTCCTCGTCATGGCCTCCGCCGGGAAGATGAAGATGGCCACCGGAGATGATCTACCCTCTTCGGCAGGGTACTGGAACGCCTCCAGATTGGTTTTTCGCGATACAGAGAGTTGTGGCGATGGAACGAGAAGTCTCTCTTTATTTCTGGGGTTTCTAGTATTTATGGAATTTTTCAGCGTTGGAATCACGCCAAACGGAGCTACGAGGGTCCCACACGCCATCTGGCCGTGACCCCCTGGGGGCACGGCCGGTTGTGTGGTGGCCTTTTGGTCCACCCCCTCCGGAGGTTCTTCGCTCCAATATTGCTTATTTGGTCTAGAAAAAATCACCAAAAAGTTTCGGGCGATTCCGAGAACTTTCATTTTCCGCACAAAAACAACACCACGGTAATTCTGCTGAAAACAGCGTCAGTCCGGCTTAGTTCTAAATAAATCATATAAAGTGCATCAAAACCATATAAAAAGTATTGTAAACATAGATGAATATGGCATGAATACTTCATAAATTATCGATACGTTGGAGACATATATCAGATGCCTACTCAGAGTTGTTGATGACAGAACAGTTTTATAGTCCGCCGACAAAATTACACAAGCCTATAATGTACATAGAAGCTTGCGTAAGTTCTAATTTCCCTCCTCTCTTTTAAAAAAAAATATTAACAAAAAACTGTAGAATTTTTTTCAAACAGTTCATTTCGAGTATTATTAGCATGGTCAGTGAGACAACATCTACTTTTTGCAGGATAATTTTCAGGTTGAAGGTGTAAGCATTGAACTTCTATAGGAACACATCGTAGAAAAACAGCTGGGTACAGACTGCCCAACTTATGTACTTATGTGAGTTCATCTTACTTACTCTGCTATCCTGTGTTAGTCTTTGTTTCTCCAGATTTAGTTATTTTGCTCATAAATTGCTCTTTGTTTATTGTTTTAGATATTAATTCCTGTGAGAAAAATACACTTTGTCTACCTGATCATCATTAATTTCGAGGATCGTTGCTTCAAAATCCTGTGTCCTTATATGGATTGCAAGGGTATAAAGGAACATTCAGACATTGTTATTGAAAATTTAAAGAGGACATATCATTCACCTTATAATAATCATCCACACAACATTTGGCGTTTCGATGTTAAACCCGTGCGGAGTGTACGTAACTCTGACAGAGAATGAGTTTCTTGTCACTTTAGTTATAGATCAAACTCTATTTGTTTGTAATATGTAATCCAAATATGTTATTCAGCCTGTAACCAATGAGACAGTGCTATCGATTTACAGGGATGACAGTGGTATCTACATAATGCACCTGATGCCGCTCATTGATCTCAAGTCCTCCTTTTTTATCAATAATGTAAGTTTGATGCCAAAGACAAGATGTTATTATATGTTGAAATAAGCCAACTTTACATTGTGTTTTAGGATAATATTTGTTAAGCTGTTCTTTTCTGTGTTCACAGATCTACGTGAAGCCGTTGCGGGAACAACTAACTTTTAAAATCATGACATCTCGCTACAAGAACTCAGAGAGGTCTTCAAGAATTACAACATTCGACGATGACAGCTGCTTTGTTGTGTCTTATTTTAAGCTGGAGTTGTTGTAGCAACAAGGTTTCAACTATTTTAACTGGTGATGTTGAAAGAACAGTGTTTCATATACTTTTCTCTATGTACTAGATATCTCTTGTGTTCCATCGTTAAACAAAGTTGTGCATTTAGATGTTGAAGCCTTGTTTGTGGAATATCACTAATAGTCTCTAGTTTCATTAGTTATTGTCATGAGCTGTGTGTATATTTTTCTGTAACTTAAAATTCTACTAGAAAAAATTAATACTTCTCAGATAAAATGAACATCACAAAGAATGTGTTTTCTGCACTAGATAAAACCATGCTACTCCTATCATCACATATTATGATTTGACCGTGATTTTGATTTTGCAAACTTCAAATCAATAACCACAATTTTCTTTGTTCTACTAAAAATCCTATTTTCCAATTAAACTTGTAAAGGTGAAGTTTTGGAAAAGAGAGACATGACTATGACTCGTATTAACATAGGACTGTGGCTCCACTAGCCGGAAGGACGTGCCTCTCTTATAAAAACGTCTGAGGACAAACAATCGGAACAGAGAGAGGCACGGCCGCGACTTGTCTTAACATAGGACCGTGCCTCCACTAGCCGGAAGGACGTGCCTCTCTGAGTGGACCATGCATCTTATTGAAATAGTCTGACGGACTTCCCTCTCTGAGTAGACTGTGCGTCTAATTGAAATAGGAACGTGCCCCACTGGCCGGACGAACGTGCCTCTTGATACGTCTCCAACGTATCTATAATTTTTGATTGTTCCATGCTATTATATTATCTGTTTTGGATGTTTTATATGCATTAATATACTATTTTATATAATTTTTGGGACTAACCTCTAGAGCCTAGTGCCAGTTTCTGTTTTTCCTTGTTTTTGAGTATTGCAGATAAGGAATATTAAATGGACTCCAAACGGAATAAAATCTTCGGAATGATTTTTCTTGGACCAGAAGAAACCCAGCAGACTTGGAGATGAAGGCAGGAGACCTGCCGTGGCGTCACAAGCCACCAGGGCGCGCCCTAGGGGGGGGGCGCCCCCCTGGCTTGTTGCCCCACGGCAGCCCTCCTAACCCTATTCTTCGGCCTATAAATTCCCAAATATTCCCTGGATACCAAAAAGAGCAACGAAAATACTTTTCCGCCGCCGAAAGCCTCTGTTCCCGTTAGATCCAATCTTGGAGCCTTTTCCGGTAATCTGTCGGAGGGGGATTCGATCACGGAGGGCATCTACATCAACTCCATTACCCCTCCGATGATGCGTGAGTAGTTTACCATAGACCTTCGGGTCCATAGCTAGTAGCTAGATGGCTTCTTCTCTCTCTTTGTTCTTCAATACCATGTTCTTCATGATCTTCATGGAGATCTATCCGATGTAATACTCTTTTGCGGTGTGTTTGTCGAGATCCGATGAATTGTGGGTTTATGATCAGCTTATCTATGAATATTATTTGAATCTTCTCTGAATTCTTATATGCATGATTTCATATCTTTGCAAGTCTCTTCGAGTTATTGGTTTGGTTTGGCCAACTAGATTGGTAATTCTTGCAATGGGAGAAGTGCTTAGTTTTGGGTTTAATCTTGCGGTGTCCTCACCCAGTGACAAAGTAGGGGTAGCGAGGCACGTATTTGTATTGTTGCCATCGAGGATAAAAAGATGGGGTTTTCATCATATTGCTTGAGTTTATCCCTCTACATCATGTCATCTTACTTAATGCGTTACTCTGTTCTTCATGAACATAATACTCTAGATGCAGGCAGGAGTCGGTCGATGTGTGGAGTAATAGTAGTAGATGCAGAATCGTTTCGGTCTACTTGACACGGACGTGATGCCTATATGCATAATCATTGCCTTGGATATCATCATAATTATTCGCTTTTCTATCAATTGCTCGACAGTAATTTGTTCACCCACCGTATTATTTTCCTTCATGAGAGAAGCCTCTGGTGAAACCTATGGCCTCCGGGTCTATTTTCCATATTATATTTTCAGATCTATAAACAAAAATACCAAAAATACCTCGCTGCATTATTTTTACTTTTGTTTTACTTTACGATCTAGCAATCTTTTATATCTATCTCTATCAGATCTCATCCTTGCAAATAACCGCAAAGGGATTGACAACCCCTTTATAGCGTTGGGTGGAAGTGTTTGACTATTTGTGTAGGTACATCTATTGGGGACTTGCTTGTATCTCCTACTGGATTGATACCTTGGTTCTCAACAACTGAGGGAAATACTTATCTACTTTGCTGCATCACCCTTTCCTCTTCAAGGGAAAACCAACGCATGCTCAAGAAGTAGCAAGAAGGATTTCTGGCGCCGTTGCCGGGGAGATCTACATCAAGCCTACCAAGTACCCATCACAAACTCATCTCTTGCATTTACATTATTTGCCATTTGCCTCTCGTTTTCCTCTCCCCCACTTCTAAAACGATTTTCAGAAAAACCAAAAAGATTTGCCTTTTTATTCGCCCTCTTTTTCGTTTGCCTCTTTCCTACCGGATCTCTTACTTGTTTCTATGACTAGCGTTACTATTTCCCCTCTGTCACCAGACTTTGAAGTTCTATACTTCAAACAAAAACAAGGGGAAAATTTGAAAGATGCCTTGTATAGGCTAATGGAATCTTATCGTATCTCCAACCTAAAAGGAGATGCAAAGGTTTTGCTTAGAAATTTTTACATTGGATTGGCTTTGCATCATAGAGAACTCTTAGATTTCGCCTCAAAAGGGAATTTTATTGAACTGGATACGAACACTGCTTATGAAGTTTTGGAGGGGATACGAACACTGATTTTGGGGGTTCCTCCACTAAAAAAGGGGTTTGTTTTCTCAGAAGAGGGAGTTCAAATTCTCGACAAATTGAGTGACTTACATAAGCACTTGGTCGAGTTACAACAATATCACGAACCCCTTAAACATATTAGTGGGAACCTCAATCGCTTGAATACTTTGATTACCCTTTGCAATAAGCATTTGGATATTTTGGATATTAAGATGGTTTCTTCTCCTACAAACCCGGGGAAGAGGAAAGAGCACCCCGGATTTGAGAAGGCCCTCTTGCCAATACCAAAGATGACAATACCTAGATCTATTGCGTTATGCCTAGCTAGGGGCGTTAAACAATAGCGCTTGTTGGGAGGCAACCCAATTTTAATTTTATGCTTTTGTTTTTGATTCTGTTTTTGAGTGTTTGCACATTATTACCTCTGTAGTAATTGTGTTTTCTCGTTTAAATTAGTGTTTGAGCCAAGTAAGACCTTTGGGATGGTCTACGGTGTTTGTGATTTGATTTTGCTGAAAAACAGAAACTTTCGCTCTCAGTCCAGGAATTTTGTAAATTCACTGGAACGTGATTTTGATCTGAAATTTTTACACAAGATTTATATACAAATTTCCCTGATTGTTCAAATTTTTCAGAATTTTTGGAGTTACAGAAGTATTCGAAGTCTATAGATTGCTACAGACTGTTCTGTTTTAGACAGATTCTGTTTTCTTTGTGTTGTTTGCTTATTTTGATGTATATATGGGTTGTATCTGTTGGAAATATGCCCTAGAGGCAATAATAAATTGGTTATTATTATATTTCCTTGTTCATGATAATCGTTTATTATCCATGCTATAATTGTATTGATTGGAAACTCAAATACATGTGTGGGTACATAGACAACACTGTGTCCCTAGTAAGCCTCTAGTTGACTAGCTTGTTGATCAAAGATGGTTAAGGTTTCCTAGCCATGGACATGAGATGTCATTTGATAACGGGATCACATCATTAGGAGAATGATGTGATGGACAAGACCCAAACTGTAAACGTAGCATTTGATCGTGTCAGTTTATTGCTATTGTTTTCTGCATGTCAAGTATCTGTTCCTTTGACCATGAGATCATGCAACTCACTGACACCGGAGGAATACCTTGTGTGTATCAAACGTCGCAACGTAACTGGGTGACTATAAAGGTGCTCTACAGGTATCTCCGAGGGTGTCTGTTGGGTTGGCATGGATCAAGACTGGGATTTGTTACTCCGTGTGACGGAGAGGTATCTCAGGGCCCACTCGGTAATACAACATCACAATGAGCCTTGCAAGCAATGTGACTAAAGTGTTAGCCACGAGATCTTGTATTACGGAACGAGTAAAGAGACTTGCCGGTAACGAGATTGAACTAGGTATAGTGATACCGACGATCGAATCTCGGGCAAGTAACATACCGAAGAACAAAGGGAACAGCATACGGGATTAACTGAATCCTTGACATAGAGGTTCGACCGATAAAGATCTTCGTAGAATATGTAGGAGCCAATATGGGCATCCAGGTCCCGCTATTGGTTATTGGCCGTAGAGGTGTCTCGGTCATGTCTACATAGTTCTCGAACCCGCAGGGTCTACACACTTAACGTTTGGTGACGATTAGTATAATTGAGTTATTATGTTGGTGACCGAAAGTTGTTCGGAGTCCCGGATAAGATCCCGGACATGACGAGTATCTCCGGAATAGTCCGGAGGTAAAGATTGATATATGTGATAATAGTGTTTTGATCTCCGGAAGGGTTCCGGAGTTCACCGGAAGGGGTTCCGGATGTTTACCGAAGTGTTCGGGTGCAGCAACACTTTATATGGGCCAACGGGATAAAGCCCACGAGGTATTGGAAAATGCAAAAAGTAGTTTTGCTGCCGCGTAAGCGGTACTACCGCTTGTGTGAAGCGGTACTACCGCCCGAGCGGTACTACGCTTGTGTGAAGCGGTACTACCGCCCAAGCGGTACTACCGCTTGTGTGAAGCGGTACTACCGCTTGTGTGCGGCTGTGCACGATTCGGCAGGGGTCCGAGTTGGACTCTTTCCCTGCGGGCCAAACCGACCTTGTGCGGGCAAAACCGACCTGGAGGAGGCTTTTACTCCAAGTTTAGACCCCAAGGCTCAACATATAAATAGAGGGGCAGGGCTAGCACACGGGACACATCAAGCCGTACGTGTGTTGAACGCGGAGGTGCCGTCCGTTCGGCGCTAGTTCGTGATCGGATCGAGGGACGACTTGCGATTTGGATCGCGGAGACGTTCGACTACATCAACCGCGTTTCTTAAACGCTTCCGCTTAGCGATCTACAAGGGTATGTAGATTCACTCTCCCTCTCGTAGATGCTCATCACCATGGATAGATCTTGTGTGTGCGTAGGAAAATTTTTGTTTCCCATGCAACGTTCCCCAACAGTGGTATCAGAGCTAGGTCTATGCGTAGATGAGATCTCGAGTAGAACACAAACGAGTTGTGGGCGTGGGTGTATACATATTGCTTGCCGTTACTAGTTGATATTTGATTCGGCGGTACTGTGAGATGAAGCGGCCCGGACCGACATTACGCGTACACTTACGCGAGACAGGTTCCTTCAACTAACATGTAACTTCGTTGCATAAAGATGGCTAGCGGGTGTCTGTCTCTCTCACTTTAGTTGAATCGATTTCAATGAAGAGGGTTCTTTTAGAAGATCAAAAAGCAATCACTACACCACGTTGTGGTTTTGCGTAGGTAAGAACGGTTCTTGCAAACCCGTAGCAGCCACGTAAAATTTGCAACAACAATTAGAGGACGTCTAACTTGTTTTTGCAGGGTATGTTGTGATGTGATATGGCCAATTACATGATGAGATATATGTGATGTATGAGATGATCATGTTTTGTATAGAATATCACGACTTGCATGTCGATGAGTACGGCAACTGGCAGGAGCCATAGAGTTGTCTTTAATTATTGTATGACCTGCGTGTCAATCATTAAGCACTATGTAACGCTTTACTTTATCGCTAAACGTTAGCAATAGTCGTGGAAGCAACAGTCGGCGCGACAACCTTATGGCGACACGTTGATGGAGATCAAGATGATGGAGATCATGGTGTCATGCCGGTGACGATGGAGATCATGCCGGTGCTTTGGAGATGGAGATCAAAAGCACAAGTTCATGGCCATATCATGTCACTTATGATTTGCATGTGATGTTAATCCTTTTATGCATCTTATTTTGCTTAGGACGACGGTAGCATTATAAGGTGATCCCTCACTTAAATTTCAAGATAAAATTGTGTTCTCCCCAAGTGTGCACCGTTGCGAAAGTTCGTCGTTTCGAGACACGCCGTGACGATCGGGTGTGATAGACTCTACGTTCGCATACAACGGGTGTAAGCCATGTTACACGTGCGGAACACTCGGGTTAAACTTGACGAGCCTAGCATGTACAGACATGGCCTCGGAACACAAGAGACCGAAAGGTCGAACATGAGTCATATAGTAGATATGATCAACATGAAGATGTTCACCATTGAAACCACCTCAACTCACGTGATGATCGGACTTGAGTTGGTGGATTTGGATCATGTTACACTCGAATGATCGGAGGGATGTCAATTTGAGTGGGAGTTTTTTAAAATATGATTAACTAAACTCATTATCTAAGAACAATAGTCTAAGTTGTCTTTGCTATATTTATGTTGTAGATCATGGCTCGCGCAGTAGCACCCCTGAATTTTAATGCGTTCCTAGAGAAAGCTAAGTTGAAAGATGATGGAAGTAACTTTGTGGACTGGGCCCGTAATCTAAGGATTATCCTTACGGCTTCCCAGAAGGCTTATGTCCTTGATGCACCGCTTGGTGATCCACCCGCTCCAGTTGAGTCTCTAGACGTTGTGAACGCCTGGCAGGCTCGTTCTGATGATTACTCAATAGTTCAATGTGCAATGTTGTATGGCTTAGAACCGGGGCTTCAAAGACGTTTTGAACGTCATGGAGCATATGAGATGTTCCAGGAGTTGAAGTTTATCTTTCAGAAGAATGCCCGGATCGAGAGATATGAGATCTCCGATAAGTTCTATGCTTGCAAGATGGAGGAGAACGGGTCTATCAGTGATCACGTGCTCAGAATGTCTGGGTACTCCACCCGTCTGGCTGAGTTAGGGATGCCCCTTCCGCCAGAGGCTATCACTGACAGAGTTCTTCAATCATTGCCACCTAGCTACAAGAGCTTCGTGTTGAACTATAACATGCACGGGATGAACAAGTCAGTCGCCGAGCTGTTTGCGATGCTGAAAGCCGCTGAGTCTGAAATTCAGAAGGAGCATCAAGTGTTGATGGTCAATAAAACCACTAGTTTCAAGAAAAATGGCAAGGGTAAGAAGGGTAACTCCAAGCAGAGTGGCAAAGCAGTTGCTCCTCTCGTGAAGAAACCCAAGGCTGGACCCAAACCAGAAACTGTGTGTTTTCATTGCAAGGGAACTGGACACTGGAAGCGGAATTGCCCCAAGTATTTGGCTGACAAGAAGGCGGCCAACAACAAACAAGGTATATATGATATATATGTTATTGATGTGTACCTTACCAACTCTCGTTGTAGTGCCTGGGTATTTGATACCGGTGCGGTTGCTCATATTTGCAACTCAAAACAGGAACTGCGGAATAGACGGAGGCTGGCAAAGGACGAAGTGACGATGCGCGTGGGAAATGGTTCCAAGGTTGATGTGATCGCCGTCGGCACGCTCGCTCTTCGATTACCGTCGGGATTAGTGATGAACCTAAATAAGTGTTATTTGGTGCCTGCGTTAAGCATGAACATTATATCTGGATCTTGTTTATTGCGAGACGGTTACTCATTTAAATCAGAGAATAATGGTTGTTCTATTTATATGAGTAATATCTTTTATGGTCATGCACCCAATGTGAGGGGTTTATTCTTATTGAATCTCGATAGTAATGATACACATGTTCATAACATTGATGCCAAAAGATGTAGAATTGATAATGATAATACCACTTTCTTGTGGCACTGCCGTTTAGGTCATATTGGCGTAAAACGCATGAAGAAGCTCCGTGCTGATGGACTTTTGGAGTCACTTGATTTTGAATCACTTGACACATGTGAGCCATGCCTCATGGGCAAGATGACTAAAACTCCGTTCTCTGGTACAATGGAACGGGCAAGTGACTTATTGGAAATCATACATACTGATGTGTGCGGTCCGATGAGCATTGAGGCGCGCGGTGGTTATCGTTACTTTCTCACCTTCACTGATGACTTAAGTAGATATGGGTATATTTACTTAATGAAACACAAGTCTGAAACATTTGAAAAGTTCAAACAATTTCAGAGTGAAGTTGAGAATCATCGTAACAAGAAGATTAAATTCCTACGATCTGATCGAGGAGGAGAATATCTGAGTTATGAGTTTGGCAGTCACTTAAGACAGTGTGGAATTGTTTCACAATTGACACCGCCTGGAACACCACAGCGTAATGGTGTGTCCGAACGTCGTAATCGAACCTTATTGGATATGGTGCGATCTATGATGTCTCTTGCCGATTTGCCACTATCGTTTTGGGGTTATGCATTAGAGACAGCTGCATTCACTTTAAATAGGGCACCATCGAAATCCGTTGAGACGACGCCATATGAACTTTGGTTTGGCAAGAAGCCAAAACTGTCGTTTCTTAAAGTTTGGGGATGTGATGCTTATGTCAAAAAGCTTCAGCCTGAAAAGCTGGAACCCAAAGCGGAGAAATGCGTCTTCATAGGATATCCAAAAGAGACAATTGGGTATACCTTCTACCTCAGATCCGAGGGCAAAGTGTTTGTCGCTAAAAACGGAACATTTCTTGAGAAAGAGTTTCTCTCGAAAGAATTGAGTGGGAGGAAGATAGAACTTGATGAGGTTGTTGAACCTTTACTTCAACCTGAGAGTAGCGCAGCGCAGAAAGTTGTTTCTGTGGAGCCTACATTAGCTGAAGAGGAAGTTAATGATGATGATCATGAAGCTTTGGATCAAGTTGCTATCAAACCTCGTAGGTCGACAAGGACGCGTACTGCTCCCGAGTGGTACGGCAACCCTGTCTTAGACATCATGTTGTTAGACAACGATGAACCTACGAGCTATGGAGAAGCGATGATGAGCCCGGATTCCGAGAAGTGGTTAGAGGCCATGAAATCCGAGATGGGATCCATGTATGAAAACAAAGTATGGACTTTGGAAGTATTACCTGAAGGGCGTAAGGCCATTCAGAACAAATGGATCTTTAAGAGGAAGACGGACGCGGACGGCAATGTCACCGTCTATAAAGCTCGACTTGTGGCAAAGGGTTTTTCACAAGTTCAAGGAGTTGACTACGATGAGACCTTCTCACCCGTAGCGATGCTTAAGTCCGTCAGAATCATGTTAGCAATAGCTGCCTTTTTCGATTATGAAATTTGGCAGATGGATGTCAAAACAGCGTTCCTTAACGGTTACCTTAAGGAAGAGTTGTATATGATGCAACCAGAAGGTTTTGTCGATCCAGAGAATGCTGACAAAGTTTGCAAACTCCAGCGATCCATTTATGGACTGGTGCAAGCATCTCGGAGTTGGAATCTTCGTTTTGATGAGGTGATCAAAGCGTTCGAGTTTATACAAGTTTACGGAGAAGCTTGTATTTACAAGAAAGTGAGTGGGAGCTCTATAACGTTTCTAATATTATATGTGGATGACATATTGCTGATTGGAAACAATATAGAAATGCTGGAAAGTGTAAAGGAATATTTGAACAAGAGTTTTTCAATGAAGGACCTAGGAGAAGCTGCTTTCATATTAGGCATCAAGATCTATAGAGATAGATCAAGACGTTTAATAGGACTTTCACAAAGCACATACCTTGATAAGATTTTGAAGAAGTTCAAAATGGATCAGTCCAAGAAGGGGTTCTTGCCTGTTTTGCAAGGTGTGAAGTTGAGTAAGACTCAATGCCCAGTGACTGCAGAAGATAGAGAAAAGATGAGTGTCATCCCCTATGCTTCAGCCATAGGCTCTATCATGTATGCAATGCTGTGCACAAGACCCGATGTCAGCCTTGCCATAAGTATGGTCGGAAGGTTTCAAAGTGATCCAGGAATGGAACACTGGACAGCGGTCAAGAATATCCTGAAGTACCTGAAAAGGACTAAGGACATGTTTCTCGTCTATGGAGGTGATCAAGAGCTCGTCGTAAAGGGTTACGTCGATGCAAGCTTTGACACTGATCCGGATGACTCTAAGTCGCAAACCGGATACGTATTTATTCTTAATGGGGGTGCGGTTAGCTGGTGCAGTTCCAAGCAAAGCGTGGTAGCTGATTCTACATGCGAAGCGGAGTACATCGCAGCCTCGGAGGCGGCGAAGGAAGGTGTCTGGATGAAGGAGTTCATGACAGATCTTGGAGTAGTGCCTAGTGCGCTTAACCCAATGACTCTGTTTTGTGATAACACTGGTGCCATTGCTCTAGCCAAGGAACCAAGATTTCACAAGAGGACCAGACACATAAAACGACGTTTCAATTCCATCCGCAATTACATCAAGGAGGACGACATAAATATTTGCAAAGTACACACGGATCTAAATGTTGCAGATCCGATGACTAAACCTCTTCCAAGGGCTAAACATGAACAACACCAGAACTGCATGGGTGTTCGATTCATTACAATGTAAATCACATAGTGATGTGAACTAGATTATTGACTCTAGTGCAAGTGGGAGACTGTTGGAAATATGCCCTAGAGGCAATAATAAATTGGTTATTATTATATTTCCTTGTTCATGATAATCGTTTATTATCCATGCTATAATTGTATTGATTGGAAACTCAAATACATGTGTGGGTACATAGACAACACTGTGTCCCTAGTAAGCCTCTAGTTGACTAGCTTGTTGATCAAAGATGGTTAAGGTTTCCTAGCCATGGACATGAGATGTCATTTGATAACGGGATCACATCATTAGGAGAATGATGTGATGGACAAGACCCAAACTGTAAACATAGCATTTGATCGTGTCAGTTTATTGCTATTGTTTTCTGCATGTCAAGTATCTGTTCCTTTGACCATGAGATCATGCAACTCACTGACACCGGAGGAATACCTTGTGTGTATCAAACGTCGCAACGTAACTGGGTGACTATAAAGGTGCTCTACAGGTATCTCCGAGGGTGTCTGTTGGGTTGGCATGGATCAAGACTGGGATTTGTTACTCCGTGTGACGGAGAGGTATCTCAGGGCCCACTCGGTAATACAACATCACAATGAGCCTTGCAAGCAATGTGACTAAAGTGTTAGCCACGAGATCTTGTATTACGGAACGAGTAAAGAGACTTGCCGGTAACGAGATTGAACTAGGTATAGTGATACCGACGATCGAATCTCGGGCAAGTAACATACCGAAGAACAAAGGGAACAGCATACGGGATTAACTGAATCCTTGACATAGAGGTTCGACCGATAAAGATCTTCGTAGAATATGTAGGAGCCAATATGGGCATCCAGGTCCCGCTATTGGTTATTGGCCGTAGAGGTGTCTCGGTCATGTCTACATAGTTCTCGAACCCGCAGGGTCTACACACTTAACGTTTGGTGACGATTAGTATAATTGAGTTATTATGTTGGTGACCGAAAGTTGTTCGGAGTCCCGGATAAGATCCCGGACATGACGAGTATCTCCGGAATAGTCCGGAGGTAAAGATTGATATATGTGATAATAGTGTTTTGATCTCCGGAAGGGTTCCGGAGTTCACCGGAAGGGGTTCCGGATGTTTACCGAAGTGTTCGGGTGCAGCAACACTTTATATGGGCCAACGGGATAAAGCCCACGAGGTATTGGAAAGTGCAAAAAGTAGTTTTGCTGCCGCGTAAGCGGTACTACCGCTTGTGTGAAGCGGTACTACCGCCCGAGCGGTACTACCGCTTGTGTGAAGCGGTACTACCGCCCAAGCGGTACTACCGCTTGTGTGAAGCGGTACTACCGCTTGTGTGCGGCTGTGCACGATTCGGCAGGGGTCCGAGTTGGACTCTTTCCCTGCGGGCCAAACCGACCTTGTGCGGGCAAAACCGACCTGGAGGAGGCTTTTACTCCAAGTTTAGACCCCAAGGCTCAACATATAAATAGAGGGGCAGGGCTAGCACACGGGACACATCAAGCCGTACGTGTGTTGAACGCGGAGGTGCCGTCCGTTCGGCGCTAGTTCGTGATCGGATCGAGGGACGACTTGCGATTTGGATCGCGGAGACGTTCGACTACATCAACCGCGTTTCTTAAACGCTTCCGCTTAGCGATCTACAAGGGTATGTAGATTCACTCTCCCTCTCGTAGATGCTCATCACCATGGATAGATCTTGTGTGTGCGTAGGAAAATTTTTGTTTCCCATGCAACGTTCCCCAACAGTATCGGGGGGTATGAACCATGGAGAAGTTGGAATACAGTAGATATTACACCAATATAAATAAAGAATGAGTTCACAACAGTACCTAAAGTGTTGATTTATTTTTCTTATACTAACGGATCTCATGAGTTTTTTGTTGAATTTTGTGTTGTGAAGTTTTCAAGTTTTGGGTAAAGATTTGATGGACTATGGAATAAGGAGTGGCAAGAGCCTAAGATTGGGGATTCCCAAGGCACCCCAAGCCATATTCAAGGATACCAAAAAGCCTAAGCTTGGGGATGCCCCGGAAGGCATCCCCTCTTTCGTCTTCAATCCATCGGTAAATTTACTTGAGGCTATATTTTTATTCACCACATGATATGTGTTTTGCTTGGAGCGTCTTGTATGATATGAGTCTTTGCTTTTTAGTTTGCCACAATCATCCTTGCTGCACACATCTTTTGAGGGGGACACGCATTAATCGTGAATTTATTAGAATACTCTATGTGCTTCACTTATATCTTTTGAGCTAGGCAATGTTGCTCTAGTACTTCACTTATATCTTTTTAGAGCACGGTGGTGTTTTATTTTATAGAAATTATTGAACTCTCGTACCTCACTTATATTATTTTGAGAGTCTTTAAATAGCATGGTAATTGGTTTAGGTTATTAATTTAGTCCTAATATAATGAGCATCCAAAAGGGATATAATAAAAACTTTCATATTAAGTGCATTGGATACTATGAGAAGTTTGATTCCTTGCATATAGTTTTGAGATATGAAGATGGTAATATGAGAGTCATGCTAGTGAGTAATTGTGAATTGGAAGAAATACTTGTGTTAAAGTTTGTGATTCCCGTAGCATGCACGCATGGTGAACCGTTATGTAACGAAGTCGGAGCATGATTTGTTTAATGATTGTCAACCTTTGTGTGAGGGTCGGGAGCGCGCGATGGTTAACTCCTACCAACCTCTCCCCTAGGAGCATGCGTCTAATGCTTTGTTTCGATAACTAATAGACTTTTGCAATAAGTATGTGAGTTCTTTATGACTAATGTTGAGTCCATGGATTATACGCACTCTCACCCTTCCACCTTTGCTAGCCTCTCTAGTACCGCGCAACTTTCGCCGGTACATTAAACCCACTTTCCTCAAAACAGCCACCATACCTACCTATTATGGCATTTCCATAGCCATTCCGAGATATATTACCATGCAACTTCCACATTTCCGTTTTTCATGACACGCACCATCACTTTCATATTGCATATAGTCATATTTTGTTCTAGGTATCGAGTTGTAATTCTTGAGTTGTAAGTAAATAAAAGTGTGATGATCTTCATTATTAGAGCATTGTCCCGTGAGAGAAAAGGATGATGGAAGCTATGACTCCCTCACAAGTTGGGATGAGTCTCCGGACTTTACAAATAATAAAAGAGGCCAGCGAAGCCCAAAAAAAAAGAGGCCAAAGATGCCCACCAAAATAAAAAAATATAAGAAAAAAAATGAGAGAAAGAGATAAGGGACGATGCTACTATCTTTTTCCACACTTGTGCTTCAAAGTAGCACCATGATCTTCATGATAGAGAGTCTCCTATTTTGTCACTTTCATATAACTAGTGGAATTTTTCATCATATGCACAACCACTTAGTTTTCTTTTTGAGCTTTCATACACTTATAGCTCTAGTGCATTCGCTGCATGGCAATCCCTACTCACTCACATTGATATCTATTGATGGGCATCTCCATAGCCCGTAGATACGCCTAGTTGATGTGAGACTATCTTCTCCTTTTTCCTCGCAACCTCCACCATATTCTATTCCCCCTATAGTGCTATATCCATGGGTCACGCTCATGTATTGCATGAGAGTTGAAAAGGTTTGAGAACATAAAAAGTGTGAAACAATTGCTTGACTTGTCATCGGGGTTGTGCATGATTTAGATACTTTGTGTGGGGAAGATGGAGCATAGCCAGACCATATGATTTTGTAGGGATAACTTTCTAAGGCCATATTATTTCAAAAGGACGCAATTGCCTTGTTAGTATGCTTGAAGTATTACTGTTTTTATGTCAATATTAGACTTTTGTTTTGAATCATATGGATCTGAATATTCTTGCCACAATAAAGAATATTACATGGATAAATATGTTAGGTAGCATTCCACATCAAAAATTCTGTTTTTATCATTTACCTACTCGAGGACGAGCAAGGATGCTTGATACGTCTCCAACGTATCTATAATTTTTGATTGTTCCATGCTATTATATTATCTGTTTTGGATGTTTTATATGCATTAATATACTATTTAATATTATTTTTTGGACTAACCTATTAATCTAGAGCCTAGTGCCAGCTTCTGTTTTTTTCCTTGTTTTTGAGTATTGCAGATAAGGAATATTAAACGGAGTCCAAACAGAATAAAATCTTCGGAATGATTTTTCTTGGACCGGAAGAAACCCAGCAGACTTGGAGATGAAGACAGGAGACCTGCCGTGGCGTCACAAGCCACCAGGGCGCGCCCTAGGGGGGGCGCCCCCCTAGCTTGTGGCCCCACGGTAGCCCTCCTAACCCTATTCTTCGGCCTATAAATTCCCAAATATTCCCTGGATACAAAAAAGAGCCACGAAAATACTTTTCCGCCGTCGGAAGCCTCTGTTCCCGTGAGATCCAATCTTGGAGCCTTTTCCGGTAATCTGCCGGAGGGGGATTCGATCACGGAGGGCATCTACATCAACTCCATTGCCCCTCCGATGATGTGTGAGTAGTTTACCACTGACCTTCGGATCCATAGCTAGTAGCTAGATGGCTTCTTCTCTCTCTTTGTTCTTCAATACAATGTTCTTCAAGATCTTCATGGAGATCTATCCGATGTAATACTCTTTTGCGGTGTGTTTGTCGAGATCCGATTAATTGTGGGTTTATGATCAGCTTATCTATGAATATTATTTGAATCTTCTCTGAATTCTTATATGCATGATTTCATATCTTTGCAAGTCTCTTCGAGTTATTGGTTTGGTTTGGCCAACTAGATTGGTAATTCTTGCAATGGGAGAAGTGCTTAGTTTTGGGTTCAATCTTGCGGTGTCCTCTTGTTGCCATCGAGGATAAAAAGATGGGGTTTTCATCATATTGCTTGAGTTTATCCCTCTACATCATGTCATCTTACTTAATGCGTTACTCTGTTCTTCACGAACTTAATACTCTAGATGCAGGCAGGAGTCGGTCGATGTGTGGAGTAATAGTAGTAGATGCAGAATCATTTCGGTCTACTTGACACGGACGTGATGCCTATATGCATAATCATTGCCTTGGATATCGTCATAATTATTCGCTTTTCTATCAATTGCTCGACAGTAATTTGTTCACCCACCGTATTATTTTCCTTCATGAGAGAAGCCTCTAGTGAAACCTATGGCCCCCGGGTCTATTTTCCATATTATATTTTCAGATCTATAAACCAAAAATACCAAAAATACCTCGCTGCATTATTTTTACTTTTGTTTTACTTTACGATCTAGCAATCTTTTATATCTATCTCTATCAGATCTCATCCTTGCAAATAACCGTGAAGGGATTGACAACCCCTTTACAGCATTGGGTGCAAGTATTTGATTATTTGTGTAGGTACATCTATTGGGGACTTGCTTGTATCTCCTACTGGATTGTTACCTTGGTTCTCAACAACGGAGGGAAATACTTATCTACTTTGCTGCATCACCCTTTCCTCTTCAAGGGAAAACTAACGCATGCTCAAGAAGTAGCACCTCTCTTAGTTGATGAGTCAGCTGAAAATAATGGCAACACACCAGAGGCACAACCGTGATTCTTTTTTAACATACGACCCATCCTCCACTAGATTCACGGTCGTGCTTCTCTAAGCGAATGTGTCAGCACAAACATTTTGAGATAGAGAGGCACGAAGGTGACTCTTATTAACATAGGACCGTGTCTCCACTAGCTTGACGGACGTGCCTCTAAATCTTTTTCATCGTTGCCCCAACCTTTCCTCATTCATTGTTCCGGAGTGTCTCAGTAATTCTTGGTGGTGTTTTCTCGTCATCATTCTCAACGTTGAAGACCGAAGGAGAATTTCTCTTAAATCTTATCCATTCTCTCGGAGATTCATGGTTTCAGCTTTGTGCTATCCTCTCAAATTGTTTTCGATCGTGTGTAATTCCTTCCATATCTATCCAGAGCATTTCAAAGTTGTTTTCATTTCTTGATCTTTCGAAGGCGATCATTGCAGAAGAATTGTTCATTCTCAGCTTTCAGCTTTTGTTCTCCAATTCATCTAAATTGATGTCTCTTCGTTTGGTCAAGGTTTTCCTCCTTCGTTCTCAATTCTTACCGGTGCCTTGTTTAAATTTTTCTGTTAGGTGGATCGTGATCTCTTCATTCTCATGCATTCCATTCATTCATAGTTTCCTCATTCGTTTCAAATTCTTACCGTTGTTTCGTTCAAGACGTCTTCAAGCTTGTTTCATCTCTATTCAATCTTTGTAAGAAGAATAAGTAGTATGCCAAATCCGTTGTTTGTCATCAATTAAACTTGATGAAGGATAAGCATAACATAATTCTCATTCTTATTTAATCAAGGTGTTTTCAATCCTTCTTCCGGAGTTGTTCATGATATCAATTCTTGGTTCTAAGTTGTTCACCTTCTCTTCTTCGGAGTTCCAAGTTTGTCTCAAGTATCTCGTCGCGAAGCTTCATCTAAATCTTGCAAGGGCATAATGTTATTCTTTCAAACTTAATTTGGTTTGATCATTCCTTTGTATACGGAGGTTCTTCATGGTGGTTCGTCAAGGATTTAATTCATTCTTGAAGCGTTCTTCGAGATTTTGTTGGAAGAGCTCAAGTATTCTTGTCTTGCATTTCCATGTGCAATTCATTCTCCCTTGTCTTTTGAGGTGGTGTTATAGCATTCTTGATTTATGAGGAGTCTTGAAGGAAATTTTTCAAGAATGAGATAATTAAATCCACCAATCTTCAATCATGAGATCTTTTCAACCCATGATTTATTCATTGGAGCTATCTTGGATTGGATCTCACCTCAAGCGTTTCCTAAGGATTGTTGCCATCATGGTGCTTATCAATGATTCAAGTTCCTAATGTATCCTCTTGGTGAAAGAAGTTTTGCATATCTTGTTGCTCGCAACCAATCAAATGCTCCGTTAGTGCCCGGTTGTCACCTCATAATTTTGAGATGTTTTTCATAAGCCCACAACAAGCTTTTCTTCTCGTTGTGGATTTTCCAACAACTCCGATCGATCATTCTTTGTAAGGATGCTTTTCAAATTCAACTGTCGTAGAAGCTGTCATTTTCTTCTCCGTTCTCTTCTTTCCAATGATCTAGCTTATATTCTTTTGTTCCGGAGGCATTGTGATGTTGCCCTCTTCGATCTATCATCTCGTTTTGTCAAGATCATGTTTTTTCCTTGCTTATCCATTTAACCGGAGTGTTGCGCCCTCTTTTCAAGATCTTTCCATCTTATTAAGTTTTGCCTCTCTTTTCTACCGAAGTGCTGCCCAAATTTCTTTTGAATTCTTGTTTGGTCCTCATGCCATTCTTCCTCTCTTGCAACCTTCAAGGTTCGTTCGTTTCACTCATTTGCCAAAAAAGCAACTAAGTTTTACCTCTTGCTATTTCTCTTCCTCTTCTCATTCTAAGATCTCGGTCGAGATTTCTTGTTAGTGGAGCAGAGTTGTAACAGCCCGAGACCGACGTGACAGATGCCTACCAAGTTATTTCAAGTTTCGTCGTGCGTTCCATGTGTTTATCGCATTCATCATCGCATCATCCGCATCATTCGCATTGCATCGGCACTCCGTTGCCGTCATTTTTTCAAAGCTTGCATCCGTTCGTAGTTGCCGGTTCTCTCCGTTCTCGTCGACAATCGTTTCGAGACCAACCACACATGCACGCGCCCGCGACATCGTAAACTATTGTTTTTAAAAGTGTGTATAAAACGTTCTTGGAATGGGTTGAAAGTTGGCGTGCGGTCTTAATTTATTGTAGGTAGTCCGCCTGCCAAATTTCGTCGCATTCGGAGGTCGTTTGATTCCCCAACCGTTAAACATATAGCGGCACTATAGCCGTTCAAATCGCAGATGTTTTTCGCATATAAAACCTGTTGCCGGGCTGCCCGTCTTCCCTCTCATCTCCGCCTAGCCTCTCTGCACAGTGCACCGATCCGCTCGCAACCTAGTCCGAGAACTCTCCCCGGACCCGAAACGTACGGTAGTGACCGTTGGGTCCGGATCAACCCCGAAATACCCCAATCATTTTCCGTTCCTTCATTGGACTCCCCTAACCGTTTTATCTTGATCGTCCGATTTAAATCCGAGAGCTCTAGTTAGACCACATTTATATCATATACTATAAATACGGTCCAACCCTAGATCCTAGGGACATGTCCCATCCATCCCACCCTAGCGCCGCCACCCTCTCTCTCCTCCCTCGGGATCGCGCCCCCAACCAAAGCTCTCCACCTCGCAGCCATCGCCGCCGCCACCCACACCTGGTCGCCTCCCACCTCGGGACCCCCCCGAACCAGATCAAACCCAAGCCACCCAAGGCCCTGTGCCCCCGTCGCCCTCTCCATCCACTCCTCTAGCTAGAGCCATGGCGCCCGAGGCCTCATGCCTTTCGTCCGCGAGCCAACCATGGCTGAGCCGCGGGAGCGAGCTCCAACGACGGCCACCTCCAGCAGGACTGTCGCGTCCCTCTCCTCTGCTTCCTCCCGATTTCCCTTCTTCCTGTCTCTCTCTCCCTCACCCCGCGGTCTTCTCTCTTTCTTCAGGACCAACAGGGGTTGTGCCCGACGCCATGGATGAAGTCGTCGCCCCGAGCGTCGCCAAGGCCCAGCCGTCAACTCTGCCTAGCCGGACCGGCCACGTCCGCCCTGCCACCGGTCGCCTTTGCCTACAGCGCGGCCGTCCTCAACACATGCCGCCCCGCCAAGTCCCTGCTCGTCCTCGCCATGAAGCCGCCGCCCTGGATCTCCGTGACCGCGCCGCCCCAAGCCTCCACGTCGCCGGGAATGGACCTCCCCGGCCACGCCATGCCCGGACCCGGCCTCGCCTCCTCGCCTGCAGCTCGCCTCAGCTCCGTGAAGGTCCAATTTTCTCGCCCAGATCCCTGTACCCACGAGGAAGAAGACATACTACCAATACTATTTGTGCCTATCTACGTATGGAAGCGTGCCTCCCATAGATTTTATGGCTATGTCTCTCTAAGTGAATGTGTGACTGGAAAACATTTGAAACACAGCGGCAGAGTCGTGGCTCTGCTCCATGTCTTCATACATTTCAAACACAAAAGAACGTACGTGCCTCCCGTACGTTAACAGACATGCCTCTCCGAGTGTATGTTTCAGGGTATACAATTCGAACAAAAAAGCACGGCCATGCCTCTTCTTTATGAATAACTGTGCCTTTATTATCTTCATAACCGTGCTTGTCCCATTATACGTTTAAATGGAAACATATACTACTAACATGACTGTGAACTTGATTTATGCATAACCGTGCAGCTACTGCCTCTCTGAGTGTCCATGTCAGGGGAAACATTACAAACATAAAGCCACGCCCATGCCACTATTTTTTATGTATAATCGTTCTCTCATAACATTTTTAAAACACAAACGCACAGCCCGTGCATTTTCTACTTCCATATATATATACCATATATATATGACTTTCATATAACTGAATAACATTATATTATAATACCATATTTTTTAAATAACATTTGGATACCACTACAAGCTACATAACTGTTCTACTTCACGGTCTATAAGTAACATCACAGCGACAGAAGACTGAAGATAACAACAAGCTTCTCATCACGCTCTTTGAAGGTTATGAGCACCAAGGTGTCTACTTCAATAGAGGATGCTTGAAGAAATTCACTGAAACCTTCCTTCTTGAACACCGTTCTACCACCCAAGCCAATGAAGTAGAAACAAGGAATGCTCACATATATATTATTCCGCGTGATATTTCAAAGTAACTTCAAGAGTTAAATAGACAGTCCTAGGAACTGACACAAATCTCTTCGAACTCATCACAACCATGCCCGGAATAGCCTAACAAAAACATTAAGTTATTAGGATTAACAAAACTAAAAGGCTATAAAAGAGCAAATAATAAATAACAAACAAATAAATAGAAACAGAGAAAAACAAAGTAAAATAAAACTGACCATATGATGGCCATAATATTCATGGAAGTATTCATGTGAAAGAAAGGACAACACAGTATGTAGTTGTCATCAAAGAGTTGTGGCGACATGAAATACATTTGTTGATAATTAAGATGGACACCACGATTATAAAAACAAGTGCCAACAAGTCCCCTCTTAGATTCACTCAGATCCTCGAGCGCTACAAAAATAAATTTCACAGGTTCAAGAGATAAGCAAAACGTGTCCGGCGAAACAAGGTAAAAAATTCTTTAAAAATAAACCTTACCAACACAAGGTGAAGGAAACAACATATCACCACCTGAATGAAAAATCAACACCAATCATAGTTCCATAGTGCCCAAGCCTAACGGTCATTATATCACGATGACGGAGGCCATAATCAGTCACCAGTCCCTCCCAGGAAGGACCATGGAATTTGCTTCTCACCGACCATGACTAAACAGAACACCATACAATTCACCCTCACTGGTGTGAAGAGCAAGCTCAGTATCTTGGTTACCCCACCGAATAGCCCTCTACCTACACTGCTGAATGTACTGAGTAAGATGAGCTCTAACACTACACAGAACATACTGCAAAAAGAATCAAAACAACAATCATAACCAGATAAACAAGACATAGATAACTATGTGCGCCACAACAATTTTTAACACCAAAATTGAACAACTAAAAAATATGAATCCTACAACACGTCTCGAATAACGCCGATCCAACACCACACTAAACGCAGATGCAGAAGAATCAAAGGAGGAACAAGGGCCACCTGACGCTCGGCAAAAAGGGCAAGCCACACATGTAAACAACACATTGGTTACTAAGAACACAGTTGATAGTTGATAGTGTTGGAAGCCCCCACCCGTAATTACCTCATAAATCTCCATTGTCCAGAAATATAATGGAAAAAGTAAACGAAAGCAAACCGGAAACAAGGAACCAACGAAGAACACAATTACCACCGACAAACAAGCGCACCGGACGACAGCGAGGACCCCGACGATGCGCATCAAAGACGGCCCGGGGCACGGGGACAACGCCACGGCGTAAAGGGATACAAAGCAAAAAGGCGAGGTGGCGGCGACGGGGACGGCGACTCGAGAAAAACAGAGACTCGACAAAAACAGATCTGAAGAACAATAGTAGAAAATCTAAAATGTTTAAGGACTAAAGTGTAAAAGGGAAAACCAGAAAACGAAAACCGGAAACCGGAAAACACGGGAAAGCTTCTCCACACGACAAGTATCACGCGCGAAGCGTGGCGGAAAAGTCTCCCTAGTGCCCGCAACGCGACACTTGTCGCACGCGGAATACTCCCCGACTTACCTTTGCAAGGGGTACAACCTAACTAGTGATTTCGGTAGCTCGCGGTAGGTTGGAATGGTGGAATATTAATATTGGTATTATGGGTCCGTGTGGCACTGCAAATAGCTTTACTTCCACAGAGTACCCCTAAAAAAAACTTTCACACAATGCTTAGTTTTTTTTGCCCGGTCAGACCCTTCATCACCTTCGCGTGGTAGCTGGGCGAGTGATGGTTTGCCATGGATGGCCTGGAGTTTTTCTTTGAGGAAGCGGTAAAATACTGCCGAGTTTCGTAATTTATGTTTCCCCTTGTAATACTTTCGAACAAAAAATGTTTTTAGCTTTGTTTTTGCCCCTGGATTTGGCTACCATTTCTTTGTCTACTTCATCTGCATCTTGTTGTTGGATCTGATTCTGATGAGATGATAATCTGGGATGTGTTGCAGTTTGGTTCCTAGGGTGGATGCTGGTGATATTTTGGGGGTGAAATAGTTGTTGTGGAGTCTTTTGTTGCTTATATCCATGTATCTCGTTTGTCCTATGTTGATATTCAGGATATTAAGGATCAAGAGATACTAGATTCACGAACCTCTCCAAAACATCATTTTTTTGTTTGGTGGGCTTTTACAAACTAGCCGAATTATTGATAATGTAAATTGTTCTCGTCACTACTCTGGATAACATTTGCCCTCCATTTTTACGCATGCATCGTGTACATGATTTCCCCATTATTTTTGGATCACATTTGAATATATATTTTGGTTTGAGGGGTTTAAAAATGCCTTCAAATTATTTGACTTTTATATTAGCGATTATTTGAAAAACAATTGTCCCCTAGTAGTAAGAATTCCCTTACCAATTAAACGATGCATCCTGGTTATGTTCTTCGATGTCATATCCTCACTACCTCTCATGTCAACGCCTTGCCATTTCTAGTGTATTAATTCGTGTTTTCTAGAGATGAAAACCCCAAGAAACTCTCATAGCTAAAAAACCAATTACCGGATACTCACCAGACATAAGATAAATCACGCATACATAATGCTGTTTTTTCTCCTTTTTTGTACCAAAGGTTTGCAATCCATATGACTATCAATACCCTTCAATTCTTACACCAGCCACACTTCATACAGAGTGTTTCTTAATCAACACAAATAAGATGCACTCTAGTATTTTATGATGACATTTTTCAAAAAAAGATGTAAAGAGGAATACTGCCCTACTCAATGCCATCCTATTTTATATATTTTTATGAATCAATTTCACGCATCAGCTAACTCATTGATTTTTTTTATCAAGCATCGTGCTATGTTGTTCAGAGATTTACACCAGAACCGTTTTTGTACTTCCTATCATAATACTAGTTGTCCAAGAACATCGCCTCAATGGCGTGAACCCTTTCCTTGCACTCACCTCGTAATCGTACACATGGGTCTTTATCATGATAGTACATGTATGGCCGGGGATAGCAAGTGTGCCGCACTGCTGTGTCGACTCGTGTACGTAAACTGTTGATGTTTATTTGCGAGCAAATATGGACACTGTGCCACGGCCACACCTGAAAATACGGTAGCTGCATACCTACTGCACTGATCACGACAAGTACTTTTAAGCACTCATAGACACGCGCATATACTCATCCTTATGAATGTACACGCGCACACCCTATCCATATAAGCACCTCCAAACGATTGAGCCGACATATCGGGGCTATTTGGATTCAGCCAGCATTGGCCCTGCCAATGCATGGGCACGCCAAAATATTGGCTCGGCTTTCGCCCGCCCGCGTCTCGTCATCCATTGGCATGAAAATGAACTGGGAAGGCTGGAGCAGTCAGGGCTTGCCAAAAGATTCGCTACCAACCAAACACTATCCCATCCAACAGTCAACGCCAAAAAATTGGCTGGGCAGGCTGGGGCATCAATCCAAACAACCCCATCATCTTGAGATTTACGAAGTCATCATAGGCGTCTCGTCATCGACGGGAACGTCTTCTTTCATTGAATACGCATCATCGAAAATCCTGAAATAAATCTAGAAATAAATGCGAGCAGCAGAACTTGAACCCTGGTGGGCTGGGGATACCACAGTCCCTCTAACCATCCAACCACAGGTTGGTTCGCGTCACAACAATTACTTAGGGATGTGATAGCAGCCTTTAGGTAGCTCGGCCACCAAAGCGCAATTTCTACGCATGTGCAATTACCTAGTTAAGAAAGTATTAGGGCCTCTTGATTCGTAGGATTTTGAAAACACAAAAATAGAAAAAAAATATAGGATTGAAGTGGCACGTTCATTTAAACCCTATATGATTTACAAGGAGTGTTTCATGCCACATAAAAAACAAAGCAATTGTAAAAAAAAGTAGGAGTGGATGTTAGATTTCCTACGAAATTGTAGTACGCCTTCTGTAAACTAATATAAAAGCGTTTAGATCAGTACAGTTTACGGAGGGAGTATAAAAGATTTCATAAAAAAATCCTACGAAATCCAATCTTATAAATCAAATGATTAATGTAGGAAATTTTTTTAAGGATCTTCCTTCAAAAACTCTATAGAATTCTTTGAATGAAAGGAGCCATAGTGGTTTTCGGGAAGGGCTAGGTCCCCAAACCAAATATTTTTTGAAGATTAATGCATTTGGAGAAGGGCTAGAGACGCTCTTACAAATTAAATCGATCATGTGATCAAAAGCGTCCATACCTCATCTGATGGTCGAAAAAACCGAGACACACGTCGACTCGGCAAAAAATACCACCAATCCCCTAAGGCCACTAATCTGCGCCGGCGCGCCGGCCCAACTGTTCGGCCGGTCAGCCCCTGGCCATCCGATTCAGCCCCGCGCAGCCATCCGATTGGGTCTGCGTTCTCTTCTTCCTTACCCCACTCGTCTTCATCCTGGTTTAGCCTCATCCGCCATTGCCCGACTAAATTTTCTGTAGCCCCCCATCGCCCCTCCTCCCCCTGGCCTCCTGCTTGCAAATCCGCGTGCCGGCTCGCCGTCGCCGCTCGCCGCTCGCCGCATCAGTAGCCGTCGATCTGGTGTTTTTGACCTCTGTCGTCATCTTCTTCGCGACAGGATGCCGTCTCTTCCCCTCGCGTGTCCGGCTCCTGCGGGTCAGCCGCACCTTCTTCCCCCAAGCTCTGCACCCGTCTCTCCCGCACACATCTCGTCCTGCCTCCGGCCGCCTCGCCCCCCGTCACAACCCCCACCAGCATCTCGCGCTGCTCATCACCGTGTTTGAAGCACCGTCGTAGCAAATGCATGGATGTAGCAAAAATCTTCGCCGGTGGTAGCAAAACCGAAGCACAGTTGCAGCGAACCGCCGTCGCGGCCGTTGCGGGTTGCAGCTAATCCACGAACGGATGAAGCAAAATCCAGCGGCGGTTGTAGCAAAAACGTCGCCGCCATCGTCGAACGTCACAGCTAAGTCGTGAAGCATGTAGCAAACAACGACGCCGGTAGTAGCAAAAAGCGACAACGGTTGCAGCTTTTTTGGTATTGACAGTAGCCAGCCTTGACATATGTCGTCGTGGTTGAAGCTTTTTGCGATGCCGGTCGACGCTTTTTGCAACGCCGGTTGTAGCTTTTTGCGATGGCACTGAGCCGTCCTAGCATTTGGCGTCACCGGTTGAAGCTTTTTGCGGCGCCTGTGGTAGCTTCCTTGAACACCAGTTGTAACATGGGAGGTGTCGCTTGATGCTCGCAGTTCCGGTGAGATTCTCCCAGTAGCAAATGCTCAACGGCGTCGCCCATAGCAGCTCGCAGTCTCCCCCGTCGCCGTCTGCCCCCGAGCTCATAAGCCATGGCGCCCATAGCAGCTCGTAGGAGCCCTCGTCGCAGTCCGCCCCGAGCTTGTAAACCATGGCCGGCCTGACCTTGAGCTCGCAGGCCATGGCGCATGGGAGCAGCACCCCCATGGAGGAGGTGCATCGTGAGGTGCGAAGGGAGGAGTGCTCGGAGCTGCCTGGTGCTATGGCGGAGGAGGCGAGGCCGAAAGCGATGGGGAAAGCGAGGTCACGGCCGCGAGGAAGAAGGAGTGGATGCGGGCGTTGGGGACAGGATAAGGTACACGTGTCCCTTCTTGGTGTGGCTAGCGCCAGCGTGGCGAAGTGACCGGCCCGAGCGTTCCGCCGGCGCACCGCGCGTAAACGTTTCCCATCCCCTAAACCCCTTCCTGTACAATCCACTCCCCACATCAACCATCTCCATCCATGGCCTTCTCCCCTGCTCTCCACCTCCACCACCCGCCTCGCCTCCATCACCTCCTCCTCTCCTCCAACCATGTCTCGACCTCCTCCTCTTGCGCTCAATACCCATGGCTCTCCGCCTGGTCCCGCCCCCGCCACGGCCTCCGACCGCCAGCCCCCGCTCGGGACCTCCGCCCGGAGCCCTCCCCCACCTCCGACTCGGACGACGAGGACGCCGTAGGAACTAGCCGCCACTCCGGACGCTCCACCATGTCTCTCATTCTCCGCCGTCTCAAGCGCGCGGGCTACTCACCCGAGGCCCAAATCGCCTCCTCCACTGTCTCTCAGCACCCGCGGCGGGGCTCCGTGGAGGACGTGTTCCGCGGGGACGATGGCGTGCTTCCCAACGCGCGCGGGGGATTCGACGATGACGCGGAGTCCTCGCTGGTGGACGCGCGGTTTCCGTGGGAGCGGCCGATGCCAGCGCCCAAGGCGGCTGCGCGGGCCGCGAGGTCGCCGGCGTGGATGGCGGAGCTTACGCTTCCTGAACCCGAGCTTAGGCGCCTTCGGCACGCGGCGATGAGGATCAAGTCGAAGACCCAGGTGGGTGGCGCTGGGGTGACGCAGGAAATCGTGGCAAAGTTCAAGGAGAAGTGGAGGACGGATGAGGTGGTCAGGGTCAAGGTCAACGGCACGCCTGCGCTCAACATGCGCCTCTTCCACGAGATAGTAGAGGTGTGTATTCGATTTGTCCAGAATCGCTTAGCTTGCATCAAGCTCTTCTTTGGTTTCGTATTGATGGAAATGCTGGATTGCTGGTGCTATTCTTACCAATTTAGTAGTTTATTTCGGTAAAGGGCGTATTTGTTATCTCAAAATGTAGTATTAAGGATACAAAGCATGATGAGTAACACACGACCTCTGCATAACTAGGATGCACACAACCAATCATAGATTCTGACCAAAAGGAAGAAAAATCCGACATATTGGCATCAATAGAGAAGACCGACACTATGCCTATGTCGAAGGGGGTGGTGGACCGATCCGGAGGTTATGCTGTCATCCATGTTGGGTAAAAACCTCCGTAGCCACCTGCTCCAATCGCGTACACACCGCCTTGAACAACGGTTGGTACTCCGTTCGTTGTAGCGTAGACCATGTACGTAGCGAGTGCGTACACCGGAAAATAACCTGCAGAGGAGAAACATTTTTGTCATTAAAAACCAAATCATTTCTACATATTCAAAGCGACCATAGTAAGGCATACGCTCCCACCCTTATTAGCATTTTAAACCTATTTGAAATACCGTCCTACTGATGACCAAAAATATTGGCAACACTTGTGGGCGGATACAAATTTGACGCTATTTGGATGACTGACCATGTAAACGTGCAAGGTTGCACTGGAAAAAAAGGTGTTTGATTGCCTCGTCATGAGTACAAAAGCCACACCTCTTACTTCCAGGCCGGTTGTGACGTGCGAGGTTGTCTTTGGTTAGCACAACTCCACTTCGAGGATACCACATGAAGATTTTAACTTTTAGTGGAATCTTCGACTTCCAAATTTTCTTGTTATTATACACCGGTACCTCTGAGCGGGTTAGCGCACGATACATAGAGTCTACTGTGAATAACCTAGATGTAGTGAGGTTCTAGCGAAACACATCCCGACCTTGTGTCAGGTTAATCGAATCCAGTCAGGATAAAAGATTTTGCCATGACATGAGGTGGGGGCCAATCAAAGCTTGAACGAAATATTTGGGGGGGATGAACTGAGCACCTGCGCAATAGTATTATTCTTATCGCGGGCAATGTTGTACAAGGCTGGATATTGTTCTCGGAGACTGACATTGCCAAGCCATATGTCCTCCCTTAAACGAATCTCTGACCCATCCTTCATCGCGAATGACCCAAAGCGGAAGAGATATTTCTTTGCCGCCATTAGGCCAACCCAAAAGTGTGAGTCGTCAGGTTTCCAATATGCCTAAGACACAACCTTTTAACCTAGATACTTATTGCGCAACATGGTTTGCCAAACACCATCCTCAGTAAGAAGTTAGAACAACCATTTACTAAGAAGGGCGTCGTTCTTGACCTGCAGGTCATGAATGCCAAGGCCACCTTGGTCTTTTGGCCTACAAACCATGCTCCATTTGGCTAACCTATATTATTTTTTTCACCGTCTCATTGCCAAAAAATCTGGACCTAAAATAATCCAGCCTTCGTAGGACCCCTTTTGGAAGTTGGAAGCAAGAGAGCATATAGAGAACCATATTTGTGAGAACAGAGTTGATCAGGACCAACCGTCCTCCAACTGAGAGCAGCTTGCCTTTCCAACTTCTCAGTCGTTTCTCTAAGCGCTCCTCTACATGTTTCTACTCCGCATTAGTGAGACGCTGATAATGAATCGGTATTCCCAAATATTTTATTGGGAATTGGCCATGTGCACAACCAAACAAATTAGCATAATCAGCCGCCGCCTCACCGGCTTCTCAAAAGCAGAATAATTCGCTTTCATGGAAATTAATTTTAAGACCCGACATTTGCTCAAACGCCGAAAGCAAAAGTTTATGGTTTCGAGCCTTATCCAGATCACGTTCCATAAAAAGAATTGTGTCATTGCCATATTGCAGAATAGAGAGGCCACCATCCACAAGGTGTGGCACTACTCCTGCGATCTGGCCGTCCTGCTTGGCGCGCTCAATCAGAATAGCCAACATGTCAGCAACAATGTTAAATAACATTGGGGACATGGGGTCACCCAGCTGTAGTCATTTTTTTGTCTGAAAGTAATGACCTACATCATCATAGACCTTGATGGCCACACTACCTCCAGTTACAAAATTATGGATCCACTGGCGCCATTTATCGGAGAAGCCTTTCATTCTCAGGGCCTGTTGAAGGAAAGACCATTTCACCTAGTCATAGGTGTCGGGCTCCTGGGACTGGGGGTACCTAGGCCCGTCTGCCTGTAACCTCGGGCGCGACACAGGCCATGGGCCCAGCACGGCCCATCACGGAGCTTCCCGAGGGAGACCCTCGCGAGGGCCCATGCCTCGCGAGACGCACGTCGGCGAGCGTCGTCAGGAGCCTCGCGAAGCACCCCCACCCCCCCACCCCGCAGAGCCACATCTTAGGCGGCCCCCGAGGCCTTTGCGCGGCGGACTAACCAAGGGTGGCTTGGCGAGGCTGCGCGGTCCCGCATCTTCATGTGGGAGACGCGCGCCACGCCGAGCAGCGCCAGAAGCACAGGAGCAGGTGCGGATGAGGAGGTTTGCCTTTTCAGTGCTAAGGGAGAAGGGCCAGCTTCGCGGTTCCCTAGGCAACCCTCAAAGGTTTCCTATTTGGTGCAAGAGGACCGAGGGTGGGGGCTCGCCAGGACGGAGGTCATCCCGAGCCCACCAGCGCGTCACGACAGGGGGCTTTTGCAGGCGAATACTACTTTTGTCAGGATAAGCTGCGGTCATGTCCCCCTCCAAACTGGTGGTTGTGGCAACCCTTCCCGCCTTGTGTTTTCGGGGGAAGAGGACCGGGGCCAGTATAAGAGAGGGTGGGCCACTGCTGTAGGAGGACACATTGTATTCACTCGCTACCACTACGCAATCCAGACAAGTAGGAGTAGGGTTTTACACCGCAAGGTGGCCCGAACCTGGGTAGATCGTATGTTCATCGTTACTTCCCCCAAGCTCAAGCACGCCGGAGCATCGCCGTAGGTTAGAGAGAGAGAGCGAGGTTGGAGAGCCGGTGCACCCCAGAGTTCGAACCTCTCGTGGGTCCCCGGAGCCCCGATTCCGACATTTGGTGCGCCAGGTAGGGGTGCGCCACTGTTCTTCAGCCCCGTTCGGGCCCCGGCTCCATCAACACTATGGCGGGCTCCCACTATGCGCGCGCTGTGCGCCGGGTGGCTTGCGTCGTCCAGACTACACCTGCGGGCCGCGGCGGACGCCGTCACCCTGTCGGCGCCAAAGCTGGCGCTGCCGTCGACCCCGCAGTCCGCTGGCAGCGGGACTCCCCCACGGACCCCTCAGTGTAGATGGACGGCCGCGCCGGCACCGTCTCCTCCCACCTCTCCTGCCATGAGCGCGCACGCGCGCGGGCCCCGTCGCTCGAGGTGCACGAGCTACACCGCCTCCGCCCGGTAGGCGCCGAGCAGGCCGCCCGGTTGGCGCGCATCGTCGGGTTCGTCGCAGTCCTGGAGAGGGCTCAGACGCCCCCTCGCTCGCCTCGCCCCCCGCCATGCCGCGTTGGGGGCGCGGGTCACTAGAAGCCTCGACTCCGACATGGCCCGCCCCTGCCGGACGGGGGCACCGGAGTTCGTTAGGGGTTGCGTGCCACAGCATGCATCCTCGGAGGGGCCTAGGCCCTCGCCGAAGGCCGGCACCTCAAGCCCAACATGCGCAAAGCGAGCGCCGCTCTCAGGGAGTGCGAACCGGCACCATCGCCAAGCTGGGCGCAGTGCGACATCGTTTTCGACATGGCGGACCACCCTAGGTCCACTGTTGCCGCGGGCGCCCTCCCCATGTTGTGCACCCCGACCATCAGTAACGTCGCGGTCACCAAAACCCTCATCGATGGGGGTGCTGGGCTCAACGTCATCTCTGTTGTGACCTTCGAGGCGCTTCAAGTGCCCCGCGAGCAGCTGAGGCCCACCAGGCCCTTCTCCGGAGTATCCGACAGGGTTACAGCCCCCTGGGGCAGATACACCTGCCCGTCACCTTCGGCACACGCAGCAATTACCCCACCGAGCTCGTCGACTTCGACGTGGTGCCAATCGTCCTCCCGTACAACGCTATTTTGGGTTACCCGGTGCTCGCCAAGTTCATGGCGGCCACCCATTCGGGCTACAACATCGTCAAGATGCCCGGCTGCGGTGGTGTCATCACTGTCAAGTGCGATGAGAGGGACGCAGTCGGCTCCCTGAAGCTCGCGTGCAAGGCCGCCGCGGCCGCACACCCAGCCGCCAGGAGCGAGGCGGACTCTCCTGAGGCGGTGACAGAAAGAAATAAGCTGTTGTTTTCTCAAGACAGAGCTGAAACGAAGAAAGTGCCGTTCGGCGGTCCCAACCCGAGCCACACCTTCACCATTGGCGCCGAGCTCGCCCCCGAGCAGGAAAGTGAGCTTATTGCGTTCCTTCGGGAAAACGTCGATGTGTTCGCATGGAAGCCGGCCGACTTGACCGGGGTCCCGAGGGAGGAGATCGAGCACCACCTAGAGGTGTGCCCCAACGCGCGCCCGGTCAAGCAAAAGGCGCGGCGTCAGGCGCCGGAGAAGCAACACTTTATCGTCCAGGAGATGCAAAAGCTAGCAGGATGCCTGGCCTCGCTGGGGCGTTTCATCTCCAAGTATGGTGAACGGGCGCTACCATTCTTCAAGCTCATGAAGAGGTCCGGCCCGTTCAAGTGGACCCCAGAAGCCGACGCTGCCTTCGCCGACCACAAGAGGTATCTCACCAGCCCTCCCGTCATGGTCGCGTCGCGCCCCCTGGAGCGTCTACTGTTGTACTTGGCAGCTACCCCCCAGATGGCCAGTGTAGCCCCCATGGTGGAGCGGGAAGAGCAAGTCAGCCCTAAGGAGGGAGCTAGGACCCCCGCGAAGACGTCGCACGGGGCTGCGCCTACCGAAGGGGCGCCGCGTGGGGCCGCCGCCCTTCAGGGGGGCGTGATGGCCTCAGGCTGCGCACCTCAGGCTGGTCTCGTCACCTCAGGAGGCGGGCCACCGGAGGCCCTCGTGGCCCTCGACGCAGTAGGCCAGGGGGCTCCCGCGGTCAGTAGCGCCAGGCCCCCGGAGGACGCCACGGCCCCGCCCCCTGCCGCACCTATCGAGCCTCCTCGCGAGGGCGATGCCGACACTACGGTCACGCGTCACCTCCAGCGGCCCGTGTACTACGTCAGCACGGTTCTGAGGGACGCGCGCGAGCGCTACCCCATGCAGCAGAAGCTCCTCGCATTGCTCATCGCCTCCCGGACGTTGCGCCACTACTTCCAGAGCCACCCTATAAGGGTCGTTTCTGCCTACCCCCTGGAGCAAATCCTGCGCAGTCCCAATGCCGTGGGCAGGGTCGCCAAGTGGAACATCGAGCTGCAAGCTTTCCAGCTGGAATTCTGCACCACCACGGTCATCAAGGCCGCGGCCCTGGCTGATTTCGTGGTAGAATGGACGAGCCCGTGCGAGGAGGGGCCACAAGGCGACGAAGCCCTCCTGCCTAGGGATGAAGCGCCCCAAGGATGGGTCCTACGCTTCGATGGCGCCTTCTCCAGACAAGGAGCAGGGGCCGGCGCCGTGCTCACCTCCCCAACGGGAGACAAGTTGCGGTACGCGGTCCAGCTGTGCTTTGGTCATGACGGGAAGGTTTCCAACAACATCGCGGAATATGAGGGCCTCATCGCCGGCCTCAAGGCTGCCTCAGCCTTCGGCATCACGTGCCTCGTCATCAAGGGCGATTCCCAGCTCCTCGTCGACTTCTCCCGCAAGAAGTACAAACCAAAGGACGAGCACATGGCTGCCTACCTGGAGGAGGTACGAAAACTCGAGAAGCGCTTCCTTGGTTTAGTATTGCAGCACATCCCACGCAGCGCCAACCAGGAGGCCGACGACCTCGCCAAGCGGGCGTCACGCCGGGAGGCCCAAAGCCCGGGTGTGTTCGAAGAGAGGCTCTTCAGGCCGTCGGCCGTGCCGCCGGCCGCCGGCGCTACCCAGCTTCATGAGCCGCCCCCAGCGCCGTCCATGGGTGCGCCGGACTGCGGCTTTCCCTCGGGAGACCGCTTACTGCTGGCGCTGGAACCCAGGAAGGACAGCTGGATCGATGAATTCAAGGCTTATCTGCTTTGCGGCGACCTCCCAGCAGAAGACGCAGAAACGGAGCGCATCGCCCGGCAGACCACTGCCTATTGCATGCGGGGCGTCGAGCTGTACCGCCGACGACCCAATGACGTCTCGCTGCGGTGCATCTCGGAAGAGCAGGGGCGTGAGCTGCTCGCCGACATCCATGAGGGGGACTGTGGACACCACTCCTCGTCGCGCACCCTCGCCGGTAAGGCATTTCGCTGTGATTTTTACTGGCCCACCACACTTCGGGACGCTACCGAGTTGGTTCGGTCTTGCGAGGCCTGCCAGTTCCACGCCAAGCAGATCCACCGGCCCGCGCAAGGGCTTCAGACAATCCCGCTCTCTTGGCCCTTCGCGGTATGGGGGTTGGACATCCTGGGCCCCTTCCCCCGGGCGGCCGGGGGATATCGGTACCTCTACGTCGCCATCGACAAATTCACCAAGTGGACGGAGGTCGAGCCCGTTCGCACCATCCTAGCTGGGTCGGCCGTCAAGTTCATCAAGAGCCTTGTATTCCGGTTCGGCGTCCCCAACCGTATCATCACCGACAATGGCTCCCAGTTTACAAGCGGCCTCTTCAAGTCATATTGCGCTAACCTTGGTACTGCAGATATGTTATGTTTCGGTGGCCCACCCGCGGAGCAACGGCCAGGCCGAGCGGGCTAACGCTGAGGTCCTGAAAGGCCTTAAGACAAGGAGTTTCAAGAAGAAGCTTGAGGCCTGCAGAAGGGGGTGGCTGGATGAGCTGCAGTCTGTGTTGTGGTCCATCCGCACCACAGCGACTAAGCCCACCGGCAAAACCCCCTTCCTCGTCTACGGGGCGGAGGCGGTCCTTCCCTTGGAGCTTAAGCACGGTTCCCCGCGGGTCCTAGCATTTGACGAGGCGCGTCAGGATACCCCGCGGGAGGCCGATCTTTTGTTCCTCGAGGAGGCCCGCCGCCAGGCCGCCCTTCGTGCCGCAAGGTACCAGCAGGCCTTGCAGCGCTACCACAGCCGCGACATCCGGCCTCATACCCTCGAGGTCGGGGACCTCGTCCTGCGGCGCATACTCTCCAGAGAGGGCCTCCACAAGCTCTCACCCATGTGGGAAGACCCGCTTGGAGACAGGAGAAGGGGTGCCCGTGCAAAACGCATGGAACATCCAGCACCTCCGCAAATTCTACCCGTGACACTCTCACCTAAGAATGAGTGGGGCTATATACGCCCCGGAGCCTCCTGATGCGCCACGCCCTGGCATCGGGAGGACTCCCGCCCACGCCCAAGTGGAAGCCCCATGCTTCGCGCTGGCGGAAATACTGTCAAACCGCGACTATGCCCACGCCCAAGTGGAAGCCCCATGCTCCGCATTGGCAGAAATACTGTCGAGCCGCGACTTTGCCCACGCCCAAGTGGAAGCGCCATGCTCCGCGGTGGCGGAAATACTGTCGAGCCGCGGCTATGCCCATGCCCAAGTGGAAGCTCCATGCTCCGCGCTGGCGGAAGTACTGTCGAACCGCGACTATGCCCACGCTCAAGTGGAAGCCCCATGCTCCGCGCTGTGTGTGGAAACCATCATCCTACCCACCTAATGAACAAGTTTGTTACCCTTCGCAAGCAAGGTTCTGGTCTCCTTAAGTATTATGGTGCTTGGTTGAAACCCTTCTGCAACGACTGCACTCTTGTTTTCCCCCTCTTGTGCCTCGCGGGAGCGGGGGCTAGACACGGTGCCTTCACTCGAGCCGGTCCCGGCCACTCCAGGCCGTCCGAGTGGCGGGCTCTGGATCACAGGACCGGACCGGCCCTCGCGCGTGCCACCCCACCAAGACCCCCGAGGCCTGGTCCTGGTGTTTTGTCTCCTCGCGCGATGCGCACGAACGAGCCAACAAGAGGGCGCCGTTCCGAAGGCAGGACCTCGGACCTCCCCGGGGTAAGACCCGCTCCGGAAACCCCGAGAATGCTTCCCGAGGAACCACGAACATGGCATAACGAGCAAGACGCCCTCGTGGTAGCGGGGTACTCGGAGGAGTTCTCGTCCTGAGGTTTGCCCGGAGCGCCGCGGCCCGACGCCCAGGCCACAGCTGAGTCAGGCTCAGGGGCTCGATCCCAGCGACACAGGAGCATTAAGGCAAGCATGGAAATGAGAACAAGCAAAAGAGAATCACTAAGGGCGAAAGCAGCCTCAACCAGGAACGGCATAAAACTTAAGGCGCGAAGGCCGCAATCTTTCTTACACGCCCCTGCGGGGCCAGCAAGGTTTGCCACATAAGACCACAAAATAAGAGGGGCCGCGCCCGAACAATATTGCCCCCAAAGCTTCAGCCCCAGCGCCGCCTGTGCTCAGTCAGAATCTTCCTCCTTAACGCTGGCGCCTAGGGAGCCTCCGGAGTCGCTGTCAGAGCCGTCGTCACCCCCGGCTCCCCCGAGTGAGGAGCTGCTACTGTCGTCACTAGAAGAACCGCCGCTGCTGCTGCCCTCCATGCAGCAGTCCAGACGATCGCCGGCCTTCCCGAAGATCTTCACGAAGAGCGTGGCAGCCCCGTCGAACTTGAAGTGGAGCACGTGCCCTTCCTTCAAGCCGCGCGCCAAGGCAAAAGACTTTCACCCCCGCTTCAAGAACATGAAGCCGAGGGAGTTTAATTCCGTCGCTACCCAAGAAGACCCGTTGCAGCAACCGTCAAGCTGCAGCCACAGGCCCAGGGGCGCATGCTCCACCATCTCCCTCGTGAAGGAATCCGGGAGAAGGAGCCAGGTGCGGGGATGGCTGACCATCCCCACGATGAACTCGCGGGGCGCGTCGGCGGAGTGGCTCCACGGACGGGGTGGCCGGTTGGAGGGACCGTTCCTCCGTCGCGACCGCGGACGCCTCGCCCCCCGCGCCCGTGCCCACGGGCCAAGCCCCCTTCGTGGCGGCTTGAGCCGGTTGGAGACGCCTGCGGCCCCCAAACAGCGCCCCAGGCGCGGCGGCGAATGTTCGGGGGCGACCTCGCCCCCTCACTGGTGTCGATGCCTCCGCCTCCTCCACCACGACCCTTCCCCTTTTCGGCAGCGGAAAACCTCCTCACGGGTGCCATCGCTACTACGGCGGCAAGTAAAGGCAAGGGGCGAGGGTGAAAAGATGGGGCGAGCGACCCCCCCTGCCTTTATAAGGCGTCCGGCGTACGGATGGCGTCCACCCACCCGCCTCCGAGACGCGAGCGCGGTTCGGGGGATGCCATGATGACCTAGTGCGGCGCACCGGCTCTACGACGGACCGGGCAGTTGCCGAGGCGTTGTGGGAAGCAGAGGCGTCCCGCGTCTGGCCGTGCGCCACGTGCCGCGCCCAACCCACAAGCGGTTAGGGCCCACGTCGTCTCGCCCCCATTTTGCAGGATCGTGCACGCCGCGGGCCCGGGGGCTACTGTCAGGCTCCTGGGACTGGGGGTACCCAGGCCCGTCTGCATGTAACCTCGGGCGCGACACAGGCCATGGGCCCAGCACGGCCCATCACGGAGCTTCCTGAGGGAGACCCTCGTCAGGGCCCATGCGTCGCGAGACGCACGTCGGCGAGCGTCGTTAGGAGCCTCGTGAACCCCCCCCCCCCTCGCGCAGGGCCACATCTTAGGCGGCCCCCGAGGCCTTTGCGGGGCGGACTAACCAAGGGTGGCTCGGCGAGGCTGCACGGTCCCGCATCTTCATGTGGGAGACGCGCGCCATGCCGAGCAGCGCCAGACGCACAGGAGCAGGTGCGGATGAGGAGGTTTGCCTTTTCAGTGCTAAGGGAGAAGGGCCAGCTCGGCGGTTCCCTAGGCAACCTCCAAAGGTTTCCTATTTGGTGCAAGAGGACCGAGCCTGGGGGCTCGCCAGGACGGAGGTCATCCCGAGCCCACCAGCGCGTCACGGCAAGGGGCTTTTGCAGGCGAAGACTACTTTTGTCAGGATAAGCTGCGGTCATGTCCCCCTCCAAACTGGCGGTTGTGGCAACCCTTCCCGCCTTGTGTTTTCGGGGGAAGAGGACCGGGGCCAGTATAAGACAGGGTAGGCCATTGCTGTAGGAGGACACATTGTATTCACTTGCTACCACTACGCAATCCAGACAAGCAGGAGTAGGGTTTTACACCGCAAGGCGGCCCGAACTTGGGTAGATCGTGTGTTCAACGTTACTTCCCCCAAGCTCAAGCACGCCGGAGCATCGCCGTAGGTCAGAGAGAGAGAGAGAGAGAGAGAGAGAGCGAGGTTGGAGAGCCGGTGCACCCCAGAGTTCGAACCTCTCGAGGGTCCCCGGAGCCCGATTCCGACAATAGGCTTTTTCAAAGTCAATTTTGAACACTACTCCACTCATGTTTTTCCGGCGCATCTCGTGAACGGTCTCATGGAGGATTACTACTCCATCGAGTATATTCCTTCGCTGCATGAAAGCCGTTTGAAATGGCCGAACAACATGGTCCGCAACCGAGCTTAACCTATTGGTGGCCACTTTCGTGAAAATCTTGAAGCTAACATTAAGAAGGCATATGGGTCGATATTGCTGGATCCGCTCAGCCTCCTTAATCTTCGGCAACAAGACGATCTCGCCAAAGTTAAGCCTGAATAGGTCAAGTTGGTTGAGGCGGGTTGCGTCTTGGAACTTGTATCTACTGCAAGTTAAATTAGTTTTAGGATGGAATTTTTGGTAGAAATCTTAATAATGCTGTGTGTATTTTGTACTGTCTTGGTTCGAAACTTGAGCTGTAGGTTTGACTTGGAATCTTGTATGTTTAGCTGCAAAATGTGACTTGGAATCTTGTATGTGTTTCACTCGGCAGTTGTCCCTAAGTAATACTAGTTGTGATAGCTATCCTTTAAAGGCCATCACTAGCGTCTGAGACAAATTAGTATTGGGATATTAAGAGTGATTATCATTCTTGATTCCTGTGATGTGTTTGTTATTGATACTTTTATCCACTTATTTTACTTCTGTCCCAGAATTTTGTTAAATACTAGCCTGGTTGAGAAAAATTGACAGGAAAAACTTCTTTAATACTGAAAATTATTAAGAACATTATTCAGAAAAGGCATAATTTAGTAACTTAACGATCACATCAGTTTTAGGGCACAATAATTGTTCTTTGCCAGAATCATGCAGAAGCTTGCAAACTTTCTGAATCTTGAGCTTAGTGAAATCACTTATAGAACTAAACTGAGTTAAAAGCTAGCTGACTAGTTCAAAGTCGAGTTTGGTTTATGTCCAAATCAAGACACGATATTAAAATATTTTCCTATTGGTGCAATAATGTAACTCCAATAATTGATTGCACAGAAAACCAGTTATTTCACTACCAGAAGATTTACCAAATCAATGGTCAATTAGGACTTATTAACAAGTGCAAGTAGAGAAGGAAGTATATGTTTATTCAGTATGTTGATTAGTTTTCTTCGTGCCACAATTAGCCTAAAGCTTCATTTGTTATCTCTACACATGACCTACTAGTTCTAGTGAATACATCTTTAGGGTTGTAGTTTATCGTGTTTTGGTAAGTGAAGTAATAATAATATTGTAAATAATATGGATCATCTAGTCGATTGCATGACTTGGTGTTTTGTTATCTCTACACATTTGTTGTTGCTCATATTTGTTATTGATAGTTTATCGTGTTTTGGTAAGTGAAGTAATAATAATATTGTAAATAATATGGATCATCTAGTCGATTGCATGACTTGGTGGCATACATGATAAATTATACAATGAAGTGCTGATTTAGGAGAGTAATATTGTGTAGCTACATGGTGTAGCAGCGAGGCAATATATTCATACAAAATACAATATTAGCTTTCACATCATTGCTTTTTTTTTAGAGCTTCTCCAATGTTATTTGTGGGTGGAATTTTGCAGTCCCTAAAACATTTGATCATGTTTGATGTCATAAAATCTTGGGATCACGTTTGATATGTGTTTTTCGTTTTTTTGTAAAGCCACACCTTTCCGTTCCTCTTTTTATTGTATAAATCTGATAAAACATAGGAAAACATAAAGCATAAATTGACAAACGACAACCAGTAGAAGTTCAGTACTTGGCTAAGAGCATGATGCATGGATATTACACTATTGGAAATTCCGACAAGCAAATGCGTACAAATAATAATGGTAATGATATTTCTCCGAAGAATTAGAAAAAGTAAATAAGGGTCGGCGTCGATTTGGTCGCGACATAGGTCCGGGACGCGTGGCGGGCGTTTGTCGGTGAGGAGACGCCACCGTCGCTAGAGATACCTATACCTCGCGACAAATTTCTGGCTATTTTCAAGAAATCAGATTTGGAAATATAAATAATGAAAATATATTACATTCACTTATGTTGAGCCTAAAACCCACACTATTTCTGATATCATCAGGCTCTCTGCTTCTTTACTTTTCAAAGTGGTGATCTGAATTTTTTTCATGCTAGTACCATCTAAAGATCTCTTTCACAACATATATAGCATATGTTTAGTAATCTACACGTACTCCTGAAGAGGTGAGAGCTTGCGCCATGCTAGCTGCGATGACGATACAAAAATCCGTATGTGGATATGGAAGTGTGCACTCCAAATGTCCAATAGTGTGAGTGTGGAACAGATTGTTAACTGATCGATCGGTCAACGTGAAGACTATCTAGCTACAACTCAACACTTAACTGAAAATGGTGGCAACACTACTAGAAAAAAGGCTGTTAGTGGCGCACCTATTTTGGCTATTAATGGCGCACTATAGGTGCGCCACTATTATCACGCCATTAGTAACAAATAGTAATGGCGCACCTCTGGTGCGCCATTAGTAATCCAAATACTAGTGGCGCACCATGTGGTGCGCCATTACTATTGCTACAGGTGCGCCACTGGTAACTTTTTTTTATTGAATTTTTTTGAATTTTTTTTTTGAAATTTGAAGGCGGGAAAATAGTAGTGGCGCACCATGCACTGGTGCGCCATTGCTAACTTTTTTTTGAATTCTAGATCCGGATCTGGCACGATTTTTTTTTGCGATTTTTTTTGTGATATTTTTTCAAATTTCGTTCTGCTACGTTCTTTGTGCCGGGGAGCTCCACATGTGGCCGGAGAGGAGGTCGCCGGAGAGGAGGGAGGAGAGACCATGAGGAGGAGAGGAGGGAGGAGGAGGTTGCCGGAGAGGAGCTCGCCTAGGTCGCCGGAGAGGAGGAGGAGGTCGTCGGAGAGGACCGGAGAGGAGGTCGCCTAGGTCGCTGGAGAGGAGGAGGAGGAGGTCACCTAGGTCGCCGGAGAGGAGGAGGAGGAGGTCGCCGGAGAGCACCGTGAGGAGGTCGCCGGAGAGGATGTCGCCGGAGAGGAGGTCGCCGGAGAGGAGGAGGGGAGTATGGTGGAGGAGAGGAGGAGATGGAGTGGAGGAGAGGAGGAGAGGAGGAGAGGAGGAGAAGAATGAAGAGCTAAGGAGGAGAAGGACCCCGCCCAGCCATATATACGGCATAGTAATGGCGCACCGTGGGCAGGTGCGCCATTACTAACTTTTTTTTTATTTTTTTGATATAGTTTGAATTTTGAAGGCGGGAAGATAGTAATGGCGCACCATGGGCAGGTGCGCCATTACTGAGTTTGATTTTTAAATTAGTAATGGCGCACCATGGGTAGGTGCGCCATTACTAACTTTTTTTTATTTTTTTGATTTATTTTGAATTTTGAAGGCGGGAAGATAGTAATGGCGTACCATGGGTAGGTGCGCCATTACTGAGTTTGATTTTTAAATTAGTAATGGCGCACCTAGGTGTGGTGCGCCATTACTATTTTTAAATTTCTTTGAATTTTGAAGGCGGGAAAATAGTAGTGGCGCACTATGCACTGGTGCGCCATTGCTAACTTTTTTTAAATTTTTTATTTTTTTGTCTCCAGATCTTAAAAGCATCGTAACTTTTTTTCTGTGGGGTTTTTGAGGATTCTAAAAAATCGATAACGGGCGTATGCAAAAGTTCGGATGTAACTTTTCGAGTAGATGCTTTTTCATATAAAAAACTTTTTCATCGGAGGTCGTATGCAAAAGTTACGGCCATTTTACCGAAACACGGCGGCTTTTTGCAAAAAAATTCAAAATTCATGTTTGTTAATTTTCCTAACAACTAGAACACATAACACATGGGCATCTATTTTTTTTGAATTTTTTTGAATCTTTTATCATTTTCTTTTATTTTTTTTTAAACTGAAAAGGCGCGATCCACAGGGGGGGGGGTGTTTGTGTGTGTGTGGTGGGAGTGGGTGGCAGGGTGGGGCTGGGCATGTGCGAAAACTAGTAATGGCGCACCGTGGGTGTGGTTTCACTAGTAATGGCGCACCGTGGGTGTGGTGCGCCATTACTAGTGAAAACTAGTAATGGCGCACCGTGGGTGTGGTGCGCCATTACTAGTGAAAACTAGTAATGGCGCACCACACCCACGGTGCGCCATTACTAGTTTTGAAAAAGAAAATTGAAAAAAAAATTGTTAGTAGTGGCGCACCGGGGTGTGGTGCGCCATTACTAGTTTTAACTAGTAATGGCGCACCACACCCCGGTGCGCCATTACTAGTTTTGAAAAAAAAAATTGAAAAAAAAATGTTAGTAGTGGCGCACCGGGGTGTGGTGCGCGCCACTGGTAAGTCTGGGGAGGGGGGTGTGCCCAGGAGAAACTTAGCAGTGGCGCACCACACACCAGGTGCGCCATTAGTAATATGGACATTAATGGCGCACCACATACATGGTGCGCCATTAATGTCCATATTAGCTATAGCCGTTTTTCTAGTAGTGCAATATGCTACATTGACATTTGATTGAACAATTCAGCGACATATAGCAGTGAGAAGAAAATCACAAGTCAAGAACCTATGCTTGTTGATGAGAAAAGAGTGCAATTAGTGTGATTCGTTATCCAGAAAATGGGGAACATGCAGATTTGTTGAGAAAGAAAGATGAGCAAAATAAACCATGTTGCTATCTGAACAAATCACAAATGGCATGCTTGGTTCTCTTAATTTCATTGAGCGGTTGCAGAATTGGATTGCCGACAATGAACAGGAGCAAAGTAAAATTGGTCTTGTTCTTCCAGTGGTCCACACTACTATTAAGGCCGGAAAAACACGATATCATGAAAAATATAAATGGAAACCAAAACATGAATGCGTGTATACGTCATAGAAGGAAATAATTATTTATTCTCTCTTAAAATGGTGCTCCATCCATTATGATTTTTTAAGTAATATATAATTTGGACTGACCTAAATCTTGAAAACATCTTAAAAGTGCAATTGTTCCTGATATAGCAAAATAAAAAGGAAATCGAATAGCTACCCGTGCAAAGAAGTTTGCCCTAAAATCTGAATAAATCCGCACATAAATACTTTGTGGTGATTGGTGAAGCACATACCGTAATTGACGGAAAAAATATGACATGCGCAAATAAAAAGGAATGAGTTTCTGCTAAAGTGGATTAGTGTTATGCCAGGCATATGTGGAGAGTTTTTTTATTTTAAGCTCATACGTGGAGAGAATTGACATTGAAGAGACCGAACGTGAGCAGTCAAAGCGGTGATCAAATCGGACGGTAACCAACCTTGAGGAAAAATCGGAAGGGAACCATGGTAAACCAATTACACGTGCCAATTAGGGTATGGGTACGGGTGGAGCCTCCCCATACCCTTACCCATCTCGTCTGAGCTTACCCATCACCCTTACCCATACCCGTCAACGGGTACAGTTTTTCCCCATACCCGTTACCCAACAGGGTAGACGGGTACCCGCGGGTAAAATTACCCATATTTCCAAAACATCAATTTGAAAAACTTATAGTTATAAACTGCATCATATCACATAGCTTACAAAAATAGATTATAACAACAACACATACTTATAAACAATATCATATAGCATAAACAACAACACATAGGCACACACTTTCAGTTCACAAATTCTTAACATAGCGTAGATTGTAGAGATAATTTTGAGTTTACATAGATTTTATATGGGTACATGGGCATGTGGGTATGGGTTATATGATCCCATACCCGTACCCGCTCTACCCGATGGGTTTCATATTTTCCTATTTATATACCCATGGGTAAATTTTTGTCCCATACCCTTACCCTAATATGGTTTTTACCCACAGGGTACGTGGATAATGGGTACCCATTACCATCCCTAAACCCAACCGAGCTGACAAGCCATGTAGCTAGACAATCCTGTACAGTGAGTAAATAACGAGTATTTCACTTGGTCTGGTTCATTTTGAGGCTCAGATTCACATCCACAAGTCGTGAGAGAATGAAAGAACCATAAACGTGGGCAGTACATGATTGGACCTGCACAGGGTATGATTTTTCCTGCGGCAGTGAGGTTGCGCCGTCGTCTCTTTTTGAAGAAGCGTTTTTCTTTTTCTTTCGAAGAAGCGATTGCGCGATCTTCTCTCACCCTGCTGATCTCGCGGCCGGTGGTCTCGTGTGTCAGGCCCAGGTAACAAGTTCAGTTAACGGTTCATTTACATTCAGACAAACAACGACCCTGATTGAAGCAAGGGAGATGGACGGCTCGCAGAGCTTGACGTAATAGTTACAACCCGCAAAAGAGACCTTGTGTTACAACGGGAGAAGAAAAAAAAATACCACCCCAAAACAATGAGTCAAGACCCTTATAGGTGCATGTCCTTTATTTAACATATGCCATCTTATCTGTGTTGACACATTGATACGGGGCACGCCCGTGTACATCGATCTTTCACGAATTGGGGGTGGATTTGTGAATGAACATGAAGAACACGAGGGGAAAATCACAAGAGGAAAACACTCAAGAACGATTCACGATCACACATCCACTAGAATCACCCGAGTACATGAGAATCACGGTCCACAAACAACCAAAGGATACACGTAACGGTAGTCTCCTCGCTCCGGAGGAGGAGGTCTTGAATCCTGAGGGGATCTTCCCTTAGAGGGGCCTTGGCATCACTCCGGATCTTCTCACGTAGAGGGGAATCACTCCACGAGGGAAGGGAGATAATGGAGCTAGGCTCAACAAGTGTTATCGCTAAACCTAAGCTAACCCTAGAAAGAGGGAGAGGGGTCCTTTATATAGTGCTAGTGGAAAAAGGGGGGAGAGAGAGAGAGAAAGATACATGGGCCTCGGGCCCTTCCATGCGCGCAGGCAGGCGCCGGATGTCCGACCAGGGGCCGGATGTCCGGGGCTTCGGGAGTCGCCGGATGTCCGGGGCACGGGCCGGATGTCTGGCCTGGTGCTTGTCAGAGAGCCGTGGGCGCGGGTGCCCCATGCCGGATGTCTGGGGCGGAGGCCAGATGTCCGGGGCTTCGGGAGGCGCCGGATGTCCGGGCTTGGGCCGGATGTCCCGGCAGGCGGTGCCACGTTCCTTGCGGTTCTGTTGCGTAGAGGCCGGATTTCCGGGGCTGTGGGCCGGATGTCCGGGCACTGGGGATGAGTCGCCGGATGTCCGGGGCTGTGGGCCGGATGTCCGGCGCCTGGAGCCTGGCCTTGGCGTTGGTGGAGTCTCCAGGGGCCGGATGTCCGGGACCGTGGCCGGTTGTCCGGGGCCTGGAGGGTGGACTTGCCTTCCTTTGTTGCTCTTGTCCGTCCTTCTCCGTGTCCATTCCCATGGGAGCTTGTACTTCCCTCCGAGCATCCTCTAGGCCATCTCCATCGTACCTGATCATGCAAAGAGTCTCTGCTTGAGGTAGCATCCAAGTTCCAAAGACATCAAAGGGGAAATCGTATAGGAGGGATGTCACCTCGTTTGTAATGGCACGTGCACGGGCTCTCGTCATGGGGCCACTTGGTGGAGTAGTCTTCATGGGGATGATTGTGGGATGCTCCGCATCATCTCCCCCCCTTGGGGAAGATCCATCCTTGGATCATGATCTTCATCACCATGGTAAGGGGATAGATCCGTGACGTTGAAGGTGTCACTCACGTTGTACTTGTCGCGTGGTATGTCGATCTTGTAGGCATTGTTGTTGTAGCGTGCCAACACCTTGAAGGGGCCGTCGGCTCGAGGAAGTAGCTTCGATTTGCGTTCGTTGGGGAAGCGGTCCTTGCGAAGGTGTAGCCAAACAAGATCACCGGGCTTGAAGACCATGGGATGCTTGTTGAGGTTGCGCTTGTTGGTGAGGCGTTCTACTTGTCGTTCAATCGTGCGCCTTGTATATTCATGCATCGTCTTGATGTAGGTTGCCCTTGCACTTGCGTCCATGTTGACGCGCTCTTGTAGAGGTAGAGGTAGGATGTCCAATGGGGACAACGGATTGAAGCCGTAAAGAGACTTGCCGGTGGTGGAGTGACTTGCGCGGTTGTAGGCGTACTCGGCGATGGGTAGGCAATCTTCCCATTCCTTGTTGTTCTTCTTGATCAACACGCGAAGTAAGGTAGAAAGCGCCCGGTTCGTCACTTCCGTTTGTCCATCGGTTTGAGGATGGTATGCCGAAGAGAAAAGAAGCTTGATTCCGAGCTTGGCGCATATGGTCTTCCAAAAGTAGCTCAAAAACTTGACGTCGCGATCCGAGACAATGGTCTTGGGGACGCCATGTAGACGCAAGATGTCCCTAGAAAAGAGATTCGCAATATGTGAAGCATCGTCTATCTTGTGACATGGAATAAAATGAGCCATCTTGGAAAAGCGGTCCACAACTACAAAAATGGAATCATGGCCATGTTTAGTTCGTGGCAAACCAAGCACAAAATCCATGCTAATGTCTTCCCAAGGTTGGAAAGGTATAGGTAGAGGCATATAAAGACCATGGGATTGAGCTTTTGACTTAGCTTTGCGACATGTCGAGCATCGGTTGGTGAAGCGTGCAACATCACGAAACATCTTGGGCCAAAAGTACTTGTTGGATAGCGTAGCACACGTCTTTTCGCGTCCGAAGTGACCCATAAGTCCTCCACCGTGAGCCTCTTGCAAAAGCAACAAACAGAGAGAAGACTCGGGTATACACAATTTGCTAGCACGCATAAGATAGCCATCTTTCATATAATAGTTCTCCCAACAAGTTTTCACTTGGCACATAGCGTAAGGATTAGCAAAATAGGCATCATGCTCATACAAGTCTTTGATGTGCTCAAAACCAACAACATTCAATTCAAGTTGAGTAACTAGCATGCATTTGCGGGAAAGAGCATCCGCTACAACATTCTCCTTACCCTTGATATATTTGATGACATAAGGGAAGGACTCAATAAATTCACTCCATTTAGCATGCCGTTTGTTCAACTTGGTTTGACCTTTCAAGTACTTAAGCGTTTCATGGTCGGTATGGATAACAAACTCACACTACTAGAAAAAGGGCTATAGCTAATATAGACATTAGTGGCGCACTATGTATGTGGTGCGCCACTGCTAAATAGCAGTGGCGCACCACACATGGGTGTGCCACTAATGTTTATATTACTAATGGCGCACCTGGTGTGTGGTGCGCCACTGCTAAGTTTCTCCTGGGCACACCCCCTCCCCAGACTTACCAGTGGCGCACCGTGGGTGTGGTGCGCCATTACTAGTTTTAACTAGTAATGGCGCACCACACCCACGGTGCGCCACTACTAACAATTTTTTTTTCAATTTTTTTTTCAAAACTAGTAATGGCGCACCGTGGGTGTGGTGCGCCATTACTAGTTAAAACTAGTAATGGCGCACCACACCCACGGTGCGCCACTACTAACATTTTTTTTTCAATTTTTTTTTCAAAACTAGTAATGGCGCACCACACCCGGTGCGCCATTACTAGTTAAAACCACACCCACGGTGCGCCACACATGTATTCATGTGAGCTAGCGCAGCAGCCACCACCTACCACCCCCCCCACACACACATCCCCCCAGCCCACCGCCGCCAGCAGCCGAGCCGCCGCGCCCCCCCCCCCCCAAGGTCTCCTCCCCGCGCCCCTTCTCCTTCCTCTCCTCCTCTCACCTCCCTCTCTCTCCCCGTGCAGGAGCCCGCCATGGCCAAGGCTCGAGCTCGAGCTCGGCCGAGCCCCGCGCCGCCCCTGGAGCCCGCCAGCCGGCGACCTCCCCGCGACCAGATCCGTGCGCCGCCGCCTGTCCCCGGCCTCCCCGACCTCTCCTCCGACCTCAAGAGCCTCGACGAGCAGCTCGACCGCCACCTCGCCCGCGCATGGACCATGGAGAAGCCGCAGCATCCCAAGCGCGGCGGCGCCGATGACCAGGGGCGCAGGCGGGAGGACTGGGAGGCCGACCCCGCCAGGCTCGTCGTTCGGGGCGTCATCGCGCGCGGCACCTTCGGCACCGTCCACCGCGGCGTCTACGACGGCCTCGACGTCGCAGGTCCGTGCCACCATCTCCCGATCCCATCCAACCTCCCCCCCCCGTTCACTGCACACGTGTTCACTGCACGCGCGCCCGTACGCTGTTCGACGGAATGCCCGTGCGTGCCGACGCGGCAGCGCCGGCTGGATAAATAGATGGATCTTTTCTCCATGCTGAATTATCTTTCTGACCTCAGCAATGCCATTAAGCTCGATTAATTGTTGAGCTGTTGCTATTCTGCATGGACGGGTTACTGAAATGCAGGCCGTGTTATTGAGCCACTCATGCGCCTCAGGCTTGTCGAAAGCATTCGCCTATTTCTCCCATCCTGACACGGGCTCCTTCATTTTGCAATCCCCAAGCTGTATGCACACATTGCTCTGCAAAGCAAATCAATTTGGAATCCCAATATATACTGTTGTGAGCTTGATTAAAAAAAAATAAAAATGCATGTGTTATCCTGTAAGCTCTTGAATTAAAATAAAGCTTATTTCGGTACCGGATAATGTTACCTCATTAGCTTAGACAAAACTACAGCTAGTATGCTGTTGTCGACCCATATATCCCAGGACAGGGTATACAGATTTTCTGTAGCAAATATCCTGTCCCCCCTCCCTTTCTCTTTCTTGCTATCCCACCTCTCAATCCTGGCAACAGCCTTTCACATCAATTCTTCATTCTTATTCTGGGACAATAGTTGCTACGGAAGTTGAAAGCTCTTATTAACACTGTCAATTTTGAACATTGATGGTTAACACCAGTTATGTTTCAGTGAAATTGCTTGATTGGGGGGAGGATGGTCATAGGTCAGAGCAAGAAATAACAGCAATAAGAGCAGCTTTTTCACAAGAAGTCTCCGTCTGGCATAAGCTTGATCATCCAAATGTCACTAAGGTACTGTTTGGCTCGACAAGTTTCTACTTTAAGTTCAATTTTATTTGGTTAATCTGGACTGTCATAAGCTTGACGAAATGCACGTGTTATCCTTGTAAGCACTTGAAAGAAAAGGTTATTTCAGTATTGGATATTGTTGTTCCATTAGCCTAGACAGGGCAATAGGTAGTAGTATGCAGTTCGATATCTAGTAGATTAAGAAATTGTCAGTAAGTTCAGTACTTCATTTCATTGGAGAACAAAAAAGTACTTACTTCCTGTACTATTTGCATGTTTGCAGACATGTATGTATGTATTTATCTATCAAAAGACTTGAGATTTTTTTTCTGATACAAACATGTAATCAGAGGAGAGCATGGTGTTTCATGAATGGAGCCTGGGCTTGCCCTCTGATTCCAACCAAATAAACTCCAGGAGAAATCTTGCATACATATCTATTTTTGTAGGACATTCTATCTCTTGGTTAGCACCATTATGTTTTGCATGCGTGGATATACTGCTCTCCGTAGTGCCACTGGTCAATTGTTTCTTACTTCTTGTAGGTGCTTTAGCTGAGAGATAGATTTGCATGCCGACTTCTTTTGAATGCCTTGATGCAGTGCTAATTGCTCAAGGTTGTTATTGTTGCAGGTGACCTAGGGTCATGTGGGCCTAGCAGCCAGGAGCTACCATCTCCTGCCATCTGGTGATGGAGGACGCCCACCAAGCTGCTCATCACCACCAGGAAATCCAAACCCTGTCTCTTACCAAGGTGAATTCTCTCTGATGCTATCATGCTCCGTGTGTCCATGACCATCGAGCCGTATGAGTTTTGTGTGTGCTGGCCATCGACATGTATGCTTCTTGAATTCTAGGATTTGTATCACTACAAGTAACAAGAGGTTTTGTCATGGGTCACAACATATGTGATAAGTGAATGCCTTCGCTTTTGCCCATATGTATCATCATTGCAATCGAGTTCTGAATGAGCTTTCCCAAGTTTTCTGTATCATACAAACTGAGGTTTTACTGTCTTTTATTCATTCTTTTATGTTGTACAGGTAGAATAAACATAATCTGGAGAGTTAATTTGGTTGGTGGCGGGGCTGGATTTGGGGGAGAGGAGGAGGAAGAGAGCGGCGGCGGCTTGGGGGAATCCAGCCCTAGATCACAAGACATTTAGTGGCGCACCTGTTTTCGTTAGTGGCGCACTATAGGGTTTCGGGCGCCCGCCTCCAGCAGCGCTAGGGTTTCGGGCGCGGGTCGCCTCGGTCACCGGCGCGGCTCCGGCGACTCCAGCATGGGCGGACACCGGCCCTTCTGTGGCGCGCATTGGACTAATGCGGCTGCCGGCGGCAAGCGGTGGCATCCAGGGGAATCGCGCACGGCCGCCTCGCCGAGGAGCCCAAGGCCAGGCGGAAGAACCACCCCCACGTACGCCCCCTCCCTCCCAATTTCACTCCCCGCCTTCCCTAACCTGTTGTTGTTCCTGATCTGTTCCATTGCCGCCACTGTTGTATACATACCAAGGTTGAACGGACATGGGTAATAATCAACAAAAGGTTCATCTCCTCTTATGTTAGGCAAGAAACACAAATTTATGTAGATAAACTACTCTGAATCTGTTAGCCCACGTACTCTGATTTTTTTGATAGGCAAGCAATCCAAATCTCTGTAGATAAACTGCTCGGAATCCTGCTAGCTCATACTCTGAATTTTCTGTAGGCAAGCTCATGTGTTGTAGAAAAGCCACCGCTCCCCGGCCTTCTTGCCTGCTCGCCTGCTCCCCGGCCTGCTAGCTGCTCTGTCTCCTCACGAGGGCGACACAGCCGCCTCCCCGGCATCTTCTCTGGCCTCCGCCACGGCCGCCGGCGCCGGCCTACTGCTGATCCGCGCCATCGATGCCATAAGTACCAATGCATGGAAGCACGGTCGCCTGTTTCCTGCTGTGCATGAGACATTGATGATTGACCCTTAGCACAACATACTTGTCCCCGACTCAATCTAGTGAATTGTCTGAACCATGTAAATTTTGCAGCTGCGAATTATTGCTTTGGGAATGATAGCAAAATGCATTACTTGTAGATGAGTGAATTGTTATTGCCAATAGGTTGTTTGGATATCTACTGAGTTTGCGTGTGCAAAACATCTAAATGCTGTATGTTTTTTGTTGCATGCCATCCTGCAGACACCCGAAGCACTGCGATCACGGACACCACTCCTGACTCGACCTTCACATCCTCCATGCCCACCATGAGCCAGCAAAATCAATCATGAGGCAAGCTCTCTGCCTGATCTTGTTGTCTGTTTTATGCAATGAGTCAGATTGTTTACCCATGATAAATTGATGTCCGGATTAGCATGTATGTATGGAGCTGTGCTGGTCGATTTATTTCCTGATGCTTGCTAGTTGCTATTTGTGAGAGAGATTGAGATAGAGGTCTTGCTGTGAGAGTTTGTTTCTGTGCTGCTCTGAGACAGATTCAGATATAGTCCAGGATGTGAGAGAGATTAGTGTAGAGAACAGAGGAGAAATAGGATAGGTGTGTGTGTTATTTGCACAGATAAGATGGTTCTATTGCTCTATATATATTTTATCATTTTACTTGTGTTGAAGTGAAATATTATACATATCCCTACATACTGTTGACTAGAATGTAAACTTTTCATAATTTACTGTTCTTTGTTTCAATAGGACATTTATTTCAACTATCTTATTGAAGATCTGGTATAGTCACATATACCAAGTGACTCATGCTCTAATCAACCACGATAGATATTCAACCAACCAACTCATTGTTAATATTCATATTTGATTTCTATCTGTGTGATTCTAAGACGTCCATATGTGTTCTTTTTTGCATGATTTCCAAATATATTTCTTCTTGCTCCTAAAATGTGCATTTTGACTGAAAAATGCAATGTTGTTGTGTATTGTTCCTTGTTTTTGTCATCTTATTGCTGGTGAGCTAATTGTTGTCATTTTAAATAAAGGTTTGACAGCATGTTTTTCCCATAATTCATTCCTCATGTAGATTTGTTCTCACAATATGTCTTCTGATATTCTTTTGCAGGTAATTGAGATAGAACATAAGATACTACACTGAGTTTGGTTTAGAAGGGTTACTACACTTGAGATGGAACACATTTCTCAAGACAGCGTCTGCACTACTTCAACAGCGTCTGCACTACTTCTAATATTGTTTTTCAGTAGCTTTTTCTGCACCTTTTTCTTTCAGTTCTTAGTGCTGCTGCCCCATGAACACATTTTTTTTAATTTGACTGTACATTCAAATGAAACCTTTGTTAAGTATACACTCCAAAATTCAGTTAACAGTAGCCTAACTGAATTTTCTGTTTCTGAATTTATAAACTCACTTTATATTCAGTTTATAAATTAACAGTAGCTCCAAAATTAAGTATCATTCGCATGGATCAACTGTTATTTTATTTTGTGGAGGATAAAGTTCAGATCATGAATAATGGCATCACAAAGGGCATATGGGTGGTAATGGGCAAAAATCACTCACATGAAGGCTCATAGATGAATTCATATCTTAGGCTGCAACCAGCTCATGGAGCAGATGGGAAGAGTGCAGGAAACATACAAGATTTCTAAGTTTAGAAATAGAAGAGCTTACACTCTAGCATACCATTACAAGTGAACTTGGCACAATTACACATGTCCTGAACCTCATAGAATCTGACACTAGCAAGTCTTCCTTCATTGACATGCAAGTACTACTTTTACATTGTCATGACAGGAACAATTAATGATAAATACTCATCGAAAGTGGGCTCCTATCAAAATTCATTTCCATTATAATCTTACTCATACAATATTCACACCATGTAATTCTGGAAATATATGCTCATATCTAGTTCTGCATCAAAAATGACAATATTGACATGTTATAAATAGTTTGTTTGTCTTTCTGTTTATTTTGTTACATTTTGCAAGGATAAAGTGAAGAAAAAGAAGAAAAGATTACTAGAAGATTAGTTTTAGGATTTTCTTTTATTTCCTTGCAATTTCCCTTTTATTGGATACTTGTAAAGACATTGTAATATTCTTACTATAATAAAAATTATGATTCTATTTCATTTTTTGTTTTTAAATTATTTTTCCTTATAGGTTGTTTTCTGTAAATTTGGATTTTTTTTTGTTTTCCAAATACATTAGTAGTGGCGCATTTCAGCCCTTATTAGTGGCGCACCTTCCTTTATTACTAGTGGCGCACCTATAAGGCTATTAGTGGCGCACCTGGAGGGAATACCAGTGGAGCACCTAAGGGTTAGTAATGGCGCACCATGTGGTGCGCCACTGGTATTTGGATTACCAATGGCGCACCAAAGGTGCGCCATTACTAACAATTACTAGTGGCGTGTTAATAGTGGCGCACCTATAGTGCGCCATTAATAGGAAAAATGGGTGCGCCACTAATAGCCTTTTTTCTAGTAGTGTCATGTGGTCGCAAATAGTGTTCCCACACATGCAAAACTCTCACCAAAGCATACAATTCTTTGTCATAGATGGGGTAGTTAAGTTGAGCGCCGGATAATTTCTCGCTAAAGTACGCGATAGGACGCTTCTCTTACATAAGCACACCACTTATTCCACTACCGCTAGCATCACAATGCACTTCAAATGTTTTATCAAAGTTGGGCAAAGCAAGCAAAGGTGCATGAGTGAGCAAATTTTTAAGTTCATGGAAATCGGTGTCTTGTGTAGGACCCCAAATGAATGGTGCATTCTTCTTGCTCAAAGCATGGAGAGGTGATGCAATAGTGCTAAAGTCTTTCACAAAACGTCGATAGAAACCGGCTAGTCCTAGGAAGCTACGCACTTGTTGCAAATTCGTTGGTGTGGGCCAAGTTTTAATAGCATCAATCTTAGTTTCATCTACATGAACGCCCTTAGAAGATACTACAAAGCCTAAGAAAACTACCTTCTCAACACCAAACGTGCATTTCTCCATGTTTGCATATAGTTGCTCTTTCCTAAGGATTTGCAAAACATCACGGACATGTGTAGTATGCTCCTCAAGAGACTTGCTAAAGACAAGAATATCATCAAAATATACCACAACACAATATCCTATGAGAGGTCGCAACACATAGTGCATAACACGCATGAAAGTGCCCGGTGCTTCGGATAAGCCCATGGGCATCACCAACCATTCATAGAGACCAAATTTTGTCTTAAAAGCAGTTTTCCACTCGTCACCCTCTTGTATGCGAATTTGGTAGTAACCACTTTTTAAGTCAATCTTAGAAAATATAGTGGCACCACTAAGTTCATCTAGCATATCATCTAATCGAGGAATGGGGTGACGGTATCGAATGGTGATAGCATCGATAGGACGACAATCGGAACACATGCGCATAGTACCATCATGCTTAGGTACTAAAATGACCAGAACCGCACAAGGACTCAAGCTCTCGCGTACATGCCCTTTATCTAGGAGTTTTTGGACTTGCCTTTGTATTTCCTTTGTTTCATCGGGGTTGACGCGGTAGGGAGCCTTGTCAGGAAGCGGTGCTCCGGGGATGAGGTCGATGCGGTGTTCGATCCCTCGTTTTGGCAGTAGTCCCGGAGGCAGCTCATCGGGGAACACATCCTTGAATTCCTGCAACAACTTAGATAGCACAAGAGGAAGATGTTGTGAAGGGTTAGTCCGAACGACGTCATCTTTGCACACAAGTACATAGTGAAGAACGGTCGATGGACTCTCGCTCACATCCCTCAAATCTCTTTTGGTGGCTAAAAGAACTATGTCGCTCATGTCCCTCATCGTGGAGTCGCTCATTTTTGGCTTGTGGCACTGACTCTCTTTGATGTGGATCACTCTCTCACTTTTATCTCCATGATGGGATGTAACTTGTTTGTCGGCGATGACTTGACTTGGAGACATTGGGCGGAGCACATATTGCTTGCCCTTCATCTTGAAGCTATATTGATTTGTCCGACCGTTGTGTGTGACGCCACGGTCGAATTGCCAAGGTCTACCAAGTAGGAGGTGGCAAACGGACATTGGAACCACATCACACTCCAAGGTGTCTTCATAAGCGCCTATCTTGAAGGAAACTTCCACGGTGTGGTCAACTTGGAGCATTCCGGAATCACTAAGCCATTGGACCTTGTAGGGACGAGGGTGCTTTTTCTTGACCAATTGTAGCTTGGAACAAAGGTCTTCACTTGCCAAGTTGTGGCAAATCCCTCCATCGATGATGACCTTAACGGACTTTCCTTGGATGCCCGCCTTGGTGTGGAAGATGTGGCAACATTGGTCCTCGTCTTCTTGTTGTTGGAGTGTCAAAACTTTGGAGACAACGAGAGCGGGGCTCGAATCGCTGTCGCAAAAGATTTGCGAATCTTCATCTTCATTCACTTGGTGGTGTATGGCCACTTGCTCCAAAGCTTGCATCTCGTCGTTACTCATAGAGTCGTAGGTGCTATCGTCGAGGAGGATCATGTTGCGTTTGGTTGGGCATTCGAAGGTCTTGTGGCCTCGCCCTTGGCACGTGAAACACTTGATGGAGCTTGTCTTGGCGGTAGCATCCGGTGTTGGGGTAGAGGATGTGGCCCTTGGCTTGTAGGTGCTTGAAGTTGGTCGGCTTGACGAAGTCGTCTTGTCCTTGTAGCTTGATTTGTCGCTGGTAGGTGTTGTAGATTTCGTAGTTGAAGTTGTCGTTGTCGTAGTAGCTTGAGCACTTGAGCCATAGGTCTTGGAGGAGAACTTGGAGTACTTGTAGTCATCTTGCACTTGTCGTTCCGCCTTGGTTGCTTGGTGCACGAGCTCAAGTAGGTTGGAGTAAGGTTGGAAGTTGGCTATCTTCTTGACTTGGTAGTTGAGACCATTCAAGAAGCGTGCCATTGTTTGCTCGTCATCTTCCTTGACATTGGCTCGGATCATAGCAATCTCCATCTCTTGATAGTACTCTTCTATGGACTTGGTTCCTTGCTTGAGTTGTTGGAGCTTCTTGAAGAGATCCCGGTTGTAGTGTGTAGGCACAAAACGAGCTCGCATGAGATCCTTCATTTGGGCCCAAGTGGTGATAGGAGGCTCACCTCTCTCCCTTCTTCTCTCAATCACTTGTTCCCACCAAATAAGGACATAGTCTTGGAACTCAAGTGAAGCCATGGCGATCTTCTTCTCTTCATCATAGTTGTGGAGGCGAAAGATCTTGTCAACCTTGAGGGCCCATGACAAGTAGTCTTCGGGATCATTGCTTCCGGAAAACTTTGGCATTGTGAACTTCAGCTTGCCAAAGCGTTGTTCATCATTGTGGTTGTGATGCCGAAATCCTTGTCTTGGATGTGCATCCTCATTGTCATTGCCTTGAGCATGTTGACGTTGATCTTGTCCTCGCGCATCTTCATTGTCGGGTTCAACACGATGATCTTGAGGACGGTGACGCGGTGGACGCACTCGGTTGCGCCTGTCGTGAAGCTCCTCTTGGCGATTGGCTTCTTCTTGTCGTTGTCGACGAAGGTCTTCTTGGTGTGCTTGGCGAAGTGCTTCTTGCTCGTGATGTGCTTGGCGGTTGCGCTCCTCCAAGGCACGAGTTCCACAGGATCGAAACCTGACTCTCCTGTACCACTTTGATCCCAAGGTATCTTTTGCACTTGGCTTCGTATGTAATTCCCGAGCCACCGCCTGAGGGATGATCTATTCTTGTGCCTACTCGCTTGAAATTTTTGTACCATCGTATATCGCTCTCAAAAATTCCCTGAGCTACAACTCGAGGAATAACTCATGTCTTTTCCTTCAGTTCACCGTCAGATGCCCAACTTTATGGAGTTACGTTCTTCCAGAGTTTTCCCTCTTATCGCATTCGTAGGACGATGAAGATCCCGAAGAAAGGATGGCGACTTCATCATGATGCCCTGATACAGCAAGTTAAAGATATCAATGCCATTGATCAACCTCTTCGATGAGAGCAACAAGAACTAGAAGACTCGTTAGAATTTCGTAACCAGAACTTTTTCCCTTACTCTACCTCTTAATTCTCGGGACGAGAATTCTTGTTAGTAGGGGAGAGTTGTGACACCCTGGAATTTGGATACAATGATCATTGTAGTTAAGCTACAGTAATGACCATGATCAGTGCCTAATCATTTTCCTAAGCAGGATATGATCAAGTTGAAATTTCATATCTCATTCAAATTCCACTTCAAAAGGCCTTGAATTTTATTGTGATAAAATAAAGTTGCAAATAGCAAGATTAAAATGTTGCACACTTGTGAAAAATCACAAAACAAATGTTGTTGAGGAAAACAACATCACCTTGATGTTGGTGTGGACCCCACCAACCAAAACAGAAGCTAAAAGCATTTTAAAGTGATATTAAATTCATTTTGAAATTGCCAACAGTTTCCAAAAATGCCCAAAATGAATATGGCCCTACAGAATATTGCCAAGTATTAATTGGGACCAGTGGCACATTTTTGCAATGAATAATTAATGCCAAATTAAAATGGAACAAGAGATGTGGAGAAAAGAAAAAAAAGGAAAAAGAAAGGAAAAGGAGAAACAACACTGTGCACTTGAGCCCATGGCTACAGTGCTAGGCCCAGCTCATCTCCCCATCGTCTCTCACCTCCCGCACTGCTCACGGGCGCTCGCTGTCCAGCACCGCGCGTGCGCGCGCACAGCCAGGCCCCCCCTCTCTCCCTGGTCGACAGCGGCCTCGCCCGCGCCCGTCGGGTGGATAAGAGCAACGCCCCGAGCCTCCCTGGCCTCTCTCTCGCTCACTTCCCCCTCTCCCTCGCTTGCTCTCCTCCCTACCGAGCGCTGCCATGGCGCCGCCACCGTAGAACTCGCGGCCACACGCCCTCCCATGTCTCGCCGAGACGTCCACGAGCCCCGCCGCGACCGCCCCGTCCTCCTCGACCACAAGCCCGAGCCCCGGAGTCCCTGCATCGCCTCCACCGCGTCGTCTTCCTCCTCGGACCCGCAAGATCGCCGCCGTCGACCTGCTTCTCTCCGTCGCCTCTAGCTACACCGGGCCCTCCCGTCAACGACAGTGAGCACCCCCGCGTCTTCCTCTCCCTCCCGGCGCTCTCGAACCCCCACCGTAGCCGTAGCTCCACGCGAGCCCGATCCCGCCGCCGCGGATGCTCAACGCCGGCGACCATTCGGTGGTCGATTCGCCCCGCAACCAAGTCCATTCGCCTGCGGTGCGTGCGTAGAACCCATCCCGCGCAAAAGCCCCGTGCTTTGCTCTCTGTGCGCGCGTGCCCGAGCCAACCCGAACGCCGCCGCTGCCGACGTCGATATAGCGCTCAACTCCGGCCACCTCCGGTCCCGCCGCTTGCACCATTCGATGCGACTCGTCGCCAGGAACACGTAGGAGCAAAAGGCGCGCGATTTGACCCCCTTTAGACGATTTCCGAGCCACCCCGCCGTTTCGGGAGCTCGTCGGAGTTGTTCCGGTGGTCGGCCGGCGCCGCCGCTGACCTGGCCGACCAGGGCCATAGCCAGTGACACTGGCCAGTGGGCCAGGGTGACCCAGTTGACCAGTTGACTTGGTTAACTGGCTGACTGGGCACAAACCACTCACTGACATGTGGGGCCCCAAGCCCCTGTGTCTATGACATATGGGCCACCCCTGTCAGATGCCTAATTAGCAAATTAGATTAATAAAAATAATTAAACTAACTCTAATGTCTCACTGACATGTGGACCCCACCTGCTAATTAAACTTTGTTTAAGTTTAAAATAACTCTGGATTAAAATGAGTCTATGACAGATGGGACCCACCGGTCAGGTTTGACCTGGTCAGCCCCACTGTTGACTGCTGATGCAATGCTGACCTCATGCTGACATCACGCTACACTGTTCTGGATAATGTTGAGTTAATTAAATAGAATAATTCCAGAAAATGATTAAATATTTGAAAAATCATAGAAAATAATCTCTAGCTCAGATGAAAAAACTTTATACATGAAAGTTGATCAGAAAAATCCCACGAATCCAAATATGCCATCCATTCATCTGTCACATGCTCCTAGCATGATGAACATGGAACTTTCCCCTCCGGATCGTCTGTCCGATAAATCCAATGACCCAGGAAATATCGTCAGATATTCTCCCGTTTCGTCTGATACGTGTAGTACTGCGTTAGACTACCCGGCACTGCATATTGTCATGTCATACTTTGTATAGCATTGTTTGCTTTATATTTATTGTTTCTCCCTGCTCTTCTTAACGGTAGACCCCGAGACTGACGCTGCTGCCGGGTACGACTACACCGTCGACGATCAGCCCTTTGCCGCAGAGCAGCAAGGCAAGCAACCCCCCCTTGAGCATTCCGATATCGCCCATTCTTTCCCTCTCATTCTTGCATTAGAATTTTGCTATTGTACTAGTTAGCTCCTATTCTGATGCATAGCCTATTTTTGATAAACTGCTACTATACCTGCAATCATATCAACTGCTTAGTATAGGTTGATCAGTGAATCCCCAGTGACCCCTTAGTCCCAGTTGCCCCTGCTTCTTCGTCGACGACTCGACGACTCGAAGACTCGAAGACTCGGTCAACCGACCGACAAGCCAGGCCCCTCACATCACCGCACCCCCCTTTATTTGTACGACTCTACAGCGCTACTATCGAGTACCGAGGGTGACACCTCGTGAAGTACTCATGATGCTAGCTCTGTAGTGTAGCTAGTCGGTCGTGGTTTTCGAGGGTGATTCCTCCTTCACCATTCCCGACAATGTCTCTGTCGTGCAACCCCTCAAGTGTGGGACCCTTGAGGGTGATTCCTCTAGGTCCACCTTGACAGTTACATCGAGCGGGGCCCCTTGAGGGTGATTCCTCAGGTTCCGTCTTGATGTTTTTATACACACGGTTACTATGACCTGGTTACAGAAACATGTTGGTGATGGGTCGGCTCTGAGAGGTACCCACGGTTTGATGTTGATGAGGCATGGAAGGGCGGGAGAGGCCCTTGCCACGGTCCTCGAGGCGGGGCGACGGACCGCACTTCATGGGTCGCGCTTTCCCCGCATTAATAAAATGGTAATGGGTTGGGTACTTGATCTGAGTTAGGTCGTTGGCCTTAATACGCACTAACCTTCACGTGGGGAAGATATGGGCACTCAGCGTCGTTGTATCAGCCGAAGCTCTTCGGACGTCAGCAATGGAGCGGCGCGCGACCGAGTGGTCCGCAACGGCATCGCGCTTGTTACTAAGGGGTGCTAGGACTGACCTCGGTCGCGTTCGCATCGTGCAGGAGTGCAAGGGCAAGTGGGCCCATGAACCTGCGCGCTTAGGATTTAGACCGGCGGGCTGGCCTCTTCGTTGAGCCTAGGTGGGGCGACGACGTGCTGATATCCCATTGCCGGGCATGACCCAGGAAAGTGTGTCCGGCCGGAGGTGACTCAGGCGTGTTGGGGAATATGTGGTGCACCCCTACAGGGATGATTAATCTATTCGAATAGCCGTGTCCACGGTAACAGGACGACTTGGAATTGTGCCTTGACCTTATACAACTATAATTGAGATTTATTTTGAAATGAATGTGGCTCCGGGATTGCTTCCTCGCAGGGAGTCCAGGAAGAATCTCTTGGCATGGTTACTTAATAAAATTGCTACAATAATATGACTATATGTGAGATACCAATCTGCACTCTTCTAATGCTGCAAGATGTTGAAGATGCTAGTCTTCGATAGGACTAGGCCTTTTCCCCTATTCTTGCATTTTTGTTGTCAGCCCATATATGACCCCTTTACTTGATACTGATGCATACTTAGCATAATCCTGATGTCAGCCTTGCGAGTACTTTGGATGAGTACTCACCGCTGCTTTGCTTTCTCTTTTCCCCTCGATACGATTCCGCGTTCAGACGATGGAGCCTAGGAGATGGAGTACGCCGGAGACGACTACTACACCACCGCTGGAGCCTACTACTACGTGGAGGCTGCCCTCGACGCTCAGGAGTAGTTAGGAGGTTCCCAGGCAGGAGGCCTCGCCTCTTTCGATCCGCTGCTTATGTTCGTGCTAGCCTTCTTAAGGCAAAACTTGTCTAACTTATGTCTGTACTCAGATATTTTTGCTTCCGCTGACTCATGCTTGTCGAGCTTTGTATTCGAGCCCTCGAGGCCCCTGGCTTGTAATATGAAGCTGTATGACTTTAATTTGTGTCTAGTGTTGTGTTGTGATATCGATCAGTGAGTCCCTAATCTTGGCCGTACGTATTGCGTGATTGATTAGTGTACGGTCGAGAATGGGGGCGTCACACTAATACAGTACCAAAATCTAATGCAAGAATAAGAGGGAAAGGAATGGGCGATATCGGAATGCTCAAGGGGGGTTGCTTGCCTTGCTGCTCTGCGGCAAAGGGCTGATCGTCAACGGTGTAGTCGTACCCGGCAGCACCGTCAGTCTCGGGGTCTACTGGAGAGAAGAGGGGGGAAGAAACAATAAATATAAAGCACAGATGCAACACGATGCATGACAAGGCAATATGCAGATCTAGACATGCACTAACGCAGTATTACACGTCGCAGACAGATCGGAAGAATATCTGACGATATTTTCCGGGTCCCGGGCTACTACCGGACAGATGATCCTAATGCTAAAATGTCCATGTTCAATATGCTAGGAGCATGTGACGGATGGACGGAATGCGTATTTGGATTCGTGGGATTTTTCTGATCAACTTTCATGTATAAAACTTTTTCATCCGAGCTACGGATTATTTTATATGATTTTCCAAAGTTTAATTCATTTTTTTGGAATTATTTTAATTGTTTAATTCGAGAGAAAAGGAAATATGGCGTCAGCATGAAGTCAAGGGTGATGTCAGCTGTCAACTGACCAGCTGACTGGTCAAACTGACCAGTGGGTCCCACCTGTCAGTGTCTGTTCTAATTAAACAAGTTTTAGTTTAACTAATTAACCTAATTAGCAGGTGGGCCCCAGTAGTCAGTGACTGTTTAGTGTTTAATTTAATTAACAGATTAGTTAGCCGTTTAATTAATTTATATAAATAATTAAACTACGGTGGGGTCCACATGTCAGTGGCCCACGTTGCCCAGTCAGCGGGGTTGACCCAGTCAACCCTGACTGGTGGACCCGTAGGGCCCACGGTCAGTGGCACAGGGCGGGGCCCAGAGGTGCCAGGTCAGAGGGTGGCGCCGGAGACGCACCGGCGAGCCGTTCCGAGGCGGGGGCACGCCGGACTTGGCCGGAAAATCGCTACGGTGATCCATTTGGCGCGCGGTTGGGCTCGTCCGAACGAGCGGAGCGAGCCGCATTGAACGGTGCAGGTCTACCGAGCTGGGGTGGTCGGGTTCGTCGGCGGCGAGCTCGCGGGCGGCGGCCGGAGTACTGGTCCGGGCGAAAGCATAGCTAGAGGAGTCGGGGAGCTATGTGCGTGCGCGCGTTCGGCTACTGGGAGCTCCAGGAGCTCGGTAGCGAGCTCAGATGCAAGCTGCGGCGGCAGAGGCCACGATGGTGAGGTACGCGGTGGCGGCGATCACGGCCACGATGAGGATTGGAGCTAGAGGGCGCCACGGCTAGCTAGAGGAGGGGAGATGATGCGCAGCTCACCTAGGGGGCACAAGGAGGCCCGTCGAGTGCACGGGAGCGCAGGGGTGCGGCGAATCGACGGTGAACCCCGACGTTTCCGAAGGTTGAAGAAGAGCTCGAGGAGGACGTTGCGGTGGCTCCCGCCTTCGGCTAGTCGGCGTAGGCGGCGTAGCCGAGGTCCGCGGTGACGCTAGACATGTCGGAGAGGCAAATGGGGCACGGAGAGCGCGGGATCGACGGCGGCGGCCATGGGAGCTTTCGGGCGAGCTCGATGCAGAGCGATGGAGGGAACGAGAGGGGTTCTGGTGAGGGGCTAGGGTTTAGGGTTGGCCCCGGGGTGTCACCGCCGTCTTTAGGTCGCCGGGGAGCTGTCGGATGGTCGCCAGCGCGCCATCGCCGGCCGTGGACGCTCGCCCATCGTCCACGAGGGCCTCGGTGAACAGAGGAAGGAGAAGGCTGAGGGGGGGGGGTCGGCTGGGCCGCTTGGCCTAGCTGGGCCATGTTGGGGAACGTTGCATGGGAAACAAAATTTTTCCTACGCACACACAAGATCTATCCATGGTGATGAGCATCTACGAGAGGGAGAGTGAATCTACATACCCTTGTAGATCGCTAAGCGGTAGCGTTAAGAAACGCGGTTGATGTAGTCGAACGTCTCCGCGATCCAAATCGCAAGTCGTCCCTCGATCCGATCACGAACTAGTGCCGAACGGACGGCACCTCCGCGTTCAACACACGTACGGCTTGATGACGCCTTCACCTCCTCGATCCAGCGAGCGATGGTGAAGTAGTAGATGAGTTCCGATAGCACGACGGCGTGGTGATGGTGGTGAGGAACAATCTCTGCAGGGCTTCGCCAAGCACTACGGAGATTATGACGGGAGAACTAGAGGGTTAGGGTTGCCGACACACGTCTTGGGAAATCTTAATGTGTCCCATGTGCTAGCCCTGCCCCTCTATTTATATGTTGAGCCTTGGGGTCTAAACTGTTGGGGAACGTTGCATGGGAAACAAAATTTTTCCTACGCACACACAAGATCTATCCATGGTGATGAGCATCTACGAGAGGGAGAGTGAATCTACATACCCTTGTAGATCGCTAAGCGGAAGCGTTTAAGAAACGCGGTTGATGTAGTCGAACGTCTCCGCGATCCAAATCGCACGTCGTCCCTCGATCCGATCACGAACTAGTGCCGAACGGACGGCACCTCCGCGTTCAACACACGTACGGCTTGATGACGCCTTCACCTCCTCGATCCAGCGAGCGATGGTGAAGTAGTGGTTGAGTTCCAGCAGCACGACGGCGTGGTGATGGTGGTGAGGAACAATCTCTGCAGGGCTTCGCCAAGCACTACGGAGATTATGACGGAGGAACTAGAGGGCTAGGGTTGCCGGCACACGGCTTGGGAAATCCTGATGTGTCCCGTGTGCTAGCCCTGCCCCTCTATTTATATGTTGAGCCTTGGGGTCTAAACTTGGAGTAAAAGCCTCCTCCGGGTCGGTTTTGCCCGCACAAGGTCGGTTTGGCCCGCAGGGAAAGAGTCCAACTCGGATCCCTGCCGAACCGTGCACAGCCGCGCACAAGCGGTAGTACCGCTTCACACAAGCGGTAGTACCACTTGGGCGGTAGTACCGCTTCACACAAGCGGTAGTACCGCTCGGGCGGTAGTACCGCTTCACACAAGCGGTAGTACCGCTCCGGCGGTAGTACCGCTTACGCGGCAGCAAAACTACTTTTGCACTTTCCAATACCTTGTGGGCTTTATCCCTTTGGCTCATATAAAGTGTTGCTGCACCCGAACACTTCGGTAAACATCCGGAACCCCTTCCGGTGAACTCCGGAACCCTTCCAGAGATCAAAACACTATTATCACATATATCAATCTTTACCTCCGGACTATTCCGGAGATCCTCGTCATGTCCGGGATCTTATCCGGGACTCCGAACAACTTTCGGTCACCAACATAATAACTCAATTATACTAATCGTCACCAAACGTTAAGTGTGTAGACCCTGCGGGTTCGAGAACTATGTAGACATGACCGAGACACCTCTACGGCCAATAACCAATAGCGGGACCTGGATGCCCATATTGGCTCCTACATATTCTACGAAGATCTTTATCGGTCGAACCTCTATGTCAAGGATTCAGTTAATCCCGTATGCTGTTCCCTTTGTTCTTCGGTATGTTACTTGCCCGAGATTCGATCGTCGGTATCACTATACCTAGTTCAATCTCGTTACCGGCAAGTCTCTTTACTCGTTCCGTAATACAAGATCTCGTGGCTAACACTTTAGTCACATTGCTTGCAAGGCTCATTGTGATGTTGTATTACCGAGTGGGCCCTGAGATACCTCTCCGTCATACGGAGTAACAAATCCCAGTCTTGATCCATGCCAACCCAACAGACACCCTCGGAGATACCTGTAGAGCACCTTTATAGTCACCCAGTTACGTTGCGACGTTTGATACACACAAGGTATTCCTCCGGTGTCAGTGAGTTGCATGATCTCATGGTCAAAGGAACAGATACTTGACATGCAGAAAACAATAGCAATAAACTGACACGATCAAATGCTACGTTTACAGTTTGGGTCTTGTCCATCACATCATTCTCCTAATGATGTGATCCCGTTATCAAATGACATCTCATGTCCATGGCTAGGAAACCTTAACCATCTTTGATCAACAAGCTAGTCAACTAGAGGCTTACTAGGGACACAGTGTTGTCTATGTACCCACACATGTATTTGAGTTTCCAATCAATACAATTATAGCATGGATAATAAACGATTATCATGAACAAGGAAATATAATAATAACCAATTTATTATTGCCTCTAGGGCATATTTCCAACAGTCTCCCACTTGCACTAGAGTCAATAATCTAGTTCACATCACTATGTGATTTACATTGTAATGAATCGAACACCTATGCAGTTCTGGTGTTGTTCATGTTTAGCCCTTGGAAGAGGTTTAGTCATCGGATCTGCAACATTTAGATCCGTGTGTACTTTGCAAATATTTATGTCGTCCTCCTTGATGTAATCGCGGATGGAATTGAAACGTCGTTTTATGTGTCTGGTCCTCTTGTGAAATCTTGGTTCCTTGGCTAGAGCAATGGCACCAGTATTATCACAAAACAGAGTCATTGGGTTAAGCGCACTAGGCACTACTCCAAGATCTGTCATGAACTCCTTCATCCAGACACCTTCCTTCACCGCCTCCGAGGCAGCGATGTACTCCGCTTCGCATGTAGAATCTGCTACCACGCTTTGCTTGGAACTGCACCAGCTAACCGCACCCCCATTAAGAATAAATACGTATCCGGTTTGCGACTTAGAGTCATCCGGATCAGTGTCAAAGCTTGCATCGACGTAACCCTTTACGACGAGCTCTTGATCACCTCCATAAACGAGAAACATGTCCTTAGTCCTTTTCAGGTACTTCAGGATATTCTTGACCGCCGTCCAGTGTTCCATTCCTGGATCACTTTGAAACCTTCCGACCATACTTATGGCAAGGCTGACATCGGGTCTTGTGCACAGCATTGCATACATGATAGAGCCTATGGCTGAAGCATAGGGGATGACACTCATCTTTTCTCTATCTCCTGCAGTCACTGGGCATTGAGTCTTACTCAACTTCACACCTTGCAAAACAGGCAAGAACCCCTTCTTGGACTGATCCATTTTGAACTTCTTCAAAATTTTATCAAGGTATGTGCTTTGTGAAAGTCCTATTAAGCGTCTTGATCTATCTCTATAGATCTTGATGCCTAATATGAAAGCAGCTTCTCCTAGGTCCTTCATTGAAAAACTCTTGTTCAAATATTCCTTTACACTTTCCAGCATTTCTATATTGTTTCCAATCAGCAATATGTCATCCACATATAATATTAGAAACGCTATAGAGCTCCCACTCACTTTCTTGTAAATACAAGCTTCTCCGTAAACTTGTATAAACTCGAACGCTTTGATCACCTCATCAAAACGAAGATTCCAACTCCGAGATGCTTGCACCAGTCCATAAATGGATCGCTGGAGTTTGCAAACTTTGTCAGCATTCTCTGGATCGACAAAACCTTCTGGTTGCATCATATACAACTCTTCCTTAAGGTAACCGTTAAGGAACGCTGTTTTGACATCCATCTGCCAAATTTCATAATCGAAAAAGGCAGCTATTGCTAACATGATTCTGACGGACTTAAGCATCGCTACGGGTGAGAAGGTCTCATCGTAGTCAACTCCTTGAACTTGTGAAAAACACTTTGCCACAAGTCGAGCTTTATAGACGGTGACATTGCCGTCCGCGTCCGTCTTCCTCTTAAAGATCCATTTGTTCTGAATGGCCTTACGCCCTTCAGGTAATACTTCCAAAGTCCATACTTTGTTTTCATACATGGATCCCATCTCGGATTTCATGGCCTCTAACCACTTCTCGGAATCCGGGCTCATCATCGCTTCTCCATAGCTCGTAGGTTCATCGTTGTCTAACAACATGATGTCTAAGACAGGGTTGCCGTACCACTCGGGAGCAGTACGCGTCCTTGTCGACCTACGAGGTTTGATAGAAACTTGATCCAAAGCTTCATGATCATCATCATTAACTTCCTCTTCAGCTAATGTAGGCTCCACAGAAACAACTTTCTGCGCTGCGCTACTCTCAGGTTGAAGTAAAGGTTCAACAACCTCATCAAGTTCTATCTTCCTCCCACTCAATTCTTTCGAGAGAAACTCTTTCTCAAGAAATGTTCCGTTTTTAGCGACAAACACTTTGCCCTCGGATCCGAGGTAGAAGGTATACCCAACTGTCTCTTTTGGGTATCCTATGAAGACGCATTTCTCCGCTTTGGGTTCCAGCTTTTCAGGCTGAAGCTTTTTGACATAAGCATCACATCCCCAAACTTTAAGAAACGACAGCTTTGGCTTCTTGTCAAACCAAAGTTCATATGGCGTTGTCTCAACGGATTTCGATGGTGCCCTATTTAAAGTGAATGCAGCTGTCTCTAATGCATAACCCCAAAACGATAGTGGCAAATCGGCAAGAGACATCATAGATCGCACCATATCCAATAAAGTTCGATTACGACGTTCGGACACACCATTACGCTGTGGTGTTCCAGGCGGTGTTAATTGTGAAACAATTCCACACTGTCTTAAGTGACTGCCAAACTCATAACTCAGATATTCTCCTCCTCGATCAGATTGTAGGAGTTTAATCTTCTTGTTACGATGATTCTCAACTTCACTCTGAAATTGTTTGAACTTTTCAAATGTTTCAGACTTGTGTTTCATTAAGTAAATATACCCATATCTACTTAAGTCATCAGTGAAGGTGAGAAAGTAACGATAACCACCGCGCGCCTCAATGCTCATCGGACCGCACACATCAGTATGTATGATTTCCAATAAGTCACTTGCCCGTTCCATTGTTCCAGAGAACGGAGTTTTAGTCATCTTGCCCATGAGGCATGGCTCACATGTGTCAAGTGATTCAAAATCAAGTGACTCCAAAAGTCCATCAGCATGGAGCTTCCTCATGCGTTTTACGCCAATATGACCTAAACGGCAGTGCCACAAGAAAGTGGTATTATCATTATCAATTCTACATCTTTTGGCATCAATGTTATGAACATGTGTATCATTACTATCGAGATTCAATAAGAATAAACCCCTCACATCGGGTGCATGACCATAAAAGATATTACTCATATAAATAGAACAACCATTATTCTCTGATTTAAATGAGTAACCATCTCGCAATAAACAAGATCCAGATATAATGTTCATGCTTAACGCAGGCACCAAATAACACTTATTTAGGTTCATCACTAATCCCGACGGTAATCGAAGAGCGAGCGTGCCGACGGCGATCACATCAACCTTGGAACCATTTCCCACGCGCATCGTCACTTCGTCCTTTGCCAGCCTCCGTCTATTCCGCAGTTCCTGTTTTGAGTTGCAAATATGAGCAACCGCACCGGTATCAAATACCCAGGCACTACAACGAGAGTTGGTAAGGTACACATCAATAACATGTATATCATATATACCTTGTTTGTTGTTGGCCGCCTTCTTGTCAGCCAAATACTTGGGGCAATTCCGCTTCCAGTGTCCAGTTCCCTTGCAATGAAAACACACAGTTTCTGGTTTGGGTCCAGCCTTGGGTTTCTTCACGAGAGGAGCAACTGCTTTGCCACTCTTCTTGGAGTTACCCTTCTTACCCTTGCCATTTTTCTTGAAACTAGTGGTTTTATTGACCATCAACACTTGATGCTCCTTCTGAATTTCAGACTCAGCGGCTTTCAGCATCGCAAACAGCTCGGCGACTGACTTGTTCATCCCGTGCATGTTATAGTTCAACACGAAGCTCTTGTAGCTAGGTGGCAATGATTGAAGAACTCTGTCAGTGATAGCCTCTGGCGGAAGGGGCATCCCTAACTCAGCCAGACGGGTGGAGTACCCAGACATTCTGAGCACGTGATCACTGATAGACCCGTTCTCCCCCATCTTGCAAGCATAGAACTTATCGGAGATCTCATATCTCTCGATCCGGGCATTCTTCTGAAAGATAAACTTCAACTCCTGGAACATCTCATATGCTCCATGACGTTCAAAACGTCTTTGAAGTCCCGGTTCTAAGCCATACAACATTGCACATTGAACTATTGAGTAATCATCAGAACGAGCCTGCCAGGCGTTCACAACGTCTAGAGACTCAACTGGAGCGGGTGGATCACCAAGCGGTGCATCAAGGACATAAGCCTTCTGGGAAGCCGTAAGGATAATCCTTAGATTACGGGCCCAGTCCACAAAGTTACTTCCATCATCTTTCAACTTAGCTTTCTCTAGGAACGCATTAAAATTCAGGGGTGCTACTGCGCGAGCCATGATCTACAACATAAATATAGCAAAGACAACTTAGACTATTGTTCTTAGATAATGAGTTTAGTTAATCATATTTTAAAAACTCCCACTCAAATTGACATCCCTCCGATCATTTGAGTGTAACATGATCCAAATCCACCAACTCAAGTCCGATCATCACGTGAGTTGAGGTGGTTTCAATGGTGAACATCTTCATGTTGATCATATCTACTATATGACTCATGTTCGACCTTTCGGTCTCTTGTGTTCCGAGGCCATGTCTGTACATGCTAGGCTCGTCAAGTTTAACCCGAGTGTTCCGCACGTGTAACATGGCTTACACCCGTTGTATGCGAACGTAGAGTCTATCACACCCGATCATCACGGCGTGTCTCGAAACGACGAACTTTCGCAACGGTGCACACTTGGGGAGAACACAATTTATCTTGAAATTTAAATGAGGGATCACCTTATAATGCTACCGTCGTCCTAAGCAAAATAAGATGCATAAAAGGATTAACATCACATGCAAATCATAAGTGACATGATATGGCCATGAACTTGTGCTTTTGATCTCCATCTCCAAAGCACCGGCATGATCTCCATCGTCACCGGCATGACACCATGATCTCCATCATCTTGATCTCCATCAACGTGTCGCCATAAGGTTGTCGCGCTGACTGTTGCTTCCACGACTATAGCTAACGTTTAGCGATAAAGTAAAGCATTACATAGCGCTTAATGATTGACACGCAGGTCATACAATAATTAAAGACAACTCTATGGCTCCTGCCAGTTGCCGTACTCATCGACATGCAAGTCGTGATATTCTATACAAAACATGATCATCTCATACATCACATATATCTCATCATGTAATTGGCCATATCACATCACAACATACCCTGCAAAAACAAGTTAGACGTCCTCTAATTGTTGTTGCAAATTTTACGTGGCTGCTACGGGTTTGCAAGAACCGTTCTTACCTACGCAAAACCACAACGTGGTGTAGTGATTGCTTTTTGATCTTCTAAAAGAACCCTCTTCATTGAAATCGATTCAACTAAAGTGAGAGAGACAGACACCCGCTAGCCATCTTTATGCAACGAAGTTACATGTTAGTTGAAGGAACCTGTCTCGCGTAAGTGTACGCGTAATGTCGGTCCGGGCCGCTTCATCTCACAGTACCGCCGAATCAAATATCAACTAGTAACGGCAAGCAATATGTATACACCCACGCCCACAACTCGTTTGTGTTCTACTCGAGATCTCATCTACGCATAGACCTAGCTCTGATACCACTGTTGGGGAACGTTGCATGGGAAACAAAAATTTTCCTACGCACACACAAGATCTATCCATGGTGATGAGCATCTACGAGAGGGAGAGTGAATCTACATACCCTTGTAGATCGCTAAGCGGAAGCGTTTAAGAAACGCGGTTGATGTAGTCGAACGTCTCCGCGATCCAAATCGCACGTCGTCCCTCGATCCGATCACGAACTAGTGCCGAACGGACGGCACCTCCGCGTTCAACACACGTACGGCTTGATGACGCCTTCACCTCCTCGATCCAGCGAGCGATGGTGAAGTAGTGGTTGAGTTCCAGCAGCACGACGGCGTGGTGATGGTGGTGAGGAACAATCTCTGCAGGGCTTCGCCAAGCACTACGGAGATTATGACGGAGGAACTAGAGGGCTAGGGTTGCCGGCACACGGCTTGGGAAATCCTGATGTGTCCCGTGTGCTAGCCCTGCCCCTCTATTTATATGTTGAGCCTTGGGGTCTAAACTTGGAGTAAAAGCCTCCTCCGGGTCGGTTTTGCCCGCACAAGGTCGGTTTGGCCCGCAGGGAAAGAGTCCAACTCGGATCCCTGCCGAACCGTGCACAGCCGCGCACAAGCGGTAGTACCGCTTCACACAAGCGGTAGTACCGCTTGGGCGGTAGTACCGCTTCACACAAGCGGTAGTACCGCTCGGGCGGTAGTACCGCTTCACACAAGCGGTAGTACCGCTCCGGCGGTAGTACCGCTTCACCAAGCGGTAGTACCGCTTACGCGGCAGCAAAACTACTTTTGCACTTTCCAATACCTTGTGGGCTTTATCCCTTTGGCTCATATAAAGTGTTGCTGCACCCGAACACTTCGGTAAACATCCGGAACCCCTTCCGGTGAACTCCGGAACCCTTCCAGAGATCAAAACACTATTATCACATATATCAATCTTTACCTCCGGACTATTCCGGAGATCCTCGTCATGTCCGGGATCTTATCCGGGACTCCGAACAACTTTCGGTCACCAACATAATAACTCAATTATACTAATCGTCACCAAACGTTAAGTGTGTAGACCCTGCGGGTTCGAGAACTATGTAGACATGACCGAGACACCTCTACGGCCAATAACCAATAGCGGGACCTGGATGCCCATATTGGCTCCTACATATTCTACGAAGATCTTTATCGGTCGAACCTCTATGTCAAGGATTCAGTTAATCCCGTATGCTGTTCCCTTTGTTCTTCGGTATGTTACTTGCCCGAGATTCGATCGTCGGTATCACTATACCTAGTTCAATCTCGTTACCGGCAAGTCTCTTTACTCGTTCCGTAATACAAGATCTCGTGGCTAACACTTTAGTCACATTGCTTGCAAGGCTCATTGTGATGTTGTATTACCGAGTGGGTCCTGAGATACCTCTCCGTCATACGGAGTAACAAATCCCAGTCTTGATCCATGCCAACCCAACAGACACCCTCGGAGATACCTGTAGAGCACCTTTATAGTCACCCAGTTACGTTGCGACGTTTGATACACACAAGGTATTCCTCCGGTGTCAGTGAGTTGCATGATCTCATGGTCAAAGGAACAGATACTTGACATGCAGAAAACAATAGCAATAAACTGACACGATCAAATGCTACGTTTACAGTTTGGGTCTTGTCCATCACATCATTCTCCTAATGATGTGATCCCGTTATCAAATGACATCTCATGTCCATGGCTAGGAAACCTTAACCATCTTTGATCAACAAGCTAGTCAACTAGAGGCTTACTAGGGACACAGTGTTGTCTATGTACCCACACATGTATTTGAGTTTCCAATCAATACAATTATAGCATGGATAATAAACGATTATCATGAACAAGGAAATATAATAATAACCAATTTATTATTGCCTCTAGGGCATATTTCCAACATAAACTTGGAGTAAAAGCCTCCTCCAGGTCGGTTTTGCCCGCACAAGGTCGGTTTGGCCCGCAGGGAAAGAGTCCAACTCGGATCCTTGCAGTACCGCGCACAAGCGGTAGTACCGCTTCACACAAGCGGTAGTACCGCTTATGCGGTAGTACCGCTTCACACAAGCGGTAGTACCGCTTACGCGGTAGTACTGCCTTAGCAGCGGTAGTACCGCTTAAGGCAGCAGCAAAACTTCCTTTTGCACTTTCCAATACCTCGTGGGCTTTGGCTCATATAAAGTGTTGCTGCACCCGAACACTTCGGTAAACATTCGGAACCCCTTCCGGTGAATTCCGGAACCCTTCCGGAGATCAAAACACTATTATCACATATATCAATCTTTACCTCCGGACTCTTCCGGAGATCCTTGTCATGTCCGGGATCTTATCCGGGACTCCGAACAACCTTCGGTCACCAACACAATAACTCAACTATACTAATCGTCACCAAACGTTAAGTGTGTAGACCCTGCGGGTTCGAGAACTATGTAGACATGACCGAGACACCTCTACGATCAATAACCAATAGCGGGACCTGGATGCCCATATTGGCTCCTACATATTCTACGAAGATCTTTATCGGTCGAAACTCTATGTCAAGGATTCAGTTAATCCCGTATACTGTTCCCTTTGTTCTTCGGTATGTTACTTGCCCGAGATTCGATCGTCGGTATCTCTATACCTAGTTCAATCTCGTTACCGGCAAGTCTCTTTACTCGTTCCGTAATATAAGATCTCGTGGCTAACACTTTAGTCACATTGCTTGCAAGGCTCATTGTGATGTTGTATTACCGAGTGGGCCCTGAGATACCTCTCCGTCACACGGAGTAACAAATCCCAGTCTTGATCCATGCCAACCCAACAGACACCCTCGGAGATACCTGTAGAGCACCTTTATAATCACCCAGTTACGTTGCGACGTTTGATACACACAAGGTACTCCTCCGATGTTAGGGAGTTGCATGATCTCATGGTCATAGGAACAGATACTTGACATGCAGAAAACAATAGCAATAAATTGACACGATCATTATGCTACGTTCGTAGTTTGGGTCTTGTCCATCACATCATTCTCCTAATGATGTGATCCCATTATCAAATGACATCTCATGTCAATGGCTAGGAAACCTTAACCATCTTTGATCAACGAGCTAGTCAACTAGAGGCTTACTAGGGACACAGTGTTGTCTATGTACCCACACATGTATTTGAGTTTCCAATCAATACAATTATAGCATGGATAATAAACGATTATCATGAACAAGGAAATATAATAATAACCAATTTATTATTGCCTCTAGGGCATATTTCCAATAGTCTCCTACTTGCACTAGAGTCAATAATCTAGTTCACATCACTATGTGATTTACATTGTAATGAATCGAACACCCATGCAGTTCTGGTGTTGTTCATGTTTAGCCCTTGGAAGAGGTTTAGTCATCGGATCTGCAACATTCAGATCCGTGTGTACTTTGCAAATATTTATGTCGTCCTCCTTGATGTAATCGCGGATGGAATTGATATGTCGCTTTATGTGTCTGGTCCTCTTGTGAAATCTTGGTTCCTTGGCTAGAGCAATGGCACCAGTATTATCACAAAACAGAGTCATTGGGTTAAGCGCACTAGGCACTACTACAAGATCTGTCATGAACTCCTTCATCCAGACACCTTCCTTCGCCGCCTCCGAGGCAGCCATGTACTCCGCTTCGCATGTAGAATCAGCTACCACACTTTGCTTGGAACTGCACCAGCTAACCGCACCCCCATTAAGAATAAATACGTATCCGGTTTGTGACTTAGAGTCATCCGGATCAGTGTCAAAGCTTGCATCGACGTAACCCTTTACGACGAGCTCTTGATCACCTCCATAAACGAGAAACATGTCCTTAGTCCTTTTCAGGTACTTCAGGATATTCTTGACCGCCATCCAGTGTTCCATTCCTGGATCACTTTGAAACCTTCCGACCATACTTATGGCAAGGCTGACATCGGGTCTTGTGCACAGCATTGCATACATGATAGAGCCTATGGCTGAAGCATAGGGCATGACACTCATCTTTTCTCTATCTTCTGCAGTCACTGGGCATTGAGTCTTACTCAACTTCACACCTTGCAATACAGGCAAGAACCCCTTCTTGGACTGATCCATTTTGAACTTCTTCAAAACTTTGTCAAGGTATGTGCTTTGTGAAAGTCCTATTAAGCGTCTCGATCTATCTCTATAGATCTGGATGCCTAATATGAAAGCAGCTTCTCCTAGGTCCTTCATTGAAAAACTCTTGTTCAAATATTCCTTCACGCTTTCCAACATTTCTATATTGTTTCCAATCAGTAATATGTCATCCACATATAATATTAGAAACGCTATAGAGCTCCCACTCACTTTCTTGTAAATACAAGCTTCTCCGTAAACTTGTATAAACTCGAACGCTTTGATCACCTCATCAAAGCGAAGATTCCAACTCCGAGATGCTTGCACCAGTCCATAAATGGATCGCTGGAGTTTGCAAACTTTGTCAGCATTCTCTGGATCGACAAAACCTTCTGGTTGCATCATATACAACTCTTCCTTAAGGAAACCGTTAAGGAACGCTGTTTTGACATCCATCTGCCAAATTTCATAATCGAAAAAGGCAGCTATTGCTAACATGATTCTGACGGACTTAAGCATCGCTACGGGTGAGAAGGTCTCATCGTAGTCAACTCCTTGAACTTGTGAAAAACCCTTTGCCACAAGTCAAGTTTTATAGACGGTGACATTACCGTCCGCGTCCGTCTTCCTCTTAAAGATCCATTTGTTCTGAATGGCCTTACGCCCTTCAGGTAATACTTCCAAAGTCCATACTTTGTTTTCATACATGGATCCCATCTTGGATTTCATGGCCTCTAACCACTTCTCGGAATCCGGGCCCATCATTGCTTCTCCATAGCTCGTAGGTTCATCGTTGTCCAACAACATGACCTCTAAGACAGGGTTGCCGTACCACTCAGGAGCAGTACGCGTCCTTGTCGACCTATGAGGTTCGATAGCAACTTGATCCAAAGCTTCATGATCATCATCATTAACTTCCTCTTCAGCTGATGTAGGCTCTACAGAAACATCTTTCTGCGCTGCGCTACTCTCAGGTTGAAGTAAAGGTTCAACAACCTCATCAAGTTCTATCTTCCTCCCACTCAATTCTTTCGAGAGAAACTCTTTCTCAAGAAATGTTCCGTTTTTAGCGACAAACACTTTGCCTTTGGATCTGAGGTAGAAGGTATACCCAACTGTCTCTTTTGGGTATCCTATGAAGACGCATTTTTCCGCTTTGGGTTCCAGCTTTTCAGGCTGAAGCTTTTTGACATAAGCATCACATCCCCAAACTTTAAGAAACGACAACTTTGGCTTCTTGCCAAACCAAAGTTCATATGGCGTCGTCTCAACGGATTTCGATGGTGCCCTATTTAAAGTGAATGCAGTTGTCTCTAATGCATAACCCCAAAACGATAGTGGCAAATCGGCAAGAGACATCATAGATCACACCATATCCAATAAGGTTCGATTACGACGTTCGGACACACCATTATGCTGTGGTGTTCCAGGCGGTGTCAGTTGTGAAACAATTCAGCATTGTCTTAAGTGACTGCCAAACTCATAACTCAGATATTCTCCTCCTCGATCAGATCGTTGGAATTTAATCTTCTTGTTACGATGATTCTCAACTTCACTCTGAAATTGTTTGAACTTTTCAAATGTTTCAGACTTGTGTTTCATTAAGTAAATATACCCATATCTACTTAAGTCATCAGTGAAGGTGAGAAAGTAACGATAACCACCGCGCGCCTCAATGCTCATCGGACCGCACACATCAGTATGTATGATTTCCAATAAGTCACTTGCCCGTTCCATTGTTCCAGAGAACGGCGTTTTAGTCATCTTGCCCATGAGGCATGGCTCACATGTGTCAAGTGATTCAAAATCAAGTGACTCCAAAAGTCCATCAGCATGGAGCTTCCTCATGCGTTTTACGCCAATATGACCTAAACGGCAGTGCCACAAGAAAGTGGTATTATCATTATCAATTCTACATCTTTTGGCATCAATGTTATGAACATGTGTATCATTACTATCGAGATTCAATAAGAATAAACCCCTCACATCGGGTGCATGACCATAAAAGATATTACTCATATAAATAGAACAACCATTATTCTCTGATTTAAATGAGTAACCGTCTCGCAATAAACAAGATCCAGATATAATGTTCATGCTTAACGCAGGCACTAAATAACAATTATTCAGGTTCATCACAAATCCCGATGGTAATCGAAGAGCGAGCGTGCCGACGGCGCTCACATCAACCTTGGAACCATTTCCCACGCGCATCGTCACTTCGTCCTTTGCCAGCCTCCGTCTATTCCGCAGTTCCTGTTTTGAGTTGCAAATATGAGCAACCGCACCGGTATCAAATACCCAGGCACTACAACAAGAGTTGGTAACGTACACATCAATAACATGTATATCATATATACCTTGTTTGTTGTTGGCCGCCTTCTTGTCAGCCAAATACTTGGGGCAGTTCCGCTTCCAGTGTCCAGTTCCCTTGCAATGAAAGCACTCAGTTTCTGGTTTGGGTCCAGCCTTGGGTTTCTTCACGAGAGGAGCAACTGCTTTGCCACTCTTCTTGGAGTTACCCCTCTTACCCTTGCCATTTTTCTTGAAACTAGTGGTTTTATTGACCATCAACACTTGATGCTCCTTCTGAATTTCAGACTCAGCGGCTTTCAGCATCGCAAACAGCTCGGCGACTGACTTGTTCATCCCGTGCATGTTATAGTTCAACACGAAGCTCTTGTAGCTAGGTGGCAATGATTGAAGAACTCTGTCAGTGATAGCCTCTGGCGGAAGGTGTATCCCCAATTCAGCCAGACGGGTGGAGTACCCAGACATTCTGAGTACGTGATCACTGATAGACCCGTTCTCCTCCATCTTGCAAGCATAGAACTTATCGGAGATCTCATATCTCTCGATCCGGGCATTCTTCTGAAAGATAAACTTCAACTCCTGGAACATCTCATATGCTCCATGACGTTCAAAACGTCTTTGAAGTCCCGGTTCTAAGCCATACAATATTGCACATTGAACTATTGAGTAATCTTCAGAACGAGCCTGCCAGGCGTTCACAACGTCTAGAGACTCAACTGGAGCGGGTGGATCACCAAGCGGTGCATCAAGGACATAAGCCTTCTGGGAAGACGTAAGGATAATCCTTAGATTACGGGCCCAGTCCACAAAGTTACTTCCATCATCTTTCAACTTAGCTTTCTCTAGGAACGCATTAAAATTCAGGGGTGCTACTGCGCGAGCCATGATCTACAACATAAATATAGCAAAGACAACTTAGACTATTGTTCTAGATAATGAGTTTAGTTAATCATATTACTTAAAAACTCCCACTCAAATTGACATCCCTCCAGTCATTCGAGTGTAACATGATCCAAATCTACCAACTCAAGTCCGATCATCACGTGACTTGAGGTGGTTTCAATGGTGAACATCTTCATGTTGATCATATCTACTATATGGCTCATGTTCGACCATTCGGTCTCTTGTGTTCCGAGGCCATGTCTGTACATGCTAGGCTCGTCAAGTTTAACCCGAGTGTTCCGCACGTGCAACATGGCTTACACCCGTTGTATGTGAACGTAGAGTCTATCACACCCGATCATCACGGCGTGTCTCGAAACGACGAACTTTCGCAACGGTGCACACTCGGGGAGAACACAATTTATCTTGAAATTTAAGTGAGGGATCACCTTATAATGCTACCGACGTCCTAAGAAAAATAAGATGCATAAAAGGATTAACATCACATGCAAATCATAAGTGACATGATATGGCCATGAACTTGTGCTTTTGATCTCCATCTCCAACGCACCGGCATGATCTCCATCGTCACCGGCATGACACCATGATCTCCATCATCTTGATCTCCATCAACGTGTCGCCATGAGGTTGTCGCGCCGACTGTTGCTTCCACGACTATTGCTAACTCATAGCGATAAAGTAAAGCAAAAACGGCCAAAATAATTAAAGACAACTCTATGGCTCCTGCCAGTTGCCGTACTCATCGACATGCAAGTCGTGATATTCTATACAACACATGATCATCTCATACATCACATATATCTCATCATGTAATTGGCCATATCACATCACAACATACCCTGCAAAAACAAGTTAGACGTCCTCTAATTGTTGTTGCAAATTTTACGTGGCTGCTACGGGTTTGCAAGAACCGTTCTTACCTACGCAAAACCACAACGTGGTGTAGTGATTGCTTTTTGATCTTCTAAAAGAACCCTCTTCATTGAAATCGATTCAACTAAAGTGAGAGAGACAGACACCTGCTAGCCATCTTTATGCAACGAAGTTACATGTCAGTTGAAGGAACCGGTCTCTCGTAAGCGTACGAGTAATGTTGTTCCGGGCCGCTTCATCTCACAATACCGCCAAATCAAGTATCAACTAGTAACGGCAAGCAATATGTATACACCCACGCCCACAACTCGTTTGTGTTCTACTCGAGATCTCATCTACGCATAGACCTAGCTCTGATACCACTGTTGGGGAACGTTGCATGGGAAACAAAAATTTTCCTACGCACACACAAGATCTATCCATGGTGATGAGCATCTACGAGAGGGAGAGTGAATCTACATACCCTTGTAGATCGCTAAGCGGAAGCGTTAAAAAACGCGGTTGATGTAGTCGAACGTCTCCGCGATCCAAATCGCAAGTCGTCCCTCCATCCGATCACGAACTAGTGCCGAACGGACGGCACCTCCGCGTTCAACACACATACGGCTTGATGACGCCTTCACCTCCTCGATCCAGCGAGCGATGGTGAAGTACTAGATGAGTTCCGACAGCACGACGGCGTGGTGATGGTGGTGAGGAACAATCTCTGCAGGGCTTCGCCAAGCACTACGGAGATTATGACGGGAGAACTAGAGGGTTAGGGTTGCCGACACACGGCTTGGGAAATCTTAATGTGTCCCGTGTGCTAGCCCTGCCCCTCTATTTATATGTTGAGCCTTGGGGTCTAAACTTGGAGTAAAAGCCTCCTCCAGGTCGGTTTTGCCCGCACAAGGTCGGTTTGGCCCGCAGGGAAAAAATCCAACTCGGATCCCTGCAGTACCGCTTCACACAAGCGGTAGTACCGCTTCACACAAGCGGTAGTACCGCTTACGCGGTAGTACTGCCTTACCAGCGGTAGTACCGCTTAAGGCAGCAGCAAAACTTCCTTTTGCACTTTCCAATACCTCGTGGGATTTACCCCTTTGGCTCATATAAAGTGTTGCTGCACCCGAACACTTCGGTAAACATCCGGAACCCCTTCCGGTGAATTCCGGAACCCTTCCGGAGATCAAAACACTATTATCACATATATCAATCTTCACCTCCGAACTCTTCCGGAGATCCTTGTCATGTCCGGGATCTTATCCGGGACTCCGAACAACCTTCGGTCACCAACACAATAACTCAACTATACTAATCGTCACCAAACGTTAAGTGTAGACCCTGCGGGTTCGAGAACTATGTAGACATGACCGAGACACCTCTACGATCAATAACCAATAGCGGGACCTGGATGCCCATATTGGCTCCTACATATTCTACGAAGATCTTTATCGGTCGAACCTCTATGTCAAGGATTCAGTTAATCCCGTATACTGTTCCCTTTGTTCTTCCGTATGTTACTTGCCCGAGATTCGATCGTCGGTATCTCTATACCTAGTTCAATCTCATTACCGGCAAGTCTCTTTACTCGTTCCGTAATACAAGATCTCGTGGCTAACACTTTAGTCACATTGCTTGCAAGGCTCATTGTGATGTTTTATTACCGAGTGGGCCCTGAGATACCTCTCCGTCACACGGAGTAACAAATCCCAGTCTTGATCCATGCCAACCCAACAGACACCCTCGAAGATACCTGTAGAGCACCTTTATAATCACCCAGTTACGTTGCGACGTTTGATACACACAAGGTACTCCTCCGATGTCAGGGAGTTGCATGATCTCATGGTCATAGGAACAGATACTTGACATGCAGAAAACAATAGCAATAAACTGACACGATCATTATGCTACGTTCGTAGTTTGAGTCTTGTCCATCACATCATTCTCCTAATGATGTACATCATTCTCCTAATGATGTGATCCCGTTATCAAATGACATCTCATGTCAATGGCTAGGAAACCTTAACCATCTTTGATCAACGAGCTAGTCAACTAGAGGCTTACTAGGGACACAGTGTTGTCTATGTACCCACACATGTATTTGAGTTTCCAATCAATACAATTATAGCATGGATAATAAACGATTATCATGAACAAGGAAATATAATAATAACCAATTTATTATTGCCTCTAGGGCATATTTCCAACAGGCCACGGCCCAGGGGGGTTTCCCTTTTTCTTTTTAAAACTTTCTTTTTGCTTCTTCTTTTTTTTTAAAAATAGTTTCTGTTTTATTAGTGTTAGGAATAAAATGAATCTTGCAAACATAATGGGATAGGTCCCAATATTTGCAGTGCAAAATTTGGTACTGCCACAAAAAGTTTTGGGGGCATTGGAATTTGTTTGGTATTTACATAACTCAAAAGGACAATTAAATAATTGATTTGCCTCTGTTATAATTGTTTTAGAGGCACATCTTTACTTTATAAAATGTTGGTTCATATTTTATAAGTACCAGGTGAATATTTCTAACCCAAACATGATTTTTGTTTATAGGTTTGCAAAACTATTAAATGCACTTTCAAAAGCATTTTGAAATTCATTAGGGAATTCATATAACATATGACTCCAATGTGATCAAGCATGGTTTAGCAAAAAAAAGGATTAGCTTAATCTCCTGGGTTACTGTAGCTTAATTACCAAGATCACTGTAGCACCAAATCCAGGGCGTCACAACTCTCCCCTACTAACAAGAATTCTCGTCCCGAGAATTAAGAGGTAGAGGTAAGGGGGCAAAGTTTAGGTAACGAAACTCTAACGAGTCTTCTTGTCTTTCTTGTTCTTCTCGAAGAAGTTGACCCCTTTCGTTGAGACATTCATGTTTCTGCTTCAGGTCATCATGATGAAGTCGTCATCCTTTCTTTGGGATCTTCATCGTCCTACGAATGAGATCAGAGGGAAAACTCTGGAAGAACGAATCTAATCAAAGCTGGGCATCTGACGGCGAACTCAGGGAGGAACACAAGATTTATTTCTCAAGTTAAGACTCGAGGAATCACTAAGAGCAAAATGCGACGGTGTAAAAGTTTCAAACGGGTAGGCAATCATTCGATGCCTGATCAGATGAAGAAAGGGGGGGAGTTCAGAGCAACGAGAATAGATATCACGTTTGATATTAGTATAGATCATCCCTTGGACGGTGGCTCGGGAATTACAAACGAAGCCAAGTGCACAGGGTACTTTGGAATCAAAGATGTACAGGAGAGTCATATTTCGATCCTGTGGAACTGGGGGTTATGGGACCATCATGCGGATTAAGAGTAAGAAGAGTGGTGACAACTTGCACGGTCATGAAAGAAGACGTGTCATAGGATAGCTTGCCAGCTATGTTGGCAAATACGTCGGTACCAAGGGCGGGGGACGAATAGAACCATTTTCCTGCTCGTAGAAACGAGGCGGACCAATAGGCAAAGTTCTCGTCCACCAGCGGTTACCGGAATGTTATCAACAATAGTAACAGGATCTTACTGACAGACTTGTTCACCGAGGTGTTTACCTAAGCAGAGAATTATTACTGCTTAGATCATATAATGTCAAGAAAGGTTAAACAGACCAATGGAAAGGAAAATGTGGTTATACTCAAGTTTTAGGAGTATATCTTTCCCAAGGAAAAATCAGAGCATGATATACATGACAGGATAGCAAGTAGATAACCATTTAGGTAAAAGGGGCGAGGAAAATCCATGACATGCCCATACAATGGGGTTTGAATAATTGATCAAGAAACAATTAGCATTGAGCTTACATTATTCCTTTTGGTGATCGATATACCACATCCATGCTTCGGGATAGCAATGATATGGTGTTTCGAGTAAAGGATGGAGTTTGGATGCACAAAGGATCCCGTAGGAACAACTTATAAAATAAGTCTTACAATTCCCTCATGGAAGAATGGCAACCCTAGCTGAACAAAGCATTATAACAATAGGTCATCCGGCCAGGTGTGCTAGCTACAACATCACCTTACCGAGTAATAAAGACCAAAGTTATAATTCTTGAAAATGTTCCAACCATCATCTCTGTCCGAGATTCAGATCTGGTTGGTGTCAGGATACTTCCGACAAAGAAGGCCTGAGGAGAAGAGGACGCAACACAGACCTGCAAGATGATGTTGCAAGAATCTCGGAATGAACGACAGAAGCAAGACTTGAATCATTAGCCAGACTACAAGACATCTGAACACAAGGTCAAGACATTCGTGCCCACATGGAAGTTTCTAGAATGGAGGGCAATCAAGTTCTGATTGGGGACCATCATAGAGGATATCAAAGTTCCATGTGTAAGTCTGGACTAGGACAAATCAAATCAATCAGTGGCCCGGCGTGCTAGGAAATACATATGGAGTGAAGGTAGCAAATCTATCAAACCATAGAATACTTCGCAAATGCCTGAATGAATTGGAACGATTCCAGAGGAAGCGAGACAAAATTTCCCATAAGCACGATGGCAAAAATGCACGTGAACTTATAGAAAAACACTTCTTTTATCAAACACATTCTTCATGAACTAGGCACAAAGATAATGCTTTCAAGGTTTCCAACACTAGCTTAAATGTTCATCATGAACCATGAGGGAGATGAGGATGTGGCTGACGGGCTCAGCAACAATTCGTCAAGATTCCCACAAAGAAGGACCTCCACGATTGAGTGAACAAAACCAGATGATATATTGAGGTATGCCCGAAGGAAACATCCACAATTAAACATTAATCGAAAGGTGCACCCGAATTACAGACTAAATAGCACGACCAATGTTAGAGTGTTGACTCAACAGCCAATACACTAAGAATGGACTTATTGTTCATTAACTCCAAGGTGATAGAGTTGGTATGCCATAGGTATTGAATTTACACATCACATTCCATTTGTCAGTATTCCGGTTAGAAACAACACGGGAACAAGGAAATGAAAGGTGATGGCAAGGATGTCGCCAACGACAACACCAATTACTACGGACAAGGATGCTACTCTCATCATGAATTTAATTGATATCCTGGAAGAGCCCAGAATGCCGATGAGGATCACGACACATTTGCCGAGAAGTCTCTTGAAGGTGTAATCGATCAGCGACGACATCAAGCAAAGAAATGATGAAGCGAAGGGTGGTCGGAACCACAGTTTAGAGTGCTAGCTCAGAGTCAAAATTGCCTTCAAGACAACCAACATGACGTTGCAAACTCGATGTAAGCTTAGAGCACTGTTGGAATTGTGTTCCGGGGATGAAGGATATAAATAGCATGGTCAAGCCTTAGCATGACGATGATGATGTAGTCAAACAGCTTGGAAAGACATGATCGAGCACAAACTCATAAGCAAAGAGGATTACTAAGAGTTGTTGAATCGTAACACGGACTCGATTCAATTATCGGTGTCCTTGATTGTCCAACAACTCATAACACGAGGAAACTGGAATCAGTGATGGAAAACATAGCTGATGAGGAGCTTATAAGAAGCTATGCAGCTCCATGATTTTCTCGAGATACCAGGGATAATACTCGGATATAGATCAGAATTAAAGCTTGGACCAATGTATTGATCTGCAGATGACAAGTTCGTAAACTGGTCTAAAGATGGGATCAAAGAAGAACAATCATGGTCAAACCACGGTTGTAAGGTATCAAATCACAGATACAAGGTCACATCATACAAAGAGAAAGATTATTGTTACGAGAAGCTCCTATGATAAGATCAACATCGCTTCCATGGGCATGAGCACAAAGTTCAAGGTCGACTCCCGCTTCATCAATGCATCAACTTCCATTTACTCCTCGCCTTTGATAAAGTGGTAGTTTTGAAAATTTAACTAGCAAAACACCAGGAGAGTAAGACTCGTGAAAACTCTTGAGTTCACACGAATTAAGGAAGGCATAGGTTCAACCCATCAGGGCATCTTAGGAACATATACCACAAGCTTCAAGAGTAATTAACACATGCTGGACAATAGAGCATGGCTGACAAAAGCATAGGATACAACTTAACAGAGGGAGAAGACACAATTTACCAATGGCATCATGTATCAGGGAAGAACACCACAAGAATTTAGAATGTGAAGGATGTTATCGGATAATAATCCAACAATGGGTCTAACGATCCACAAAGGGCCTGATGTAAGTATCGGTACTCAATCAGAGGGAGAAAGAATGCAAGGCATCACATTACAGAACACCAGATAATTTGATGCTTAAATAACCAAAGGAATTAAGATTTCCAATTTGGTGTATCAGAATCAGATGCTCTGATCAAATACAAGTAAGATGAGCGGACTTAGATGGGCAATCAATCAAGGTTGATTTGTCGGGAACCAACTCATGTTTGGATAGACGTCTGAGCCGGGCGGATAATTTATGATAAACAACTAATGACTGCGTGCATTCACACACAGGTTGAATCAATAAAATCAAATGAAAACCACAAAGGATTTACTTAATATTGCCAAACATATGGAATTAACCGTAATGCAATGAGTTGAGAAAGGTCAAGAGCAAAAGGCTACTGAGAATTATGGAAGATCGAATAGCGTTTCAAAGAATTCTGAGAAACACATGATCAACCGAGGAAGAACGAATCTCTGGTAAGATGATTCGATGTACCTTGTAACAACAAGAGCAACTGGATATGAAAGTATGAGCGACAATTGCATGTAGTCATCCATAGGGGTTGACGGTGGAAGGGAATCGCAAAAGCGATGAGCACAAGTTCTCGGGAGAACATCAGAGAGTATCTTCGGAGTCTTCTGGTGAATCAAGCCATCATCTGGAATGGGGGGGGGCTATCTGGGAGAAGTAGTTACGAGAACCTAGAGTTAGAGTTAATAAAATCTTTAACCCGAAAGAGAAAAGAGATCAGCACCCAGAGTATAGACGAGGAATAAAAGATCCTAATACCACCCGATTGAGATGTGGGCCCGTAAGCCACACAACTATGTCAGTAAAAGTTTTTCAATGACTAGACTCAACTTCGGCCAAGGAGTTGGAAAGGGGGCTACCTACAGGCAGTCGGCTCTGATACCAACTTGTGACGCCCCCGATCTCGACCGTACGCTAATCAAACACGCAATGCGTACGACCAAGATTAGGGACTCACTGATTGATATCACAACACAACACTAGACACAAATTAAAGTCATACAGCTTCATATTACAAGCTAGGGGCCTCGAGGGCTCGAATACAAAGCTCGACAAGCACGAGTCAGCGGAAGCAAATAATATCTGAGTACAGACATAAGTTAAACAAGCTTTGCCTTAAGAAGGCTAGCACAAACATAAGCAGCGGATCGAAAGAGGCGAGGCCTCCTGCATGGGAACCTCCTAACTACTCCTGAGCGTCGGCACTCTCCACGTAGTAGTAGGCTCCAGCGGTGGTGTAGTAGTCGTCTCCGGTGTATTCCATCTCCTGGGCTCCATCGTCTGAACGCGGAATCGTATCGAGGGGAAAAGAGAAAGCAAAGCAGCGGTGAGTACTCATCCAAAGTACTCGCAAGACTGACATCAGAACTATGCTAAGTATGCATCATTATCAAGGGGAGGGGGTTATATCTGGACTGACTGCAGAAAGCAAGAATAGGGAGAAAGGCCTAGTCCTATCGAAGACTAGCAGCTTGCAGCATTAGAAGAGAGTAGACTGGTATCTCATATATAATCATATTATTGTAGCAATTTTATTAAGTAACCACGCCCAGAGATTCTTCCTCGACTCCCTGCGAGGAAGCAATCCCGGAGCCACATTCATTTCAAATTAAATCACAATTATAGTTGTATAAGGTCAAGGTATAACTCCAAGTCGTCCTGTTACCGTGGACACGGCTATTCGAATAGATTATTCATCCCTGCAGGGGTGCACTGCATTTCCAACACGCCTGATCACCTCCGTCCGGACACACTTTCCTGGGTCATGCCCGGCCTCGGGATAGCAGCACGTCGTCGCTCCACCTAGGCTCAACGAAGAGGCCAGCCCGCCGGTCTAATTCCTAAGCGCGCAGGGGTCATGGGCCAATCGCCCTTTGCACACCTGCACGATGCGAGGGCGGCCGAAAGCAGACCTAGCACACTCCAGTCCAAGAGCTGTACCGTCCAGTCCAATCCGGCGCGCGCCGCTCCAGTGCTGACGTCCGAAGAGCTTCGGCTGATACAACGACGCTGAGTACCCATAACTTCTCCCACGTGATGGTTTGGTGCGTAAAAAGGCCAACGACCCAACTCAGATCAAATACCCAACCCATTAGCATTTTATTAATGCGGGGCAAGCGCGACCCATAAAGTGTGGTCCCATCACCCCGACTCGAGGATGTGTGGCAAGGGCCTCTCCTGCCCGCCCACGCCTCAACATAACCCTTTGGATGCCTTACCGGCGCATCCCACCACATCTCACACACAGGTACTGTTGGGGATATAACCCCGTGGTGAGACCCGCCCAGGAGGGGCCGGGTCATACCTGACGGATCGTAGCCAAGACCTATAAGGTGGGCCGGAAGATGAAGGCCAGGCCGCATGGCGGCTTACGTGACGGGCCAAGACGAAGGCCCAGAGACAGAAGATGGTGTGAAGACCCGGACGGTTAACCCGCCCGGAGACGGCTTGCCCAAGATGGCAAGGCGGCTTAGAGACAGGATCAACTACGATGTATGAGTCGGTTTAGGACTCGTGTAACCCAGAGCCTCGACCTCCTATATAAAGGTGAGACTCTGGGGCGGTTTAGACAAGAAACCAATCAATCGAGAACTAGGTCAAGCGAATCCGCTCCCTTGTAATCGATACTCCAATCAATACAGCACAAGTAGGACGTAGGCTTTTACCTCTTCTCGAGGGGCCGAACCTGGGTAAACTCGTATCTCTCGTCTCGACCAACCCCTTTGAGTCCTAGCGATGGCCTCGAACCTAAGTCTTCGGACATCTGCCGTGACAAAACCACGACAGTTGGCGCCCACCGTGGGGCTAGCGCTCGGTGGTGTTGAGTTCTCAAAGGGCTCTCTCCCAGGGATCGAGGAGTACGCTGTTGGCAAGATGACCAAGAGTCGCCGCGGCCGGCTCTACATCGACGATGCCGGCTGGGGCCCTAAGGCCGACTCCATTGAGTATGGGTTCCGGGTCCCCTTCGGCGGAATCCACGTCTTCATCGGCAAGATCGGCGGATCTGAACCCGGGCCGGACATTTGCACCGACATCGTCGAGCCGGCCCAGCGCGAGCCACCCGCCCGATGCGTGCAACCCGCCCGTGCTGACCCGGGCAGGAAGCATGTCTTCGTCAGCTTCACCCAGGGCATGGAGCTTGAAGGTTCTATGTCGCGGGAAGATACCCTCATCTGCTCAGAGGATGGATCCTCGAGCGGAGAGACGGAGTCAATCTATCAGCTTCACAATGGTGGGCTTGGGGGCTGCATCGAGCATTACCCCGAGTCAGAATATCAAGAGCCGGAGGAATATGAGCCGCCGAACCGCGCTGCCGTCTTCATGGCGGGTTCAGCGCCGGCCCCCAGTAGCACAGCCGCTGGCGCGATCGGGTCAGGATCTGTCAGGCCGCCAGCTCAGGTTCTCTTGGATCTGATGAATGAGCTTACAACCCTGATGGAAACCGAGGTCACTGCTGAAAACCAAGCGGCCCGCAACGCGGAGATCACGAGGTTGAAGAACCAAATGGCCGGAGTCCAATAGGAAATCAACGCGCTGAAGGCCCAGATGGATGCTGAGGCGGAGCGCCTTAGGGCGGATGCTTTCCGCCTTGAGCTAGAGCAGCAGTCTGCAGCGGCGGTTCATCGGATGAGGCATCAATCCCGCCTGCCGGATCAATATGAAGCCAGGAATCTTTTTAACACGCCAGGGACGGGACGGAATGTGCCTTTGACCATAACCGGGACGGCGGAAGTACCTGGAAGCCGGGCGGCGGTTCAGCATCAGCAGCCAGACCCGCCCCGACGGAACCAAAACCCGCCACAGTTTTTTCCGACGCCATCGGGTCATTATTCTAACCCGGCGGAGAACATGGTGGCGGCGGCCACCAGGCTTGATACAATTCCCATCCCCGACGAGGCGCCTTTTGCAAAGGAGGTGCGGAATGCTATTGGATACCTGCAGACGGCGGTGGCCCAGCAGGAGAAGTATACTTACAGCCGGAGCTGCGTGCATTCAACTCCCAGCCCCAGCCGCAGCTACAGCTGGCATTATGAGTCGCCGGCGGTTTCTAGCAGTGAACGACATCGGAACCCGCCGCGAGTCGATCGGGCGGCTCTGGATGCTCAGGCGCTGGTGGATCGGGCCAGAGCACAGCGGGAAGCGGCGGCTCTGGCGGCGACGGCGGCTCATCAGGAACCCACAGTTGCACCTTCTGTCTCAGTAGGGGCAGGATTAACCTCCAAGACTGTGGGAATGCCGTGTCTAGCACTGGCTCTACGGAACGAGCATCTGCTGAAGGATTTCAAAGGTCCTCGCAAGGTGCCCAATTATACTGCTGACCTACCTCCAGAGGCTTGGATCGAAAGCTATGAGCTGGCCATGGAGATGTTAGACGTCAGTGATGCAGTATGTGCCAAATATTTCATCATGATGCTGGAAGGGCCGGCTCGCACATGGTTGAAAGGCTTGCCACCCAACACCATTAATTCCTGGTCTAAATTAAAAGCGAAATTCATCAAAAATTTCCAAGGAACGTGCAAGCAGCCCATGACGATTGTGGATCTGGACCATTACGTGCAGCGTGATGACGAGTCGGCTCATCACTGGGTCCAGCGGATCTCAACCATCATCCACTCTTCTGAACAGATTACGGCGGCTCAAGCAGTTTTGATTCTGGAGAAGAATTGCCATTTTACACCACTGAAGCAGAAGCTTGGCCGGCTCAAGTGCACGTGCCAGGATATGGGGGAGCTCATGGCGGCTCTCACGAAGTATGCAGACTCCGATAACACGAAGGATCCTGGCTCCGATGATGAGAAATCGGGTCAGGGTAAGAAAAACAACAATGGCAAGGGTCAACAGCAAAATGCGGCCGGAAATAGCAACTCGGGCAAGCGGAAGAACCCGGACGGTAGGTCAGAATTGGTGGCGAACACCAGCACTGGGAACAATCGTGCTAAGGGCAATGGGAATTTCAGGCCACCCTTTAACAAGGGCAAAGCTCCTTTTAACCTGGAAGAGATGCTCAACAAACCTTGTCCGGAGCACAGCCGGCCTAATAAGCCGGCAGGCCATACATGGAGGGATTGCAGTATTATGCGGCAGTTTCGGGATTACAGCCTTCAACAGCATCGGAATAACGGTAATGGGCCATCAGGCGGCTCAGGGCCGGGCGGATCAGGAGCCGGCTTTGGTGCTGGCGGCTCAGGATCCGGGTACCAGGGTCAAGGCAATCAAGTAGGTCATCATCAGCAGTCTGGCGGTGGAGGCCGGCAGCAGAATAACCAATCGGGGTACCAGACTAACCCGAAACAGCTCAGTGGGGGTCAGTATCTTGTTTTTACAACCAGCCTCGACAAGCGAGACCGGAAGGTGTGCAAGCGAGCGGTTAATGCAGTCATGCCGGCTCTCCCGCAGTATTTGAAGTGGTCCGAGTATGACATAACTTGGAGCAGGGAGGATCACCCGCCGCGTGTTGATAACCTGGGGCAACTGGCTTTAGTAGTTGCCCCCCAGGTTGGAGGCTATGTGTTCACTAAAGTGCTTATGGATGGTGGCAGCAGCATCAACATCCTGTATTATGACACTTTCAGCCGGATGGGTTTGCTTGATAAGGATCTTAAGCCCTCTTCAACAGTTTTTCACGGTGTGGTACCCGGAAAATCGGCTTATCCAGTAGGAAAGATTTCTTTGGAGGTAGCTTTTGGTGACGAATTCAACTACAGGGTGGAGTCTTTGTGGTTTGAAGTGGTCAAAATCAAGAGCCCATATCACGCTCTGTTTGGACGGCCGGCTTACGCCAAGTTCATGGCTAGGCCTTGCTATGTTTACTTACAGCTCAAGATGCCCGGGTTGAACGGGACGATTACCGTGCATGGTGATTGGAAGGCGGCTCTTGAGTGTGAGGAAGGTGACGCAGCTTATGCAGAGTCGAGTTGTGCTGAGGCAGAGCTCAAGTTTTATAAGGAAAATGTTGACCCAGAAGATATGACTCCACTGAAGAAGCCTAACACGGAATCTGAGCCGCCACTCAAGTTCGTGGCGGAAGATACCAAGTTGGTGGACTTTACGCCGGGCGACTCATCACAGCAGTTCACCATCGGGGCTAACATGGACCCCACATAGGAAAGCGCGCTCATCGAATTCATCCGTGAGAATCGGGACATTTTTGCTTGGAAGCCTTCTGACATGCCGGGTGTACGAAGAGAGTTCGCTAAGCACCACCTTAATGTGGATCCTAAGTTTAAGCCGGTCAAACAGTTCCTCCGGCGGTTCAATGAGGAGAGGCGTAAGGCTATTGGAGAAGAGGTGGCCCGACTCTTGGCAGCAGGGTTCATCGTGGAGGTTTTTCACCCGGAGTTGTTAGCTAACCCGGTGCTAGTGCTTAAGAAGAACAGCACGTGGCGTATGTGTGTGGATTACACGGACCTTAACAAGGCCTGTCCAGTTGACCCATTTGCTCTCCCCCGTATCGACCAGATTATTGATGCAACGATGGGTTCTGAGAGTTTATGCTTCCTGGACGCTTATTCAGGATATCATCAGATCAAGATGGCAGTTAAAGACCAAGAGAAGACAGCTTTCATTACGCCTTTTGGTGCTTTTTGCTATGTGTCTATGCCTTTCGGGCTCAAGAGTGCCCAGGCGACTTACCAGCGTTGTGTGCAGAACTGTCTTCATGGTCAAATTGGGTGCAATGTTCATGCTTATGTGGATGATATTGTGGTTAAGTCAAGGAAGAAAGAGACTCTACTTGACGACCTGAAGGAAACGTTCGACAATTTGCGGGTTTACAAGATGATGCTTAACCCGGCAAAGTGTGTTTTCGGTGTGCCTGCAGGCAAACTTTTGGGATTTCTAGTCTCTGAGCGTGGCATTGAAGCTAATCCGGACAAGATAAAGGCTATCACTTCCCTGTCTGAGCCGGCATGCATCAACGACGTTCAGCGCCTGGCGAGTCGAATCGCTGCGTTAAGTCGGTTCATAAGCCGCCTGGTGAGAAGGCTATTCCTCTGTATCAAATGATGAAGAAAACAGACAATTTTGTCTAGAGTAAGGCGGCGGGTGAAGCGTTTGAGGCGCTCAAGAAGCAGCTGGTTGAGCCGCCGGTCTTGGCCGCTCCGGCTGAGAAGGACCCTTTACTCCTCTATGTGGCAGCTAACAACAGGGTAGTCAGCGCCGCGATTGTTGTGGAGCGTAAGGTGGCAGGAAAGGAATACCCGGTTCAGAGGCCGGTTTACTACATCAGTGAAGTCCTGATCGAGTCCAAGCAAAGGTACCCGCATTGGCAGAAACTGATATATGGGGTGTTCATGGCAAATCGTAAGTTGAAGCATTACTTCCTGGGACACCAGATCACTGTGGTTAGTTCTGCCCCGTTGGGTGACATAATTCAAAATAGAGAAGCCACTGGCAGGATTGCTAAGTGGGCATTGGAGCTCGGGCCTCTTAATCTGAAATATGTGCCTCGCACGGCTGTCAAGTCTCAAGTCTTGGTGGACTTTATAAATGATTGGACAGAGTGTCAGTCGCCCAAGGAGAAGCCGGATAACACATACTGGACAATTCACTTTGATGGATCCAGGCAATTGGAAGGGTCAGGGGCCGGAGTTGTCTTAACTTCCCCTAGAGGTGATAAGTTTTGTTATGTGTTAAGGTTGATGTTTCCCTGTACTAACAATGCAGCTAAGTATGAGGCTTTACTTCATGGCCTCCGTGTGGCTAAGGAGATGAACCTGAGCCGGGTTAGATGTCTTGGCGACTCAGACCTCGTGGCTCAGCAAGTTTCAGTTACGTGGGATTCCAAAGATCCACGGATGGCGGCTTATCGTCAGGCGGTGGACATCATAGCTGGACACTTCAAGGGTTATCAGGTGGATCATATTGACCGTCGCAAGAATGAGGCGGCTGATGCCTTGTCAAGGTTGGGCTCTCAGTGTAAGCCGGTGCCGCCTAACGTTTTCTTGGATGTGTTGTATCATCCGTCTGTTAAGCTACCTTCAGAGGAGGATCTGGCCGTACCTGACCCGGAGGGGCAGCTGGTGGCGGCTCTGCATGCTATCCCTGACTGGACGCTCCCTTACTTAGCATACTTGACTCGCGGCGAGTTACCCGAGGACGAGACCTTGGCAAGACAAATCATCAGGCGATCTAAATCCATGACTATCATCAATGGCGAGTTACACAAGCGCAGTGTCACTGGTGTTTTCAAGCGCTGCGTTTCTCCTGAAGAGGGTAAGGAGATCTTAAATGAAATTCACGCCGGCGATTGTGGTCATCATGCCGGCTCAAAATCTTTGGTGGCTAAGGCTTTCCGGCATGGTTTCTTCTGGCTGACGGCTCATAAGGACGCAGAAAACTTGGTCATCAAGTGTGATGGATGTCAGAAGTTTGGGCGACGTGCTCACGTTCCGACTCAGGAATTGCGGATGATACCAATTACCTGGCCGTTTGCAGTCTGGGGGCTTGATATGGTCCGGCCCTTCAAGAGATCTAAAGACAAGAAGACCCACCTTTTGGTGGCGGTGGATAAGTTTACTAAGTGGGTTGAGGCTGAGCCGGTCGGCAAGTGTGACGCGGCTACGGCGGTTCAATTTGTCAAAAATTGATCTACCATTTTGGTTACCCTCACAGTATCATCACGGACAATGGCACAAACCTATCCAAGGGGGCTATGCAGGCGTTCTGTGAAAGCGAGCACATCCGGCTTGACGTCTCTGTTGTTGCTCATCCACAATCCAATGGTCAGGCGGAGCATGATAACCAAGAGATCTTGAGAGGCATCAAGCCCCGGCTTATGGTTCCTCTACAGCGAACGCCGGGTTGTTGGGTAGAAGAGTTACCATCAGTTTTATGGAGCATCAGGACTACTCCCAACAGGTCAACGGGCTATATGCCTTTCTTCATGGTTTATGGTGCAGAAGCCGTATTACCAAGTGATATACGTCATAACTCGCCGAGGGTGGCAGCTTACGTTGAGGCAGATAATGAGACAGCGCATTAGGACGCGTTAGATGCTTTGGATGAAGAGCGTGATCTGGCGGCGGCTCGATCGGCGATTTATCAGCAAGACCTGCGTCGTTATCATAGCCGCAGAGTTAAGACCCGGACGTTTCAGGAAGGCGACTTGGTGTTGCGTCTGATTCAAGATCAGACGGATGCGCACAAGCTATCTCCCCCATGGGAAGGACCCTTTGTGATCAGCAGAAATCTCAACAATGGGTCATACTATCTCATCGACATACGAGACGAGTCACGCACTTCTGGGCAGGAGACCCACAGGCCGTGGAATATTGCTCATCTGCGAACTTACTATACCTGAGTCATCGACTCCCACCATTGTACATCATCATTGTATATATCACTTATACATATATATAATAAAGTTGGCATCCCTGCAAGCCGGGGCCTCTGCCGTTTTCTATATCTCAGATTGAGCAAAAGTGGATACAACCATAAGGTCACTTGGGGGCTTCTAACCTGCCGGGTTCAGCTTACACACCCTCTTGATCGGCTCTTCAGCCACCGTAAGGCTGGGTTATATACCCAAAAAGTTGACTCCGTCAACAAGGTCATTTGGGGGCTTCTAACCCTCCGGGTTTAGCTTACACACCCTCTTGATCGGCTCTTCAGCCACCGCAAGTTTGAGTTAAACCTGCCTGTATGCTGCTGCTGCTCCGCTAGGTGACCCGCCGAACTCTTACCAGTCACTCTCGCTAGAGACCCTGTACTGGTCGAGGTTAAACCGGCGGCTCTTGTCACGTGAGGGCCGGCATACGAAAAGCGAGGATAAACTCACCCATCTGCTGCCGACTCTCCGCTATGTGGCCCGTTCGTACTCTTAAACAGTTACTCTTTTAAAAGACCCTGCACTGTTTAAGGTTCAAACGACGGATTTATGTCACGTGAGAGGTAGCTTATGGGCCCTGGGGGTACTCATGCCCTGCTGCGTCTCTCTCTGGTTCGTTACGCTCTTATCAGTTAATCTCGCCTAGAGACCCTGAGCCGCTCAAAGCAATTGACGGTCACTCTCACTAGAGACCCTATACTGTTGAGAGTTCAAGTAGTGAATCCACCCAGAAGAACCGGCATATGAGTTTTCACAAAAAGAAAGCAAGATTATTCGAGATTTAACATCTCCGGTTTGTGCTTTTTCAAGCCGCCCTTACAGCAATATAGAGCATATTCTGTCTTGTTTCTTTTGCAGGGTCTATCTCTTAAGATGAGCCGCAGTGCAATCTGACATGAGCAGAACACAAGACAGATAAGCATGCATCAAGTTGTGCAAAGATTCATACGTGCGCGATGGCATGGCTCAGGCAAACAAGTTTTTTCTATGCCTATTACAAATTCCACAGGGAGCCCAAAATACCACGGACTTCAAGTTTTTGTACACTGTTAGCCTTGGCGGGTCAAGAAGCCGGGTTATCAATTTCAGAAGCAAGATTTCAGCTTGATGGCGGGTCATCCTGTGTCGGGTCTTCGACCTATTCGATCTGAAGATTGTCCACATCCCAGTTGCAGTTTGTTAAAGCTTCAAACTGAGCCTCGTCAAAGAGGGGGGACGGGTCAATTTCAGGAGCAAAGAGTTGCTTACGGCGTGTAGGTGTCAAGTCCCTGGCTTCGAAGGTTGGGCAGCGCACTCGTTTGCTGTCCACACCGTAAGCCGCCTGGTATGTAGTCAGATCAACTTCGTCCGCCAGTGTTGATGCGAGTACTCTGGAGGCCTTCATACACTTGGCATAGTCAGCTTCTGTGAAATCTGAGCCGTCGTCTTTCTTGGACGGAAAGCCATCCGTCATCTCTTCTGCAGTCAATTCAGGGGCAAAGGCCAAAGACCGGCTTAGCGCGGCCATTTCTCCCTTCCTGACGGCTGATCGTTTGAGCTCTTCGATTTGCTTAGGCAGAGTTGATAAGAGTTCTATCACTCCCTTCATGAATTTGGGGATGCTTTCTTCGTTCAGCATTGCTTTGATGGTACAAAGGGTCCCACAGTATAGCTGTTCTGCCAAGGAATATACTGCTTTTAACTTCAACAAGCTGTCTGAAGATAGTTGGCGGCTTCTTTGACCTGCAAGGAAAGATTTTGGTGTTATAAGCCGCCCGCACAAGTTTTTAAACAAGCCATGGAAATTTGCTAAGTATTCAGTGCTTACCAAAGATAGCAGATGTCATCCTAGAGATATGGCGCTTGAGGGTTTGCAGCTCATCTGACACACGCTTGAGTTGCTGGTCAGCATCGTCTGCGCGCTTGGTCAGGGCGGCTTGGGTAGACTCAGCGCTCTTTTTGAAAGCCGCAAAATCAGCTTGTACCTTCTCAAGCTCCTCAGCGGCAACCCGCCATTTTTCTTCCGCCTCAGACCGGGCAGTTTGTTGCGAAGCAAGGTTTTCCTTTAAGCCGGTCAAATTAGACTCGGCTGCCTCCAAGGCTTCCTGTATTGCACAAAAAACAAAACAGTTCAGGAGGTTTAAGTCGCCAGGATAAGATATTCATAGATGATTGATGAAGCTGGTATGCTACAAGTCTCAAGCAGATTGCAAGCAATATACTTGACACTTGGGGGCTAATGTCTGTGTTTTCTCTCCAAGTCTACAATGAAGTTTCGGCTCATCATCGCAAAGTTAAGCCGGCACTTGGGGGCTACACACGGTGCTTTCCAAGTTTACAGGGAAGTTCCGGCTCATCATTTTTATACTGACCCAGACTTGGGGGCTACCCTTGATCTACTCTTCAACTAAGTACCGGCTTAATATATATATTTACCCGATACTTGGGGGCTACAAGCTAGGCAATTTGAGTTATGACAAGGATTGGAAGATCCGGTCTATTATTTGCAATATTAAACCAGTTCTTGGGGGCTACATAAGGGTACAAAGAAAAAGCAAAAGCAGGAGGAGTACCTCATATTTTTTCTTCATCAGACCAACAAGTTTGAGCTCCATGTTCTGGCTTGTGTAGAGGCGGTTCATATAACCCGCATGTAACTCATCTGCAGTTAGCTTCTCCAACACGGGGAATTCAAAATCAAGCTTCTCAGGCGAGGAAGCTTCAGCCTTGCTGGTGTGTTTTGTCAGTACATGAGGCTCAGGAGATTGATAACCCGTCCCAGTGATGATAACGTCTGGAAGAACTGTGTCTTCAACGGCTGTTGAAGGACTGGGCGGCTTAGGATCGGCCCTTGGAGGACTTTTAGTTGCCATGTCATGATCAGCCGGCTCAGAGGGCTGATGTGTATCTTCAGGCGCATCTTTCATAACGTCAGTGGGCTCAGCATGAGTTGAAGGGGAGTCCGGCTTGGCAATCTCCGGCTCTTGGGCAGTAGGAGCAGTGGTAGACCCGCCGGTCTTCCTTCGTTTTGCTTGAGCCCTGGAAAACAAAAAGAGTGTCACATAGAGGACAAGGATGGTAAAAAGGTATGGTGCAAATACAAAGGTACGCACTCTGGGTTGATCTTCAGAGGAGGCAGCTTGGTTGCAGTAGAGTTGCAAGATGAAGGAGGCGTCTCCTAAAAGAAGGTTAAGACGATGAAAGCTGAGTATGGTTATAATGAACGAACTAAGAAACTTGACTTAGTTAAAAGAGTACCTCAGCCGACCGTTTCCGCTGAGCCGAAGAATTTGATAAGCCGGCCAAAAGCTCTTCAGAGCCGGCGCTCCGGGTCTGACGTCGGGAGTTGTGCTGTTGCTTTTTCAAAAGAAAATTGGGGTCTAAATAAGCAAGAGGATGAGAAAATGGGACTTTCCGGATGACCCGCCATATTTTCTCTGGTGGAAAGTTTTCTAAGTCAGAGGAAATGTAGGTTACCTCAGGGGCGTCTGCATGGCTTGTTTCCGTTTCTTCCTGTGAATAATTGTTGTCAATAAGTTGCATAAAGAGACGGCCAAGGGAGTCAAGTTTTACCTCTGAGTCGTCAAGCTCAGGCGGTTCCTGAGCGGTAGTTTTCTTCTTCTGGACGCGGGTTTTACCCACCTTAGGTTTCCTCACAGGAGGGTTATACTTCTTCTTCCATAAAGAAGAGCCGTCCTGTGCATAAGCCGCCGAAAAGGTTAAAGGGGGCAAGGTAAAAGGTTAAGACAATAATGGCCAATTTTGTGGAAAAAGATGTCTTACAGCTGGAGCTGGGTTCTTGACATAGAAAGGTTTCAGCCCAACCTTGTTGCAAACTGCTTGCTTTTCGCCAAGAAGTGTTTTGACGGAGGACTTGATGTCTTGTTCTGTCAGAGGGGTGGTATTGAAGCAGAGAGTATCGTTGGGCTCACCCGTGAATTGGTGCATGAGTCGGTCACGCCGGCTCAATGGCAAGATCTTCCAGCTAACCCAGCAGCGGGTTAAGTCGACGCCAGTTAAGCCGTTGGCCATTCAGACCCTGATTTTCACGAAAGCTGGAGCATATTTCGCTCGCTCTGCGGCGGACATCCGATCTGGGAGATCTCCAGTGTTGCAAAGCCGGGTAGGACGATAACCCGGCAGCGGATTTTCTTCTTTGGGAGAAGTGTCCTTGCAGTAAAACCAAGTCTTGTTCCAATCCTTGGGGTGACTTGGCAAGATAGCTGCTGGATAAGGCAAATCTCTCCGTCTCTGGATAGAGACGCCGCCAAGCTCCAAACTTGGTCCAGCCGCCACTTCAGTTTGGCGGTTGACGTAGTAATAATCACGGAAGAGGTCAACAGACGGCTCTTCTTGCAGGTAAACTTCACATAAGACTTGAAACTGACACATATTGGTGACAGAGTTTGGGCCTATGTCTTGAGGGTGAAGTTTGAAAAAGTGAAGAACATCCCGGAAGAATTTTGACCCGGGCGGGCTAAACCCACGAAGGAGGTGATCAGTGAATACGACAACTTCTCCTTCCTTGGGACTAGGTCTTATCTCTGGCCCGGGAACCCGCCAATGTATAACTTCCTGAGCCGGCAGGATACCCGATTCTACAAAGTCGAGTAGAAGTTGCTCGGTGACTCCGGAGCCGACCCAATCGCAGGATGAGGGATCTCTCGACATAATGGCAGATCAAACTGCGAGAAGGCGCAGAATATGGCGGGTTAGAAAAATATTAACTAGTCAGGGCAGCTGTGGTCAACATAGTGGTGAGGTGTTAAGCCGCCGAAGTGTTTTTATCAGAGAGCCGCCAATGCAATGGCGGGTTAGATGGACAAGGCGATGTTGGAAAATACAGTTAAGTGTAGATAAACAGGTTTCTCATATTGCTTCTATAGCTGCAAGATCTACGGGCGAAGGTAAAATGAAGTATATTCAAAAACCTAAAAAGACAGAGGAAGAACAGGCAGACAGCGCGCAGTGGAGATTGGTATGTAGATCTAAAGTAAGCGGGCATTGACAATAAAAGGATGGCCACGACGGATAAGCAACAGTACAAGATTCAAGCAGATGCTTGGGGGGTTTGCACTACGAAGAACACCTTGATGAACAGCAGGGAAAAAATGATGAGCTCGGGGGACCCTAATGGAGATGACTCCAGATTTAATGAGAGCTGAGAAGGGTACCTCGTGGATGCCGACGGGCTGGCGGAGTTCTGGTCCGAGTCAGGTCGATGCAGCGGCCAGTGTTGGGGACGACGGCGAAGTCCGGTTAGGTGCGGCGGAGCTCCGGAGGTGCGGCTGTTGGAAGCAGGAAGAAGAAGACGTGGCGGCGAAGAAGGAAAAAGGGGGCCCCTTCGTATCCCTATTTAAGAGGTGGGATGGCAAACAGTGCGCGCGAAAATTGAGGAAGCACAGTGATGATTGACCGAAGAGGGCGCCTCGATTTTCGGGCTGACCCTTCAATGAGAGGATCCGTTGCAGACGTCACAGAATCTTTTTAGCATATTCAACGTGACATCACGGCGGGTTACGAGTTTTCTTTTTCAGGTGATAAAATGTAAGACTCGCCGCCGAATAAGTTTGAAGATTGACATGAGCAGGCTCAAATCAACCTGGGGCCTAATGTTGGGGATATAACCCCGTGGTGAGACCCGCCCAGGAGGGGCCGGGTCATACCTGACGGCTCGTAGCCAAGACCTATAAGGTGGGCCGGAAGATGAAGGCCAGGCCGGATGGCGGCTTACCTGACAGACCAAGACGAAGGCCCAGAGACAGAAGATGGTGTGAAGACCCGGGCGGTTAAGCCGCCCGGAGACGGCTTGCCCAAGACGGCAAGGCGGCTTAGAGACAGGATCAACTACGATGTATGAGTCGGTTTAGGACTCGTGTAACCCAGAGCCTCGACCTCCTATATAAAGGTGAGACTCTAGGGCGGTTTAGACAAGAAACCAATCAATCGAGAACAAGGTCAAGCGAATCCGCCCCCTTGTAATCGATACTCCAATCAATACAGCACAAGCAGGACGTAGGCTTTTACCTCTTCTCGAGGGGCCGAACCTGGGTAAACTCGTATCTCTCGTCTCGACCAACCCCTTTGAGTCCACCGTCTTAGCGATGGCCTCGAACCTAAGTCTTCGGACATCTGCCGTGATAAAACCACGACAGACGCCACGGTCAAATTGCCAAGGTCTATCAAGTAGGAGGTGGCAAACGGACATTGGAACCACATCACACTCCAAAGTTTCTTCATATGCGCCTATCTTGAAGGCAACTTCCACGGTGTGGTCAACTTGGAGGGTTCCGGAATCACTAAGCCATTGGACCTTGTAGGGGCGAGGGTGCTTTTTCTTGACCAAATGTAGCTTGGAACAAAGGTCTTCACTTGCCAAGTTGTGACAACTCCCTCCGTCGATGATGACCTTGACGTACTTGCCTTGGATGCCCGCCTTGGTGTGGAAGATGTGGCAACGTTGGTCCTCGTCTTCTTGTTGTTGTAGCGTCAAAACTTTAGAGACAACGAGAGCGGGGCTCGAATCGTTGTCGCAAAAGATTTGCGAATCTTCATCTTCATTCACTTAGCGGTGGATGGCCACTTGTTCCAAAGCTTGCATCTCATCGTCGCTCATAGAGTCATAGGTGCCATCGTCGAGGAGAATCATGTTGCGTTTTGTTGGGCATTCGAAGGTCTTGTGGCCTCGCCCTTGGCACGTGAAACACTTGATAGAGCTAGTCTTAGTGGTAGCATCCGGTGTCGGTGTAGAGGATGAAGCCCTTGGCTTGTAGGTGCTTGAGGTTGGTCGGCTTGATGAAGTCGTCTTGTCCTTGTAGCTTGACTTGTCGCCGGTAGGTGTTGGAGATTTCGTAGTCAAAGTTGTCGTTGTTGTAGTAGCTTGAGCAGTTGAGCCGTAGGTCTTGGAAGAGAACTTGGAGTACTTGTAGTCATCTTGCACTTGCCGTTCCCCCTTGGTAGCTTGATGCACAAGTTCTAGAAGGTTGGAGTATGGTTGGAAGTCCGCAATTTTCTTGACTTGGTAGTTGAGGCCATTCAAGAAGCGTGCCATTGTTTGCTCGTCATCTTCCTTGACATTGGCTCGGATCATAGCTATCTCCATCTCTTGGTAGTACTCTTCTACCGACTTGGTTCCTTGCTTGAGTTGTTGGAGCTTCTTGAAGAGATCCCGGTTGTAATGTGTAGGCACAAAACGAGCTCGCGTGAGATCCTTCATTTGGGCCCAATTGGTGATAGGAGGTTCACCTCTCTCCCTTCTTCGCTCAATCACTTGTTCCCACCAAATAAGGACATAGTCGTGGAACTCAAGGGAAGCCATGGCTATCTTCTTCTCTTCATCATAGTTGTGGAGGCGAAAGATCTTGTCAACCTTGAGGGCCCATGACAAGTAGTCTTCGGGATCATTGCTTCCGGAAAACTTTGGCATTGTGAACTTGAGCTTGCCGAAGCGTTGTTCATCATTATGGTTGTGATGCCGAAATCCTTGTCTTGGAGGTGGACCTTCATTGTCATTGCCTTGAGCGTGTTGACGTTGATCTTGTTCGTGCTCATCTTCATGGTCGGGTTCAACACGATGATCTTGAGGACAGCGACGCGGTGGACGCACTCGGTTGCGCCTTTCTTGATGCTCCTCTTGGCGATTGGCTTCTTCTTGTCATTGTCGGCGAAGTTCTTCTTGTTGTGCTTGGTGAAGTGCTTCTTGCTCTTGATGAGCTTGGCGGTTGCGCTCCTCCAAGGCACGAGTAGCTTCTTGCAAAGCGTGATGTGCCTCAAGCGCTCGTTCATGACGACGATGTTGTTCTTCTTCTTGGCGTTGTTGTTCTTGATATTGTCGTTGTTGTTCTTGCTCCCACGCATCTTGCTCTTGTTGGCGGCGACGTTCTCGAGCGCGGGCGCGATCTTGAAGTCCATTGCCATGGAATGGATTGTCTTGACGGTGACGACCTTGTGGAGAACTTGGGCCGGAGTGTTCGTCTTGGTGATGAACACGTGCTCGCCGGGGGCTTGCATCGGAAGAGTACTCCGATGAGTGTCGGCTTGAGCGCCGTTTTGACGTAGTCGAAGTAGAGGGAGCGCGGTTGACCATCAAGGACCGAAGTTCCTCCATTTGGCTTGATAGCTTGGTGTCGAGGTAGTCCCGCGTGCGCGCCTCAGATTCGCGCAAGTCGGTGGCGAGGTTGTCGATGCGGTCATTCAAGGCATGTAGCGCTTGAGTAATTGCCTTGTTGGCGCCGAAGAAGTGCAACTTGGTGACGTGGGTGGTCGCGTCATCGTCGTTCTCCTCGAATGTCGGGTTCGACACGATGTTCCTATCCATAGCACTCAACAAGATGTAAGTGGAAGAGTGAGAAAACAATACCAATTACTGTTCCAAAAGTTGAGAGTGGATCAAGTTCACTCAATGTGCAAGCATGAAAGTAGTAGAATTGGTACCGAAGAATGTCCCTCTCACACCTACACAAGTAAAGCTTATGGAGTAGCTTGGTTAGGATGGTGGCACAAAAATTCAAGCAATTCGAGAATAAGATTTGATCAAGTTGAAATAGATCCGCAAATTCGTAAATGAAACGAGGTAGATTTATAGCAATGAGTAAGCACGGGAACACACACGTATAGGAAAGTGGTATTGTAACACTGAAAAATGAGCGCAAAATGTGGAAGCCACGGTAAGCTCAAGGTGCACAATAGTGGAGAGATGCTAGCACGATTGCACGAATGGGCGCGATACGGACTTGTGCACACCTATGCGAAGCAAAACTAGACGTCTTCCTATACCCAACTTTTGCTATTTATGTGGTTGGCACAAAATCTCTCGCTCAAATGATCGAATATGATATGCAACTTGCTCTTGCTCTTTTGCTTTTTGCTTAAAAGCTTTGCTTTGCTTCTCCTTTGGAGGATGATATTAGGAATGATCACTATGCGGGATGTGCACACCAATGTAGCAATGATGTATGCGGGTACTATTGTAACACAAAATGAGATACTATGATAAATGCATGCTATTTGTAGCTATGCGGAGTATGTATCACTAAAGTGCACAAGTAGCGTAGCCCGGCAATACTCAATGGCTAGTCTCGATAGGTAAGTAACGCAAATAGGATCGGGTTAACAATGCAATGGCAAGGGTATATGTCAAGAGTGTCGTCGCGGTTACCGTCCTTGCTTACGGTTGGTGTAAATGAAGATGTGGTAGGCGACGAATCGGGGCGATGATGAGCAGCGGCGTTGTCGATGTAGAACCGTTCCTAATTAGCCGAAACACCTTAGGAAACGGAAACCGCAACTCAAAATCTCAAAGAAAAATTTCATGAAGGCAAAAGGTGGTAAAACCAAGGTGAGGATCTCGGGCACGTTGATAGCTTCAAAACGAGCCAAAGAACACTCAAATCGGAGTTCGGGAGTGGAAGTTATGGTCAAAATAAGAATCAGCCGAAGTCAGGAACTGGGAGGGGCGGTTCTACCGCTCCGGAAACGACCTGGGGAATTAGCGGTTGTACCGCTTGTATGGGCGGTTGTACCGCTCCTGGGCGGAACTGCAGGCCCGAATCCACGAGTTAGAAGAAAAATTCGGTCAATTTTGCGGAAGAAAATGATGGGAATGATAGGGCAAAGCTAGATCCACTTGTCCACAACGAGATCCACGGATCACAATCAACAAAATCTCCTCAAATCCAACAAATCCAAGAAATTTTTGGTATGTCTATTTTTGTGGGGATTTTCGAAATTAGGTCAAAACAAAGCAAAAATTGGCTAGAAAATGAAGGGGAAGACTCCAAGATGTGAATCAACCTGGCTCATGATACCAATATGATACGGGGCACGCCCGTGTGCATTGATCTTTTCACACTTGGAGGGGGAAAAGGGAGAAATCACGAGAGAAAACGCAAACTCATGGACAAACTTCGATCACACATCCACTAAGAACAAGCAAACACACAAGGTAGTTAGATCCACAAACAACGGACGGATACAAGTAACCGGTAGTTCTTCCTCACTCCGGGGGGAGGAGGCCTTGAATCTCTTGAGATCTTCCCTCTAGAGGGGCCTTGGCATCACTTGGATCTTCTTCGGTGGAGGGCAACTCCACAAGAGGAGGAAGTAATGGAGCTTGGCTCAACAAAGAGTATTCGCTAAACACAAGCTAACCCTAGGATGGAGGTAGAGGAAGGGTACATATAGTCCTGGGGATAAGTGGGGGGTACACGAGTCGTAACTCCTTCTATCTCGCAGCGTAGGGGCGGTTGTACCGGAGCTTGGACCGGTTGTACCGGTCTTTAGACTTTAAGCGGAACAACCGGGGTGGTACCGGTCTTGAACCGCACCATAACAGAAACTTGGCCCGATCGGAGCGGTTGTTGGGCGGTGGTGGACCGGTTGTACCGGTGGAGCGGTGGTTGACCGGTGGTCGACCGGTTGTACCCCTAATTCCTGGGCTGTTGCAAATCCCTCTCCTTGTTCTTGGTGTCCCTCTTGCTTCCTTCCTTCTTCTTGGTACCTAAGCACACAAAGTGTCTCTTCTTGAGGTAGGATCCACGTTCCGAAAGTATCACATGGGAATTCTGTTAGTGCATCTAGTGCCCCTTAGTGATTTTGGTGTATTGAAGACTTATAGGTTAAGAGACTAATGCGTTTGTAAGTGTACACAGGCTCTATAAGTCGCTGAGGAGTTTGATACATTCGGAGATTATCGACCCCTTAAAATGTATGTCTTTGCTGAAGACTTTGGTGAAGACTTTGGTATTCCCTGAAGACTTTGAAAAAGAAGAAGTTGGTGTGACCTTGAAGATATGAACGAGGACTATGAAGCGTGAAGACTTTTGTTTTCGTAGTTTCATTTCCTTTCTTTGAGTCATAGGAAACACCGTACTATTAAAGGGGGCCGAGGTAATACTAAGGAAAAATTCCAACTGATGCTCAACTCAAAAGCCTCAACCTATCCAATCCTTCGAGTGAAGCCTTTGGAAATCTCTTGCAGTTCAGTCAAGTTCTTCAGTGACAGAGATGATGATCTTCTGGTCTCTGAGGAAATTGGTCTGACTGAGGAGTTAGGATTTCGCCAGTGCGAATTGCCTACAAGTGAGGAATATGATAAGCCTGAGGACTTTCATAGTTCGAAATTCCGACCGTTGCTGTGCTAAGTGCCAGCTGTCCCCAATCATCCTATCCACATAACGGTCATATCATTGGGGGCATTTATGTCTTATCATGTCGGGTTGCACCCTGGCTATAAATAGCCACCCCTGACAACCACTAGTTGGTTGGCTGCTCCGAGAGAGAACTGACACTTGTCATTTGAGAGCATCCCATTCCTCGAGGACTTTGAGAGAAAATCATCAGTGAGGAAAAACCCCAAACCAAACCACCAAACCCAAAGTGATTGAGCATCACTGAAGAAATTGTTCCTGTGTGGAAACGACGCTTGTTACCTTTGAAGACTGTGTATCTTCCAGACGGTTAGGCGTCATGGTCTAGTGTATCCTGCAGTCAATTGGGGATCACGAAGTGACCTTGGTCTAGAGCATCCAGCAGTCAATTGTGGATCGCCGGGTGACCAGTTTGTGAGAGTTTTGGAAGTCTACCCTGAAGACTTACCACGAGTGTTGGGCGAGGTCTGTGTGACCTTAGCTCAAGGAGAATATGGTAAGGACTGTGTGTCCTGGGACTGTGTGTCCTCTGGTTTAAATACCAGGCCACTCCAAACCAGACGTACGACTGTCAAAACAGTTGGAACTGGGTCATCAAATCATTGTCTTCATCGAGCTACCTGGTTCTATTTCCTCAACCCTTTAAGTTCCTCGTATACTTGTTGATGAAATTGATCGTTACTATTTGAAGAATTTGACTGAAGACTTTCTCAATTTCCTCACCTCAAATTCTTCAAGCTACCTTGTTCCTCACCTGCTTATCCTGTATAACGCCATCTGTAATCTGTGCATGCTTTATTTCATCATGATGACTATGCGATCGCTATGCTTCGTATGCACTTGAGTACTTATTCCGCTGCTAGTTATTCATCACATTTCAAATTCCTCAAGTTGAGATTCCTCAGTGATGAATTTGTAAAAATCGCCTATTCACCCCCCTCTAGTCGATATAACGCACTTTCAATTGGTATCAGAGCAAGGTACTCCCTTGTTCTGTGTGATTTTGGTTTAACCACCTGGAGTTCTAGTTATGTCGACTGTAGGTATGATCAAGGTTTCCGCAGGCTGTCCTACCTTCGATGGGACGGACTACCCCTACTGGAAGAACAAGATGCGCATGCATCTTGAAGCTATTGACAACAATCTCTGGTATGTTGTGGAAAATGGTGTTCCCCGCACATCTCCGACTGTTACTGCTGCTGATGCGAAGAAATTCAAGCAACTCGATTCTCAAGCGAAGAATATCATCTGTGGCCATCTGAGCAAAGGTCAGTATGGCAGAGTGAGTGCTTTGGAAACTGCTAAGATCTCTAGATTCCTCATTCGATACTCTGGCTTTGATGATTCAAGAACGTGGAGACTACAAGTAACTTGATCCTGCTGATATACTTGAGAGACTCAATACTCATGAATTCCAACAAGCTGAGAAGAGAGACCTCTACGGACCAAGCTATGGAAGATCTCGTGCTCTGAAGGCAAAAGCAATTTCCTCATCCGAAGACGAAGATTCTGATAGCAGCCTTGGTGATCCTGAAGAACTGAGTCAGGAGCTGGCAATGCTTGTGAGGAAATTCCAGAAGTTCTCAAGGAGAGGCCAATTTGGAAAGTCATCAAAAAGTGGTTTGAGGAAATCAAATTCCTCAAGCGACTACAAGAAGAGAACTTGTCACAAATGCAAGAAGTCTGGTCACTTTATCTCTGACTGTCCTCTCTGGGAAAAAGAATCAAAGAAGAAGAAATACAAGGACTACAGTTCTGATGACTCGAAGAAAAAGAAGAAATCTTCAAAGTTCTCAACTTCAAAGTCCACATCTTCAAAGTCCTCATCGCACAAGAAGAATGGTTCCAGAAAGGCTCGGGCTTTCATTGGCAAGGAAATGGATTCTGAAGAAGAATCTAAAGAATATGAAGAAGAGGAAGAATCTGAGGAGGAGTCTGACTCTGGTGTTGCTAGCCTTGCTCTCGCCACTGCTTTCGTCAGCAAGTCCATCTTCAACGATGAAGAAAATGACCACTCCAACAACTCCGACGTCAGCAACGATGAATATGCTCCCACTTACTGCTTCATGGCAAAAGGTTCCAAGGTACACAAGCATCACTCTTCTTCTGAATCAAGTGAAGGTGAATCTGATGAATATGTGAAACCTAGCTATGCCAAACTTGCTAAAATTGCCACTAAGCAACAAAGTGCACTTGAAAAGCTTCAGAAATTGCTAGACAAAAGCGATGATCTGTTGAATGAGGAAGTGGATCGGACTCAAACTCTGTCTGATGATCTCAAAAGTCTTCAGACAAAGTATGATAACCTTCAGAGTCATCATAATGCTCTCTTAGTTGACCATGAGAAGGTTTCTTATGAATTTCTTCAAAGAAATCAAGATCTTGAGAAACTAAGAGTGGCTCATGAGGATCTCCAAAGGGAAAACGATTCCTTACTGGCTCAACAGATCAGTACCACTCAGGAAGAATTTGTTCCACCATGTATGAAATGCATCGAACGTGAAACTGCTAATTCTTCACCTAAATGTTCAAATGCTTCTATTGCTGCAAATTCTTCAACTATCCCCATGGTCACAAATTCCTCATCTGAGGATACCACAAGTATCACTGTCGAAAATGCAGGGTTGAAGGAATTGTATGTGACTGGCATGTACAAAAGTCTCAAAGGGCATCAAACCCTTTGCGATGTGCTCAAAAAACAGATTCTGAACAGGAACCCTAGGAAAGAGGGTATTGCATTTGAGAGGAAACTCAATGTTGATGGATCCTACTGGACACCTGAGCAGTACCCCAAAATCTCATGGGTTGCTGCAAAAGGACCTCCTGTGGATCCATCCACTTTATCTGGCTTTACTTGTGAAACTTCATATTCCTCTGATGAGTCACTTGACTCCAACTACAAATTCTTCAAAAATCAGAAAGGTGAAGTATTTGCCAGATTTGTTGGAACTAACTGCAGGAACGGTTCACCTATGAGGAAAATCTGGGTTCCTAAGAGATGCTTGGAAAATCTTCAAGTGAATGTCCTCACGACACCACCCATGAAGAAAAGGAACCCTAGATCAAATTCCTCATATGGACCAAAGTCTTCACTTGGACCAAATTCCTCAAATGGTCAAAAGTATCATTCTCGTGCTAATGCATCTGTTTCGCAGGAAAAATCTAAGAGTTCTGAATATGTGCATTATTCTTCAAATCATTATGTTCATAAGTCCTCGAAGAATTTCTCTGCTTATTCAATATGAGTACTCTAACCCTAGTCCTGTGAAGTGAAGTGCACTAGCTTCAATGCCTCCCTTTTCATATGGAGCTCGCAGAATGATGAACTCTTTGCCACCCCTCCAGATGTGGGTGGTGAAGAAATTGAACTAACTTCTTATGCAGGGTCAGGTCTCCAGACGAACTTGAACGTCTGATGAATTTGCTGGAGACCTGAGGAAATGCTTGAAAGGACGCAAGCTAATCATGCAGAAATGAGTTCCTCATTTCTCACGTCCTAACACTGCTTTACTTACTATGTTGTGTGATGAAATTCTGCCTGATGAATTTGATGTCATGTTCTTCACTCTGAAGCATATGAGTTCGTAAGTTGTACTAATTCATCTGCAGGATGAAACTCCAAAAACTACTGAGTGGGTCCTCGATAGTGGATGCACCAACCACATGACTGGTGACAAGAGTCTATTGATGAATATGCCACTTGCCCCATCTCATCTGAAGCATATCACCTACGCTGACAAAGGAAAAAAGCAAGGTATTGGGTCTAGGTAAGGTTGCAATCTCCAAGGACCGACACATGGACAAGGTGATGCTTGTCGAATCCCTCGGGTTCAACCTCATGTCTATCTCAATGCTTTGTGATCTTGATATGGTTTTCATCTTTGGAAAATATCGTTGTGTTGTCATCATGGAATCTGACCATTCCAAAGTCTTCGAAGGCTTTAGGAGAGGAGACTTGTATATTGTTGATTTGTCTACAGGTCCTTAGCCTGCCACGTGCCTACTTGCAAAGTCCTCAGAAGGTTGGCTGTGGCATCGACGACTTGGACATGCTGGTATGAGGAACTTGCACACGCTCGTGAAGAAAAAGCACGTCATTGGCATTGAAGGTGTCAAATTCCTCAAGGATCACCTCTGTGGTGCTTGTGAGTACGGGAAGATGACCAGATCCAAGCATCCCTCGAAGACAATCATGACCACGACTCGACCTTTTGAATTGCTTCACATGGACCTCTTTGGCCCCACTAATTATTCCACACTAACAAATGCTTCAAGTTTGTATGGCTTTGTCATTGTTGATGATTACTCTCGTTACACTTGGGTGCATATTATTCTGTACAAGTCTGAAGTGCAGGATGTCTTCAGACGATTTGCTTCAAGGGCCTCAACAAACTTCGGCGTCAAGATCAAGCATATCAGGAGTGATAACGGGACTAAGTTCAAGAACACCAATCTTGATGAATATCTTGATGAACTTGGTATTACTCATGAGCTATCTGCCCCATATACTCCTCAGCAGAACGGCGTCGTGGAGCGCAAGAACAGGACTCTTGTTGAGATGGCTCGCACCATGCTTGATGAATACAAGACTCCTCGTCACTTCTGGCCTGAGGCAATTGATACAGCATGCCACATCATCAACAGGGTATATCTTCACAAATTCCTCAAGAAGACATCATATGAACTCATGACCGGCAAGAAACCCAATGTAAGTTATCTCAAAGTCTTCGGTGCAAAATGCTGGATAAGAGATCCTCACCACAGTTCTAAATTTGCACCGAAAGCACATGAAGGTTTTATGCTTGGTTACGGAAAGGACTCGCACACCTACAGAGTCTTCAACACCTACCATCACAAGGTTGTTGAAACTGTAGATGTGCGGTTCGATGAAACTAACGGCTCGCAAAGAGAGCACCTGCCTTCTGTGCTAGATGAAAAGTCTCCTGAGGAATCCATTAAGTTGAAGGCTACTGAGGATGTAGTACCAACTGAAGAAAATCCTCAACCAACTGAGGAAGTCATTCCAATCAATGAAGACATTCATGCTGATACACCTGAAGAAAATGGTGCTGAAGAAAATCCTCAGCCACGTCAACCTGCTCATCCAAGAGTTGCAAATGAAGTGCAGATTGACAAAATCATCGACAACATCAATGCACCAGGTCCTCTCACTCGCTCAAGAGCTTGACATCTGACTAACTTTTGTGGGCATTTTGCTTTTGTCTCTATGATAGAGCCCACCAAAGTTGATGAAGCTTTCAAGGAGCCTGAGTGGATTCAAGCTATGCAAGAGGAATTGCATCAATTCAAGCTCAACAACATGTGGGAACTTGTCAAGCGGCCAGATCCTCGCAAGCATAACATCATAGGTACCAAGTGGATCTACCGCAACAAGCAAGATGAAAATGGCCTTGTGGTAAGGAATAAGGCTCGTCTTGTAGCTCAAGGCCACACACAGGTTGAAGGAATTGACTTTGATGAAACTTTTGCACCTATTGCTAGACTTGAAGCTATTCGCATATTGCTTGCTTATGCTAACCATCATGATATCACTTTATATCAAATGGATGTGAAAAGTGCATTCCTCAATGGTAAGCTTGAGGAAGAAGTATATGTTGCTCAACCCCTAGGTTTTGAAGATCCTAAGCATCCTGACAAAGTCTTCAGACTCAACAAGGCCCTCTATGGCCTCAAGCAGGCCCCTCGGGCGTGGTATGACATGCTGAAGGAATTCCTCATGAAGAAAGGCTTCAAACCCGGTTCACTCGACCCAACTCTTTTCACCAAATCCTATGACAATGAACTGTTCATATGCCAAATATATGTCGACGATATTATCTTTGGTTGTACTGAAAAACGTTACAGTGATGAATTTGCCTATATGATGAGTGAAGAATATCAAATGTCTATGATGGGAGAGTTGAAATTCTTCTTAGGTCTTCAAATTCGTCAGCAAGACAATGGCATCTTCATCTCACAAGAGAAATACCTCAAGGATGTGCTGAGAAAATTCAACATGCACGAATGCAAAGGCGTCAAAACTCCAATGCCTTCAAAAGGCCACCTCTGCACTGATCAAAATGGTAAAGATTTCGATCAGAAGGTATACCGCTCCATGATTGGCTCTTTATTGTATCTGTGTGCATCTAGGCCTGATATTATGCTGAGTGTTTGCATGTGTGCCCGATTCCAAGCAACACCGAAGGAATCACACCATAAGGCTGTGAAACATATTCTTCGATACTTAGCTCACACACCAATGCTTGGATTATGGTATCCCAAGGGCTCAAATCTTCACCTCGTCGGATACTCAGATGCTGACTATGCTGGAGATCGTGTGGATCGCAAGTCAACCTCAGGCACATGTCATTTCCTCGGACGATCCCTAGTCTGTTGGTCCTCGAAGAAGCAGAACTGCGTGTCACTTTCTACTGCTGAAGCTGAGTACATTGCTGCTGGTTCATGCTGCGCTCAGTTGCTGTGGATGAAGCAAACCCTCAAGGACTATGGCATCAAGGTGAAGAATGTGCCTCTCTATTGCGACAATGAGAGCGCTATCAAGATTGCTTAGAACCCAGTTCAGCACTCCAAGACCAAGCACATCCAGATTCGTCATCATTTTCTTCGAGATCATGTACTCAAGGGCGACATCTCCATCGACCACATCCCCACTGAAGAACAACTGGCCGATATCTTCACTAAGCCCTTGGATGAAAAGAGATTTTGCAAGTTGCGGTGTGAGCTAAATATCTTAGAATCTTTGAATGTTCTTTGAAAGGAGACACATCCTAACACTTATGCAAAATTGATGACTTTGATGTGCAACACACGAAGTAACGTTTTTCTTCAATCAATGAAGAATAACTCTCTAAGTGAAGAAATTAACGAAGAATTTGATTCTCAGAACCCTACGACAATTGTACGCGATGTCTGAAATCATCATTCTTATACGGTGGGTCAAGCCACCAACAATAGTTGAAATTCTTCAAAGTTGAGTTTTTCATCATTTTGCAAATTCTTCAAATTTTTAAATTCCTCAAGTTTGCAAATTCCTCAACTTTTTCAATGTCCTCAACAACATTCACTTATTGCTAATTCTTCAAGTTGACTTTCATCTAAGTGAATGTGATCGGACCCGTTCCCCCTCTATGCTAAACTCAACCCAGTCTATTCACAAATTCTTCATATGCGTTCTACTTTGAAACTCGTTCAAAGTCTTCACTGTATCCTTGACAGCTGAAGAATTTGCGAACGGAAACTTTAAAATTTTCACTATCAAATTTTTTGGCGCTTCCCGCTCAAACAGTTCCGATTCCCACGACTGGATAAGCCACGATCCCCCACTATCTCCACTACTCAGAACGTGGGTGACACCTGTCGCGTGGAGAGCAAGGGTCAGGGGCAATCTGGTCCAAAATCTTCGGGCCGATTCGTTTTTACTGCCACTATATATACTCCCTCCCCTTCACTGTGCTCGAGTTACTCCTCACTCCCATCTCTCCTGAGCTCAAACCTAGCGCCGCCGCTAAAATCATCGCCGCCGGAGAGGAAGAGCTTCACTGCCTCGACCTCGCCGTCGCCTTACTGGCATCGGCCGCGGAAGTCTTCACCCCGCCGCCGCTGTAGCTGTGTCCCTCTGCCAAGCTAGGGCGTGGGAGATCTGGACGGACGAACTTCCCAGATTTCATCTCTCTGTTCGTCGTGTTCTTCATCAGGGTAAATAAAATCTAATTTTACTGCCCTTGTTTGATCTTCATGTCTTCCACAAAATCCTCAAAAGTGTTTTTTTCTTCAAGAATCATCTTCTTAAGCACCTTACATGTTTCAATCCCTTGATGTTTTTCTCTAAGTTATGATTTTCTTCAAGATTCCTCAATTGTGTGGATCTACATATTCGCACAACTCTGGAACCTAAGACAAAGAACACTTAGTGAAATTCCTCAAGACATCTATGGTCAAAATCCTCAACTTGATGTATTTTGAAAAAATTCTGAGAATGCATATGTCCTCTTCAAATTCCTCGCACCTATACTCTGTTCACAGGTACAAAATGTCTGATGATGAATCACTATATTCTCATCAACTTAACTCATTTGCAGCGTTTCTTGAGGAAAAATTGTATACATCTTCAGAATCATCAAGAGTTCAAAGTCATCAAGTGAAGAAAATGGCAGATGGTAAAGGACCTCAGAAGGGTGGAAAGATGGCTGAACAGAACACTGCTTTTGAGATACCTGAGGATCTGTATGCTGGTTACTATACTCCAGATGAGGCCATTCATGGCAAAGAAACTAAATAGCAGAGGAAAATCAGAATTCAGAGGATTGAACGGAGGTGGGCAAAGGAGTGGAGAGACTATCGCTATGTCACTCCCAAGTACATGAAGAAATTCGCCCTCAAACCTCCTTGCAAAAGGGCTCCTCCTGCTGATGGTCAAGAAATTGATCCCACTAGCGTTGCTCGTGTTGAAGACTTTCCAGTTGAATGGGCAAAGCATCAACAAAAACTTCAGAGAACTGCCAAAGCCGCAGTGAAGAAATTCAATTAAGATTTTGCGGCTGCTGCTGCCTCTGCCGGAGCCTCTGATAGTGCTCCGAAGAAATCATTTGTGAAGAAATCCGCAGTGAAGTCAAAGTCCTCAACTTCAAAATCCTCACTGCAAAATACTCATGCAAATTCTTCAAAGGCCACTGCAATGCCTTCAGTAGCTGCACAATCATCAGCTGCTGCTGCAAAGTCCTCAACACATGTAAATCTTACAACATGTCAGAGGACTACTGGCTTATCAATTGCTTCAGGGGCCTCTGCAAGTTCCTCAGCCCAAGAACAGTCTTCAACAAGTCCTACCTTGATGAAGATAAAGAGAACTGCTGGACGAGGTCAGAGACCAAGTCCTCACAAAAGCCAAGTTACTGTGAATGTACCCTCAGGGTCTGAGGATAATGATGATGCTACTAATGAAGAATTGGAAGAAATCATCAGAAACAGTCAGCAGAGAGCTGCAATAGCTAAGGGCAGCTATGTTCCTCTTATGCTGGATCCAAAGATGATCCTCAACTTTATTGACATATGGCCAGAAAAGAAAAGTTCCTGAAGAACAATGTGATGAATTTGACTCCTACTCAACTCATCACAGTTCAGTCTGAGATTCGCTGCCTGACTGATGAACAAGCAAAATATGATGCTGAATGGAAGGGCACCAAAGTAAGATTTGTCAGGGCAGCCCAAGCTGTAGTTAGAGATCACAACTCAAGGGTTGCAGCTCAATTGCAACAACAAATTCCTCAGGCTGAAGAATCTGCTCAGCCTGCTGAAGAAACTGCACGCGCTGCTGAAGAACCTGTCAGGGCAACCTCCACTGTTGCGCCTGAAGAAACTGCCAGGCCAGCTGAAGCTTTTGCTGCGCCTGATGAAATTGAGACCACTAGGGCGACTGCATCAGTCATTTCTGAAGAAACTGCTCCACCTTCACCCTCTGCTGAAACTGCAAAGTCCTCAAGGGTGATGAACATCAACCTTCCTTCTGCATCAGAAGCGAAGAAAACAAAGGCTGCGGAGAAAATTGCTGCTAATAAAAGAAAAGCATCAACTTCAGATTCCTCAGCGGTGAAGAAATTGAAGACACTGCCAAGTTCTTCAACTGAACCCATTGATGCAACCCCAATCTCCTCAGTACCTGGCTATGAAATAGTTCCATTTGGTGTCGAGTATGACATTCCAAATGTTGATGATGAAGAAGTTCATTCTGCTGCTTCAACAGAGCAGATTGTTGAAGAAATTGAAGTGGAAGCAAATGCTTCAACTCCACTGGAATCATCGCCCCTGCCTCAGTTGACTGCTGAAGAGGCCGGCGTTGAAGAAATGGAAGAGGTCGTGGACATTGGCAACACAACTCCTCTGATCAATGATGAATATTGGGAAGCTGCACACCCAAATTCTCCAATGACCACACCAATTACTCAAATTCCTCAGTCTCCAGCCCAGACTGAAGAAATTCATACTGAAGATATTCCAGCTGCATCAGCTGAAGAAATTGCTGCTCAAACCGCAAATGAGGAAACTGCTGTTCAAATTCCTCAATCTGAAGAAGTTCCTCCTATGATTAAGGACATTGTGGGCCGCTTCAAGCCAAATCTTCAGCCGAAGCCAAAGTTGCCCCTCAAAGGCTCAAAGCGCCCCAAATTCATCAAGACCAATTTCTTCAACGAGCACATTTTCTTCAACGGGCCAAATCCTTATGACTCAGCAAGGACCGGTCGCACAAGATTCTGGACTCCTTCGCAGATGAATTTCTATGCATCAGTACTATTTGACAAAGAGAAAGTCTTCGAGCATCAGCAAATTCCTCATGTGGATATGGAATTCATTCCGTGCTTCACACCTGTGCTCGCAGTTCTTCATGATGCTGGACTTCTTCCCTTCTGCGTTGACATATGCGACTGGAATGAAGAGCTAATTCTTTAATTCTATGCAACCTTGCATATCTCGGGTGATGCTTCTGATGTCAATTCATGGATTCTGGACTGGATGACTGGATCTACTCACTACACTGCCCCAGCCACTGAATTGCTTCAGGCTGTGCCAATAGCAATTCCTTCAGAAGGAGCACCCTGCATCTATGATGAAACTGAACTGCCCAACCACTTGATGCAAGTGCTGATGAAGCCATTGGCTCAGGGCCAACCTCAAAGGACTTCCTTCCTTGTGAAGGATTTGCTCTATGTGCCCAGGACCGTTTATCGCATTCTGACCAAAACCCTCAGTCCTCAGAAGGGCCACAATTCTGAAGAAGAAGAAGTGGAGGGAATCATGAAGAACATGCTATTCAACATCATTCATGGGATTCCCGTAAATTACCATGATTTCTTCATGAGCACTTTGGCCAATGCTGCTTCAGCCCCATTTGAATTGAAGCCTTACGCTCCCTGGATCATGAAATTCATCAGATCAAGGTCTTCACTTCCATTCAAGGCTGACTTTCAAAATCACTTCAGCTTTCTGCCTCCAATTGAAGTCCTCAAGAGCTCATTTTCCTCAGTTGAGGGTAAAGGCAAAGCTGTCATTGATGAAGGTACTCGTCCATTGGATGGTCAGTTTCGCAAAGCTGCATCCTATTCCACCAATGATGACACTGCTACCCAAGATTCTGCCGCAAAAGCCTCAGCGCAAAATCCTCAAGAAACTGCCCCTCGTATGATGACTGATCGAGAGCTTCTTCTAAGTCTTCATCAGAAGATTGATCGCAATCACAAGTGGGTAAAACGTCAGTTTGGTTCACTTCTTCGAGACATGACTGTCACGCACAACTCTATGAGGAAGAACCACTATTATCTTCATGAAGTCTTTGACCGCACATGGGCCATCCTGTCTCACCTCAAGACTCCTGAAGAACTCAAGGAGATGGAATTTCAGCAGGACTTTGATTGGTCCATCCCTCCAAGGAAGAAATGGAAGAAAGTTCAAGTTCCTCAGCTGGTTACAAGCTCATATTCTTCATCACGCCAGGCGGATGAAGCTGAGGATATTGACGACACTGCTGCAGGCCCTACATCAACGAACGACCCCGACAATGCTGGCGCTCCTCCACCAGCTTCAAGATGAAATTTTTCAGGGGCGTTAGTCCTCAATTTCTGCCCCTTTTGGTCTTCGATGACAAAGGGGGAGAAAATTTGAGTTAGTCTTCAAGCGGGTCTCTATATATGGGCTGTTTTTGTTTAAGTTACAACTCTCGCTCTTCTGAAGCTTTTGTTGGTTGAGTTGTAAACTTAAGTCCGATGGTGGTCTGATGCTTTTGAACTGCTTTCCGCATGCTATTTCCTCAAGTTATCTTAATGCACGCATGATGAACTTCCTCAGACCCCATTTTCCATCATGCATTTCAATTTCCTCATGATATATATTAAATGCGTGTATGGATTACAAGATATAGGGGGAGTTCTCCATGATTTTAACCTGCCATGTGCATTTGCAGTCCAAAGCAAATTCCTCAAATATACACATCTTCAGGGGGAGTTCTTCTATATCTTGCAATCAAATTCCTCAAACTCAGTACTTACACTTCATATTATTATCCCCGTTGAAAACTTAACCTATTTGTCATCAATCACCAAAAAGGGGGAGATTGTTAGTGCATCTAGTGCCCCTTAGTGATTTTGGTGTATTGAAGACTTATAGGTTAAGAGACTAATGCGTTTGTAAGTGTACACAGGCTCTATAAGTCGCTGAGGAGTTTGATACATTCGGAGATTATCGACCCCTAAAAATGTATGTCTTTGGTGAAGACTTTGCTGAAGTCTTTGGTATTCCCTGAAGACTTTGAAAAAGAAGAAGTTGGTGTGACCTTGAAGATATGAACGAGGACTATGAAGCGTGAAGACTTTTGTTTTCGTAGTTTCATTTCCTTTCTTTGAGTCATAGGAAACACCGTACTGTTAAAGGGGGCCGAGGTAATACTAAGGAAAATTTCCAACTGATGCTCAACTCAAAAGCCTCAACCTATCCAATCCTTCGAGTAAAGCCTTTGGAAATATCTTGCAGTTCAGTCAAGTTCTTCAGTGACAGAGACGATGATCTTCTGGTCTCTGAGGAAATTGGTCTGACTGAGGAGTTAGGATTTCGCCAGTGCGAATTGCCTACAAGTGAGGAATATGATAAGCCTGAGGACTTTCATAGTTCGAAATTCCGACCATTGCTGTGCTAAGTGCCAGCTGTCCCCAATCATCCTATCCACATAACGGTCATATCATTGGGGGCATTTATGTCTTATCATGTCGGGTTGCACCCTGGCTATAAATAGCCACCCCCCACAACCACTAGTTGGTTGGCTGCTCCGAGAGAGAACTGACACTTGTCATTTGAGAGCATCCCATTCCTCGAGGACTTTGAGAGAAAATCATCAGTGAGGAAAAACCCCAAACCAAACCACCAAACCCAAAGTGATTGAGCATCACTGAAGAAATTGTTCCTGTGTGGAACCGACGCTTGTTACCTTTGAAGACTGTGTATCTTCCAGACGGTTAGGCGTCATGGTCTAGTGCATCCTGCAGTCAATTGGGGATCACGAAGTGACCTTGGTCTAGAGCATCCAGCAGTCAATTGTGGATCGCCGGGTGACCAGTTTGTTAGGGTTTTGGAAGTCTACCCTGAAGACTTACGACGAGTGTTGGGCGAGGTCTGTGTGACCTTAGCTCAAGGAGAATACGGTAAGGACTGTATGTCCTGGGACTGTGTGTCCTCTGGTTTAAATACCAGGCCGCTCCAAACCAGACGTACGACTGTCACAGCAGTTGGACCTGGGTCATCAAATCATTGTCTTCATCGAGCTACCTGGTGTTGGGGAACGTTGCATGGGAAACAAAAATTTTCCTACGCACACATAAGATCTATCCATGGTGATGAGCATCTACGAGAGGGAGAGTGAATCTACATACCCTTGTAGATCGCTAAGCGGAAGCGTTAATAAACGCGGTTGATGTAGTCGAACGTCTTCGCGATCCAAATCGCCGAGCGTCCCGCGATCCAATCACGATCCTTCCGATCTAGTGCCGAACGGACGGCACCTCCGCGTTCAACACACGTACGGCTTGATGACGCCTTCACCTCCTCGATCCAGCGAGCGATGGTGAAGTAGTGGTTGAGTTCCAGCAGCACGACGGCGTGGTGATGGTGGTGAGGAACAATCTCTGCAGGGCTTCGCCAAGCACTACGGAGATTATGACGGAGGAACTAGAGGGCTAGGGTTGCCGGCACACGGCTTGGGAAATCCTGATGTGTCCCGTGTGCTAGCCCTGCCCCTCTATTTATATGTTGAGCCTTGGGGTCTAAACTTGGAGTAAAAGCCTCCTCCGGGTCGGTTTTGCCCGCACAAGGTCGGTTTGGCCCGCAGGAAAAGAGTCCAATTCGGACCCTGCCGAATCGTGCACAGCCGCGCACAAGCGGTAGTACCGCTTCACACAAGCGGTAGTACCGCTTGGGCGGTAGTACCGCTTCACACAAGCGGTAGTACCGCTCCGGCGGTAGTACCGCTTCAACAAGCGGTAGTACCGCTTACGCGGCAGCAAAACTACTTTTGCACTTTCCAATACCTTGTGGGCTTTATCCCTTTGGCTCATATAAAGTGTTGCTGCACCCGAACACTTCGGTAAACATCCGGAACCCCTTCCGGTGAACTCCGGAACCCTTCCGGAGATCAAAACACTATTATCACATATATCAATCTTTACCTCCGGACTATTCCGGAGATCCTCGTCATGTCCGGGATCTTATCCGGGACTCCGAACAACTTTCGGTCACCAACATAATAACTCAATTATACTAATCGTCACCAAACGTTAAGTGTGTAGACCCTGCGGGTTCGAGAACTATGTAGACATGACCGAGACACCTCTACGGTCAATAACCAATAGCGGGACCTGGATGCCCATATTGGCTCCTACATATTCTACGAAGATCTTTATCGGTCGAACCTCTATGTCAAGGATTCAGTTAATCCCGTATGCTGTTCCCTTTGTTCTTCGGTATGTTACTTGCCCGAGATTCGATCGTCGGTATCTCTATACCTAGTTCAATCTCGTTACCGGCAAGTCTCTTTACTCGTTCCGTAATACAAGATCCTGTGGCTAACTCTTCAGTCACTTTGCTTGCAAGGCTCAATGTGATGTTGTATTACCGAGTGGGCCCTGAGATACCTCTCCGTCATACGGAGTAACAAATCCCAGTCTTGATCCATGCCAACCCAACAGACACCCTCGGAGATACCTGTAGAGCACCTTTATAGTCACCCAGTTACGTTGCGACGTTTGATACACACAAGGTATTCCTCCGGTGTCAGTGAGTTGCATGATCTCATGGTCAAAGGAACAGATACTTGACATGCAGAAAACAATAGCAATAAACTGACACGATCAAATGCTACGTTTACAGTTTGGGTCTTGTCCATCACATCATTCTCCTAATGATGTGATCCCGTTATCAAATGACATCTCATGTCCATGGCTAGGAAACCTTAACCATCTTTGATCAACAAGCTAGTCAACTAGAGGCTTACTAGGGACACAGTGTTGTCTATGTACCCACACATGTATTTGAGTTTCCAATCAATACAATTATAGCATGGATAATAAACGATTATCATGAACAAGGAAATATAATAATAACCAATTTATTATTGCCTCTAGGGCATATTTCCAACAGTCTCCCACTTGCACTAGAGTCAATAATCTAGTTCACATCACTATGTGATTTACATTGTAATGAATCGAACACCCATGCAGTTCTGGTGTTGTTCATGTTTAGCCCTTGGAAGAGGTTTAGTCATCGGATCTGCAACATTTAGATCCGTGTGTACTTTGCAAATATTTATGTCGTCCTCCTTGATGTAATCGCGGATGGAATTGAAACGTCGCTTTATGTGTCTGGTCCTCTTGTGAAATCTTGGTTCCTTGGCTAGAGCAATGGCACCAGTATTATCACAAAACAGAGTCATTGGGTTAAGCGCACTAGGCACTACTCCAAGATCTGTCATGAACTCCTTCATCCAGACACCTTCCTTCGCTGCCTCCGAGGCAGCGATGTACTCCGCTTCGCATGTAGAATCAGCTACCACGCTTTGCTTGGAACTGCACCAGCTAACCGCACCCCCATTAAGAATAAATACGTATCCGGTTTGCGACTTAGAGTCATCCGGATCAGTGTCAAAGCTTGCATCGACGTAACCCTTTACGACGAGCTCTTGATCACCTCCATAAACGAGAAACATGTCCTTAGTCCTTTTCAGGTACTTCAGGATATTCTTGACCGCCGTCCAGTGTTCCATTCCTGGATCACTTTGAAACCTTCCGACCATACTTATGGCAAGGCTGACATCGGGTCTTGTGCACAGCATTGCATACATGATAGAGCCTATGGCTGAAGCATAGGGGATGACACTCATCTTTTCTCTATCTTCTGCAGTCACTGGGCATTGAGTCTTACTCAACTTCACACCTTGCAATACAGGCAAGAACCCCTTCTTGGACTGATCCATTTTGAACTTCTTCAAAACTTTGTCAAGGTATGTGCTTTGTGAAAGTCCTATTAAGCGTCTCGATCTATCTCTATAGATCTTGATGCCTAATATGAAAGCAGCTTCTCCTAGGTCCTTCATTGAAAAACTCTTGTTCAAATATTCCTATATGCTTTCCAGCATTTCTATATTGTTTCCAATCAGCAATATGTCATCCACATATAATATTAGAAACGCTATAGAGCTCCCACTCACTTTCTTGTAAATACAAGCTTCTCCGTAAACTTGTATAAACTCGAACGCTTTGATCACCTCATCAAAACGAAGATTCCAACTCCGAGATGCTTGCACCAGTCCATAAATGGATCGCTGGAGTTTGCAAACTTTGTCAGCATTCTATGGATCGACAAAACCTTCTGGTTGCATCATATACAACTCTTCCTTAAGGTAACCGTTAAGGAACGCTGTTTTGACATCCATCTGCCAAATTTCATAATCGAAAAAGGCAGCTATTGCTAACATGATTCTGACGGACTTAAGCATCGCTACGGGTGAGAAGGTCTCATCGTAGTCAACTCCTTGAACTTGTGAAAAACCCTTTGCCACAAGTCGAGCTTTATAGACGGTGACATTACCGTCCGCGTCCGTCTTCCTCTTAAAGATCCATTTGTTCTGAATGGCCTTACGCCCTTCAGGTAATACTTCCAAAGTCCATACTTTGTTTTCATACATGGATCCCATCTCGGATTTCATGGCCTCTAACCACTTCTCGGAATCCGGGCCCATCATCGCTTCTCCATAGCTCGTAGGTTCATCGTTGTTTAACAACATGACCTCTAAGACAGGGTTGCCGTACCACTCAGGAGTAGTACGCGTCCTTGTCGACCTACGAGGTTCGATAGCAACTTGATCCAAAGCTTCATGATCATCATCATTAACTTCCTCTTCAGCTAATGTAGGCTCCACAGAAACAACTTTCTGCGCTGCGCTACTCTCAGGTTGAAGTAAAGGTTCAATAACCTCATCAAGTTCTATCTTCCTCCCACTCAATTCTTTCGAGAGAAACTCTTTCTCAAGAAATGTTCCGTTTTTAGCGACAAACACTTTGCCTTCGGATCTGAGATAGAAGGTATACCCAACTGTCTCTTTTGGGTATCCTATGAAGACGCATTTCTCCGCTTTGGGTTCCAGCTTTTCAGGCTGAAGCTTTTTGACATAAGCATCACATCCCCAAACTTTAAGAAACGACAGCTTTGGCTTCTTGCCAAACCAAAGTTCATATGGCGTCGTCTCAACGGATTTCGATGGTGCCCTTTTTAAAGTGAATGCAGCTGTCTCTAATGCATAACCCCAAAACGATAGTGGCAAATCGGCAAGAGACATCATAGATCGCACCATATCTAATAAGGTTCGATTACGACGTTCGGACACACCATTACGCTGTGGTGTTCCAGGCGGTGTCAATTGTGAAACAATTCCACACTGTCTTAAGTGACTGCCAAACTCATAACTCAGATATTCTCCTCCTCGATCAGATCGTAGGAATTTAATCTTCTTGTTACGATGATTCTCAACTTCACTCTGAAATTGTTTGAACTTTTCAAATGTTTCAGACTTGTGTTTCATTAAGTAAATATACCCATATCTACTTAAGTCATCAGTGAAGGTGAGAAAGTAACGATAACCACCGCGCGCCTCAATACTCATTGGACCGCACACATCAGTATGTATGATTTCCAATAAGTCACTTGCCCGTTCCATTATTCCAGAGAACGGCGTTTTAGTCATCTTGCCCATGAGGCATGGCTCACATGTGTCAAGTGATTCAAAATCAAGTGACTCCAAAAGTCCATCAGCATGGAGCTTCTTCATGCGTTTTACGCCAATATGACCTAAACGGCAGTGCCACAAGAAAGTGGTATTATCATTATCAATTCTACATCTTTTGGCATCAATGTTATGAACATGTGTATCATTACTATCGAGATTCAATAAGAATAAACCCCTCACATCGGGTGCATGACCATAAAAGATATTACTCATATAAATAGAACAACCATTATTCTCTGATTTAAATGAGTAACCGTCTCGCAATAAACAAGATCCAGATATAATGTTCATGCTTAACGCAGGCACCAAATAACACTTATTTAGGTTCATCACTAATCCCGACGGTAATCGAAGAGCGAGCGTGCCGACGGCGATCACATCAACCTTGGAACCATTTCCCACGCGCATCGTCACTTCGTCCTTTGCCAGCCTCCGTCTATTCCGCAGTTCCTGTTTTGAGTTGCAAATATGAGCAACCGCACCGGTATCAAATACCCAGGCACTACAACGAGAGTTGGTAAGGTACACATCAATAACATGTATATCATATATACCTTGTTTGTTGTTGGCCGCCTTCTTGTCAGCCAAATACTTGGGACAGTTCCGCTTCCAGTGTCCAGTTCCCTTGCAATGAAAACACTCAGTTTCTGGTTTGGGTCCAGCCTTGGGTTTCTTCACGAGAGGAGCAACTGCTTTGCCACTCTTCTTAGAGTTACCCTTCTTACCCTTGCCATTTTTCTTGAAACTAGTGGTTTTATTGACCATCAACACTTGATGCTCCTTCTGAATTTCAGACTCAGCGACTTTCAGCATCGCAAACAGCTCGGCGACTGACTTGTTCATCCCGTGCATGTTATAGTTCAACACGAAGCTCTTGTAGCTAGGCGGCAATGATTGAAGAACTCTGTCAGTGATAGCCTCTGGCGGAAGGGGCATCCCTAACTCAGCCAGACGGGTGGAGTACCCAGACATTCTGAGCACGTGATCACTGATAGACCCGTTCTCCTCCATCTTGCAAGCATAGAACTTATCGGAGATCTCATATCTCTCGATCCGGGCATTCTTCTGAAAGATAAACTTCAACTCCTGGAACATCTCATATGCTCCATGACGTTCAAAACGTCTTTGAAGTCCCGGTTCTAAGCCATACAACATTGCACATTGAACTATTGAGTAATCATCAGAACGAGCCTGCCAGGCGTTCACAACGTCTAGAGACTCAACTGGAGCGGGTGGATCACCAAGCGGTGCATCAAGGACATAAGCCTTCTGGGAAGCCGTAAGGATAATCCTTAGATTACGGGCCCAGTCCACAAAGTTACTTCCATCATCTTTCAACTTAGCTTTCTCTAGGAACGCATTAAAATTCAGGGGTGCTACTGCGCGAGCCATGATCTACAACATAAATATAGCAAAGACAACTTAGACTATTGTTCTTAGATAATGAGTTTAGTTAATCATATTTAAAAAACTCCCACTCAAATTGACATCCCTCCGATCATTCGAGTGTAACATGATCCAAATCCACCAACTCAAGTCCGATCATCACGTGAGTTGAGGTGGTTTCAATGGTGAACATCTTCATGTTGATCATATCTACTATATGACTCATGTTCGACCTTTCGGTCTCTTGTGTTCCGAGGCCATGTCTGTACATGCTAGGCTCGTCAAGTTTAACCCGAGTGTTCCGCACGTGTAACATGGCTTACACCCGTTGTATGCGAACGTAGAGTCTATCACACCCGATCATCACGGCGTGTCTCGAAACGACGAACTTTCGCAACGGTGCACACTTGGGGAGAACACAATTTATCTTGAAATTTAAGTGAGGGATCACCTTATAATGCTACCGTCGTCCTAAGCAAAATAAGATGCATAAAAAGGATTAACATCACATGCAAATCATAAGTGACATGATATGGCCATGAACTTGTGCTTTTGATCTCCATCTCCAAAGCACCGGCATGATCTCCATCGTCACCGGCATGACACCATGATCTCCATCATCTTGATCTCCATCAACGTGTCGCCATAAGGTTGTCGCGCCGACTGATGCTTCCACGACTATAGCTAACGTTTAGCGATAAAGTAAAGCATTACATAGCGCTTAATGATTGACACGCAGGTCATACAATAATTAAAGACAACTCTATGGCTCCTGCCAGTTGCCGTACTCATCGACATGCAAGTCGTGATATTCTATACATCACATGATCATCTCATACATCACATATATCTCATCATGTAATTGGCCATATCACATCACAACATACCCTGCAAAAACAAGTTAGACGTCCTCTAATTGTTGTTGCAAATTTTACGTGGCTGCTACGGGTTTGCAAGAACCGTTCTTACCTACGCAAAACCACAACGTGGTGTAGTGATTGCTTTTTGATCTTCTAAAAGAACCCTCTTCATTGAACCGATTCAACTAAAGTGAGAGAGACAGACACCCGCCAGTCACCTTTATGCAACAAGTGCACGCAGCGGTAAAACCAGTCTCGCGTAAGCGTACGCGTAATGTCGGTCCGGGCCGCTTCATCTCACAATACCGCTGAATCAAGTATCAACTAGTAACGGCAAGCAATATGTATACACCCACGCCCACAACTCGTTTGTGTTCTACTCGAGATCTCATCTACGCATAGACCTAGCTCATGATGCCACTGTTGGGGAACGTTGCATGGGAAACAAAAATTTTCCTACGCACACATAAGATCTATCCATGGTGATGAGCATCTACGAGAGGGAGAGTGAATCTACATACCCTTGTAGATCGCTAAGCGGAAGCGTTAATAAACGCGGTTGATGTAGTCGAACGTCTTCGCGATCCAAATCGCCGAGCGTCCCGCGATCCAATCACGATCCTTCCGATCTAGTGCCGAACGGACGGCACCTCCGCGTTCAACACACGTACGGCTTGATGACGCCTTCACCTCCTCGATCCAGCGAGCGATGGTGAAGTAGTGGTTGAGTTCCAGCAGCACGACGGCGTGGTGATGGTGGTGAGGAACAATCTCTGCAGGGCTTCGCCAAGCACTACGGAGATTATGACGGAGGAACTAGAGGGCTAGGGTTGCCGGCACACGGCTTGGGAAATCCTGATGTGTCCCGTGTGCTAGCCCTGCCCCTCTATTTATATGTTGAGCCTTGGGGTCTAAACTTGGAGTAAAAGCCTCCTCCGGGTCGGTTTTGCCCGCACAAGGTCGGTTTGGCCCGCAGGAAAAGAGTCCAATTCGGACCCTGCCGAATCGTGCACAGCCGCGCACAAGCGGTAGTACCGCTTCACACAAGCGGTAGTACCGCTTGGGCGGTAGTACCGCTTCACACAAGCGGTAGTACCGCTCCGGCGGTAGTACCGCTTCAACAAGCGGTAGTACCGCTTACGCGGCAGCAAAACTACTTTTGCACTTTCCAATACCTTGTGGGCTTTATCCCTTTGGCTCATATAAAGTGTTGCTGCACCCGAACACTTCGGTAAACATCCGGAACCCCTTCCGGTGAACTCCGGAACCCTTCCGGAGATCAAAACACTATTATCACATATATCAATCTTTACCTCCGGACTATTCCGGAGATCCTCGTCATGTCCGGGATCTTATCCGGGACTCCGAACAACTTTCGGTCACCAACATAATAACTCAATTATACTAATCGTCACCAAACGTTAAGTGTGTAGACCCTGCGGGTTCGAGAACTATGTAGACATGACCGAGACACCTCTACGGTCAATAACCAATAGCGGGACCTGGATGCCCATATTGGCTCCTACATATTCTACGAAGATCTTTATCGGTCGAACCTCTATGTCAAGGATTCAGTTAATCCCGTATGCTGTTCCCTTTGTTCTTCGGTATGTTACTTGCCCGAGATTCGATCGTCGGTATCTCTATACCTAGTTCAATCTCGTTACCGGCAAGTCTCTTTACTCGTTCCGTAATACAAGATCCTGTGGCTAACTCTTCAGTCACTTTGCTTGCAAGGCTCAATGTGATGTTGTATTACCGAGTGGGCCCTGAGATACCTCTCCGTCATACGGAGTAACAAATCCCAGTCTTGATCCATGCCAACCCAACAGACACCCTCGGAGATACCTGTAGAGCACCTTTATAGTCACCCAGTTACGTTGCGACGTTTGATACACACAAGGTATTCCTCCGGTGTCAGTGAGTTGCATGATCTCATGGTCAAAGGAACAGATACTTGACATGCAGAAAACAATAGCAATAAACTGACACGATCAAATGCTACGTTTACAGTTTGGGTCTTGTCCATCACATCATTCTCCTAATGATGTGATCCCGTTATCAAATGACATCTCATGTCCATGGCTAGGAAACCTTAACCATCTTTGATCAACAAGCTAGTCAACTAGAGGCTTACTAGGGACACAGTGTTGTCTATGTACCCACACATGTATTTGAGTTTCCAATCAATACAATTATAGCATGGATAATAAACGATTATCATGAACAAGGAAATATAATAATAACCAATTTATTATTGCCTCTAGGGCATATTTCCAACACCTGGTTCTATTTCCTCAACCCTTTAAGTTCCTCGTATACTTGTTGATGAAATTGATCATTACTATTTGAAGAATTTGACTGAAGACTTTCTCAATTTCCTCACCTCAAATTCTTCAAGCTACCTTGTTCCTCACCTGCTTATCCTGTATCACGCCATCTGTAATCTGTGCATGCTTTATTTCATCATGATGACTATGCGATCGCTATGCTTCGTATGCACTTGAGTACTTATTCCGCTGCTAGTTATTCATCACATTTCAAATTCCTCAAGTTGAAATTCCTCAGTGATGAATTTGTAAAAATCGCCTATTCACCCCCCCTCTAGTCGATATAACGCACTTTCAAATTCACTAAGGAGAGATCTCACCTCGGATTCTATGGCACGTGCGCGGGCTCTCGTCAAGGGACCACTTGGAGCTTGAGGTGTTGATGATGGGTCCATGGGGATGTACATGGGATGCTCCGCATCACTAGTGGTGGTCACACTCATCCTCTCATAGGAAATGCACTCAAAGTCACATATGGTGGGGGCACTCGTCTCACTAATGTGGTAGTGGCTCTCCTAACATGGAAATTGGGGCATCTCGTCATACGTGGGTGTCAGATAGATGTAGGTGCAAACGTCTCCATGCTCAAGTCCTTTCACCGTTGTGGTTGAAGGGATAGTCCCATACTCAACCTCCTCATCCATAACGCCTCCGAAGATGAATGTCGTGGGGTGTGACAAAACATCAATCTCCTCCAAGACCGAAGGGAACATCCCAAGCTTGGCCTCGGTTCTTGACTCCAAGTGTGAGTCCCATGTGGGCGCTGTCTTCAAGTTGTTGAAGAGGGTCGCGCTTGCCGCCGTGGTCGAAGGGAAAATCCCATGCCCGACCGTCTTGTCGCCGTTGCCGTGGATGAAGGCCGAACATGGCACATCATCACTCGCCTCCATGACCGAAGGGAAATTCCCATGCTCGGCCATCTTCCTTGGGATGCCTCCGAAGATGGAAGGGTCATCCATGCATGTAGCTGGTCGCCTTGGTGTAGGCATCGAAGCTTGTCCTTGGTGGCGTTCTTGTTCTTCGTGCACTTGTTTCTTGGAGGTGGCTTGCACTTCACGATGATGGAGATCACGATCATGATGATTGTCGTGGCGGTCGTCTCGAAGATGAGGATGTGGCCGACTTGTGCTTGCATCGGATGGGCGCTCCGAAGTTGTGCGACTTGAGTGTCTTCGCCTTGAAGATGATGAAGGGGAAGAAGACTTGTAGTTGGCCACCATGTGTCGAAGTTGATCCATGTGCGCGTCCAACTTGTTGTCGATGTAGTCTCTTTTCTGAGCTTCGGAGTGTCGTATGTCGATGACGAGTCGCTCAAGTTTTTGGTTGATGTAGTTGTTCATGTCGATGTAGTCATCGGAGACCGAAGATAATGTGCTTTGCCTAGCCATCACAAGACTCGAGCAAAGGTGAGTGGGAAATAAGATAAACAATACCAAGATACCGTTTCCAAAGTTGAGGATGTATCCCGTTTACTCAATGTGAATTGAGAGAATAGTGGAATTGGTACCGGACTTGTTCACTCACGCCTACAAGTAAAGCTTATCGAGTGGCTTGGTTAGGACAATTGGCACAAAATTCAAGCAATTGTTAGTCAAGATATCAAAAATGTTGAGAAAGATTCACAAAACTGCCATGCAAAGCAAATAGATCAATAGCTATGGTGGCACTAGGAACACACACGGATAGATAAATGGGGATCCGCGCAACCAAGGAATGAGCACAAAATGTGAGAGATCCGGGAAAAGCTCGTGTTGCACTGATACTAGAAGAGACAATAGCTCGATTGCTCAAATGGGCTAGATACGCGCTTGTGCACCAACCTAAGAGAGTAAAACGTGCCGTCTTCAATCCCAAGTATGCTATGTATGTATGATCCGAGAGTATGTACTATGCAAAATGTGTCAATGCAATTGCTATTGCTTATAAGCTCTTTTGTGTCTCCTCTTTTGCTTAAAAGCTTTTTGCTCTTTTTTTATGCTTGATGCTCGAACCAAGATATGAGACAAGTATGATGGATATGCACGGGAGAGACTTATGGCACAATGTAGATAACAAGATATTTGCATGCGAAAAGTAGCTATGCGACATAAGAGTAATACTACGGTGCACAAGTAACGTGCCCCGGCAATTCTCAACTCGCTAGTCTCAATGGGTAAGGTACGCAATAGGCTCGAAGCGATCAATGCAATGGCAATGATATAGACAATGATGTCGTCGAGGTTACCGTCCTTGCTTACGGTTGGGGTGCCAAAAGGCGAAGTGGCCGATGTCGATGTCGAGGCCAAGGCAATGATGAGTAGCGGCGTTGTTGATGTAGAACCGTCCCTAATTATCCTAAATACCTTAGGAAACGGAAAACGCAACTCAAAATCTCAAACAAAATTGGGTTAGGTTGGCGGAAGTTTATGGTGGGATGCTTATGCGGAATTTATGGTGGAGGCCTAGGCAAACTTGCCAAAATGCAACATTTTTATGGAGTCAAATGGTTTTGAAAGTATATTTGTGTGAATGGGGGTCTCAATAGCTACAAAACGAGCTAAAGAATGTCAAAATCGGAGTTCGGATGAATTAGTTATGGCCGAAATAAAATTCCAGCCAAGTCAGTTTTTACAGGTGCCGGACATCCGAGAAATGTCGGACATCCGAGGATCGGACGTCCGAAGGTCCGGAAATCCCAGAATTCGGCTCTGTTTAGGTGTTCCGGACGTCCGACGGTTCGGAAGTGTCCGGACGTCCGGAAAGGGTCGGACGTCCGATGGGTCTGGGTCAGCTCGGGATTTCAGATCTGGGACGCGGTTTTGGGCGGAAATATCGATTTTCAGGGTCAAAACTGATGCAGAAAAAGAAAAATTAGGTGGATTTCGTGGTGGGAAAGCTAGATATACTTGCCAAACACGAATTTTGTGGATCAAAATCAACAAAATCTCACAAGAACCAACAAATCACAAAAATTTTGGTGAGGCTATTTTTGGTGGGGATTTTTGAATTGGGACAAAAACACACAAAATTAGCCTAGAAACGAAGGGGAGGACTCCAAATTCGTGAGGAATGTGGCTCTTGATACCAATATGATATGGGGCACACCCGTGTGTGTCGATCTTTCACGAATTGGAGGGGATTTCACGAAGAACACAAAGAACACGGGGAAGAACGAGGAGAAATCACAAGAGAAACACTAAAAAACAAGTCCAATCACATATCCACTGGACTCACATCCACACAAGATCTACAAGGGTACGAGAACAACAAAGGGAAAGAGGATACATGTTAGAGTTCATCCCAAATCCCAAAGGGAGATGAGGCCTTGAAATCCCGGAGGACCTTCCCTAGATAGGGGCCTTGACATGTTGGAAATATGCCCTAGAGGCAATAATAAAATAGTTATTATTATATTTCCTTGTTCATGATAAATGTTTATTATCCATGCTATAATTGATGATGGACAAGACCCAAACTATGAACGTAGCATATGATCGTGTCAGTTTATTGCTATTGTTTTCTGCATGTCAAGTATGTGTTCCTATGATCATGAGATCATGTAACTCACTGACACCGGAGGAGTACCTTGTGTGTATCAAACGTCACAACGTAACTGGGTGACTATAAAGATGCTCTACAGGTATCTCCGAGGGTGTCTGTTGAGTTGGCATGGATCAAGACTGGGATTTGTTACTCTGTGTGACGGAGAGGTATCTCAGGGCCCACTCGGTAATACAACATCACAATGAGCCTTGCAAGCAAACTAACTAAAGTGTTAGCCACGGGATCTTGTATTACGGAACGAGTAAAGAGACTTGCCGGTAACGAGATTGAACTAGGTATGGAGATACCGACGATCGAATCTCGGGCAAGTAACATACCGATGAACAAAGGGAACAGCGTACGGGATTAACTGTATCCTTGACATAGAGGTTCAACCAATAAAGATCTTCGTAGAATATGTAGGAACCAATATGGGCATCTAGTTCCCGCTATTGGTTATTGACCGTAGAGGTGTCTCGGTCATGTCTACATAGTTCTCGAACCCGCAGGGTCTGCACACCTAACGTTCGGTGACGTTTCGGTATTATTGAGTTATGTATGTTGGTGACCGAAGGTTGTTTGGAGTCCCGGTTGAGATCCCAGATGTCACGAGGAGCTCCGGAATGGTCCGGAGGTAAAGATTTATATATGGCAAGTCATATTTTGGCGACCGGAAAAGTTTCGAGGTTTTCCAGTATTGTACCGGGAAGCTTCTAGAAGGTTCCGGAAACTTCCGGAGGAGTCCGGAAGTCTACCAAGGGTTCCACCACGTCCCAAGGGTTTTCATGGGCTGAGGGGAGGCACCCTGGCCTTATTGGGCCAGGCGCACAAGTCCCTCAAGGCCCATGTGGCTTGGGAGAGGTTGAAAGTCCACCTGTTTATGGAAAGGGAGGGAATTGGACTAGGAGTCCAACTCCTCCCCCTTGGCTGCACCCTAGGGCTTGGAGGGGCTGATCTCCATGCCCCTCCACCTATATATAGAGGGGAGGGGGATCCCCAAGAGTACACATGAAGCCCTTGGCGCCCCTCTCTCTCCCTAGATCGTTTTCTCCTCCGTTCACGGTTTCGGTAGCGCTAGGTGTAGCCCTGCTGAGATTACTCCACCACCACCGCCACCACGCCGTCGTGTTGCCGGAGAAATCATCTACCTATCCGCTCTCCCTTTCTGGATCAAGGAGGCGGAGATCTTCATCGAGCTGTACGTGTGCTGAACGCGGAGGTGACGTCCGTTCGGCGGACGGCTTGTGATTTGGATCACGAAAAAGTTCGACTACATCAACCGCGTTTCTTAATGCTTCCCGCTTAGCGATCTACAAGGGTACGTAGATCCACTCTCCCTCTCGTAGATGCTCATCACCATGGATAGATCTTGCGTGTGCGTAGGAATTTTTTTCCCCATGCAACGTTCCCCAACAATGGTATCAGAGCCAGGTCTATGTGTAGATGAGATCACGAGTAGAACACAAAGGATTTTGTGGGCGTTGATATTCAGATTGCTTCCCTCCTTAGTGTTGTCTTGATTCGGTGGTATTGTGGGATGAAGCAGCTCGGACCAACCTTCCTCGTCCATGTACGAGAGACTGGTTCCATCGACTGACATGTAACTTTGTTGCATAAGATGGCTGGTGGGTTTCTGTCTCTCCCACTTTAGTTGAATCGGATTCGACAGAGGCGGTCCTTGTAGAAGGTGAAATAGCAACTTGTATATCACCATTGTGGTTTTGCGTAGGTAAGAATCGTTCTTGCTAGATACCCATGGCAGCCACGTAAAACATGCAACAACAAATTAGAGGACGTCTAACTTGTTTTTGTAGGGTATGATGTGATATGATATGGCCAGAAACATGATGATATATATGTGATGTATGAGATGATCATGTTTTGTATAGATTATCACGACTTGCATGTCGATGAGTACGGCAACCGGCAGGAGCCATAGAGTTGTCTTTAATTTATTTTCGCCTTTTTTGCTTTACTTTATCGCTATGAGTTAGCAATAGTTGTAGAAGCAATAGTTGGCGCGACAACCTCATGGCGACACGTTGTTGGATATCAAGATGATGGAGATCATGGTGTTATGCCGGTGACGATAGAGATCATGCCGGTGCTTTCAAGATGGAGATCAAAAGCACAAGATCATGGCCATATCATGTCACTTATGATTTGCATGTGATGTTAATCCTTTTATACAACTTGTTTTAATTAGGACGATGGTAGCATTATAAGGTGATCCCTCACTAAAATTTCAAGATAAAATTGTGTTCTCCTCGAGTGTGCACCATTGCGAAAGTTCGTCGTTTCGAGACACCACGTGATGATCGGGTGTGATAGACTCTACGTTCACATACAATGGGTGCAAGCTAGTGTTGCACATGTGGAACACTCGGGTTAAACTTGATGAGCCTAGCATGTACAGACATGGCCTCGGAACACAAGAGACTGAAATGTCGAACATGAGTCATATAGTAGATATGATCAACATGGAGATGTTCACCATTGAAACCACCTCATCTCACGTGATGATCGGACTTGGGTTGGTGAATTTGGATCATGTAGCACTCGGATGACCGGAGGGATGTCAATTTGAGTGGGAGTTTTTAAGTTATATGATTAACTAAACTCATTATCTTGAACAATAGTCTAAGTTGTCTTTGCAAATTTTATGTTGTAGATCAATGGCTCGCGCAGTAGTTCCCCTGAATTTCAATGCGTTCCTAGAGAAAGATAAGCTGAAAGTAACTTTGTAGACTGGGCCTGTAATCTGAGGATTATCCTCACGGCTTCCCAAAAGGCTTATGTCCTTGATGCACCGCTCGGTGAGCCACCCGCTCCAGTGTCGTCTCCAGATGTTGCGAACACCTGGCAGTCGGGTTCGGATGATTACTCAATAGTTCAGTGTGCTATGATGTATGGCTTAGAGCTGAGACTTCATAGGCGTGTTGAACGTCATGGAGCATATGAGATGTTCCAGGAGTTGAAGTTTATCTTTGAGAAGAATGCCCGAATCGAGAGGTATGAGACCTTCGATAAATTCTATGCTTGAAAAATGGAGGAGAACGGGTTTGTTAGTGAGCACATACCCAGAATGTCTGGGTATTCGAACCGTTTGGCTGAGTTGGGAATTGCCCTCCCGCCGGAGGCGATCACTGACAGAGTTCTTCAATCACCGCCACCTAGCTACAAGAGCTTTGTGTTGAACTATAACATGCAAGGGATGAACAAGTCAGTCGCCGAGCTGTTTGCGATGCTGAAAGTCGCTGAGTCTGAAATCCAGAAGGAGCATCAAGTGTTGATGGTCAATAAAACCACTAGTTTCAAGAAGAATGGCAAGGGCAAGAAGGGTAACTCCAAGAAGAGTGGCAAAGCAGTTGCCCCTCCCGTGAAGAAACCCAAGGCTGGACCCAAGCCAGAAACTGAGTGCTTTAATTAAAAGGGTAGTGGCCAATGGAAGCGGAACTGCCCCAAGTATCTGGCCGACAAGAAGGCGGCCAACACCAAACAAGGTATATATGATATACATGTTATTGATGTGTACCTTACCAACTCTTGTTGTAGTGCCTGGGTATTTGATACCGGTTCGGTTGCTCACATTTGCAACTCAAAACAGGAACTGCGGAATAGACGGAGGCTGGCAAAGGACGAAGTGACGATGCGCGTGGGAAATGGTTCCAAGGTTGATGTGATCGCCGTCGGCACGCTCGCTCTTCGATTACCATCGGGATTAGTGATGAGCCTGAATAATTGTTATTTAGTGCCTGCGTTAAGCATGAACATTATATCTGGATCTTGTTTATTGCGAGACGGTTACTCATTTAAGTCAGAGAATAATGGTTGTTCTATTTATATGAGTAATATATCTTTTATGGTCATGCACCCAATGTGAGGGGTTTATTCTTATTGAATCTCGATGGTGATAATGCACATGTTCATAACATCGATGCCAAAAGATGTAGAGTTGATAATGATAGTACCACTTCCTTGTGGCACTACCGCTTAGGTCATATTGGTGTAAAACGCATGAAGAAACTCCATGCCGATGGACTTTTGGAGTCACTTGATTTTGAATCACTTGACACATGTGAACCATGCCTCATGGGCAAGATGACTAAGACACCGTTCTCTGGAACAATGGAACGGGCAAGTGACTTGTTGGAAATCATACATATTGATGTGTGCTGTCCGATGAGCATTGAGGCGCACGGTGGATATCATTATTTTCTCACCTTCACCGATGACTTATGTAGATATGGGTATATTTACTTAATGAAACATAAGTCTGAAACGTTTGAAAAGTTCAAGCAGTTTCAGAGTGAAGTTGAGAATCATCATAACAAGAAGATTAAATTCCTACGATCTGATCGAGGAGGAGAATATCTGAGTTATGAGTTTGGCAATCACTTAAGACAATGTGGAATTGTTTCACAGTTGACGCCACCTGGAACACCACGGCATAATGGTGTGTCCGAACGCCGTGATCGAACCTTATTGGATATGGTGCGGTCTATGATGTCTCTTGCCGATTAGCCACTATCGTTTTGGGGTTATGCGTTAGAGACAGTTGCATTCACTTTAAATAGGGCACCATCTAAACCCGTTGAGACGACGCCGTATGAACTGTGGTTTGTCAAGAAACCAAAGTTGTCGTTTCTAAAAGTTTGGGGATGCGATGCTTATGTCAAAAAGCTTCAGCCTGAAAAGCTGGAACCCAAAGCAGAGAAATGCGTCTTCATAGGATACCCAAAAGAGACGGTTGGGTACACCTTCTATCTCAGATCCGAAGGCAAATTGTTTGTCGCTAAGAACGGGTCATTTCTCAAGAAAGTGTTTCTCTCGAAAGAATTGAGTGGGAGGAAGATAGAACTTGATGAGGTTGTTGAACCTTCACTTCAACCAGAGAGTAGCGCAGCGTAGAAAAATGTTTCTGTGAAGCCTACGTCAGTTGAAGAGGAAGCTAATGATAGTGATCATGAAGCATCGGATCAAGTTACTATTGAACCTCGTAGGTCGACAAGGGCACGTACTGCTCCTGAGTGGTACGGTAACCCTGTCTTGGAGGTCATGTTGTTGGACAACGATGAACCTATGAGCTATGGAGAAGCGATGGTGGCCCCGGATTCCGACAAATGGTTAGAGGCCATGAAATCCGAGATAGGATCCATGTATGAAAACAAAGTGTGGACTTTGGAAGTATTACCTGAAGGGAGGAAGGCCATTCAGAATAAATGGATCTTTAAGAGGAAGATGGACGCGGACGGTAATGTCACTGTCTATAAAGCTCGACTTGTGGCAAAGGGTTTTTCACAAGTTCAAGGAATTGACTACGATGAGACTTTCTCTCCCGTAGTGATGCTAAAGTCTGTCAGAATCATGTTAGCAATAGCTGCATTTTTCGATTATGAAATTTGGCAGATGGATGTCAAAACAGCATTTCTCAACGGTTTCCTTGAGGAAGAGTTGTATATGATGCAACCAGAAGGTTTTGTTGATCCAGAGAATGCTGACAAAGTTTGCAAGCTCCAGCGATCCATTTATGGACTGGTGCAGGCATCTCGAAGTTGGAATAAGCGCTTTGATGAGGTGATCAAAGTGTTTGGGTTTATACAAGTTTATGGAGAAGCTTGTATTTACAAGAAAGTGAGTGGGAGCTGTATAGTGTTTCTGGTTTTATATGTGGATGACATATTACTGATTGGAAACAATGTAGAATTTTTGGAAAGCGTGAAGGAATATATTAACAAGAGTTTTTCAATGAAGGACCTAGGAGAAGCTGCTTTCATATTAGGCATCAAGATCTATAGAGATAGATCAAGACGCTTGATAGGACTTTCACAGAGCACATACCTTGATAAAGTTTTGAAGAAGTTCAAAATGGATCAGTCCAAGAAAGGGTTCTTGCCTGTGTTACAAGGTGTGAAGTTGAGTAAGACTCAATGCCCAGTAACTACAGAGGATAGAGAAAATATGAGTGTCATCCCCTATGCTTCTGCGATAGGCTCTATCATGTATGCAATGTTGTACACAAGACCAGACGTCAGCCTTGCCATAAGTATGGCCGGAAGGTTTCAAAGTAATCCAGGAGTGGATCACTGGACGGCGGTCAAGAATATCCTAAAGTACCTGAAAAGGACTAAGGAAATGTTTCTCGTTTATGGAGGTGATCAAGAGCTCATCGTAAAGGGTTACGTCAATGCAAGCTCTGACACTGATCCGGATGACTCCAAGTCTCAAACCGGATATGTATTTATTCTCAATGGAGGAGCGGTAAGCTGGTGCAGTTCCAAGAAAAGCGTGGTAGCTGATTCTACATGCGAAGCGGAGTACATAGCTGCCTCGGAGGCGGCAAAGGAAGGTGTCTGGATGAAGCAGTTCATGATGGATCTTGGAGTAGTACCCATTGCACTAAACCCAATGACTCTGTTTTGTGACAACACTGGTGCCATTGCTCTAGCCAAGGAACCAAGGTTTTACAAGAGGACCAGACACATAAAGCGACGCTTCAACTCCATCCGTGATTACATCGAGGGAGGAGACATAAATATTTGCAAAGTACTCACGGATCAGAATATTGCATATCCGTTGACTAAACCTCTTCCACGAGGGAAACATGATCAATACCAGAACTGTATGCGTGTTAGATTCTTTACAATGTAAATCACATAGTGATGTGAGCTAGATTATTGACTCTAGTGCAAGTGGGAGACTGTTGGAAATATGCCCTAGAGGCAATAATAAAATAGTTATTATTATATTTCGTTGTTCATGATAAATGTTTATTATCCATGCTATAATTGTATTGATTGGAAACTCAAATACATGTGTGGGTACATGGACAACAACATGTCCCTAGTAAGCCTCTAATGGACTAGCTCGTCAATCAAAGATGGCTGTGGTTTCCTAGCCATGGACAAGAGTTGTCATTTGATGATGAGATTACATCATTAGGAGAATGATGTGATGGACAAGACCCAAACTATGAACGTAGCATATGATCGTGTCAGTTTATTGCTATTGTTTTCTGCATGTCAAGTATGTGTTCCTATGACCATGAGATCATGTAACTCACTGATACCGGAGGAGTACCTTGTGTGTATCAAACGTCACAACATAACTGGGTGACTATAAAGATGCTCTATAGGTATCTCCGAGGGTGTCTGTTGAGTTGGCATGGATCAAGATTGGGATTTGTTACTCCGTGTGACCGAGAGGTATCTCAGGGCCCACTCGGTAATACAACACACAATGAGCCTTGCAAGCAAAGTGACTAAAGTGTTAGCAACGGGATCTTGTATTACGAAATGAGTAAAGAGACTTGCCGGTAACGAGATTGAACTTGGTATGGAGATACCGATGATCGAATCTCGGGCAAGTAACATACCGATGAACAAAGGGAACAGCGTACGGGATTAACTGAATCCTTGACATAGAGGTTCAACCGATAAAGATCTTCATAGAATATGTAGGAACCAATATGGGCATCCAGGTCCCTCTATTGGTTATTGACCGTAGAGGTGTCTCGGTCATGTCTACATAGTTCTCGAACCCGCAGGGTCTGCACACTTAACATTCGGTGACGTTTCGGTATTATTGAGTTATGTATGTTGGTGACCGAAGGTTGTTCGGAGTCCCGTATGAGATCCCGGACGTCACGAGGAGCTCCGGAATGGTCCGGAGGTAAATATTTATATATGGGAAGTCATATTTTGGCGACCGGAAAAGTTTTGGGTTTTTCCGGTATTGTACCGGGAAGCTTCTAGAAGGTTCCGAAAACTTCTGGAGGAGTCCGGAAGTCCACCAAGGGTTCCACCACGTACCAAGTGTTTGCATGGGCTGAGGGAAGGCGCCCTGGCCTTATTGGGACAGGCGCACAAGTCCCTCAAGGCCCATGTGGCTTGGGAGAGGTGGAAAGTCCACATGTTTATGGAAAGGGAGGGAATTGGACTAGGAGTCCATCTCCTCCCCCTTGGCTGCGCCCTAGGGCTTGGAGGGGCTGATCTGCATGCCCCTCCACCTATATATAGAGGGGAGGGGGCGCCCCAAGAGTACACACAAAGCCCTTGGCGCCCCTCTCTCTCCCTAGATCGTTTTCTCCTACGTTCGCGGTTTCGGTAGCGCTAGGCGTAGCCCTGCTGAGATTGCTCCACCACCACTGCCACCACGCCGTCGTGTTGCCGGAGAACTCATCTACCTCTCCGCTCTCCCTTGCTAGATCAAGGAGGCGGAGATCGTCATCGAGCTGTACGTGTGCTGAACGCGGAGGTGCCGTCCGTTCGGCGCTAGATCGTGATTGGATCACGGGACGGCTTGCGATTTGGATCACGAAGACGTTCGACTACATCAACCGCGTTTCTTAACGCTTCCCGCTTAGCGATCTACAAGGGTATGTGGATCCGATCTCCCCTCTCATAGATGCTCATCTCCATGGATAGATCTTGTGTGTTCGTAGGAAATTTTTTGTTTCCCATGCAACGTTCCCCAACATGACATGCACAGGATCTTCTCACACGTGGAGGTCGCAATCTCCAAGGAGAAATATATGGAAGGAGCAATGCTCAACTAATCTATGAGCTAAACCATTGCTAACCCTAGAAAGCAGGTGCGGGAAGAGTATATATAGTCAGCCACGAAGGGGGAAGCGAGGGAGAGATACAAGGCCAAAGGCCGTGGCTGCGCACAGGCGGTGCCGGACATCCGGAGGTTGTCGGACGTCCGACGGCTCGTGAAGGACCGGACGTCCGTAGGGTGTCGGTCGTCCGAAGCTCGGTCGTCCGGAGGCTTCGGAAATCCGAGATTCCGGTGCGGGTGTCTTGGCGCCGGATTTCCGGATGGGGCTCGGACGTCCTGGTGCTGAAGTGTATCTGACGTCCGGAAGGTGTCGGTCGTCCGGCCGCTGTAGAGTGTGGGACGTCCGGAGGTTCTCGGTCGTTCGGCCGATGTAGACTTCGCAGCTCGATCTTCTTCCGTCTCCTCTTCCAAGCTTCCCTCGTGGATGGTGTAGTTGTACATAGGTGCCGGCACTCCTCCTCGTCATCTGAAGCTCCGACAATGCCTATGCATGCACACAAGAGGAGTGTCAAGTAGTATACCATCCTCGAAGATGTCAAGTGAACACGTGTAAAGGAGATGATTCACCTTTATGTATGTGAAGTAGTAGTGGCACGTGTCACTTCCCAAACGGACTCTTGTCATGGTGATGTCCGTAGGATGCTCCGCATCACTAGCGTTCCATAATCCAACATTATACTTCCTTTAAATCCAATACTGCTTCATTCCATCATACTCTTGGGGTAACCATCACATAAAAATAATTCTCGGGCTTATTTTTGTCCAGACTCCAATCTGGGGAAATACATTTTTCCTTTCCATTGGTATGTTTACCCTGAAAGGTATTGGTTCATCATATTCAATCCTTTATTTCATCCATAATCACTTCTCAAAATTCCAATTTCAAAAAGTACTTTATTACAAATGCTGCCATCCACATAGTATGATATGGCCAACATTACCTTCACCTGTATTCATTGGTCCAGATTCCTTGGCATGAACGGTACATTCTTTTTCCTTGGATTCCTGTGGTTTTTACCGATTACTGCCACATTAAAATGAAATGTACAGATGCATGCATAGACCATATTTTCTCATATCCTCGAAAATGGTACAATAGGAATAAATTCTATTGATTCATGAAATTATTACAATCTCTGAGACTTCTGTTACATAATTCGACTCCATAACCTCATGAAAATAAGAGTGCGTCCTATTACACTTGTTGCTTCCAATATCCAAACACAACTACACATATTTAGCCTTCTTCTCTGGGCAGGTATAAGAGTAGTGTCCTATCTTATTGCACCGATGACATGTGATGTGGCTCAGATCCTTCCATGTAGAAACCATGGAGTCTTCCTCTTCTTCTTGGGTTGGGCTTCTTTCCTGATGCTTGGCTCATACTTCTTGCAATAACAATGAGGTCTCTCCAAGCTGCAATGCAAACATCTGATGCCTCCACATGCTTGGCCTTTCTTCTTGTCTAGGTTGATCATTACTTCTATCTCCTGAGGGTCATATTGCACTTATGATGTCAGGAACTCTCCCAGATATTCTTTTAGACAATACTGGGAGATATGTCCTTTTTCTCCACATGAATAACATGAATTGGTGTAGTCCTCCATGGAGGTATCTCCAAGTGGGTCTGGTACATCTTCCGTCATCATAGGTTCTTCTAAATTTTCCTTGCGGGCTTCTTTCATTGCTTCTTCCTGCTGCTTGATGACTTCTTGTACCTTGGTGTATAGTTGGCATCGCGCCGGGTAATGAGTATTTCCTTCACACAAGAAACATGTCACCTGCCCAGTTGGGCATTCCTCAGCCGGGTGATTTTCTTAACAACGAGGGCATCCCTCCTTGTGTTCTTCCTGGGTGTGTCCTATTTCTCCACATATCTTGCATGCACAAGGCTTCTTCACTTTACGATCACAGGGCTTCTAGATGGGACGAGAGCTTAGTAGAATTGTCTTGAAGTCTTCCCAAGCATTTGCTCCATTCCATCCTTGTATAACTTGATGTATCTCTCGCCATGTTGCAGCACCTTGGGTGATGCGTTGTAGAGTATATGGAACCATATACTCTCCTTCAATACGGTACTCCTTCATGCGATCTTCCATGTTCTGTACCCACTATGCTACTTCCAGCTGTGTCATTGGTCCGGAGAATACAAGCCCATCTTCATTCATCATCTATTGGGTCCAAGGGTTTGGGAATGAGATGGGTAAGAGAGAGAGGGATAGAGGGATGGGTACATACAAAAATAAATAAACAACTCAATGGCACAAAAGTTAAAATATCAAATCTCAAGTCCACCCATTCATAAAGTTCAATCAATCCTATAGTATCGCCACCCACATAAGGTTGGTATTGTCGAATACTCTAATTGTAAAAACGTTCATATTTATTCTCTCATGGTGGGGCTACTACTAATCTATCTTATCCATGTCTTCATCTTCAATGGGCTTCTTCTGTTCATGCTTGATCTCCTCAAGTTCTTCTGCTAGATTATCCCTGTTGACGCGAAGTTTCCTGTGTCATCCCTGTAGTTCTAGCAGTTGGTTCTTGAGCTTCTGGATTTCAACATCACCGTCATGTGTCATGGCCTGGCTGTCGTTCAGTTCCCGACGATGCTTATGAATCTCGAGACATTGTTTCTCCTGATTGGCTACCTTTAGCTTCTCGGTCTTGACGTCCTCACGAAGTGCTTCCTTCTCAAATAAAGCTGCCAGAAGGTCCACTTGAATGTTCTTGATGTAATGCTCCAGCTCTTGATTGTACACCAACAGAGGGGAAAACTTCATCTTCGGTTCGTCTGTCAGGATGATGTGTGCTCCTTCAGCCTTCTACCATCCAAGCCTTCCAAAGTAATGGTTGCCTAACTCAGCACGATGACGATAGCTCAAGCATGCAATAGCATCAAGGACGACAGTGTTCATGCCCACATCACTGTCTTGGTTTAACGTCCCAAAATTGATGTCTTCAGTCTTGGGGTCTTCTTTACAACCAAAAACTTGAGTCCTGACGCCCCATAATCCAGACTTCCTCTTAGTCACCTAGATCTCAGGTATCGGGAGCTTCAGCATTATGACAAGTTCCACGAGCAATGGGCCACCAAGAACATCTACATAGTGCCCTCTTTCGTTCAGAAGGTAGCTCTCCATCTATAGTTTAAATAAGGAAGGTTCAGTAAAAGAATTCAAGGTTACAGGAGTAGTTGAAAATAAAAGTTGTTCCTATCAAGGTCTTCATACTTCAAAGCCATTTTCTAGGGTCATGTCCTACAGTCAACATGTGTTGTGATACCATTTTTGTAGCGACCCGACCCAAAATGAGTCAAGCATGTGTGTGACTGTGCTATCCCTGGATCGTATGCTAGCACACACAGTACATCAATGTATATATCAAAGTGCAATCACAGGTAAATAACGTAAAACTGATATATACCTCATGAATCTCAGCGGAAACAGTCAATCGAGAGTGGAGTCCCATCAACGCCAACGGCAAGTTGAGTGTAGACCGTAACCCTATGTTGTAACTCTTGTTCGTCATAGAAATATCTGCAACATGAGATGTTGCAGCCCTGTAGGTCAGTACATCAAATGTACCGGGAAGATCACCATAGAAGCAGATGATAAAGACTATTCTATATGCAATAAGGCTTTGTGGCTTTGTGTCTGAGTTTTGTAGAAAAAGCTGGTTTTATTTTCCCTACAACAAAGGAGTCAAACGGAATATCACTACAAAAGTTCGTTGTTAATGATGGTTCCGCCAACCAAATCTCATGTCCCAAAATCATTAATAACCCACTCATCATAATTAATTAATTGTGTTGAGACTGGCTGATAGTATCATCTCTGGTGCTCATGCTGTCCGTAACCGGGGACACGACTAATTGATTAGTTTAACACTCTCCAGAGGTTTGTACACTTTACCCGCAAGATTCGATCCCTCCGTTTCCTTCCTCGCACTGCCTGTTGTTTGAGGATCGGATGACCGAAATACGATCTTTCACCAAGCTTCTCGAACCACCGCCAGTGCCCATCCAATCCTACCGTTCTTCTACATATCGTAGCACTGATCCAGCCCGAGTCACTCGATGATTAACCATGACAGAGCCCATAATGACTTGCAGTTGCACACGTAAGCTTTCCGGCCTTGAAGTATCCATCCATCTCTTTGAGCCTGGCTGGTATTACGTCGGGATGATCACTAGTAGATACCAGGATTCCCGGGAATAACCATGATAGATATCAGGCTGCCAGATGCATTTCCAATCCACCCAAAGGTATATAGAGTCCTTGAAATCTTAAAGTCTTGACCATCATGTAGGTCTTGAAATACTTAACCCCATAACACTCCTGTATCACACATCCAAACCCCGCGTAGCAAAATATGAAGTAACGTCCTTTCCCGGGCAATTGTAACATGGATGTTGGGTTTCTCCTACCTCATGATACTACCTCAAGTTCAAGCTCAATATCCTACTAGATGTAAGATGGAAAAATTGATTTTAATGCAAATAAAACATAGGTATTGCTAGATGATCAAAGTGAACTTGCCTGGTAAGGTTGATGAAGATAATATCGTTCTCCGAAAATAACTTGGTAGAACTATTTGTCACTCTCTGACGGAAATCTATATGGTCAAACATTGCACTCATGTAAGCAAACAATTCTAGCAATCTATACTATCAATCAAAAAGCAAACAATTACTAAACACTCTAGTGTTGAGATGAAGGAAATACTTAAGACAAAAGTTAAAAACAACAAAACTTCATCAATGCAACCAAGAATAGTTTTCCTATAAATAACCTATTATCAACAACAACAAAACAATAAAAATAAAATTTAACATAAACTTATTTTAGTAAATCTTATACTAGGAAAAAGAATTACTTTTGAAGAACCAAATAAAGAAAACTATCAAAAGTAACACCCTAAACATTATAAGGTTTTGTCCTAATAAAACACAACACCAAAGAAAACACTAAAATAAAACTTTAACAGAAAATAAAAATATAGAACAACTAACTAAACAGAAAGTATTTTTCATAAAAATTTGCTAGCAAAAAAAGTAATTTGGAAGCTTTTATTAAACTCTACATATAAAGAAAACAATGCTACTTGCAAAAGAAAGAACACAAATAATAATTTTTTAATAGCAAATAAAACTCCTATTGTTAACTAACAGAAACTAATTAGAATATGCCACAATACTAAAAGAAAACAAATTTAAAAACAATTAAAACAAAAGAAAAGGCATTAAACCTAAAAGAACTAAAACAGATTCTGTTTTGCTTAAAACACATATTTAAAATATCCTAAAAATTCCCAAATTGCACCTACTTATAAAACAAACTAATATAAAACAGTAGCAAAAGGAATCACTCAACAATCTAATTTTAAACTAAAGTTATTCAAAAAATAGTGATTCATCAAATTTCATTGAATTCAAATTTAAACCCCTCAAATTTGAAAAGTTATGGAACTAACAGAATCTCCATAATTTTTGTGAACTAATGCAAAAAAGATTCACTCAAAAACAATAAATATTCTACGAGATATTCAAAATCTAAAAACACAAACAACTCTAATAAATAAAACAAAAACAGAAAAAGAAAAACTACCTTAGTGCTATGTGGCAGTTTCTTAGTGGCTAAGGGTTGTGCGCGCGATGGATAAATGAGCGGTCGTTCGGTTAATAAAAGAAAAAGGTTCTCTCCTTAAGTCCTCTAATTTCGATCATTGATCGTAGATCTAACGGGGGAAAGGGGGCGCTGGTGCTTACTGAGGGGAAAGATGTTCTGGCGAGTGCTTGACGGCGGCGGGGCTTCGGGCCTTTATGTGGCGGCATCTCAGGTGGTCGTCGACGGCAGGGGAGGGTTCTAGTCGATGGCGGCGAGGCTCCGGCATCGATTAGTGGCGTCGGTGGAGCTCGGGGGTGGCGAAGATGAGCGGGGCAAGCTCGGTAGGGTTCGGTGATGCGGCTAAACTCCGGCGAGGACGATGCGGTGGCGCTGGTGCGTGAGGAAGGGTTCTAGAGGGGAACGGGGTAGGGAGGCGTCGCCTTTTATAGCCAGGGGCTCGGGAGCACTCGAACAGAAGGAAACCGCGACGGAATCCGGGTCGGACGCAATCTCCGGCTAGGTGGGGCTCGGGTGCGGGGAAAGGAAGGAGAAGACCGAGCGGGGTCGGGATCGGGCAGTGGGGTCGGGCGTTAGTGTGGGAGAGAGTGCGGGCGAGGCGTCGGTGGCCGACTCAATCCAGATTCGAATCGGCTCGGGATTTTGGGCCCGATTCTGCTTCCTGGGTCACACGAGGTTTTCCTAATAAAAGTGGATTTTTCCCTTTTATTTAAAAATAGGAAACCAAAAGCTAGAAGGAAAAAAGATAGAAACTCCAAAAATAGAAGTGTTATATATTAAAATTATCAGAAAAAAGAGAGTAATCTTCTTAACATTTTTTCCAGAGCCAAAATAAATATTTTTGAATTTTTTTCTTCTGAAAATGCCCAAAATTGATATGAATCCTCTTTCAAATATTTTCAAAATACCCCTCTGGTTTTTAATAGTCAAATTGAGGGTCCTATTCCTCCTCTCTTAATTTTTTTGAATTTGATCACGCATTTGAATTCATTCAAATTTTAAAAATTGGAAATGACCAAATTTGGAAATACTCCAAATGGAAAAATTCAAAAACATTCAACTCCGATTTCAAATTCTTTATTTGAAGAAGTCATGTCATCTTCTCTCTATGATTTGTAATGGATGAATTTGAAATCAGAAGCAAAGGGGAAGTCATTGTATTCCCTCTCATTCAAAAGTTTCAAATTTCACTCAAATTCAATCAATCAAACGATTAATCATTCAAATTATTGGTATAACATTCCAAAATTTGGGATGTTACATCCCGACATGGAACAAATTGCATCTGCAACTAGCAATGCTATAAGAGGGCTGAGCAAGCGGTAACATAGCCAAACAATGGTTTGCTAGGATGGTGGATGATTAGAGGCCTATCATGGCATTTTGGGAGGCTTGACAAACAAGTGGTAGGTAGTGAGACATAGCGATAGCATCGAGATAACTAGCATAGCAATGATAGTAGTAATATCCAAGGTTATGTCCATCTTGCCAGGAATCCCACTTTGAAGAAGAATGAATCCGTGAAGTACTAGAACAACGTAGCCGAACGAATTCTCGCAATCAAAAACGTTGCCGGAACTCTAACGAGAAGAGGTGAAACCGGAAAGAAGGAAATGACACACGGTAAACAACAAGCATAATCATGGCATGATGCACAATCAAGTATGAAGCATGTTCGTTTAATTATGCATGACATGGTAAAGTGCAAAAAAATCACTACTCATTAAGTGAAGCTCAATATGCAATGAGTTGCATATAGATGAAACTCCACAATCCATTTATTTGTTTACTCTCGTTTAGGTACCCAAGGGGTTTAAATATCATCATGGCAAGAGATGAAGCAAAATTAATTATCTATCTAGGCAATTTAAATGAGGCCAGAAACAACAAATAACAATTTCGAAAAATACCTATATGTAATTTTTGAAATTGGTACTATTCTGCCCTAAACACCATTTTAATGTTGTTAAACCATGCAAAGTAAGTGCACCATATGATTCTACACATGTTTCTACTCCATTTACAAATATAATTTATTTAATTCGGAGCTACAGTTATTTAGTTATGAAATAAAGCATTTCACAATCTATTAGGCAATTTTATTTCAAACAAAAATTTATATGTTTTTAACATGGATGCGGATGACATATTCAAGTATTATCGAATTTTATGAAAAAATGACATGAAGAAGATATGAAGCATTTTGTGGCCATGGTGAAAAGAAAGGGGTGTCATGGCGATGAATTCGAAAATGATGCCAGGTCAACATTCCGGTTCCGTTAACTCGATTGAGATACCGGTGCAAAGGAACAAGTGTGGGTGTGAGCGTGTCCTGAAGAGTGACGGGGTGTGATCCCGGTTACAGGTTGTCCCACATTCCGATGGCATGGCAAAGAATGAAGAATGTGCATGTAACTATTCGGACACGGTGCGAACATAGGGTGTATCTCATACAACACATGCATTCTTCCACGGGCGGTTATAACTTTGTAGTGTACGTTTCTGGGCGGAACGAGTTCATTTGAGGGAAGTAGACATTCATGGTTGTAGTAGAATTAGTGGTGCACGGCGACGGTAGAGGTACACGTATCGTAGCCGGCCTTGTCGGGTCATCGTGTACTTGTTCTCGGTGGCGAGTTGAACTTCACGCATCCGTCCATAGAGGTACTTGGCACATTTGTTGTAGTGGTCGTACTTGGGGTCCTCGGAGAGGCATCGGTCTCGGGTAATTAATGAGCAGAGATGATGAGGTCTTGGTCTTGCAACGATGGACACCCTAGGTCAACAATGCACGGGAGGTAGGACTTGGCATGATCCCAAACTAGGCTTCACCAAGGCTCGGATATTGATCTGCGATGGCCATCCATGCAAGGCCTCGGGGTGCAGGGGGTCACGAATTCGTGCAGGTGGTCGGCGGCGAGGCAAGGAGCATCCATGGAGGCTCTAAAGTAAAAATATGGGAGGTAGATACATGAGAAGAGTAAATGGAGGGATTACGGAAGGAGGAAAAATTAGGGGCGTGGTCACGGCCTGGTGCTGCTGCTCGTCGGGGGCTACATGCTGGAGAAGCTCGGCCCTGAAAGCCATCAGCCATGCCGGCTATGGTTGCGCAGGCGCACGCGAGCAACATCGGTGGAATGGGCACAGGGGCGAGGCAGGAGCGAACGTAGGAATGAGAGAAGGCCAAGCGACGGGGAATCGCGGCGAGGTGGGGAGATGTGGTCATGGGAGGAGGCGCGGCAGGAAAGAAGGGAGCGGCAGACGACAGTTGTGGAGCGGCTGGATGCGTTGGGGGGTGCGACGAGGGCGACAGTCAAGCGGCCATGCGGTGGAGGGCGCAGCACCTACATCTCTCTCTCTCTCTCCCTGGCGGCGACGCTTTGACGGGGGAAGGGAGGGGATCGAGGAAGGAGCATGGATCGGGGCTAGGGTTTAGAAGTGATGCGGATGGGCCTAGGTGTAGCTGGGCTGGGCTTCTCTCCTCACTCCCTACTCAATTCTTTTCTATTTTCAGAAATAGCCAAGAAAGAAAAGGAGAGAAAAAAAGGAATAGAGGAGGACTTTGGGTATGGAGTTAATATTCATGGACTCACAAAAATGAGCTTGATTTAAGAAAATAGGAAAGAGCATGATTGCAATATTTTAAATTCAAACTCATTGAATTTAATTCAAATGGCTTGAACTAGGACTAGGTTTTTGAAGTGTCCAAAAATGTTGAGAAATTTGGAGGATCCTCGAAAAATTGGGAAAAGAACTTTGGGGAAAGTTTGGAAAGCAAGTGTAAGCACATAGGGCATGTGAATTAAACTGCAAGTGGGCTGTGGTTAATCCCCAACTAATTGAATATTTATTATATCTTCCTAAAATATTGGGAGGATATGTTATAAAGAAAAATCACCATGTGAATTCCCTCAATTTAAATAGATCAAAAGATCTAGGCAATTTATTTATTCGAGTTCGAATTGGTTTGCAGATATATCATGGCATGATGACATGATACAATGCAAAACTAACAAGAAGCGAGCAATATAATAATAATCCTACAAAGAATAAATCTCGGGCTTTTACAGATTTGGATTTCCATCAAACCATGAAAATCACCTAGCAGGATCTGCATGGGACACCAATGTCGGTGCTAAATCCGGCATATCTCGAAGTAGGGGTCCTAATCTGGGCGTCTTGGAGCGATGGTTACATGGACACATGATTTTACCCAGGTTCAGGCTTTCTCGAAGAGATAATACCCTATGACCTACTTTTCATTGTTTTCATATGGGGGATAGTACATAGTACATGTATCTACCATGAGATAGTAATAATGAATATGAGATTGTCTGTTGAGTAGCCTGGCCTCAGCTTATACAATGTACCAGAGGCCTAGGATTTAGAGGGGTCCTTGTATTGTGTGCCAAGTCTTGTGGAACCTCCGTTGTATGCATCATGGGCTGCCCAAAGTGGCCCATTAGTGAACCTCCAAGGGGGTCCTCGGCCCGACCCACTGGTAAGAAGACGATGATGTGGTGAGTACCTCCTAGTCCAGGACACCGCCAGGAGGATACGTGACCCTTTGATGATTTTTCCATGAAGAAGAATTCTGATTTCCTTCATTTACGAATTCGTCATCGGAGATGGATAATTCACCAGATCCGAGAGAAATGAGAGCACTGCCTAAGCCATGTTGGTTATAGAATTCATCATCGTCATCAGAACTGGCATCAGATAGATCATTGTCAGAGTTCATAGTCATTCGAGCGAAGGCACCAGCGATGGCGGACATTTTTTTCATGTTGGCAGCAATCTGTGCATTCTGGTTTATATCAGTAATTGGTAGCCGAAGTTGAAGAAGGTCTTTCATTCGGGAGCATAGTATGACATTCGAAGAACCCTGTGCAGTGAAGTGCCTTCCATCTTTTGCTAAGTGTCTCTATATCCCATGTTGGACAATCAGTACTGAAATGTTCGAATCTTTTACCCTCATAGAATTGCATCTCTAAAGGACACAACCTTGATGAAGAAGCTTGAGCATTAGATATTTGCTCAGAAAGAGTCAAATTTTGTATTCTGAGAATGTTTAGCCATTCAGTCAATCTATCGAGTTCTGTGTTCAGCGAGTATTGATCTTCTATGTCTTTCTGCGAGCCTACATAGTCCGAAAATATTTCACCTTCTTCTTCGGAGGAAGAGTGTGGGTCCTGGTTTAATTTTTCTGTCAGTTCTTCATGAATAATGAGAAGCTCAATGATTTTGGGGTATTCCAGTCATTCGAAATATGGTCCTTCTTTGATCTGAGTTGTGATCGGATCAAAGGTGTCATCGAGGGCATTGAATAGCTTCTCAACAACTTCTTTGTCAGTGATGTCTTCGATGCCTTGCTGACGAAGACGAGTAAGAATGCTTCTTAGGCTTTTAGTGATTTTGGTGACGCCTTCGCCTTGGAGGCTTCTGAAGTGTTTGAATATTAACCAAAGAAATTCAATATGATTTTTAGCTCTAGCGACTGACAAGTCATGAATGTCCTTTATAGCATCCCAGATCATCTTCGTCGTTTCCAACTTTAGAACTCGAATGAAAATCTCTCTAGAGATGTTCTCACACATGATGTCTTTAGCTCGAGAACCCAATTGAAATTTTGTGACATCTTCAAGAGTTGGTTTTTCTGGATCACCAGCTACATATCAGTTTTCAATCATTTCCCTCATCTCGATGCTTCGAGCTTGAATCTTGATTCTCATTCGGTTTTTCATTGAAGATAATCATTCCCATCAAATATAAGAGTACTATCAGAGTGCCTGGATCCACTTGCTGCGACATACTCAACTCCAAGGTTGTTAGAACTTAATAAGTAGAGACAAGGAGTACTTTGCTCTGATACCAATTGTAGGGATCGAGAGTGTATCGACCAGAGGGGGTGAATGGGAGATTCAAAATTACTTTCGAAACATTGAACAAACCAAGACATTGTAGCGGAAAGAAGAGAACGAGTGGATTGCTCTAGGTACAGGCAATTGAAAAACTATGTGAGAACTATCTTAGATCAGATGCAAAGCATATTTGTCGAGGAAATACTTGACTACCTGTTTAGCATAGAGATTGATAACATTCACATATATGATGGTGACACAACAATAACGTATTTCTGCTATCCTAAATGCAAGGACCTATGAGAGAAGTAGTATCAAATGAATTCAGCAAAGCAGATACATCGATAGCAGTTACAGTATAGCGAGAACTATGCAACCAATGAATCTTAACGGAGTAAATAACCAGAGCATAACGAGTAACAATCAACAAGGTCAAATCTGAGAGGACAGAGTGAACCAGTGGTGCTCGGAGGCAACATGTGATTTGGTAGACCAGTTCACTCTTCTGCAAAAGAGCTTCATCTAGTTGGAGGGATTTGTGATTTAACACAGGAGCAAAACTCTCTCCATCCAATTCTCCCTCAACTCAAAGCTGATCAGACTCCAATTGATTCCACTCGTGGTAGATATTTTTCGGCGACCTCCAAACCTTCGACAAACTTAGTCTTTAGTAACCACAAACACTCTTGGTCACACAACAAACCACAATTACTCTTGGTTCCCGAAGACTGACTTGGAAACGACAATTTCTCTTCGTCACCCGAGTCGACGCCTATCCGTGTAGAGATTGTGCATCTCTCAAGAATAATAAGCAGAATAACACTAACTTAGCTCTATTGTGATGCTCAACCACTATCTAAGTTTTGGTTCTTGATTTTCTCTCAGTGGATTTTAAACTCAAATAGTTCGCTGAGGGGATGCTCAATCAATCTTCTCAGAAATCTCAATTGGTGTAGCAAATGATTAACGTTAGAGTGGGGTGGCTATTTATAGCCGCAGCCTTGCCTGAGGGCAAAAAGACCAAACTGGACATGTATATCAGCCAATGGCCGAATTCCACGAATCCAACAGTCACATTTTGAGCACTATAGTAACATTCTTCTTGAGCAAGAAATGCTAACTCCTCAATCCGAAGATATCTCCTGCAACACCGAAGAACATCGTCTTCTGTTGATAGGTAATTATTCAAAGAATAAAGAGATTTATCTCGATCTCTTATGGGTTTAGGTTAAGCATCACAGTGAACCTCATCTTCGAGAACTTGTACCCCTCTTAATAGTACGGTGGTCCTATGACTCAACAAAGAAGAAGAAGAAGAACAAAGAAACAAATACTATGCCTTCACTTCGTCTTCATCTTCTAGACTACATTCATTTCCTTCGGACACACCGAACGGATTACTTTGCTTCAACAATATTTTAAGGGGTCCCGAAAATAAAAGTGAATAGAAATCAACAAGATCGGTAGCAACTACTCCCAGAAGTACCTAGAGGTCATATCAAGCATCAAAATGACTTAAACCCAAGTAAATTCAACATGCAAGCTCCTACTCGTGGTAACAGTAGCAAAATACTCAAAATACAATCCAGTAGAACAAAAAACTAATTGGAGAATTGGAGTAGTCACATACCAAGGATCAATTCCTTCAAACAATTTTGAATAGAGAGCTCCGATCAATGACATCGAAAATCTCACAAAAATGAGCAAGAACATGGGAATGGAAGCAATCACGATTTTTTTCTAGAGGTAGGAGAAGCAGTGGGCAAGTGCACAAAGTGAGTGGGGCCCTATGGGATGCACAAGCTCACATGGCGCCGTGTGAGCTTGTGGCTCACAGGTGCACCCCCTGGGGTGTGTTCCATACCAAATGTTCTTCAATATTCTAGAAAAAATCATACTAAACTTTGAGGGCATTCTAAGAACTTTTATTTTTCACGTATTTTTATTGCATAGAAAATTTCAGAAAACAAACTAAATAAGGATTTTCACTTTATTAAACTAATAAAAAAAGAAAGCATTCTAAGATTACATAGAGTTGTGTCTACTGAATTCATCAACCATATTCCTCTCAAAAGAAATCCATTAACAAGGTTGATCAGGTCTTATTAATGAACCACTTTCGATTAACATAAAACCGAAGAACGTTTGTATAGCACTTAGTTACCTCAACCGGAACATGAATAGTTCCAATAGTTATAATTTGATATTTCCATTCGGGAACCGAGAGAGGGAATTCAAAACCCCCAATAGTAATTTTCATAATATTTTCAATAGAGGTTATACAATTCATTCGATACTATTTCTTGGGAAATGTACCGTATGATCTTTACAATTGACATGAAAAGTGACCTTGCTTTCAATGCAATCAATAACAGCCCCTATAGTATTTAGAAAAGGTCTACCATGGATAATTGACATATTGTTATCTCGGGCATATCAAGAAGAACAAAGTCCATTAAGATTGTAACGTTAGCAACAACAACGGGAACGTCCTCACAAATTCCGACATGTTGAGAAGTTGATTTATCGGCCATTTATAAAGAGATTTCAGTGGGTTTCAACTTATTCAAATCATGTCTTCAATATAAATAGAAAGGCATAACACTTACACCAGCTCCCAAATCACATATAGGAGTTCTAACATAATTATTGTTGATGGGGCATGGAATAGTAGGTATTCCTAGGTCTCCTAGTTTTTGATGTACTTTTCCATTGAAAGAGTAATTGCCAACATAGTAGAGATCTCAGCCTCCTATATTTTTATTTCATCGGTGACAATATCTTTCATGTATTTAGCGTATGGAAGCATTTTCATAATTTCAGTCAAAGGTGTTCTCAAGTATAGAGGTCTAAGCATTTCAACAAAGCAATTAAAAGCCTCTTCATCTCTATATTTCACATGCTTGCTAGGAAATGGCATAGATTTTTGAACCCAAGGTTCACTTTCCTTACCATATTTTGTAGCAGCAAAATCCTTTTTTGTCATACCTTTGATTTTTAGGAGGTGGGTTATCAAGCTCTACCACATGTTCTATTTCCACATCATTATCGGAATCTTCATCCTTGTCTAGCTAAGTATCATGGTGACCATTATTAGCATTATTATTTTCATTACTAGAATAACTAGTTGAATAACCATCCCCAGACCGAGTCTCAGCATCAGAAACAAAAACACTATTTGGATTCTCAGGAGGTTTTTATAAACTAGGTTCACTAGAAGCATGTCTATTCTTTTCCTTTTTAGTCTTCCTAGGTGAACTGGGTACATCATTGTAATTATCTGAGAATCTTGTTCAATTCTTTTAGGATGACCCTCAAGATACAAAGGTTCCTGAGTCATTTTACCTCCTCTATTCATTACACTAACAGCATGATCCATCATGTTATTGTTCATCTCATTAAGTACATACTTTTGTGACTTAGAAACTTGTTCAAGTTGAGTATGAACCATGGATGCATGTTAACATAAGCATTGACTAGGAGGTTTATTGAAGGAATAATATCACTCAAGCATTCGATAATGATAGCATTACATTTTAGTTGATTACTGATGTATCTATTAAAATGTTTTGGCTTAAGAATAAAATTATCAAATTCGTCCAAGCATTGACTATGAGGTTTATTGAAGGGAATACCCCCTTTATCTAATCTATAAAGAGAATTTACCTTTATTACCTGTGATGAGGTATAGAGTCCAAGGATTTCTTCAATAGGTGGTAAATTCTTAATATCTTCAGATTTAATACCCTTTTCCTTCATAGATTTCTTTGCCTCTTGCATATCTTCGGGACTAAGGAATAGAACACCACATTTCTTTCGAATAGGTTCGGTTGCTTGTTTCAAAATTGTCCCTAGATTATCCAATAATTCATGAGCCTGTTACATAGTTGGTTCCATGAAAACACAACCAGCACATATCTAGGTAGTCCCTAGAAGCATCAGTTAGTCCATTGTAAAAGATATCAAGTATTTCGTTTTTCTTAAGTGGATGACCAGGCAAAGCATTTAGTACCTAGAGAAGCATCCCCCGGGCTTGAGGGAGATGCTCTTCCTCAGATTGAACAAAGTTAAATATTTCCTATAAGACAGCTTGTTTCTAATGAGCATGAAAATATTTTTCAAAGAAGTGGGAAATCATATCCTGGGGACTACGCACACAACTAGGAGCAAGAACATTAAACCATTCTTTAGCTTCACCTTTTAACGAGACAGGAAATAACTTAAGGACATAGTAGTAGCGAATCTTTTCCTTGTGAGTAAATATGGTGGCAATTTCATTAAGCTTCGTAAGATGTGCAGTAACAGTTTCAGATTCATAACCATGAAAAGGTGATATGTCTTCGTTGTATCTATAATTTTTGATAGTTTCATGCCAATACTCTACAACTTTTATATACTTTTGGTAACATTATATAATATTTTTGGGACTAACTTACTGATCCAGTGCCCAGCGCCAGTTCCTATTGTTTTTGCATGTTTTGCAGAAAATCCCACGGAGTCCAAACACGATAAAAATTTACGCAGATTATTTTTCACATATATGTGAATTTTGGGAAGAAGAATCAATGCAACACGATGCTCGAGGTGCTCCCAAGACAACAGGGCGCGGCCAGGGGAGTGGCCACTCCCTAATGGCCTGGGACAACCCCGTAACTTGGTTGGGGCCCTTCTTTTGCTGCAAGAAGATAATTTCCCGAGAAAAAACCCCTAAAAATTTCATCCCAATAGGAGTTACGGATCTCTGAATATTTAGGAAACGGTGAAGGGGCCAGAAAACAGCCGGGTAAACAGGAGAGAAACATAGAGAGAGAGATCCAGTATCGAGGGGCTCTTGCCCTCCGAGAGCCATGGCAACCATGGACTAGAGGGGAAACTCTCCTCCCATCTAGGGGGGAGACAAAGGCATAAGAATAAGAAGGGGGATCTCTCCCCCTTTCTCGCGATGGCGCGGGAACGCCACCGGGGCAACCATCATGACGACGATCTACACCAACAACTTCGACGCCGTCACCACCAACTCTCTCCCCCTCTATGCAGTCGTGTAACTCCTCCTTCCCCTGCTGTAATCTCTACTTAAACATGGTGATTAATGCTATATATTATTACCCAATGATGTGTGGCTATCCAATGATGTTTGAGTAGATTACTTTTGTCCTATGTGTTGATTGATGATTGTGATTGGTTTGACTTGCATGTTTAATTTTGGTGTTGTCGTTTGGTGCCCATCATATGATAAGCACATGTTAGTTGTATGTTGATAGGACTTTGCATTTGTCAGGGTACGACGATCTATGGGGCCACCAAGGCCCCTTTCGTGGTTCGGCTGAGGGAATCCTCTGGCGCAAAGGGCATCACCAGACACTGGACGCATGAGAGTTTAGACACGTTCGGGCCGCCGGAGCGTAATACCCTATCTCCTGTGTGGTGTGGTTTATTCGGGTTCACAATATAGGAGCGTCGTGGCAAGGCAAGGATGCTTCAGGGGCGTCACCACGCGTGTAAAAATGAACGGAGAGTCGACCTTTCTAAAGGTAGCCATGGACCTCCTTTTATAATCCAAGGGCTACCACAATGGCTAAAATGGTCTTTACACGTAGTAAACAATGTGTATCTATCTGCCAAAATCGCTGGCTGTAGCGATAGTGGGAAATACCTAACTCTGACAGATTTGGAGAGATGCATTAAATGTGCCGTTCGCCCAGCTACCTCTTATTCCTTCACCACGTCGCGGGACGGGTGTCATTAAAGCTCTGTTGTAAACTAGGGAAGCAGCCACATGACCCGACCAGTCTCACCCACCCGCCTGCTTGCTCGACGCCTGGCTGATGTAGACGACCAGCCCAGCTAAGCGGAGCGACAGTTTGGCGGGAAGAAGCCTTGGCGGGTGCACAATTGCCCGAGCCCCCACCCCCAACAAGGAAGGCTTGCCGGTTCGCCCGGGCCTTTTGCATGGAGAGGCTTAGCGTCCAGATCCAGCCCGACAGGGGCTTGCCGGTCCGGAGGCCGCGGTCGTCTGGTGCACAAGTCAGGGTACTAAGGGCCCTGTTCTTTAGTACACCGACAGGAGCCCCCGGGCCTCGGCCACACTTGCGTCCGTGACGCTGTTGGGCTAGGCCCAAAAGCAGTGCACAGATGCACGTGGCCGCAATTACCTGCAGTTATGTTGATTATCTGCTTCACCCGTGACGTGCATTGACTGCGGGTCGTGGGAATAGTGGAGTGAGGCGGCATCGAAAAGATACGCCTGAGAAACTGCGCCACGGCGCGGGCGCTTCCCGTGTCATGTATTGCTAGTCATTGGTGGGAGAGGGGCGGCCGCTGGCAGTGTTGTTGGAAATATGCCCTAGAGGCAATAATAAAATGGTTATTATTATATTTCCTTGTTCATGATGATCGTTTATTATCAATGCTATAATTGTATTGATTGGAAACTCAAATACATGTGTGGGTACATAGACAACACTGTGTCCCTAGTATGCCTCTAATAGACTAGCTTGTTGATCAAAGATGGTAAACGTTTCCTAGCCATAGACATAAGATGTCATTTGATAACGGGATCACATCATTAGGAGAATGATGTGATGGACAAGACCCAAACTAGGAAAGTAGCATATGACCGTGTCAGTTTATTGCTATTGTTTCTGCATGTCAAAGTATATGTTCCTATGACCATGAGATCATGCAACTCACTGACATCGGAGGAGTACCTTGTGTGTATCAAACGTCACAACGTAACTGGGTGACTATAAAGATGCTTTGCAGGTATCTCCGAGGGTGTCTGTTGAGTTGGCATGGATCGAGACTGGGATTTGTTACTCCGTGTGACGGAGAGGTATCTCAGGACCCGCTCGGTAATACAACGTCACAATGAGCCTTGCAAGCAAAGTGACTAAATAGTTAGCCATGGGATCTTGTATTACGGAACGAGTAAAGAGACTTGCTGGTAATGAGATTGAACTAGGTATAGAGATACCGACGATCGAATCTCGGGCAAGTAACAGACCGATAAACAAAGGGAACAACATACGGGATTAACTGAATCCTTGACATAGAGGTTCAACCGATAAAGATCTTCGTAGAATATGTAGGATCCAATATGGGCATCTAGGTCCCACTATTGGTTATTGACCGTAGTGGTGTCTCGGTCATGTCTACATAGTTCTCGAACCTGCAGGGTCTTCACACTTAACGTTTGGTGACGATATAAGTATAGTTGAGTTGTTATGTTGGTGACCGAAGGTTGTTCGGAGTCCCTGATGAGAACCCGGACATGACGAGGAGCTCCGGAATAGTCCGGAGGTAAAGATTGATATATTGGATAATAGTGTTTGGTCTCCGGAAGGGTTCCGGAATTCACCGGAAGGGGTTTCGGATGTTTCCCGAAATGTTCAGGTACGAGAACACTTTATTTGGGCCAAGGGGTAAAGCCCACGAGGCTTTAGGAAGGTGCAAAAGGAGTTTTGCGGAGGCCAGGGGCCAGACACCAGGAACCCTGGCGTCTTGGGCCAGACGCCGAGGACCCTGGCGTCTGGTCCTGGAGTCCGAGGAGGACTCTTGCCTTGCGGGCCAAACCGACTTTGAGGAGGCTCTTTCTCCAATTTTCGACCCCAGGGCTCAACATATAAATAGAGGGGCAGGGCTAGCACCCGGAACACATCAAGATTTCCCCTAGCCGTGTGCCGGCAACCCTGCCCCTCTAGTTTATCTTCCGTCATAGTTTCCGTTCTGCTTGGCGAAGCCCTGCGGAGATTGTTCTTCACCACCACCATCACCACGCCGTCGTGCTGCTGGAACTCATCTACTACTTCACCATCGCTCGCTGGATCGAGGAGGTGAAAGCGTCATCAAGCTGTACGTGTGTTGAACGCGGAGGTGCCGTCCGTTCGGCGCTAGATCGTGATTGGATTGCGGGACGACTTGCGATTTGGCTTGCGAAGACGTTCAACTACATCAACCGCATTTCTTAACGCTTCCGCTTAGCGATCTACAAGGGTATGTGGATCCGATCTCTCCTCTCGTAGATGCTCATCTCCTAGATTGATCTTGTTGAAGCGTAGGAAATTTTTTGTTTCCCATGCATTGTTCCCCAACAGTGGCATCATGAGCTGGGTCTATGCGTAGATGAGATCTCGAGTAGAACACAAAGGAGTTTGTGGGCGTTGATATTCAGATTGCTTCCCTCCTTAGTCTTTTCTTGATTCAGCGGTATTGTGGGATGAAGCGGCTCGGACCAACCTTACTCGTCCACGTATGAGAGACCGGTTCCATCGACTGACATGTAACTTTGTTGCATAAGATGGCTGGCGGGTGTCTATCTCTCCCACTTTAGTTGAATCGGATTCGACAAAGGCGGTCATTGTAGAAGGTGAAATAGCAACTTGTATATCACCGTTGTGGTTTTGCGTAGGTAAGAATCGTTCTTGCTAGATACCCATAGCAGCCACGTAAAACATGCAACAACAAATTAGATGACTTCTAACTTGTTTTGGCAGGGTATGATGTGATATGATATGGCCAAAGACATGATGAGATATATGTGATGTATGAGATGATCATGTTTTGTATAGATTATCACGACTTGCATGTCGATGAGTACGGCAACCGGCAAGAGCCATAGGGTTGTCTTTAATTATTATGCGGCCTGCGTGTTACTCATTAAGCGCTATGTAATGCTTTACTTTATCGCTTTGCGGTAGCAATAGTAGTAGAAGCATGGTTGGCACGACAACCCCTATGGCGACACGTTGATGGAGATCATGGTGTCATGCCGGTGACGATGGAGATCATGCCGGTGCTTTCGAGATGGAGATCAAAAGCACAAGATCATGGCCATATCATGTCACTTATGATTTGCATGTGATGTTAATCCTTTTATGGACCTTGTTTTGCTTAGGATGACGGTAGCATTATAAGGTGACCCCTCACTAAAATTTCAAGATAAAATTGTGTTCTCCCCGAGTGTGCACCATTGCGAAAGTTCGTCGTTTTGAGGCACCACGTGATGATCGGGTGCAATAGACTCTACGTTCACATACAACGGGTGCAAGCTAGTGTTGGACATGCGGAACACTCGGGTTAAACTTGACGAGCCTAGCATGTACAGACATGGCCTGGGAACACAAGAGACCGAAAGGTCGGACATGAGTCATATAGTAGATATGATCAACATGGAGATGTTCACCATTGAAACCACCTCATCTCACGTGATGATCGGACTTGGGTTGGTGGATTTGGATCATGTCACACTTAGACAACCTGAGGGATGTTGATTTGAGTGGGTGTTCTTAAGTAATATGATTAATTGAACTCATTATCATGAACATAGTCAAAGTGACTTTGCAAATTAATGTGTAGATCAATAGCTCGTGCTGTAGCTCCCCTGTTTTTATACTTTCCTAGAGAAAATAGAATTGAAAGATGATGGTAGCAATAATGCGGACTGAGTCCGTGATCTGAGGATTGTCCTCATTGCTGCACAGAAGGCTTATGTCCTTAATGCATCGCTCGGTGCGCCACCCCCTCAAGCATCGTCCGTAGATGTTGTGAACATCTGACAGGCACGTTCTGATGACTACTTGATAGTTCAGTGCGTCATGCATTACGGCTTAGAATTGAGGCTCCAAAACGTTTTTGAACGTCACGGAACATATGAGATGTTCTAAGAGCTGAAATTGGGATCTCAGGCTCGTTCCCGTGTTGAGAGGTATGAGACCTCCAACAAGATTCTTTGCCTGCAAGATGAAGGAGAATAGCTTAATCGGTGAGCATGTGCTCAGATTGTCTGGGTGCTACAATCACTTGAATCGAGTGGGAGTTGATCTTCCAGATAAGATAGTGGTTGATATAGTTCTCCAGGTCACTGCCACAAAGCCACTAGAGCTTCGTGATGAACTATGAAATGCCAGGGATGGAAATAATGATCCCCGAGCTATTCGCGATGTTTGACACCGCGAAGGTAGAAATCAAGAAGGAGCATCCAGTGTTGATGGTTAGTAAAACCACTGGTTTCGAGAAGGGCAAGGGCAAGGAGGGAAACTTCATGGATGGCAAGCCAGTTGCTGCTCCAGTAAAGAAACCCAAGGTTGAACCCTAACCCGAGACTGAGTGCTTCTATTACGAGGAGAACGGTCACTGAAGCGGAACTGCCCTAGATACTTGGTAGATAAGAAGGCTGGCAACGTCAACAGAAGTATATTTGATATATGTTTTATTCATGTGTACCTTGCTAGTACTCCTAGTAGCACCTGGGTATTAGATACCGGTTCAGTTGCGAAATGTTGGTAACTCGAAATAAAAGCTACGGAAGAAACGGAGAATAACTAAGGGTGAGGTGACGATGTGTGTTGGAAGTGTTTCCAAGGTTGATGTGATCACCATCGCACGCTCCCTCTACCTTCGGGATTGGTGATGAACCTAAATAAATGTTATTTGGTGTTTGCGTTGAGCATAAATGTGATTAGATCGTGTTTATTGCAATACGGTTATTCATTTAAGTAAGAGAATAATGGTTATTCTGTTTACATGAATAATACCTTCAATGGTCATGCACCCAATGTGAATGGTTCATTGAATCTCGATCGTAGTAATACACATATTCATTGATGCCAAAAGATGCAAAGTTAATAATGATAGTACCACATACTTGTGGCACTGCCGCCAAGGTCATATTGGTGTAAAGCGCATGAAGAAACTCCATGATGATGGATCTTTTGACTCACTCGATTTCGAATCGGTTGAGACATGCGGACCATGCCTCTTGGGGAAGATGACTAAGACCCCGTTTTCCGATATGATGGAGCGGGCAAGTGACTTATTGGAAATGATACATGTTGATGTAGCGATCCAATGAATGTTGAAGGGTGCGGTGGATATCGCTATTTTCTTACCTTCACTGATGATTTGAGTAGATATGGGGATATTTACTTAGTGAGACACAAGTCTGAAACATTTGAAAAGTTCAAAAACATTCAGAGTGAAGTTTGAGATCATCGTGACAAGAAGATAAAATGTCTACGATATGATCGTGGAGGTAAATATCTAAGTTACGAGTTTGGTATACAACTCAAGACAATGTGGAAGTTGTTTCACAACTCACGCCACCTGGAACACCATAGTGTGATGGTGTGTCCGAACGTCGTAGTCGTGCTCTATTGGATATGGTGCATACTATGATGTCTCTTATCGATTTGCCACTATCGTTTTGTGGTTATGCATTAGAGACAATTACATTCACTTTAAATAGGGCACCATCTAAGTCCGTTGAGATGACACCGTATGAATATTGGTTTGACAGAAACCTAAGCTGTCATTTCTCAGAGTTTGGGAATGCGACGCTTATGTCTGATAAGCTCGATCCCAAAGCGGAAAAGTGCATCTTCATAGGATACCCTAAGGAAACAGCTGGATATACCTTCTATCTTAGATCCAAGGGCAAAGTGTTTGTTGCTGAAAACGGTTCCTTTCCCGAGAAAGAGTTTCTCTTGAAAGAATTGAGTGGGAGGAAGGTAGAACTTGATGAGGTTATTGAACCGTCACTTCAGTTGGATGGTAGCACGACGTAGAAAGTTGTTTCTGTGGCGCCTACATCGAATGAGGAGGAAGTTAATGATGATGATCATGACACTTCGAATCAAATTACTACCGAACCTCATAGGCCGACAAGAACTCTTACCGCCTCTAAGTGGCACGTCAATCCTGTCTTGGAGGTCATGTTGTTAGACAACAGTGAACCTACGAGCTATGAAGAAGCGATGGTGGGCCCGGATTCCAACAAATGGCTAGGAGCCATGAAATCCGAGATAGGATCCATGTATGAAAACCAAGTGTGGACTTTGGTAGACTTGCCCGTTGAACGGCATGCCGTTGAGTACAAATGGACCTTTAAGAAGAAGACAGACGCTGATGGTAAATGTCACCATTTATAAAGCTCGACTTGTCGCAAAGAAGTTTCCGACAAGTTCAAGAAGTTGACTACGATGAGACTTTCTCACCCGTAGCGATGCTAAAGTATGTTGGAATTATGTTAGCAGTTGCTGCATTTTTCGATTATGAAATCTGGCAGATGGATGTCAAAACATCATTTCCTTAACGGTTTCCTTGAGGGAAGGTTGTATGTGATACAACCAGAAAGTTTTTGTCAGTCCTAAGGATGCTAAAAGGTGTGCAAGCTCCAGCAATCCTTCTATGGGCTGGAGCGAGCATCTCGGAGTTGGAATATACGCTTTGATGAGGTGATCAAAGTTTTTGGGTTTATACAAAGTTTATGAGAAACTTGTATTTACAAGAAAGTGAGTGGGAGCACTATAGAATTTCTGATAAGTATATGTGGATGACATATTGTTGATCGGAAATGATGTAGAATTTCTGGAAAGCATAAAGGGTTGTTTGAAAGGAGTTTTTCAAAGGAAGACCTAGAATGAAGCTACTTAAATATTGGGCATCAGGATCTATAGAGATAGATCAAGACGTCTGATAAGACTTTCAATGAGTACATACCTTGACAAGATTTTGAAAGAGTTCAAAATGGATCAGTCAAAGAAAGAGTTCTTGCTTGATTTGTAAGGTGTGGAGTTGAGTGAGACTCAAAGCTCGACCACGGCAGAAGAAAGATAAAGGACGAAGGTCGTCCCCTATGCCTTATCCATAGGCTCTGTATAGTATGCCATGCTGTGTACCGCATCTGGTGTGTGCCTTGCCATGAGTCTATCAAGGGGTACAAGAGTGGTCCAGGAGTGGATCACTAGACATCATTCAAAATTATCCTTAGTAACTAGAGGACTAAGGAAATGTTTCTCGATTATGGATGTGATAAAGAGTTCGTCGTAAAGGGTTACGTCGATGCAAGCTTTGACACCAATCCGGATGACTCTGAGTAGCAATCCGGATACGTATAGTGGAGCAGCCATTTGGAATAGCTCCAAGTGGAGCGTGGTAGCATCTGCAGTATGACATATAGATTTCCAAAGAACACACGGATCTGAATGTTGCAGACCGTTGACTAAAACCTCTCTCACATGCAAAACATTATCGAACCCCAGAACTCATTGGGTGTTAGATTCATAACAATGTAAATCACATAGCGATGTGAGCTAGATTATTGACTCTAGTGCAAGTGGGAGACTGTTGGAAATATGCCCTAGAGGCAATAATAAAATGGTTATTATTATATTTCCTTGTTCATGATAATCGTTTATTATCCATGCTATAATTGCATTGATTGGAAACTAAAATACATGTGTGGGTACATAGACAACACGGTGTCCCTAGTATGCCTCTAATAGACTAGCTCGTTGATCAAAGATGGTCAAGGTTTCCTAGCCATAGACATAAGATGTCATTTGATAACGGGATCACATCATTAGGAGAATGATGTGATGGACAAGACCCAAACTATGAACGCAGCATATGATCGTGTCAGTTTATTGCTATTGTTTCTGCATGTCAAAGTATCTGTTCCTATGACCATGAGATCATGCAACTCACTGACACCGGAGGAGTACCTTCTGTGTATCAAACATCACAACGTAATTGGGTGACTATAAATATGCTCTACAGGTATCTCCGAGGGTGTCTGTTGAGTTGGCATGGATTGAGACTGGGATTTATTACTCCGTGTGACGAAGAGGTATCTCAGGGCCCACTCGGTAATACAACATCACAATGAGCCTTGCAAGCAAAGTGACTAAAGAGTTAGCCACGGGATCTTGTATTACAGAACGAGTAAAGAGACTTGCCGGTAACGAGATTGAACTAGGTATAGAGATACCGACGATTGAATCTCGGGCAAGTAACATACCGATAAACAAAGGGAACAACGTACGGGATTAACTGAATCCTTGACATAGAGGTTCAACCGATAAAGATCTTCGTAGAATATGTAGGAGTCAATATGGGCATCCAGGTCCCGCTATTGGTTATTGACCATAGAGGTGTCTCTGTCATGTCTACGTAGTTCTCGAACCCGCAGGGTCTTCACACTTAACGTTTGGTGACGATATAAGTATAGTTGAGTTGTTATGTTCGTGTTTGAAGGTTGTTCGGAGTCCCGGATGAGATCCCGAACATGACAAGGAGCTCCGGAATAGTCCAGAGGTAAAGATTGATATATGGGATAATAGTGTTTGGTCTCCGGAAGGGTTCCGGAATTCACCGGAAGGGGTTTTGGATGTTTCCCGAAATGTTCGGGTACGAGAACACTTTACTTGGGCCAAGGGGTAAAAGCCCACGAGGCTTTAGGAAGGTGCAAAAGGGGTTTTGCAGAGGCCAGGGGCCAGACGCCAGGAACCCTGGCGTCTGGGGTCAGACGCCGAGGACGCTGGTGTCTGGTCCTGGAGTCCGAGGAGGACTCTTGCCTTGCGGGCCAAACCGACTTTGAGGAGGCTCTTTCTCCAAGTTTCGACCCCAGGGCCCAACATATAAATAGAGGGGCAGGGCTAGCACGCGGAACACATCAAGATTTCCCCAAGCCGTGTGCCGGCAACCCCGCCCCTCTAGTTTATCCTCTGTCATAGTTTCCGTTGTGCTTGGCGAAGCCCTGCGGAGATTGTTCTTCACCACCACCGTCACCACGCTGTCTTGCTGCTGGAACTCATCTACTACTTCACCATCGCTCGCTGGATCGAGGAGGTGAAGCTGTCATGAAGCTGTACGTGTGTTGAACGTGGAGGTGCCATCCGTTCGGCGCTAGATCATGATTGGATCGTGGGACGACTTGCGATTTGGATCGCGAAGACGTTCGACTACATCAACCGCGTTTCTTAACGCTTCCGCTTAGCGATCTACAAGGGTATGTGGATCCGATCTCTCCTCTCGTAGATGCTCATCTCCTAGATTGATCTTGGTGAAGCGTAGGAAATTTTTTGTTTCCCATGCACCGTTCCCCAACAACTACGCCTGGCATCGGGCGGTCAGCCTCCGAGTTGTCCTGCGTCGCTTGGGTTTCCATCCCCTTCCGCTCCGTCTTCCTCTCTTAATTGTATTCTGCACACATGTGTCACGCGTGAGGGCCGGCATTGGTTGGGAAGGGTGGTCGCTAGCACCGGCCATGTGCCAGTGCGTGCTCGCCTAGGGACGCAAAGAGCCCACCCCCTCCTCTTCCCCGGCCCTATAAAGAGGGGGAGTTGTGAGGAAGCGTTGCTCATTTGCGTTCTTCTGCTCCAACCTCTCGTCCGGCGTTTATCTTCCTTTCCTCCGCCACCTCCTCTAGCACATAACTTTCGTCATGGCGAGGGGTCGCCGTCGTGCCCGTGGGTCTGATGCCGCCGCGAGGGGCACCGCCCAGAGCCTAATGCAGATCTTGGTGACGGCGGCAGGGGTTGGCTCCAGCTCCCGCGGAAGGATGGCGTTCAGGGGCCGCAGAGGGGCGGCGTCTGTTACGTCTCCAACGTATCTATATTTTTTTATTGTTCCATGCTATTATATTATCTGTTTTGGATGTTTTATATGCATTAATATGCTATTTTATATTATTTTTGGGACTAACCTATTAATCTAGAGCCTAGTGCCAGTTTCTGTTTTTTCCTTGTTTTTAAGTATTGCAGATAAGGCATATTAAATGGAGTCCAAACGGAATAAAATCTTCGGAATGATTTTTCTTGGACCAGAAGCAACCCAGAAGACTTGGAGATGAAGGCGGGAGAGCCGCCGTGTGGCGACAAGCCATAGGGGCGCGCCCTAGGGGGGGTGCCCCCTAGCTTGTGGCCCCACGGTAGCCCTCCTAACCCTATTCTTCGGCCTATAAATTCCCAAATATTCCCTGGATACAAAAGAGAGCCACGAAAATACTTTTCCGCCACTGGAAGCCTCTATTCCCGTGAGATCCAATCTTGGAGCCTTTTCCGGTAATCTGCCGGAGGGGGATTCGATCACGGAGGGCATCTACATCAACTCCATTGCCCCTCCGATGATGCGTGAGTAGTTTACCACAGACCTTCGGGTCCATAGCTAGTCGCTAGATGGCTTCTTCTCTCTCTTTGCTCTTCAATACCATGTTCTTCATGATCTTCATGGAGATCTATCCGATGTAATACTCTTTTGCGGTGTGTTTGTCGAGATCCAATGAATTGTGGGTTTATGTTCAGATTATCTATGAATATTATTTGAATCTTCTCTGAATTCTTATATGCATGATTTCATATCTTTGCAAGTCTCTTCGAGTTATTGGTTTGGTTTGGCCAACTAAATTGGTAATTCTTGCAATGGGAGATGTGCTTAGTTTTGGGTTCAATCTTGCGGTGTCCTCACCCAGTGACAAAGTAGGGGTAGCGAGGCACGTATTGCATTGTTGCCATCGAGGATAAAAAGATGGGGTTTTCATCATATTGCTTGAGTTTATCCCTCTACATCATGTCATCTTACCTAATGCGTTACTCTGTTCTTCTTGAACTTAATACTCTAGATGCAGGCAGGAGTCGGTCGATGTGTGGAGTAATAGTAGTAGATGCAGAATCGTTTCGGTCTACTTAACACGGACGTGATGCCTATATGCATAATCATTGCCTTGGATATCTTCATAATTATTCGCTTTTCTATCAATTGCTCGACAGTAATTTGTTCACCCACCATATTATTTTCCTTCATGAGAGAAGCCTCTAGTGAAACCTATGGCCCCGGGTCTATTTTCCATATTATACTTTCAGATCTAAAACCAAAAATACCAAAAATACTTCGCTGCCTTATTTTTACTTTTGTTTTACTTTCCGTTCAAGCAATCTATCATACCAATCTCTATCAGATCTCATCCTTGCAAATAACCATGAAGGGATTGACAACCCCTTTATTGCGTTGGGTGCAAGTGTTTGATTATTTGTGTAGGTACATCTATTGGGGACTTGCTTGTATCTCCTACTGGATTGATACCTAGGTTCTCAACAACTGAGGGAAATACTTATCTACTTTGCAGCATCACCCTTTCCTCTTCAAGGGAAAACCAACGCATGCTCAAGAAGTAGCAAGAAGGATTTCTGGCGCTGTTGCCGGGGAGATCTACATCAAGCCTACCAAGTACCCATCACAAACTCATCTCTTGCATTTACTTTAGTTGCCATTTGCCTCTCGTTTTCCTCTCCCCCACTTCTAAAACGATTTTCAGAAAATACCAAAAAGATTTGCCTTTTTATTCGCCCTTCTTCCATTCGTCTTTTCATTTGCTTTTTGTTTGCTTGTGTGTTAGATCGCTTAAAATCATGGCTAGTCTTCCCACCATCACTAGTACTCCCGAGAATGAAGTTCTTAATTTTAAGCAAAGGGAGGGAGAAAACTTGAAAGATGCTTGGTATAGAATTTGCAACGCTCAAAATAGATCTACTCGTAAGCAATCTACTACAGTTCTCCTTCGCAATTTTTATGTGGGTGTTTCTCCTTGGAATAGATATGTTTTGGATACCATTACGGGAGGGAATTTCTTGGGAAGAAATGCCTTTGATTCTTATAATGCTATGACAAATTTGGTAAGATCACCCCCGCTCATGGTTAATGAAACAATCTTAACTTTGGAACATGTGATGCGAAGGCTTGATATTATTGAAAATAAAGTTGCTACTATAGAGCTTATTGAAAACTTGGATAAAAAGATTCATAATCATATTACTCAATATGGATCTAAGGTAGGAGTTACTTTAAAAAACCTAAGGGAAAAAGAACCCATAGTTAATGAAAAATTGGATCAAGATTCCTCTAGAATTGGAAAGCTAGAGGATATTATTACCAACTTGGGTTCCGCTTTTGCCTCTGTTCAAACCACTCCAAAATTTTCTCCTTCTAAGACTGCCAAGTTTGTTTATGTTCCTAAAAGTAAGGGTGAATCCTCTAGTAATGGGGATGAAGATCTTAAGATGATAAGTGTTCACCCTCGCTTTATTAATATTGTTAGGGAACCTATTACCACAAGTGAATCCCTTGACTTCTTGCTTAGGAGCATTATTATTGATAGGAGCAAAGAACCTCCTAGGGTTCATAAGTGTGCAATTGAGGAATTGCATACCAAAGATGAAAATACCTAGATCTATTGCGTTATGCCTAGCTAGGGGCGTTAAACAATAGCGCTTGTTGGGAGGCAACCCAATTTTATTTTTATGCTTTTGTTTTTGCTTCTGTTTTTGAGTGCTGCACACATTATTACCTCTGTAGTAATTGTGATTTCTTGTTTAAATTAGTGTTTGAGCCAAGTAAGACCTTTGGGATGGTCTACGGTGTTTGTGATTTGATTTTGCTGAAAAACAGAAACTTTTGCTCTCAGTCCAGGAATTTTGTAAATTCACTGGAACGTGCTTTTGATCTGACATTTTTACACAAGATTTATATACAAATTTCCCTGATTGTCCTAATTTTTCAGAATTGTTGGAGTTAGATAAGTATTCGAAGTCTATAGATTGCTACAGACTGTTCTGTTTTAGACAGATTCTGTTTTCTTTGTGTTGTTTGCTTATTTTGATGTATCTATGGGTTGTATCGGGGGGTATGAACCATGGAGAAGTTGGAATACAGTAAACATTACACCAATATAAATAAAGAATGAGTTCACAATAGTACCTAAAAGTGGTGATTTATTTTTCTTATACTAACGGATCTCATGAGTTTTCTGTTGAGTTTTGTGTTGTGAAGTTTTCAAGTTTTGGTTAAAGATTTGATGGACTATGGAATAAGGAGTGCCAAGAGCCTAAGCTTGGGGATGCCCAAGGCACCCCAAGCCATATTCAAGGATACCAAAAAGCCTAAGCTTGGGGATGCCCCGGAAGGCATCCCCTCTTTCGTCTTCAATCCATTGGTAAATTTACTTGAGGCTATATTTTTATTCACCACATGATATGTGTTTTGCTTGGAGCGTCTTGTATGATATGAGTCTTTGTTTTTAGTTTGCCACAATCATCCTTGCTGCACACATCTTTTTGAGAGAGACACGCTGAATCGTGAATTTATTAGAATACTCTATGTGCTTCACTTATATCTTTTGAGCTAGGCAATGTTGCTCTAGTGCTTCACTTATATCTTTTTAGAGCACGGTGGTGTTTTATTTTGTAGAAATTATTGAACTCTAGTACCTCACTTATATTATTTTGAGAGTCTTTAAAACAGCATGGTAATTGGTTTAGGTTATGAATTTAGTCCTAATATAATGGGCATCCAAGAGGGATATAATAAAAACTTTCATATAAGTGCATTGAATACTATGAGAAGTTTGATTCCTTGCAAATAGTTTTGAGATATGAAGATGGTAATATGAGAGTCATGCTAGTGAGTAATTGTGAATTAGAAGAAATACTTGTGTTAAAGTTTGTGATTCCCGTAGCATGCACGTATGGTGAACCGTTATGTAACGAAGTCGGAGCATGATTTGTTTAATGATTGTCAACCTTTGTGTGAGGGTCGGGAGCGCGCGATGGTTAACTCCTACCAACCTCTCCCCTAGGAGCATGCGTCTAATGCTTTGTTTGATAGCTAATATACTTTTGCAATAAGTATGTGAGTTCTTTATGACTAATGTTGAGTCCATGGATTATACGCACTCTCACCCTTCCACCTTTGCTAGCCTCTCTAGTACCGCGCAACTGTCGCCGGTGCATCAAACCCACCTTCCTCAAAACAGCCACCATATATTTTCCTCAAAACAGCCACCATATACCTTCCTCAAAACAGCCACCATACCTACCTATTATGGCATTTCCATAGCCATTCTGAG